>JAOTQQ010000023.1:82829805-82890818 GCA_026546715.1 Gallinago undulata
AGCACAGCTCAACCTCAACAGCTACTGTCAGCAACAGACCCAACGAGCACAACCTTTATAATATCATGTGGCTGATGCACAGAACGGAGGACACAAAAACGTATAAGAAAAAACAGCTGCTGTCATCTCAGTGCTTGGCTCAACAGAAGTATTCCTACTTAGCCCACTGGCAAGACCTCTCTGCTCCACATTTCCTTTCTTTTTCCACTCTACCAACTTTCCACTCCACTCCACTCTTTCCACTCTAAACTAATTCACAGCTAGGGCAAGACTCAGTGCTTGAATATCCTTCAAGATGTGCTGTGGCCAAAAAGAGCATGATGGATGGAAGCATTCCACATACCAGGTGCCTACCTACCGGCCACCTAGCTGGACTGTCTCTATCTCTACAGACATGTAGCCCTCAAATGAACTTCAGTCCTATCCTGAAGCACAGTAGGAAGATTCTGAACCCACTTTCACAAAGAAAATGGCATGCTTGACCATACCAAGTAAGGACGATACTTCCATTTTACAGCTTAATAGCAACAGTATCATTAAAGTTGTCATTACCAGTAAGGAAAAAAAAAAAAATAAATCTTCATTCCAACCATCACCTTATGAGGAAAGCTAATTTGTGTTTTCTACCATAATTAGAAAGTTTTACTTGGAAAAAAAAAAGAGGCTTTAAAACCAGTCTATTTTTCAGTGGTTGCTGTTATAAAGGAAAATTTAGTTACGACCAGAACACAGCTTCAGTCATAAGCCCCTGTTATTTAATGACCTGGACTAGTTGAGCTGTCAGAGCAATAGGACAAGACAGAACAACGACAGCCACTTCACAGACAACCTGTCAATGGCTGCGGATGACTTTGCATCCCCTGATGCCATCAGTGAAACAGAAATGCTGGGACAGCTACTCCATCCAGCAGTAACACCTTTGGCCTGTGAAGTCCCAAAGCTTCACCAGCTTTTTGCAGCAAACAAGAAATCTGCTAGGACATAAACAAAAAGAGGGTTCTGGAGCAAGGGCCTATCACCATGAAGGCTTATATCTCCTAGAAGATATGCTTGAAGATGGCTGTAACTAGAATTCCATACATGCATTCACTGTGTTAATTTTAAATAGCAGCAGATTAAATCCTCTGCCTGTTACAGGCTATGAAAAGCTCCTCTTTTTCTTAAATAATTGAATGTCTCCCTAATAACAATCCCATAATACATGCATTAAACAACATAAACCTAAGAATGACACATGTTGAGAATTTTCTTAGAGACCCACCAATGAAGCACTGGACTCCTACAAGGTCAAATGATTTTAACTAGATTAACTAGGCTTATATACAATACAACATTAAAGCTGCAAGTGTTCATAAAGGCTACAACAGTGCCTGACTTCCAGAGAGGGCTGCAGAAAGAGCTAGCCTTGTTCCATCAATTGACAGACACCAAAAACAAGCCCTCAAAGTCCTTCTTCAGATACCTTACAGAACCAGAATGAAAGGATCCCTTGCATGTGGTAACCATGGAGCATGCAATGGCAACCACTCCTTGCCACAGGACTGTTTCATAATAAGTAAATAAGTAATCAGAAACTTGCTTCCTTCAAACACCACATGACTACTTCAGTCACAAACCCGACCTAAGGATACAAACAAGCCTGAAGACTTTCCTGAGACCTGCGTGGGGTGCAACGAGAGAACAAGCTTTGTAGACTTAGTCCTCATGGCATTTTGGCAAGCCCCACATACTATCGTACAATTGACAGTTTCTGTTGGAGAGGCCCCAAAATTAAGCAACAAAGATGCTGCCAGTCAAGTTTGATAGACCACCATTCACCTACCAAGTATATGCCTCCCCAGTTCCCAAAGTTCTTCCAACAGCCTCAGATTATATGTCTTTCTAAGTATTAAAGTGATTGCAGAAGTGGTAAACAATTGCCATTTGCAGACACGCTTTTTGAAGACTTCCATAACAGAAAACTACCATTTTCAGATCAGAAAAAACTTAAAAACCAAATATCATGCTTTATCATAAGGATAATAAGTTAGTGTGTGTGCTTGTCTCTCATCCTCACCTGATTTCACATACAGTATTTTAATACCACAGCAATACTGCTAGTGTATCAAAAATTAAACTTTTCAGCTCCAACCACTACCTTCAGTTTTTATAATAAAGGAGCTCTGACAAAAAAAAAAGTATTCCATTATCAATTTATTAAAACCAAAAAACAAACAAACAAAAAAATCACACACCCCCAAAAAATCCCACAGAAACCAAACAAAAAAAAAACAAAATACACCCAAAGAAAGAAAGAAGGAAAACCAAAGAAAGAAAGAAAGAAAACCAAAGAAAGAAAGAAAGACCAAAAAAAAGCACCAAAAAATCCCCCCAAAAGCAACAACAGCAAAAAACAGCAAAAAAGAAAAAAAAAACAACCAACAAGCAGACTGCCAGTATAAGCTAACACTTGCCAGCAGTTATTACAAAAAGTATTTGCTGGAGTACTGCTGAAATACTTGCAGGAGCCAAAAATGTCAGACGCTAAATACCTTTAATTTTTCCAGGAAAGCCTTCCTAGCTGACACCTTCCTCCACTCCGCTGCATGCATTCCATGCACACATTGCACCACCTAGTACCTTACCTTCCACCGTGACAACAACAACAAAAAAAACAAAACAGACAAAACTTCCTTGTGACACGTGAGCTTTCTGTCCAGGCAGACTCAAGCATCTCATTGGGAACCAAAGAAACTTGAGCATTGAACGCTTCTCGACTGCCATGCTTTCCACCCAAGCCTAACCAGGCTCAGAAGGAACTTTGGAGCAATGTGTTAAAACATGGAAAACACAACCCCCCAAATAAAGAGCAAAATCAAACTCTTACTTTTCTTACTTACTTTCTGCAACTTTTAAGTAACATTTCCAAATGCAAATCATATGTTATGCATCTGAACAGCCAGTCTCACCAGAAATACACAGCAACAAGTACAAAAAAAAAATTCCAAGAGGAGAAACAAGAATAGCCGTATGTTCCCAAAAAGACAATGAACTGCCACCTGAGAGACCACCACCATGAACAACTCTAGAAGACAAAGCCACAGAAGCCAACACCAGTCATCACTGCAATCGGGGCATATAATATGGTTTTATCTTTGACTAATTCTACTTCTCCACATACTGTCCTTGGACTAGAAAGGAACAAGCAAGGCATCTTCCTGCACAAGTGACCTGGAAGAAGCAAAAAAAGCGACACAGTTCCACATCCCCTAGGCTTAGGAGAGTACAAGTGAAGCTGGTCAAATGGTGGAAGGTCTTTAAACATCAAGACTTATTTCTGCCAGAGGAAGGGTTTCGTGACCTCTCAATCTTTTCTCTCTTAGGCAAAACATGCATCTTGTTGCATAAGCCAGCAAATTACAGCTATGTGCCATGGAAAAAACTGTAGCAGAAAAAATGGGAAAACTCTGAAAAGGATAAAAATGAGGAGCCTTTTGCACAAGAGAATAGTCAAAAGTTGTTTCAAGGCACAGCTTTCAAATAAAATGTGGTTTTCTTGCAAGTACAAATTATACAGGTAACGTTTATGCATAAATGAGACCTGGTCTTCAAAATTGTCACACTTTAATGAAAAGCAGTGTACAAGTACATTTAGATACATAAAAACACTGGCAAACATATGACACACTATCATAAAACAGGTACAGGCTTTAAAAAAGCACATTGACTTTTTCCTACAAAATCCCACTGTGAGATTGTTTTTTTTTCTTCTGTTCTCTGAAGGAGAACTAAGGTTATAAACCCCCTTTTTCTTAAAAAAAAAAAAAATATTCTATAGTGGCTAATCAAAAACTAAAGTACTGCACTTTTACAGCACCAATTCCATGCTTTCACAGAAGATCCTGTCAGGCTGATTAGAGAACTCTGTGTCTTTCCATCACATCAGAAAGTTGTGGCATCTTACAGTCTTAAGGTATGAAAGCTTAGTCTACAGATCAATTCATTTTAGCTGTCAATCTCAAAATTGTCTTTTGTGTCCCAAAAAAGTTGTGGCAGATCTCTTAGTTTACACTAAAAGACTCACTAATTTTTTTCAGCAAGAAAGAAATTACAGTGTTGATATAACAAGTTATATCACGTAACAACAGTTAAATTACAGTGTTGATCGAAACCCTATAACAATGCTGCTGTGTTATTTTTCACTCCCAACAATTATTTTTCTAGTACATGAAGAATACAAGTAATTGTCAATCAAGAGATTAGGATTTTGTAAAAGTGAAAGCATCCATAACAGCCCACGTGACCAGAGTTGTAGCAAGAGTCGGAGTTCCCTCCACATCCAAAACTCTTCTGAGACGAACGCTTTACTTGGAATTTTGAGTTGTCTTTAGAAAATGGCAGTGCACTCTGATTGTCTTCACTTTTCTCTACATCTAAATGCAAACATTTTTCCCAACTTTCACTATGACCCCCTGAGGTAAACCCAAATTTTTAATCATCTTCTCGATTTATTTATAGGTGAAAATAATGTAATCAAAGAGAATACGTTATTCCTGCCCCAGCATAGCATATGTGACATTTCAATTAACAAAGTACACATACAAAGTTGAAAGGAACTCACTCTGAAGTTTCTTCTTTTCTTTTCCTCCCTTCACACTTCCTCTCAAATTATGGTAACATCCTCCCACGCATGAGCTTCTCTAATTTACAGTGTATTCAGCGTAAGAAATCCCTCATTAAATCTCCCCACAGATCACATGGGGAGACTTTCACACACAAAAGCCCTTGTTTAGGCTGAGGCTACAACATCCATACACCAAGTGCAGAAGAGTATTGGACATCCAAGAAAAACGTACTGAAAACCCAAGGAAGTTTTCAGCACTTCTACTATCAGCAGCAGCCTTCTACTATGGGCTGGATTCTGCTCAAATTAAAAAGAGAGAAACTAACTGACAATCTCAACAGCTATCAATTTACTTCCGCTTTACAGAGATTAAAATGCAAATATCTAATCCTAGATCACTATTCCTTCCTCTCTGAATAACCAAGTTCTGAATATTAATGACGGAGGAGTCCATTAAAAGCAGCATATACAAACATGAAATCAACACAGAATACAAGCGCATAACATATTACCAGATTTTGAAGAATTGCCTGCAAACGCTTTCAAGTCATTCAGGCAAGGCAGCAAAGGTTATCACATCCAAGATCACAAACTAAGCCTTCAGACTGATCAAGACGTTTGAGCTAACATTATCACTTTATCCAACGAGTTAATCCAGCAATACAAATTTCAGCCTTAGATGGACTGCACTAAGACAGTTCACAATCAGTTGAAGCATTTCACACAACACACTGCAGACCTGCAATATTAAAAAAAAAAAAAAAAAGATTCCAGTAGTTAAACAAACATGAAGTCAGAACCTACACAAAAGAGTAGCCAACCCCAGGATATCCTGGCATAATCTGCAAGTTCCAGCAGGCACACACACACGCAAACGCCGCCGTACCAAGTATGGCTGCACTGCGAGAGCAGGCGGGTACCATGCACACCACCACAGCTCACCAGGCACAGAAACTCCTCTTGCACAAGTAACAGTATGTGTCAGGTACTGCTTCCTCCTGCTCCAGCAGACATGCAGCGACAGGTTAAACTTCGCCAATAAAGTTACTAATCACATACTTTTTCCCTGTCTCTGCAGCCCAGGCCCCATACCGGAGGCGAGGACAGCCAATCTGTGAATCACTTCCCAAACCATGACATGTCAGCCAGCGTGTGAAGGTGAAGTAACCCTGGTTTTGCCCACCTGAACATACTCATCTGAAAACTGCAATATCTGAGAAGTAGGCTGAATACTTCTATCCCAGGATCATGGCAACAAACACCTTTTAGCTCTTCTGTTCCAAGGTGCAGCTTGACGACATGGCTAGGGAACGGGCAATGACTAATTGCTCCCAGAAAACACTGCCTCAGTCTCCTCCGCCTTCTGCACGCATTCCCACATCGAGGGTCAGTACCCACCTGCCTGCAGGGTGGGCCAGGGAGCACACATGCAAAAAATACCAACCCCAATCCTACCGTGAAAACAAGCATAATTCCCATGGAGATCACAAAAGGACTGTTATCACCAAGCAAAAACCTAGAGGTGGAAGGAAAGGAGCCGTACCTTTGGGGGCTGCAAACAAATAGGTAGGCTTAAGTACAGTGTCAAAGTGAGCCTCAGCCTGGGACTGCATCTCCACTGCCTCTGACCAAGAGTTCCTTAACTAGAGAAGTGGAGGGAAGGGCACCATATTCCTCTCTGAAAACTCGATATACAGGTAAAAATTAAAACGTTGGGAGTTACAGAAAGGTCCAAAGCAAAAGGTTTAACATTAAAGCTATAATTGGTAATTGAAATTAAAAAAAAAAAAAATGAAAAGGTATTTTCAATGTAGCCAGCTGTACGCTGACCATTTCGGCACCACCTCCGATCGAAAAAAAAAACCAACCCCAATCTCACGGCCCACCTCAAAACGCCACCGAACGGGCCTCTACCGCCGCTTCCACCAGCGGGGGCCGAGGCCGCGGGACACTGGAGCCACCTCCCCCCGCAGCGGTTCATCAGCCGCCGGGTGAAAACCACCGCTGCTCGCCGCAAGGCTCCCGGGGAGAAAGGACCTCGCAGCCCCGAGCCCGGCTCCCTGCTCAACGCGCCCGCCCCGCTGCCCTCCGCTGTATGGTGCCCGCAGAGGCGCCGCGGGCCCCGCCGCAGCCCCGCGGGGAAGCCGGGGGACGAGGCCTGCGCCCTGCGACCCACGGGCTTCCTGCCGCGGCGCCGGCTGGGCCGAACTCTCCCCGGTCCCGAACCCCCGGTCCCGGCCGCCCTCACCCTCTGACAGTTCCAGTTCCAGCTCCGCCAGGCTCTCGCGCACATCGGGCGGAAGCGACACCGTCTCCAGGGAGGAGCCCCCGCGCTCCGCCGCCATGGTGCGGGCAAAGAGCGAACGGGCCCCACCAGAGCCGCCGCCCAGCGCTGCCGGAGGTGGAGGTGGGGCCGGGGCCGGGGCCGGGGCCGGGCGGGAGGCGGCGACAGCGATCCCTGGTCGAGGCGGGGAGGAAGCGCCACGCCGGACTCTACGCTCCGCGCAAGCCGCTGCCGCAGCCAGGCCCGCGTGCCCCGCGCGAGGGGCGGGGCGGGGCGCTCCCAGGCCGCCTCGCGCGAGCCGGCCATGGGAGGGGGCGCGCGGGCCCCCTGGTGGCGGGGCGGGGAGAAGGGGCGGCTCCGTCAGCGTGAGGCGCCGCTCCCCGGTGAGGGGAGCGACCCGCTTGCCAGGCCCTGCCGAGGGGGCGCTGGAGCGCGGTAAGGCCGGGCCTGTCTCCCCGGTTAGCTCCAGGCGGTCGCTAAGAGCTACCCTAGGAGCGTACGCGTTTGGGTGGTGAAGGCAGGGAACCGCTGGCCTGCGTAAGGCCCCGGCACCCTGGTGTGTCCCAGCCGTTCGGAGGTGCCTCAGCACGACTCGCTCTCTCCTTTATCCAGGTGCTGTCCTTCTCTAGCTGCTGGTGCTCTGTCCCCTTCTAAAAATAACAAAACTCTTACTTTCCCTCCCTCCCCCCTTCTTCCCCTCAGCAGAAATTAGTCAATGTGACGGACCCTGAGGCCCCAGGGCTCATCCTTCTCACAGTGTTTCCCAGGAAGAGGCATGGAGATTTTCAAAGGACAGAATATTAGTGCCTAGAAATGCAAGGGCCTGGATGTAAAGTGGTACTTGGGCCAGCATAAAGTAAAAAAAAAAAAAAACCCAAACCAAAACAAAAAAACTATCTTTAAAGAGCAGTAGAAACCAGCAGGAAATGTTTGCTTTGGAGCTTGTATTGATACAGTGGTTTTTCCCAGTTTAACCACAGGTTCCAGGGTGAATGTGTGGCGGGACACTAAGGTGACATTCCTGCAGCCCCAGGAAGACTTGTGCAAAGGAGGCCTACAGAGGATGAAAGCAAGGACAGGTAGTTGGGAGGAATAAAGAAAAACGCTGAGCATCAAGGAATCAGGTTAGGCAAGCTAAAGCCCAGATAGAATTAAATGGTGACCTTCTATGGTTGCCTTTGATGGGGCTACAGTGTTGGTAGATAAGAGAAGAGCAACTAATGTCATCTACCTGGACTTCTGCAAAGCATTTGACGCTGTCCTGCATGATGTCCTGGTCTCTAAATTGGAAAGACAAGGATTTGATGAAAGGACCACTCAGTGGATAAGGAACTGGCTGGATAGTCACACCAAAAGAGTTGTGATCAATGGCTTCATGTCCAAGTGGAAACCATTGATGAGTGGCTTTACCTCAGGAGTCAGTACTGTGATCTGTTCAACATCTTTGTAGGTGACACTGACAGTGGGATAGAATGCACCCTCAGCAAGTTTGCCAATGACATCAAGCTGTGTGGTGTGTTTGACACACTGGAGGGAAGAGTTACCAGCCAGAGGCACATGGACAGGCTGGAGAGGTGGGCCTGTGTGAACCTCATGAAGTTCAACCAAGCCAAGTGCAAGGTCCTGCAGCTGTCACATGGCAATCCCAGGCACAAATAAGAACTTGGCAGAGAATGGCTTGAGAGCAGACTTGAGGAGAAAGACTTGGGAGTGTTGGTTGATGAGAAGCTCATGCCAATATGTATTTGCAGCCCAGGAGGCCAACACATGCAGGGCTGCATCAAAGCAGTGTGGCCAGCAGGTCACGGAAAGTGATTGTGCCCCTCTACTTTGCTCTGGTGAGACCCCACCTGGAGCACTGCATCCAGCTTTTGAGTCCTCAGCACAAGAAGGATGTGGACCTGTTGGGGTGGGTCCAGAGGAGGGCCACAAACATGATCAGAAGGGGGTTGGTAGCCTGGAGGAGAGGAGGCTCCAGGATACCCCATAGCAGTCTTCAAGTATCTGAAGGGGGCCTACAAGAAAGCTGGAGAGACTTTTTACAAGGGCATATAGTGACTGGATGAGGGGTAATGGCTTCAAACTGAAAGAAGGTAGATGTAGATTAAATATTAGGAAGAATATTTTCACTGTGAGGGTGGTGAGGCACTGGAACAGGTTGCCCAGAGAAGCTGTGGCTGCCCCATCCCTGGAGGGGTTCAAGGCCAGGCTGGAGGGGGCTTGGAGCAACCTGGTCTGGTGGAGGTGTCCCTGCCCATGGCAGGGGTGTTGGAACTAGGTGTTCTTTAAGGTTCCTTCCAACCTAAACCATTCTACGATTCTATGATTATAAATCCATGACCTTGCCAGTGGTCCTGACCATAAGGACTGGTCCACCAGTAACAGTAACTTCCCTGGAGCCAGAAAGTAGGGAAGAAATCTGGGAAAAAGTTTTCTGCTAACAACTACTACAACTACTGTCAGAAACAGCTGTCCCTTTTGGGGTGACCAAGTTTATGTTGATATCACATGTGGGCCAAGGGCAATGCAGCCCTCCCAGGCCTCCAAAGTAAGCATTTTCTCTGCACCTTCTCCTCCTGAGTGCGGTGCTGCAGAATAACACGGCTCTGGCATGGCACCTAGTATCCGTATGGACCTTACTCCTGAGCTGGCTGAACGAAGACAGAAGTTGAAGAGTTTGTTTATTCTGAAAACAGGACACCTCGATGCTGAGGAAGTTATCACATGAATGCTGTTCTCATGCGCATACATGACAGGTATAAAAAAATACCCAGGTTTCACATGGGTTAGCATAGGGTCATATCACACAATACCCCAGCACCCACGGAACAGGACAGCTTTCAAACAAGAGAGCAGTTTGCGGCTGCAGGTGTCCAGGCAGCAATAGATAGGACAGCATTTGTTTACCAGCACCATGTTTGCATGGTGAAATGTGAGTTGATAGCATGCTGCAGCATAGCTCAGTGAGACAGGCAGGTATTTGCATTAGCAGGTATTCCAGGTCACTGCAGCGGTGGGAGAATCTCTACTCGTGCTCCATTCAGAGAAGATTAGTCTGAATTTTAAAATCACTTACAGAATTGGCCACTTTCTGTTCCTGTTACCTACAACCAGTTCTTGCTTCTCTTTCACTTTCCTTCTGCTCCTGCCGCCTCTCTTCTTTCCCTACACAGTCCAAAATGCTTCAGTCTCTGATTTCTGTGCTCATGCTGCAGAGATCAGCATGTCACAAGTGCATCCCGTATAACTGCACTTCAGAGGGCACAGACGCACAACACCAGTGCTTAGAAAGCCACACTGCTCAAAATTTAACTCTACCACCCCGTGCCAGGCAGAAACATTTCTGCCATGGTGCTTCCACCGTCCTTTGGAAAACTGTCTCTTTGGGAACCAGGGAGCTGATGGGAGCATAGCCACAAACAACATGTTAACTGTAGCTCACAAATCCTGAAAGACTGACAGGCTTGATTTCTTCTCTGCAGGTTTCTGAATAGGGGCTGCAGCATCTGCCTCTTACACCAGCATCCTGCTGGTGTTTCTGAAAATGGTGAATGCCCAAGGAGGATATCTTAGATGCTTAGGTGCTTGTGGGATAAGAGGTCTTTACGAAGGGAAGAAGTGAGGCAGGTATACAATACAGAACTGACTGCCATGGAAAAGTTCCACCTGAATGCACAGCTGAATGCAAGCCCTGTAGAGGCTTGGGCAGAGGCAGGGGAAGAGCCCTGCCATTCAGCAGAGTGCTTCCACAGGTGGTGGAGGAGGACGACAGCTGGGGAAGCCTCAGCAGCAAATACATCAAGTTACTGGTAGCTCTTGTTGCCTAGAGGTAACTTGCTAACAGTCAGCTTTACTTCATTCACAATCCTCAGTTCTGAGCAGGATGAAGTGAAAGGATGCATGAAAACACTTTTCTATGCATAGAAACCACTGTTCTGGTACACTTGCATCAAGCACAAAGTGCTAATAGAAAATAGCATTTGTTCCTGTGGCTTTTGTGTACACACTAAGGCAATGCTCGAATCGTTTTCTCCCTATCAGTGACTGAGCTAAGAGCAGTGAATCTTTGGGACGTTATATTAATTGCCTTGTGGATTGATTTTAAAATGTGCAAGAACAAAGCCAATTTTACTTGAAACAGAACTGATCCTTATGATGTATCAATCTATGAACACCAGGGCATGCCACAAAAATAAATACACAAACATACAAAATTCACCTTTTGTCCTTTAAAAGGTGCTTTTTATTGCCCATGTAAAAGTGCCAGATTTTAAAACTGGTCATTAATTTAGATTTGCAGTGTCACCTACTGTACTTGTTATGAGTAGAGGCCCTAAGGTCTAATAGCCCTCTTGCTTACAAAGTGTCCTGGTTTGGGGTAAAACAGAACCAATTTTTTGTTCAGTAATTTTACTTTTTAGCTGGGCCTCTTCTAACTAACTAAACTCAGAAATTAACAGCATTTTGTTCAGAAACTGTTCACTCTCACAGTGATGAGACCTGATTATACCAAGGAATGGTGTGCAGAGAGGCTCTTGCTTACACTTATTGCTGTAACAACCAAGGTCAGGTAAATTTGTTATTTGCCCCATTGGAGGGTGGGAGCAGAAAAGTGTAGAGGGGTCACACCTGTGGGGAGAAGGGGACAGGAGAAGTGACCCAAAACTGACCAAAAGGGTATTCCATCCCATCCGCATCATGCTCAGTATAAAAGCTGAGGGATCAAAGGGTCAACTCTTCTTCAATGGCCGAAGTCCGAGGAGGGCCCTGTCTGTTCGTCTGCCTTTGATCCTGATCTGAGCATTCCTGACTCCAGATCTGGAATCCAGCTCCTGTCCATTACTGAGTCCAGCCTGGGACTTTTCCCTGTGCCTGCTGGTGGCATCATTGTCATCCTGGAAGCTTGATACTGCTTTGTATATATATATATATATAGTCATTTTTATTGGCCAGTCTGGTCGAAACCACAACACAAAGTCAAAAGCAAGAGTGCAATTCACATGCAAGTGTGAAATTACAAATTTGATTTGGTTCCAGTTTTGAACTCTGGTCTAGAAATGCACAATATTTATAACAGAAAATAAACTCATGCTATGCTAAACAAAAAGGACACCAACACAATTCAGACTTTGCAGTTTGACAGAATGCTACATCTAGCGTTAAGAGTCCTACAACCACATTTTTAAAAAGAAACATGATATACTCACTGCTTCAGCATAAACTTACTCAGTTCAAATTGGTCTTGAACTCTGGACAAGTTATGGCAAGCTTTCTTACCAAATCGGGTACCATTCGTTCATGGTTCCCTTAAATTTATGCCCCACCTAACAGGTTCTCCTATTGTCACGGAAATCGGGAAGGAACCTCTTAACACCAAGGTAGCCTTAAGAAGCAGGCATTTTCTTTATTCAGCACCAGGAACACAGGGGATCTCTCTACCCAAAGTCTGCCAAATGCAAGATTCACAGAGACTTATATCTATACAGAATATGCATAGTCATTAACATTTCCCAGAACTCATTGTAATATTCACATCACCCTGGCATACACACATTAGGAAGGTCTTGGGTGGTCCCTACTGGTGTTCGGTGGTTACCCAGGAGAGAACTCACAGTGAACTCTTGGTCATTCTTTCCATATGAGGCCTTGACTTGAAGTGTCATTCTGTTTGTCACACTCTTTGATCGCTGTGGCTGATAACCCTTTGTGTGGATTGAGGAAGATAAGATAGATGCAGGTTTTTGCAACTCCTTCACTTATTTTGCAAGCTTGTAAAACTGATTCTTTCTGATGGTATTCTTCACTGTTTGTTCTTGCTACTAACTGCGAAAGGTGCCCTTAATCCTTTTAGTCACACATTTACATATCCTCTAGATTCTCAGTTCCTGACTGTAACAAATCCCCCCCTTTGAGACTTTCAAAGTTCATCCTTTGGGAATCTCACCTGAATTGGATAGTTGTTGTTTTTTACCTTCAGGATTACATAGACAAGTGCAACAGGATGTGATTAGTGGTAGATGTTGAATCATTGGACAAGATATGATAATTCTGAAAACTATCATAATAATAGTGACAAACTGCTGTTTAACACATGCAAAGTTTGGAAGCCGGTTGGTTAACCAAGACCAATCAAGTCCTTCCTTTTCTTTAGTTCCTGTGGTCAGATCATGTACCTGTTTAATTATCCCTTCAGTGATTTCAGAATTATCAGTTTTGAAGCAACAGATTCCTTGAAATTCACTGAATTATTAGAGTTGGAAAGGAC
This sequence comes from Gallinago undulata, assembly GCA_026546715.1. NCBI lineage: Eukaryota > Metazoa > Chordata > Aves > Charadriiformes > Scolopacidae > Gallinago > Gallinago undulata. The sequence goes on from JAOTQQ010000023.1 coordinate 82,842,958, forward strand.
CATAGAGATCATCTAGTCCAACTCCCCTGCTGAAGCAGGATTGCCTAGAGCTAGATTCTCACATTCTTCACATCCATGTTAATGTCTTAACAACAAATGGTCAACTGCTGCCCTATTCTCCGAATTGGCTTGTCTAAGCTGACCTTCATCTATAGCCGACAATGCTTGTGAAGTACAATTGATATTTTTCACTAAGGCACAGGCCAGTCTCTTCATTGTCTGACATTTAGCTCGACTCCCAGAGCTAAAAAGGCTGCTGCTGAGATTCCAGCTGGGCTAAAAAGCATTACTTCAGACTCACAAGTGTCATCCAGCTGATGGGCTGATCATTTAACATGTTACGTTTATTCTGGCTCTCAGATTTATTAAAATTTGGGATTAATAGACCTTGGTTGTATCTTAACCCTTAAAATTGCTACTGGGAGTGCCTCTGGCCATTCATAGAAGTCTCCTGGCTTATCTTGCTTATTTGTCATTTCAAAGTTTGATTCATCCTTTCTGCCTACCCACTTGATTGCAGTTTCTATGGTGTGTGTAGATCCCATTGAATTCCTAGGACCTGGCTCAACCTATGGATTACTTCTGCTACAAAATGTGGGCCCTGATCTGATGATATTCCTATTGGGACCCCAAACCTTAGAATTATTTCTTTTATAGTATCTTAACCACTTCCCTTGACTTGTTGGTGCAACAAGGAAAAGCTTCTGGCCATCCTGAGAAAGTATCCGCCTGGACTAATAAGTATATGTAGCCACTTTGCCTCGGTAATTCTGAAAAATCAATTTTCCACTAACCCCCAGTACTTTTCCCTGTTTTGTTACTCCTGGAGAAGGTCTTTTCCTGTTCATCAGGTTATTTTTCTGGTAAGTTGCACACCTTTCAGTCACAGATTTAATTAATTTAGTCATTGTTACACTAATAACCTGATCACAGAGGCTGTCAATCATGGCCTCACTTCCCCAATGTGTTTCTTTACATTTCTCATCACCTGTGGAGGTACTGTAATTGCGTATTGGGGGTTATTAACCAACCTCTTTCATTCACTGTTGCCTTCAGCTGCAATGCTAGATATCTGTCTATCTGCTTTACTTTAATTTGGTTCTGATACTGGCAGTTCTATCTGGTAGATTGGTACTAATGCAAGGATGCTTTGTTCTGCTACCTCCTTAGCAGTTTTATCAACCAGTTGATTACTCACAGTCACTGCAGCTTGCTCAAACTGGTGTCCTGGTTCCAGGAGGGATAGGGTTAATTCTCCCCAAGGCTCTGGCAGGGCCACAGGTATCCCATCCCATGGGAGCCATGCCCAGGGGCAAGGGGGGGACAGGAAGTGGGTGTTGGGGTGGTCGGTGAGCAGTAGTATCATAATCCTGGTTGCCCCTGTTACTGTTACTGTTTTCGTGTTCCCGTTGCTGTTCTGTTAAACTGCCTTTGTCGCAACCTATGAGTTTTTGCCTTTTTCTTCCTATTCTCCCCTCAGGGCTGGGGCTTGAGAGAGCACAGTGTCCATCCATCCATTGTCGCCATCTGAGGCCAAACCATGACAGCTGGTAAGCTTTACAATGCATTATTGCCACTTCTTTGGGGTTTTGCACATCTTGAAGAAGTTGCAAAATTTCTTCCTTCTGTTTGATTGGTGGTCCCTGAGCTAATAATAATTCCCCCTCTTTCCAGATTGCCCCATGAGCACGTACTGCTCCAAACACGTATTTGGAGTCTGTGCCAGATGTTGACTTTTTGTCCTTCAGCTATCTTCAGGGCTTGTTGTAACACAATCAGTTCTGCCTTCTGGGCTGATGGGCAGGGCCTCCGCTTTTAGTTGTGACAACTCTCTGTAGTTGTGACAACTGCATATCCAGCTACCCGTTCCCCTTCTCGAGCTAAACTGCTTCCATCTCTGAATACCTCTAATGCTGGATTACACACTAGTTCATCCTTGAGGTCTTATCTGCTGGAATACACCTGCTCAATATTTTGCAAGCAGTCATTATTTAATTGCTTATCATCTGTTACCTCAGACCTCAGAAACATAGCTGGGGTTAGGGCAGTGGTGGTTTTCAGCTCCACATCTTGGTCCAATAAAAAAACTTGATATTTGAGCACACAGCTTGGTGATAGCCAGAGTCCCTCATTTTGTTCCAGATGGGGGACTGTGTGGGGACAAACACAGTGATGTTCTGTCTGAGAGCTAACTTCCTGGCCTCCTGAATCAAGAGGACAGTGACTGCGACAGCTCATAGACACCCAGGCCACCTCTGGTTCACATTGTCCAATTGTTTAGAAAAATACCCCACCAGTCATTTTCCAAATCCCCAACTTTGGAACCAATACTCCCAAGGTGAGATGTTGGTGCTCCTGCAAAAACAGCTCAAAGGGCTTGGGTAAATCTGCTAATCCCAGTGCAGGGGCTGACATGAATGCTTTCTTCAATTCTCTGAATATTGTTTAACATTCAATATAATGAGTCAGTAAATGTTTCTCTGTAGATCCTTTTAAGACTTTGTACAGGGGCTTTACCAATAGTCCATAACTGGGTATCCACAACTGACACCATCCAGTCATATCCAGGAATGCTCTCAGGTCCCAAGCAGTTCTAGGCTCTGGAATTTGACAGATTGCCTCCTTTCCATCAGTTCCTAATCTTTGTTGTCCTCGTAGAATCTCAAATCCCTAATAGATCACTACTTTTCCTATCTGGACCTTCCCTTTAGACATGCAGTAACCCCCTGTGGCCCAAGAAATTCAGTAGGCCTAGAATAATCTGTAAACAGTTTTGTTGGGTTCTGCTGCCACTAGAATGATGTCATTCTTGTATTGCAATATTCTGCCAATTGATTTCCAAATATTGGTGGACTATTCTTGAACCCTTGGGACAATACAGTCCAGGTGAGTTGCATTTTGCATCCGGTTGCAGGACTTTCCCATTCAAAAGCAATTATCACCTGGCCACTTTTATCTAGCCGTATGCAGAGGAAAGCATCCTTAAGATCAAGGCTGTAAACCGCTTATATTCCTCTCAGAGATGTTAACACCGTATATGGGAGGGCTACTACTAGATGTATATCTTGGGTAATCTGATATATATCTCTTAAATCCTGAACTAACCCATAATCTGTACCATTCTGCTTTTTCACTGGCAAAATTGGAGCATTATATTCTGACTCACATTCTACCAGTAATCCATAATTTTAAAAAGTTTTGTCATTAAACCTTCTAAAACTTTTCTTCCAGTTTGATAGGATGTTGGTTTTGCCTTACCCGTCTGGCTCCTGGTTTCAGAATGATCTTTGCTGCATCTGCCAGTTTTGATTGGAGACAGCCAAGGGCAAATTGTGCCTGACAAACTTGGTGGCCTTTTATGATACTGCCACACACTTGGTGGACAAGGGCAGAGCAACAGATGTTGTCTACCTGGACTTGTACAAAGCGTTTGACACTGTCCTGCATGACATCCTGGTCCCAAAATCGGAAAGTCATGGATTTGATGGATGGATCACTCGCTGGATAAGGAGCTGGCTGGATGGCCACACGCGAAGGGTTGTGGTCAATGGCTCCATGTCCAATTGGCGGCCAGTGACGAGTGGTGTTCCTCGGGGGTCCGTACTGGGACCAGTGCCGTTCAACACCTTTGTTGGAGACATGGGCAGTGGGGTAGAGAGCACCCTGAGCAAGTTTGCTGATGACACCAAACTCGGTGGTGCGGTAAACACACTGGAGGGAAGGGATGCCATACAGAGGGACCTGGACAAGCTGGAAAAGTGGGCCCCTGCAAATCGCATGAAGTTCAACCAAGCCAGATGCAGGGTTCTGCACCTGGGACATGGCAATCCCAGGCACAAATACAGGTTGGGTGGAGAATGGGTGGAGAGCAGCCCTGAGGAGAAGGACTTGGGGGTGTTGGTGGATGAGAAGCTCAACATGAGCCGGCAGTGCGCGCTGGCAGCCCAGACAGCCAACCGTGTCCTGGGCTGCATCAAGAGAAGTGTGGCCAGCAGGTCTCAGGAGGTGATTCTGCTCCTCTACTCTGCTCTGGTGAGACCCCACCTGGAGTACTGCATCCAGCTTTGGAGTCGTCAACACAGGAAGGATATGGATCTGTTGGAACGGGTCCAGCAGAGGGCCATGAAGACGATCAGAGGACTGGAGCACCTATGCTATGAGGACAGGCTGAGAGAGTTGGAGTTGTTCAACCTGGAGAAGAGAAAGCTCCGGGAAGACCTTACAGCAGCCTTCCGGTACCTAAAGGGGGCCTACAGGAGAGCCAGGGAGGGACTCTTTGTCAGGGAGTGCAGTGACAGGACAAGGGGGAACGGTTTTAAACTGGAAGAAGGGAGATTTAGATTAGACACCAGACAGAAATTCTTTACAGTGAGGGTGGTGAGACACTGGGACAGGTTGCCCAGAGAAGCTGTGGCTGCCCCATCCCTGGAGGGGTTCAAGGCCAGGCTGGATGGGGCTTGGAGCAACCTGGTCTGGTGGGAGGTGTCTCTGCCCAGGGCACGGGGGTTGGAACTCAACGATCTTTAAGGTCCCTTCCAACCCAAACCATTCTATGATTCTATGATTGTCCTGGAACTTTGTTGGCCCAGACCAGAGGTATTACTGCATCCTCTACCTCCACTGGAATTTCCTCCCCCTTTCATTGCACATTCTGGAACAAAAATTCTCACTCTGATAGCCTTTGATTCTGGTATCAACAGTTTTACTTGTCCTTCCTTAAAAGTTATTTGTGCATCCAATTTAGTCAACAAATCCCTCCCTATGAGGGGCACTGGACATTCAGGCATATATAGGAATTGGTGAACCATCCAGTGCTTTCCCAATTTAAGTTTTAGAGGTCTCAAAAAGGGCCAATTTTGCTGTTTCCCTGTAGCACCAACAACGCTTACAGTCTCGGCTCCCTTTACAAGTATTAAGTAGAATTTTTAGTTAACAGAGCTATCTTATTGTTCCCCAGCTCTAACGTAAGCAGGGGTTCAGCTGGAGATCACTCTCCCAGTTCTCCTTAGGCTTCTAAACCTATCATCTTGATGGGCTGCAGCCTTGGGCACTTGTTTTTCCAATATCCTCATTTTTTGCAGATTGCACACTCATCTTTTACCAAATGAGTTCCCCTCCCACTCCCAAATCCTCTGTAGACTCCTCTACCTCCCCAGGCCCCATTCACTCTTACCAGAGCAACTCCAGTCGATGCGGCAATTAATCTTCCCTCTCTTTGATTCTCCCTTCAGGCTTGGCAGGTCTCCTTCTCCTTTTCTCTGTTATTATAGACCATGCAAACCACCTCCATCAGTCTTCCCAGATCGCTCAAATCTGCTCCTTCTAACTTTTGGAGTTTCTTCTGTTTATCTGGGGCAGATTGTCCCACAAAAAGAGAGGCCAATTGCACAGTCTCTTCTAGCTTCTCGGGGTCCAACTTCATATGTGTCCTAGCAGTATTCTTTAGCTATTCCATAAATACAATTTTGACTGATTAACTGCTTTTGGCATAGCATGTCTTATTCCAAATAGCAACCACCTCTGATACCTGGTTAAGACTCCCCAGGGTCCCACCTGATTAGGGTCCCACCCCAGGACCGTAGTAGGAAAATTCTGATCTACTGTTCCCTGCAAGTCCCCGTTAGCACGTCTCCTCTGCCCGTTTCTGGGCTACATTCAATGCCATGCTTTTTTCTGCACTGTCCAGTAACCTGCAGATTGTTCCAGAGTCCTGGGTTCTAATAATAGTCTCAAATACCTTAGCCACTTTCTCCAGATCTTTCCTGTAAGCTCCCGCTGTTTCCTTCCATGACCACAGGTTCGTTATTGAGAACAGTACCTTTACTGTTACTGGACCATTATTTCCAACTCCCTGTCTCGATGGTGCCTGAATAACCCCCTCCTGTCTACCCCTGGTTCTGCCTGCTATTGGGCTTAATCCCTCTTCCCCCTCAAACTGCCCTTCACCCTCTGGGCTGTGGCTTCGCTTCCCCCTGCCCTTACCCCTTCTTCATGGTCACTCTCCTGGCCCAAATCTTCTTCTCTTCCCCTTTGTCTTGGGGCCACCATTAACACTAAATCATCCTCCTCCCTTTCACATTTGAGACATTTTCCCAATGCTACACACAGAACAACATTCCTCAGGTTTTTATTCCCCCTTTCTTTTTCCAATGCCAGGACCGTAGGGTCCTGTAGAATTTGCCCACAATCCTTCTGCCACTGAGTGGTTTCTTAAAGCGAAAAACAAATCTACATATGGTGCTTCATCCCATTTGTTTTTCCCTTCTACAAAATAACACAAGATGTAAAATTGTATCATATTTTAATGTCCCATTCCTTGGCCATTTTTCTTGATCTTCTAAAATATATAACGGCCACCAATTATTACAATATTCAAGCAGTTGCTTCCCCATGATAGAGTCCCCTCCTATTTGTTTCCAGGAGACTTAAGATTCCCCCCTTCTGCCAAGGGCTTGTTACCCATTATAGGATAATACTCAACAAGTAGAACATCTGCACTTAGATAACGTAGGCCTGGGATGGACTCAGGGACACCTTATTGAGCACAACCGAGATTCCTGCCCTGCAGTTGAAGAGATCAAAGCACAGCTCTGCCGGAATCCTTGAAACGGGCCCAAATAGCAAGTGTGAGCAATCTTGCTCTCTCCCTCCCTTGCTAACAAGGACTCCTTGCTCCGTGGCGCCTGCATCCCCTGCCTGCCTGCATCTGCCCAGGTGCTGCTTCAGAGGTTCCCCGATCCATGAGGTATCGAGATCAAATTTGATCTTTGCCTTTCATCTATGGTTTTGTGGTTGTTCCTGTGTCCTGCCTGCATCGGCTCACACCCCTGCCCAAACTGTTCCTCGAAGCAGGGTGGACTGGACACACCAAACAGGACAAACCCGCTGTGCAATAAGGGCAGACATCTTGTACTGTATGGAAATACTGTATGTTGAACATTGAGATAATTTCCCTCCCAAAGCTCTGCTCTTCCCTCTCCCAGAGGGGACACCAAAGGAAACTGAAGTTCTGATACTGAGTCAAGTTCATGGCTGCACAGATCAGTCTGATCAGTGAAGGTCACACTGAAGGAAAATCTAACATGCATTTGACTTCCCAAGCAGGCACAGATTAATTATATTGCATGAATTCAGTCAGATCAAATAGATCATGCGTGCATAGCTCCAACACAGAAGAGCTGGAGGAGCAGCGGCTTGACGCTGAACGGGAGTGTGGTGAGAAAGACTGAGGAATGACTTATTTACTGTAAAACCAGAAGAGCAAATCCTAAATTCATAGAAGGCTGTATGTATCTTTGATATTTGGGAGAGTGTTTTAGCTGTTTTGTTAGTTAGAATGATCCTATTAAAACCCAAACAATTTTAGAAACAGCCAATAAGTAAATAGGTAAGGTGGAAACAAATAACCATACAATGTAAGAATTCACTAATAAAATGCCGTTTTAATAATTTTTTTTACAAGGAATCCAGCTATACACTACAGAAAAATAAACACCAAAGGGACACTTTGCAACTTACAATACAGTGATGCAGGCACACTTCAGCTGTTAACCTAGTAGTAATTTCACACGAGAATGTAAAATATTGTTCTTAATGAAAAGTAATTTCCTCTTAGAGTATTAAAACATAATAAAAAGAGTCATATAAAAATCTGATGCAAAAGCACTGCCCATTGTTCAGTTGCAGAAGAAATCACAACAGTCCATGCCGAATGGAGGCAAACTCGGAAGGAAGCAACAACTTGGGGAGGTTCACAGTACAGATTTCAGAAGTGTTATCATCACTTTTTCATGTGTTTCTGGCGAGGTGGGCCTAAATTTAAATAAAACAAATGAATATTAGAAAACTGTTTCTGTTATGAAGCAACCGGGCGCAGTTAGGAGCAGATAATTTCCTCAATGGGCTACTCTGAAAGCAATTACCATTTTCATAAGCCACCTAGGAACTATACAAAACAAGATTTGAAAGCTCACACCTCTGCCAAAGTGAACATTAAGACCAGTGCTCAATCGCAGGCTGACCTCACACATAGCCACGCAGTTGCTCAGCTCAACTCTACCACCCTTGCAACGCCTCAAGACACATCCTGTTGCTGGACAACATCTTGTCACACAGTAGATGTTTTAAAGTTCATTAGAAACCGGGAAATCATTTTCCTCACAGCACTGTTCTAAAGGTTGCAACATTATTCTGTAATTCCCGACATCATCATTCTGGGAATGTGAAAATTACAAAACCAATACACACTTTCCACAAAATTGCTATTAACGGTGTCCCAGTTGTAGAACACTTAGCATAAAGCAAACCACCTTATTTCTAAGAAATGCTGTCATGTATCTGCCATAAACAACTGCAGTATTTGGAGAAAAAACCCACGAAGGTCACTGTATTAAGGTTTACCTAGGGGTAAAATCCTGCTGAGAATGGTATCATAGTTCCCACATGGAACTGTACCTGTAGCTGCTGAATTTAGTGATACTAGCAAAACTGGGATTTGTAAGCAAAGCTAGCCTTTCTTTTTTTTTTTTAACATGGATCAACTCAGAGCACCAGAAAACAGACTTTCCCCAAAGCTGTTACCCAGCTATACCAGGCTCCTGTGAATGTTGACAAAGCCAAGATTCCTCTCTTTCTCAAGAAACACATAATTTTAAAGCTTAATTTTTCAAAGTTAACACTAAAAACATGTTAGGAATGCAACATAGAATCATAAAAAATTGTCTCATAAATTAAGTCATTATTTTTCCAAAAGCAGTAAAATCAGTAAGTCATACTTAATAATGCCTTTTAAAGATTGTGGAGAACCAAGTGAAAACAATACAGCACCTCTACAAAATAGATTAAATGTTCAAACCTGGTACTTCTGAGGAACCAGCGCAGTAGAAGCTATTTAAATTTATTTTTTATTTTTTTAAAATCTGCTATGAAATATAAGGAAGTAGTAAATGAGGGAAGTATTACAGTTTGTGCTGCAGAGGAAGTCCTCCTCAGCTATTACAATGGTTCTCTTTGACTTCAAAACAAATTAACTCTATACACAACTTCATTTAACCTGCAACATTTGTTTATTTAGAGTTGATAACAGGAGGGGTTGGAAATCATATGAAATTATTCAGCCTTATCTCTGAAGAATCTCACTAAGAACTTATTTTGAGAAATGCTTCACTTTGATTAGTTTTAGATATGATTCATAAAAAGGCTTCATTTCAGAGACTCAATTTTTTCTCCTCCCCTGCCCCCCTCAAATAATTATAATTGTTCATTAAAATGACGCTCTTTACATGCTTTAAGCATTATAAGCAATATGTTGGAAGAACCTAGCAAAAAGCAGCCCAAACTGCTGGCAGCTGTGAGGGGTGACAATGTTGTTCTTACCTGGCTGTGCACCCTCCAGTCTTTGCTGGATAACCTCTAAGCGATGAATGTATTCCGTTAGTGATCGTTCAGGATCCTGAGCAGGCACAAGTGACTTTTCTGAAGGTGAGCTTGTGGATGGATGCACTCTTAAAAGGAAAACAAATTATTTTCTTCTTCTCATATATATACTCAAATAAATATAACTAAGTTACATTCACACAGACAGTAATTCAGCGCAAAGCAAACTAAAACAACAGTAAAAACAACCACCACCAAAAAGTTTTATATAAAACAAGACTGACCAGGCATCTTTGTATACAGGGGAGTTAAAGGAAAGGATGTTTTGATATAAGCTGGAGTATCTATGAATCTCTGTCTATTGATATGCAACACAAAGTCCCCTAGGTAAGGAAGCTGCAGCCAGAGGCAAGTCCAAATGGCCAAGTGAGAAAAGACCCACTTCTGCAGGGAAGGACTAAAAAGCAACATGCTGCATCCAGGCATGTACTCTCCTGTTCAGCAGGTAAAATGCTCTCTTGATGGACAAGGTTGAAAAGTGAAACCCTTTAGATGGTACACTGTTGCCTTTCAGGACATTAACAACAAGTTTCAAATATCAGCAGAAATATATATTGGAAGGGACACTGCAAAACACACTCTTATTTGGATTTAGGATTTATTTCTTTCCCTTGCACTTTTTAATTAGCAGAAGGTAGCTCCTATCCATCCCTTCTCTCTGCATAGCTTCACTAGGAAGCAAAAGCAGCAACAGGCATCATGTAACCTAACTTGGATTCACATTAGACTTCAGCTACCACTAACCCAGTCACACAGAGTAATCGGACAGGGCCTACCCTTGTTCCAGATGTCTTTTTTTGATAGGTAAGCTGCCAGCTACTGTTTCTGGCTGTTGAATGCAGATATGTGCTGTGACAGAGGAACAGGTCGGGTAGAAATAAGTCTTATGGGAAATGCTTGCAGGTCACAGAATCACAGAATCCCATGGGGTTGGAAGGGACCTCTGGAGATCATTTAGTCCAACTCCCTGACAAAGCAGGTCCACCCAGAGCAGGTCCCACAGGAACATGTCCAGGTGGGGTTTGAATGTCTCCAGAGAAGAAGACGACTCCCCATTTCCTCTTGCCCCTGGGCACCTCTGAAAAAAGACTGGCCCCGTCCTTCTGACACCCTCCCTTTAAGTACTTACAGGTGTTGATCAGATCCCCCCTCAGTCTTCTCTTCTCCAGACTAAAAAGACCCAAGTCCCTCAGCCTCTCCTCATCAGAGAGATGCTCCAGGCCCCTCAGCATCTTTGTAGCCCTTTGTTTCCCTCCACCTCCCTCCTCCGTATCCTGCTATCACACAGCATCACAGGATGGCCGGCATGGTCCTGGGATAACTCCTTGTTTTCCCTTGTCGTTTGGGGTGTGCCCGCTCTTTGTTCTACTCAAGTCGACTAATCATACAAACAATCAGGTGGCCTTTTGAAAACGGAAACAAAGTAAAGATTAAAAAGGTTAAAATCTGCATCCACACAAATATCACCTGCACCTCGGGGAACAGGGCGGCTCGAGTGCCACAGCAGTGACTCAAGCCAAACTAGGAAAGTGTGGCTGCTGTTCCCGATGTCAAATGAGGCTCTCCTCCTCCCATGGGCTTTCCCAACCCCTCTCCAGGACATCTTCATCTCGCAGAATCAGTCCCACAGTGATGATCAGGGTACAGTAAGAAGGTAGCAAATGTTCTTTACCTTTCCTCCTTTCTTTTTCCTTCTCTCTCAGCCCATGGATGCTACCTGGCTTAGGGGACTGATCATGGAAGTAGGTCTCCTGATTTGGAGTTATCTATGGCTGAGCAAGGCACACCTAAATCACTGCCCCCGCAGTGAATGGTTGCCTCCAGGCTGCATAACTGGAGCAGTTGTCTTAGTTACGTTGCTGAAAATTCTTTTTTTTTCCATCATAAAACCCTGTTTTCAGGTTCTTGTAGCTTTGGAAAATTTCCATCTGGGCTGAAATTCCCCACACCGTATCTGTGGACTTTAGGCTGACTGCTCTCAGCAAATTGTGTCATTTTTTACTAATAATAAGCCAGGGGAATAAAGGGGAGATACTATTATCATTAAGACTTACTGAAGCTGGTGGATTTACCTGGCATGCTTCATTTAAAATAAAGTTAACGAATTCAGTAAGCTCATTTAGGAAAGCAAGCGGCTGAATCACCGCAGACTCTAATACAGGAGCCTCTGAGGGGTTGTCCCCATCTCACGTGGTACAGGAGCAGATGCTGAGCTGCTGGTCATCTTCAGCTGCCCCAGGAGATCTCTGCTGGGTCACTTCTGCCCAAAGGCAAGTACAAGCCTGCATAGAAATTTCGGACCATCTGGAGAGAAAGTGTGGGTTTGAACAGCATCACCCGAAGCTCAAGAAGCATTGATGCTTCGGAGAAGAAGGTGCTGAGGTCTATCCAGGATGAGTCCTGGACCTGGGATGGGTCCACAAGACCACAGACTAAGCAAAAATATGATTGAAAAAAATTTTTGGTTGCAAAATCACAGTGCACTAGGCATCCTGAGCACTAACATAGGCAGGGGATGAGCTGTGGGGAAGAGCTGCAGTCATTGAAGAGTGTGTGCCTAACAGCAGAAGAAAAAGGGGAGGGAACCAATGTCACCCAGTCAAGAAACCGAATATTTGACTGTGGCCTTTCCTTCCTGCTAGACCTTTTATCTGTAATGTTAATGGATATTATCTGAACTCCAGATAGTGTCCGCTACCTCCTCATTTCTTGGAAAAGGTCCCTCCAACATACTTAAGTAGGATAATCTTTATTTTTATGAGTCTATGAGTCCCTGGAGTGTTTCTTCTTTCCCAGAAGAAGGGGAAGAGCATATCATGTAGATATTCCTGGAAAATGTTTTCCTTTTCTTTTTTTTTTTTTTTCAAGAACCCTTCATGCTGCTGATCAGTATTTTCTCCATCTGAGTCAAAAAAGAATAGAACTGTCAGGGTATTTTTTGCTTAAGTTTAAATAGTCTCTCTAGACCGCTTCTATAGGGCTGCCCCTTTGGCCCTCCGCTGATGTTTTGGCCTTTGCAGAGGATTCTGGCCAAAATCCTCATAATAAAAAGATCCGTTGCATAATTTAAAGAAAAACGTTGGTTTCCACTTTGCTGGTTTAGCTGTGAGACCTGAGCCATGCTTGAGGAACACCCCGCTGCCTCTCAGGCTGATGTGCCACAGGCAAGTGGTGAAAATAAAATTAAAAAAAAAAAAACAGTTTGGAAGAGATCTAGGCCAAAGCTGGAAATTATAATTGCAGATTAGGGTGAAAACTGAGGGTTTGATGAATTTTGTGACCCGGGGAAGAAATAGAGTAAAACACCAATCGGCAATACAGATTTCAAGAGTGTGTTTTTTCCCTGAGTTTGGTTTTTTTTTTGAGAAGAGAGGCAGATCAGAGCCCAAACTGCGTGAGAGGACAGGACACAAAGGTGAAAAATTAAATTATCAGGGAGGGAGTGAAGAAAACAATGAAGAGGACAGATAAGAAGAAAAGCATGTTATTTCAGCAACGAGAAGGGCTGTTTGCAGGTGTTTGTGGTAAAGATGCCAATATGGGTCCTTTGAAATGTTTTAATGAAGCTGTACATGTGGGTTTAAGTAGTGCAAGGATGTGTCCAGCTCCAATTTATACGTGGGGCTGTGCAGGGTAAGGGTGAGGTGGGAGGTGGGAGCACACAAACTGGGTCAGGAGGGGAAAACTGGTGGGGAGCCGGGGAGAGAGGGCTCTGAACAAGAGAATTAGCAGAAGAGGAGAAGAGGAAAATGTTGTAGTGCAAAAAGATATGTAGAAGATATCTCTAACCACAAGGAAAGCATACACTTCGGAGAAGTAAAAGCATCTTTCTCGACCTTTCTCTCATCAGTCAAGTGTATCAGCAGCTGCTTTTTGGGAGAAGAAAATCCACAGTTAGAGCTACCTGAAAGAGATTAGCTGTGGTCCTTCTTTCTCTTTGTTCTTCAGCCATGCTCCTGGCTGTCAGTCAAATCTAAATGCCAAAGCTGGCCTCTTCTGCAGGGAGAGCATCTGTCTTCAATGTATTTTGTCTGTAAAAACTGCCCACACCGAGAGGAAGAGGCACAGGCAGCCACATCCCTGCTGGCTGATGGGCTTCTGTGGGTGCCAGTGGGGGTCTGTGAAGCCTCCTGGCCTTTGTCCACCATGCCAGCCCCTGCCACAGCACGGTGTCCCCCTCTGGGAGGAGTTTTGACTTGGTCATTCCAGGCAGCCAGAATATTTAGAATAGTAAATACAGCAAATACCATGGTATAGCTCGAAGCAGTGGTGGTCCCCTGCTGTTGGACTCCCTGTGTCCTGACTTCTGTGCTTCCAGAGCTTCTCTACGAGCCATTTCAGCTGGGCCAATGGCCATGACCCAGTCACCAGTTCAATTTGGAGTGTGGTCTCCTCATGTGAGTCACTGAAACTGCAGCAATAGCCCACCCAGAAGCTTGGACTGGGGCTGTGCTGCAATCACTGCTCCTCACCTGTGTCGGGATTTGGGTGCCTGGGGTCAGGTCACGGCTCTTGACTTCAGTGGGAGTTGGCAGAGCCTGCAAGCTAACGATGTTTAATGGCTGGCCCTGAACAAAAATAAATTGGAGGTCTCACTCTGACTCATTACAGTTCAGTCCGGAGCAGGCTCCAGTGGTATTAAATCCGTTCCTGTGTCTTCATTCTTTTAATAACTTTGAGATGGAGGAGGAGGTGGTGAGTACCCATGCTCATCCTGCTTGCGATGCTCGGGAGATAGAGCCTCAAATCTCAAGAAATGTTTGCTAAGCACTTCATTCGTACACTGGAAATAAAATAATATAAGCCTGTTCACAGCTGTGTCAGCTGCTATTTCTTTTTCTAGATAAGAGCCTCTTTCTCCCTGTCTCCTGCTGGCTATCAGATGTCCTGGGAATTCTCTCCGACTCATCCTGCATTCTCTGCCAGGGAGAGCAAATAAGGAGTCTGAACACTAACAGTTAGCATTTTAGGGCTGCCTTCAGATCATGGTTAGTTTGCAAGCTGCTGTTTCAATTAGAAAACAATAGATTTCTGCTCGCATTTAGCAAAATAATTCCGTAAGGGTACAGCAGCCGTTATGGAACTTGTATGGTGATACTATAATTTGTGTTAGCATACACCATAATAATTTATATATCCTATACTCATTTTTAAATGTCTCAAATTTCATGCAGGATGCTTATGTGAACAAAGCAGTGTTTTGCATAAAAAATGCCCTTATTATTGATTTCATCAGGACGCCTGAAATATTACTGAACTGGAGATTTTGAGACAGGTGAGAATGAGAACCAAGCAATTGCACAAGCGAATTGCAGCTTGAATTCTCTTCAAGTTCTTAGTACTGTGTTTATGAATGCAACTGTAACTTGACAAATGTTACAGAAATCGAGCACCTTGCTTATAATTTTTATGTATGCTTTATTTTTTCGCGTGCTAGTATCTCCTTCTTTCTCCAGTGTTATACTGATATCCTTATCATTCTTTTTTTTAATTTTTTTCTTGAAAGGAAAAATTAAACAATGGCAAAAATGCCTGTCATAATGCACTCCTTCCTCCAAATAATTTACTTTCCCATCCTACCTCGGTTGTTCTTCCCTTCCTGTCCTGTGATTTCTCCGGCTTGGCGTTGTCCCCCAGAGGTCCCCCTCCCATGGCTGGGATCACCAGCCCTCAGTTGGCCACCGACCCTAGGGTGGCAGAGACACCTCAAGGGCAAGGTAAACTTAAGACACAAAATTTTCCAGGAGTTGTGTCTATGCTGGCTGACACACAACAGCGAGCTCCACCTACACCACGACAGCCCACGTGCTTTTGAGCTAAACGTTTTGGGGTTCAGAGAGGGCAAAAGATGACAGGCTGCAGGATCCTGTAATCTGAGTGGTACTTGGGATGGGAAAAGCTTTGCTTTCTTCTCCCTGGCCTGTCACTGCCCCGTGGGAAATACCTTCCTGTCTTCATACCACCTCACTTGGTCCGTGCTGTGGCATCGCACCGGGGCTCGCTCACTTTCGAAGCCTGTTTCTTTCCTTATTTATCCTCATTTCTTGGACCCGTCTGTTACTTCCTCCATCTTTCTCCAGACATCTAAATCTGCACATTCTACCCAATTATTTTCCAGGACCTTTTCTTAGGCTCTGCCAAATGCCTGACTGCCTTCTCTATGGGTCTCAGAAGGAGGTACCAGCTCTTAGATGCTGAAATCAAGTGCCGTGATGGAATTCCAGAGAAGTGCCACGTGGGATCACTGGGATCCCAGAGCACCTTCCAGCCCCTTGGCCAGGGAGCAGGAGGTGTTTTCGTGTCCCTGCTGAGCAGACATCTCCCAGCACCCCTGGGGTTTTGTGGGAGGGAAGCCCAGATGCATGATGTGGCCAGGTCCCTGGTTTTGACACTCAGGTCGTCGTAGATCTAAATTTAAGACTCGGGGTCTAAATTTAAAATTTAAATTTAAACTTAATTAATTCTGCAAATCTTAATGCATGAAAATGTCTGAGTAATTGGAAATATCTTGGGGACATGACATAGAGAACAACTTACTGCCGAAGGAACAGAAACACTTTAGGCTGATGCTGGACTTATTCAAGTGAAAAAGCTGGGAAAGAGTAGAGGCTCAGCTGACTGAAAAATAAGAAAACATTAAGACCCCACATGGGCAAAGTTCAGAAAGTCAGCTTCTCCACAAACAGCAAATGGATATATGAATTTAACTTCCATGAAGTAAAATAATCTTGTATTAATGCTATCTGGTTACCTTATACAGATTAATGTGACTTTTATTAGTGGAAAATTTCTTCTCTGAGGTGTATTCATGGAGCATTGAACCTGGCACGTACAGATACCTTGAGATCTTCTTTGAAACAGAGTCTCTGCACTTAGATAAGCTGGGTCAGATTTCTTTCCTAACGAGCTGGCTAGCTTGTACGTTTTTGTAAAGAAATTAGGAGAAGAAGTAGCCAAAATACCATATGGGTTTGTCTCTGCCCTGTAGTCTTCAGCAGTGTCGTTTCTACTCCCCAAAGCGTTGACTCACTGAAACTCTTCCCGTGGCAGACGTGGATGGAGAAAACTTTCTCTTGCCCACTTCAGACTACTGAAGAGTAGGACTCTTGGACAACAGGAGAGATTTCAGTCAGGGCCATCTCCTGAGTGGCTGGAGGTTTGCAGGTGCTCAGAGCTTTGAAAGGACAAAACTACAGTACGAAGGGATGACTTTGAAGGCCAAGAGGCACGTTTTGTCTGCTCTTTAGCAAACTGACAGATCCACATGGGAAAACTATGAGAAAAGTAAAGACGACATCTCTTTATGTAACCCAAGATTCTCATTTTCACAGCCATGGAGCAACCCAGAAATGTGCTGCATGAAGATGTACTTGCTGGCTCATTACCAGAGACCATGGAGATACAAGTGCATCCACAGCCTCGAAAACAGAAGCTTTGATCTCAGCGTCACTCCAGAAACCAGAGAGGTGAGAGATATGAAGTGGATTTCTGCCTCTTCTCCCCTCATCTGCCCTGGTTCTGGCGTGATGACAACTGTGTGTGGATGTTGGTGCAAATCTGAATGGTGCAAGGTAGAGTGGCTATACTCGAACTAATTATGCTAATAGAACAACAAGCCATGGCAGTGTTTCTTTGTGCATGGGGTCATTCCAGTTATCCCCTCTTCATACTGTTTTCTGGCCATGGGGAAGCCCCTGGAACCAAATGTTCCAGAAGTCCTCTCTGTAAGAGTGATAAAATGCAATTTGACTTCTAGCAAGTTGGCCTGGAGTGACTTCTCATTAAAGAGGCACAATGGTTGTGATTACGGTTAGATAAAATTAATAAATAATATAAGTGCTCTCTAGGATGTACAAAATTATTAATGGATAAAGCATAAACTGGAACTAGAGTCAGCTGCTTTATTTGAGGATACAGTAGAACACCAATAAATCCTGCAGGCAGATTAGTTGGAAAAAGCCAATAAAAATTATTTACCTAACCAGCCAGCCCACTTGCTATTTGGTTTGACAGAGTCAATTTATTTTCTCCTCTTAAACTCATTTTTCCTCTCTTTATTGTAACAGTTCCTTGGGTTTTGGAAACAGCTGAGATGGAGTGTAAAGTTGTGCTTGCATTTCTCACAGGGTCTATTAGAGGTTGGGGTGCAGCGAGCCTCGACTTTAAGACTCCATATGATATATGAGCAGCTGAAGAGCTTACGTGTCTTCTAGAGGCAGAGAAGCTGAAGTGACTCGGGGCACAGGTCCAGACCCATGATCTCAAAACATCATATTTCAGTGTTCTGACGTTTGTCTTTTCGTTCACACAATGATAATACGGAGAGAAAGGTTGTAAGAAGCTATGGTTTGGGTCACTCTTTGCAGACTGCCAACTGTTTTCAACACTGGTCGAGAATGGTCACCCCTCAAGGTTAAGAAAAAGCTCCTCTGCCCTGAATGTGACGGGCCACTTAAATGCAACAGGGTTATTTTCGCAGGTCCCCACTGCTTCACAAATGACCAACGGGTCTCCTGGTTGAGAAACTCACTCATTTCACAGCCAACAGATTTCATTTTTACCTTCTCACCTTGTGAGGGAGCAAATTCTTCTGGCAATCGCTATAATGTGGCTCTGGTGTTGGTGGCTGTGGCATTAGGCTGGGGTGTGGGTGGCTCCCCAGCCCCAAGAACTGGCTCCCAACATCCACTCTTCCCATGGGAAAAAGGTCCAGGTCCTTCACAATTACAAATCTTCCCGTAAATCAAACCCCCAGCAGGGAAATTAGTGTTCCTGACAGAGAGGGGGTGAGGCAGACAACTAAAATCACGGTGATCCCACTAAAATTAGTAACCAAGGATCTATCTTTACCACTTTCGGATCATTTCTGGGATCTGTGTGGTCGTGCACTTCAAAAAAAAAAAAAATTAAGGTGAGAAAAAAAAAAATTGCAGCTTACTTTCTGCTTCTAAATTTGCTTGTCATTAAGACGTCTGGCAAATTTAATTTCTGTGAGGCATGAAGGAATACCTATCAGATTTCTCTTTTCACTGGACAAGGACCAGCCTGCATACCAAAGTAATCTCCCCTGCGGCAGCCCAGAGGGGCTGGTGGGGCAGATGGAAAGAAATTCCTGAAATACCTTGGCTACTCCTTGGGGAAAAGGCTGAGTGACTCCATGGGATGATGTAAAGGATTTAAACTGAAAGAGGGGAGATTTCGATTAGATATTGGGAAGAAATTCTTTCCTGTGAGAGTGGTGGGACAGTACCATAAACACGAGATTAAGGTCCCCACAATGGTATTCTGTTGGGAGGGGGTTAGTCCTATTGCATTTGACACCAGGCTGTACTCTGCCATGTGGTGCAGGAGAGTTAACAGTGTACAGCATATATAAATGCAAATATTTTAGTGTACTTTGTGCCCCATCCATCCCCCAGCTCTGCACGCGGGCGCTATAACAGAACTGGTTCAGATCCGGGTATAACGGTCAATTCCCTGAAGAATAAACGAAGAAGGCAGGCTTCCATTTATGTGGCTGCTCTCGGATGTAGCTTGGGGATACAATAAACACACTGTGGGTTAGTTTCAGAAATCCTTTTGCAAGTAAATCCGTAGCAGGGCTTCTCTCAGTGTTGGGCTGAAACCATGGATCAAATTTTTTAGTAACTGTTTTTTGAGCAGAGAAACACCCCTGGTGTGCAAACACTTGTGGTCTATAATTAAAAATAAAAACCACCAACCACCCAACCCTCTGCCCTGCTCTACCCTAGAGCACAGATATTAAAGACTAAACTCCTGCTTATTTTATTTGAGCCACTGAGGTAGTGGAGACCTTGGGACTGCTGCTGATGGAAGCCTTGGTTACTAGAGAAATGAGATGGAACCAATTAAATACATTATAAGGGACATGGAGCTTGAGTGTTTGGGATTCAAGCTGCTGACCAGTGCTTGAATCTTCTCTACCTCTTGTCCTCTCTGCCCGCTATGGCAGTACAATACTGGCTGCCCACATAAAATAGACTAAAACAAAGAAAAAAACACCAAACATATGTTAGGTGAAGGTGTGTAGCTGAGCAAGGATGGAGACGGGATAAGAAGGGATAAGAAACAGCCTCTGGAGCAGCAGATTTTGGAAAGCCAATGCTGAAAAGCAGCATCTGGGACTCCAGCTGTGGCCAGGACTTGGAGAGGCCAGAGAGGCAGATCCCAGAAGGAAAAAGCCATGACTGGAGACCCTGAGAAACAGTGAAATCCTTCCTGCGGGAAGAAATGGAAATATCAAGTTGAAAGAGCTGTGCTCAGCAACCTGGTATTGGCAGTGTTGTGTGATGGGCTGGGGAGAAAGGGTAGTCCACTGGTTTGGAAGAGGTGGTTCTGAACAAAACTGAGCTTCTAACAACATCCCTGCTTGTTGCATGGCCTTTCTCAAATGACACCTGCTTTTGATCTACTAATTACCCCAGTCTTACTCCATTTAACACACCACCATTATTGGTACAAAGTGCTGCTGATTCTGTGAGAATATCTCGTAATACCCTACCTCAGGAGAAATGTGTGGAGAATATCTCGACAGTTGTCTTTATTACCTTTTTTAATCCTACCAGAGGATTAAATCCCACCTCCAGCTACGCTATGGTCAATCGCATCGATTAGACCCTTATTCTGTAATCCTCTCTTCACTGTGTCTTGTGTCAACTACTCTGGGCTGTGCCCATGGACCGATGAGAGACACGGGTCACCCTCCGAGTTTTGCAAGTAGAGACATTCTCTGTGAACACTGAAACACAGGTATTTTAGGCTCTGGCAGAGCTATGTCATTTCTGTCACCCAGTCAAGGCGGTGGAGGGGGTCCTCTGGCTGGGCATCCCCCAGCTACTATGTGGGCATTTCCTCATTATTCCACAAAGAATGAAAATCTTCCTAGTGCAAATTTTCCCAGCCAAGTTCAGGACAGGGTCCCTGATGTGGGTGATGTGTTCTCCAGTTGTTGGCTTGAGCAGACAGTGTCTATTTGAACATGGAAAAGGAATTTCACATCATCCAGACCAGGTAGTCCACATCCCCCAGTGGGCTGGTGTGGCTTGAGAAACAACTTTAGGTAAATTCAGGGGATGATCCATATCTTCTTCCCTCCTGTTTTACCTCCGTCCTTGAGGACAGAGAGAGTAAAATGTTAAGAAGGCGAAGAAAGAAAAAGCAAATCTTTTTTTTGACTCTGTTGACCGGCTTTGCAAGAGGGTGAATGCATTTTACTGCACACTTCAGGTTCTGGATTAAAGAATGTTTTCAATATTTCTTTCCAGTAGGAGGGAAAGAGAAAGGTCATTTCCCCACATATTTCCAATCAGCTTCTTTTGCTGCCTTTAAAAATCACGAAGTGACAATGGCGACCCGAAGATTAATGGGACTGAGTCAGCCAAAATCAACTCAGTTTTTGGTGAAAGCTTCTGGGATGGCCGAAACAGTTTCTTTAGAATCATCTGGCTGTTAAATGCAGAATCTTTTGTCAAACATTTCTGACTGAATACTGGGCTATCAAAGAAAAAAAAAAAATCCCTACATCATTCATTGAAGCTTTATTTATACAGTTGCTTTTCTGGCAATGAGGGAACCAAAAGGAGAAATGCAGGAGCTCAGATAGAGCTGCTTTCAAAGTTACAGACCATCTGTGGATCAGCTGCATGAATACTTCTTCCTTTGGATGCTCATACCTCTGACTGGAGGCTGCTTTGAACAAATTAAGGTTTGTTTGAAGCCTAAGCATTATCCCCTAGCAAAAAAAAAAAAAAGTTCCAGCCAACAAATAGAAATAGAAGTACTTCCAGTGACATCGATATTACTCAGTTCTTCAAAACGTGTCAAGTCCAAGGAATTTATTTGCCTAATTTAAAGAAAACTGTATTTAAACCTTTAGAAAACTCCCAAGGACAGCGTTGTAGAATACAGTCAGTTGAACAATAACATTTAAAAGGTCACTATTCCTAAGAGCTGAAATCAGCAGCTGCTATAGAAACCTTAATGCTTCATCATCCAACAAATTAAAAACATTGATAATATTAATGGAGGCTTCAGCACTTACCATGTTTCATTAGTTAAAATACTCATTTTTCTCGTGTCTTGAAGAGTAAGAATAATTGCTTCAGCACTGTTTCCATTTCTCATAACAACAGCGTAGAGCCAAATAACCTTGCTAGCTGCTGCTGAACCGTACCAGAGTCACCGGGCTATTAACAGCCCAGGTGATGTTAATTGAAGGTAACTGCTAATTGAGCTGCCAGGTAGCTGCTAATTGAAGTTTGCTTTTGGTGCCTCAGCTTTTTGCTTGTACGACTGAGAATGCAAAGGTTTCGTTTTCAACCTGGATTGCTCAGGTAATGAACAGCCTGTGAATTAGGCAGAAGTGATATTAAAAACTATCGTTATCTCGTTTACATGCATTGCAAAAGGGGATTTCTTTCAACTTCCAGTAACTGCCATATTTTCTCTAGGGACTATATTTTGTTCTTAAAGATCTTGGTAGACATTTCACTTTTTTTTTTTTTTTTTTTTTGGTAACGATCACCATTTTTAGAGCATATGGATACAAAGTTTACATAGTATTTGACCACTTTTAACTTTCCAGTGCCTGTGGCTAAGTACCTATTTTAAGCTGGGTCAATTGGGAGCAGGTTTCATGCTAATTGGGATTAGGTTTCATGCTAAATGAGTCGGGAGCAAGATGAACACAAGTCTTTGGCATCACCATGCATCATCTTATCTACTTTGCTATTGGTCCTCATAGAAAAAGCTGAACAGTTACCTAAAACTGCAGTTCAGGAAATTCATGAAGGCTGAGAACAAAAAGCTCCTCAGATTTAGCTGATTACCTGGTTTTGGAAAATGAACAGGGGATTCTTGAAGAGTCTGTCCGTGTTGAACAGCGATTTAACCAGCTCTTTGGGAAGCAAACAGTAGGATGAGTAAACGTGAGAACATTTTGTTAGCAAGATCTGGGTGTATAACTCCTGACGGGTTTTGATACTGAACAGTTCTCAAGTGCAGCGGGAGGACGTGTACCTACGGTAGAAATGACATGCTGAGAAATAAGGAGCTATTCTGGTCAGCAGTAGGGTTTGAAAACACTTCCTCCACTGCAGGTGGGAGTTTTTTTTTTTTGTGAGAGAAGAAATAAGTCCTAAACCAACAGCTTGCTGAAACAAATGGTGGCAGTCTTTAAAACAAACAGTCCATTATGGAGTGAAAAAACAGTGAAAATTATTTCCATGAATGTGAGGAGTCTTTGATTTAATCTTTTTTTTTTTTTTCCTATTTTTCTTTCTTTCTTTCCCCCCCCCCTAGGAAATTTATACAATCTTCAGGCTGCAAGGGATTGACTTATTCTGTAGAAAGAATATTTTGCCTGGGTCTGGGATCGTGCTGTGGTCACTGAGATCGTTGGATTTTTTTACCACCTTTTGTGCGACCAGCATCCTTTCTCTGTTTCCTCCAAATCCCTTAAACAAGTTGTCTTTTCTGCTGTTGTTTTGTTCCCAGGGAATCTTTCTGTGCCGAGATTCACGCTGGTGAGTGATAAAACCACCTCCTCCTCCCACACCTGAACCCCTGCCCGGGTTGGTTGTTCATCAGGTTGAGGGACCCTCAGGGCTGGGGCTGCCCGTGAAATCCAGACTGTCTTGACCACGCAACAAAACACCCGTGGATTTGGGTAGAAGTGGCTCCGAACTATCCTAAAATCAGTCCCCAGTGACAGTTGTTTGCAAAATACACTCTCTGTAGCCCCGAGAAGCTTTCTGTGTGCTCTACCACATGAAATAGAGAGGCCCAATTAAAAGCACTTGCTGTGGTGTAAATGAGGATCCTTTTCACATCACATTTTGTACCTCTGGGTGATCTGGGAAATTTCTATGTTGTCTAAAACAAACAGCACTGGCTCTGTAAAATAACAGGATCTAGACATAGTTTCTTTTTTTTAGCTCTCAGTATCACCATGGCCACTTCTTTTTTCTTTTTATTAAATTCAGTGGGAAGTCTGTATGAAATATATATATCTTTTTTTTTTTCCTTCTTGAAAGCAGCAGTAACAAGGACAAAAGTAGAGCTCATTCTCATAGCTGAAAGCTTGGCTGTTTCACTTCCAGTCGTATCTCTTTTTTGCAGAAAAGCTTGGGCATAAAAATATCTTTTTCCCAAAGTTAGCATTTCGACAGTAATTCGAGCAGAGAGGTGCTGTTCGTAATTAGCGCCGCGCTTCCTATCGACTGCTGTGCCTCTGGAATTTTGTGACAACAACTAGAGTAGTTATGGATCTCTCTCCCTGTACAGGCAATCGAGGGGATGGGTAATGTTGAGAGAAAAGTGCCTCCTGAGGACTCGGGGAATGTTACTGTCGAACTGCAGGTATAAAGTGATGAAATAGCTAAAACCCTCCCAGGGCATCACCCCGACGCATTAGGCAAACAGGAATGTAGGCTGCTCGTGATGCAGGCAGATAAGAGAGGAAGAGGGGAGGGAAAAAAAAAAAATAAAAAAATCATTTACTTGGAAATTTCCAGCTGCAACCTTCTCTTAGACTCCCGTATGTTTTAAATATTCCCCCCACCCCGTCATGTTACCTACAAAAATGTTCACGGCTGGGTGTGCTGCAGTAACAAACAGTTGATCTTTTCGGATTCCCTGCAAGATGTATTCAGAGGAATATTTGAATATCATAATTAAAAAAAAAAAAAAAAAAAAAGAGAAGTCCCTTTTCTCTGTTACCATTCACGAGTATCCAGCCTTTCCTCTGAGGGACCGGCTCGGTAAAATGCGTGGATAACTTCTGCACCGCATTGCAGAAGCTTCCTATAAAAAGGTCTTGAGGTTTCTTTCATCACCTTCTCATCAGCCACACACAATGGTCTCAATCTGCAGTTTCGCCTTAAACAAAGGGGGAACGAGGCTCTTTCTTCCCCCTTATACCCACCAGCCTTCAAAGGACAGCCTCAGAATGGAGAGGACTGGATGAAACCCAGCGTGATTTCTGCCTGCCTATATCCTCTTTACCCTGACGCATCTCCCCGGGGGGGTTCCATCCCCTCTTCTCTGCTCCCCCAGTGCCGGCTGGGTCTCCCACTCCTGGTCGCTGTCCCCACAGGGGTGGGACAAACCAGGTCCCCTTTCTTAAGTGAAGCAAGTGCCGCAATCACCGCAAGTGCTTATACCCCCTTTGGCGCTGAGGTGTTTTGTTGTTCCAGCTCGGTGGAAACATATGGAGAGAATTGCCTGAGCCACCACAAAGTTATCAGCAGGGAGCCAGCATCTCCCTGTGACAACCCACCTGTCCCCCGTGTTCCTATTAGCAAGGGATTTCTGGGATACTCAACCTGAGAACTCATCTACTTTAATAGGGACAAGGATGGGAAAGGGAAGGAAAAGGCCATGAAGATGCTCAGGGGGCTGGAGAACCTCTCCCGTGAGGACAGGCTGAGAGAGTTGTGGGGGTTCAGCCTGGAGAAGAGAAGGCTCCAGGGAGATCTTAGAGACCCTTCTAGTCCCTAAAGGGGCTCCAGAAGAGATGGGGAGGGATTCTTGATCAGGCAATGTAGTGACAGGAAAAGGGGGAAGGGTTTTAATTGAAAGAGGGGAGATTCAGGTTAAATATTAGGAAGAAATTCTTTCCTGTGAGGGTGATGAGGCACTGGAAGAGGTTGCCCAGAGAAGCTGTGGCTGCCTCAACCCTGGAGGGGTTCAAGGCCAGGCTGGATGGGGCTTGGAGCAACCTGGTCTGGTGGGAGGTGTCCCTGCCCAGGGCAGGGGGTTGGAACTCCATGATCTTTAAGGTCCCTTCCAACTCTAACCATTCTATGATTTTATGTCAGCTTGTGACGGTGGGAGGAGAAACACGAGGTGAATAAGCAGCTGCTTCAGGAGAAAAGCTTTCCATACTTGAGATATGCTCCGTTTTGTGTCCAGTCTCTCTTCTAGGCTTCTGTACATTTATGAGGACTTTTGGTGCTTCCACACATCTCTTTTCCTACATTTGCTCTAAGAGCAGCCACAAACCCTGCTGTAGGAGCCCCTTGTCTGTGGTTCAGCATTAAGCCATCACATGCTGTCACGTTCTCTTTTTGCAGAAAGCGGGTACAGCTCTTCCCTTTTTGGAACATCTGCCCAATTCTAGTGGGAGTCCGGAATTGCCCGTGTCGATGGCAGACGTTGGCATTTGGCTGCACAGCCTGCCTGGATTGCCCAGTGTGTAACAACTTAATTAACTCAGCCAGTTGGGAGATCACCTTTATTGAGATGCCTGGGATAAGCTGAGCAAGTCGGGCAGGAGAGGTGTCTGTCCTGAAACTAGAAATAACTGGAACAAAATCAGAGAACACAGTGGGCACTGCGTTGGGGAGAATTTTACGTGGATATGTCTCATCAGCAGGACGCCAGCGTTAGACCAGCACATGCTCCCACTGAGAACAAGGTCTCTGTGTATTTGTGTAAATAAATAATGAGAAATATGTCCTCTGCAAAGAGCTTGATGTCTAAATACTGCAAAGATCACCTTTGATGGAAATAGAGAAGGGATTTAGGCAAGGCTGCCGAGATGCTGCTTTTCTGATTCTCCAGCCACCGCTCTTTGAGCAGCTTCTGTGTCAGTAAGGGGCACCCAGAGAATGTCAAGACATGCTGAAAGGAATATTTGCATATTTTAATTAAAAAAAAAAACTCACAACGACTGGCATTGCTCTGCAAGTTTCAGGTGGGTTTTACTGGGATCAGGTTCTGGCAATGCTGCCCGTGAAAGCTAACACAAGGGAGAGGAGCTGTGAGCTCGTTCTGTGCATGGCGGGGGGGGGCTTTTTCACATGAATGTGCATGCATATAGCTATTTACATAATTATGTATAAACAGTGGTCAAAAAAGGGATGAAAAATCCTGTTTGGGAGATACAGGTGTGCCATTATATGAAACATCTTTATTCTACTACTGTTAA
This sequence comes from Gallinago undulata, assembly GCA_026546715.1. Lineage (NCBI taxonomy): Eukaryota > Metazoa > Chordata > Aves > Charadriiformes > Scolopacidae > Gallinago > Gallinago undulata. The sequence continues at coordinate 82,869,344 of JAOTQQ010000023.1, forward strand.
CACCAAGGAAAGAGCCAGCAGACCTAATGGTTCTCCGCAAAGAGCCTCTATAGCTAACACTGGATCAGCCTTACAAGCTTTGAGAATTGACAAATGAACTCGGACCTGCTGTGGCACAATTATTTTTAATGAAACAAGCTTGACAGCAGAAGAAAATCAACTCCTTGTTTGATTTCTTAAAAAATGAGGAATTAAAAACTATTTCTCAAGTAGAAAGAGAGTAGTGCATTTTTACTACCATCTGTTGAACACATGTTTTGAGAACAAGGAGTTTCTTTTTCCATTCACAGATATCTGTGGAGGCTTTTTTCTCCATTCAATTAGTTATTTACATTTTAACCAAAGAGGGAAAGATAAATCTGCTGGGACCTACCGTTACCTTTAAAAAGCTGCAGTTGGAAAACAAAAGCTGCCAGCCTGAAAATTCCCAGCTTCATAGATACTGTATTTGGTAGAAAAGAACTGAGGCGTGAGGATCTTCTCTGCAGAATCAGGACAACCCAGTGAACTGTGTCCTTCAAATGAAATACCCAGGAGTACAATCAAAGCTTGGTTGGACCAAAGCTTCCAGAGGTTTTGTGCCTGGAGCTGCTGCAGGTCGTCCTGGTATGGCCACACATCTCACTGAAGGACTGAAGAAGTTTAGAGAGGGGCAATCTGGATGGAGCATTCCCTCCTCATGACAAGAGTATTGTGTTCGAGACAGATTCGTATGAGCTGGGCAAAAATGTGGGGCATCCATATTCCATAAGAAAAGTGGCAGGATCCAAGGGTGGAGGAGAAGAAAGGAAGGGCTCTTACTGAAGGGAGAGGTGAAATGAAAGTGTTGGGCTTCGGTTTCTCAGTCTTTTTGAGCAAAGAGGAATGAACTAGGAGCAGGAGGGGAAGGGTGACAATAGCACAAAGGAGTCCCTTTCATATGGAATTTCCTGGGGAATGGGGAAGTTTCCACATACCGTTCCCAGGCAGAAGGTGCCAGCTTCCCTGCTGCGGTGGAATGAAGCAGGGATGGCTGGAGCAGCCCTGAGCTCTTCCCAAACTGTCCAGCAGCAGGGGCAGGCGAACAGGTCACGCCATCTTTTTCCAGAGTGCCTCCATTTTCAGCTCAGTGTTTTAACACAAACCCTTTGATCTTCCTTTTTTTTCTACATATCACAGGCAAATGGCAGCCATTCAGAAACAGCTGCCCCACCGGTTCCCCTTCTCCTGCTGGGGTCTTCTCCCCACTGGGAATAAAGCAGCAATGTGGGATGTTGGTTGCAGCAACCATTTCAAGTCCTTTCCTGTGTTGGACACCTCAGAGGAACCAGCAGCTCCAGTTGCATCAAGGTGCCTCTCACTAGGAGACCTCCTTAACTTCCCTGTCCTGCTGCTCCTCACTGGGCTGGGTGGAAGCTGGCAGGGATTTTTCCTGCTAAACCCAGGCCCTGCAGTACGTTGCACCACAATGGAGGCTGCCATAATAGTGAGAGGGAGGACTTTCATAGAATCACAGAATCACAGAATCACCTAGGTTGGAAGGGACCTTTCAAGATCATCTAGTCCAACCAATAAAAAAAACCAACAAAAACCCAACCAACCAACCAAAAAAAAACCCCAACAAAACCAGCCAAACCACTGTCTTCATATTTTAAAATCCTGCTCTGGAATGGGGAGAAGATGAAGTTGGAAAGGTTTTGGTGAAGCAAGACCTGGTGAAGTTCCCACTCAGCTTGGAGGAGGGAGGGGACAACTGACACACTAGCCCTGAAAAAAATCACAGGGGGGACGTGTGTGTGTTATACTTTTCCACTCTCAGACTTTCTGCATCTGTCTTTTAAAAAGAAGAGGCGGTGAGAAGGAATCATCACTGCTGACTCTTCTTTCCAAGAACTTGCCAGCACCAAGGAAGGTGTCTCCCTCAAGACCATGTGAGAAATACAGAAATGGCTTTTTTTTTTTTTTTTTTTTTTTTTCCCCAGAATTTCCATAGGATAACAGCATTTTGATTATTGTTGCCAGTAGCCCATGAGCTAAGCAAGATCCTGGCTATCTGTTCTGCAAGAGGACAGGATTAACTAACCTGAAAGCACCTCAAGAGCCAGAGAAAGAGCCCATGGAGCTGGAAAGACCAACAGGAATAACGAGGAGTATTAACAGTGACAGCAAAGCAGGTGATTTTTTTTCTTCCTAGTCCAGGCAGTCCACGCAGTGCTCAGGTGAAAGTTGTTAAATAGTTTTTAACTTTGCTTTGCGTGTCCTCTGTGTCTATTTTTGCTGCAAGAGCACGTTGCTCAAACAATACAGCAAGTGAAGGACACGTCTCCGGATCCTCCGGGAATGACTCAGGTGCCGGGACACGCGTGTCCCTCTAGCACCGTTTGAGCTGCCCTTGCTTTTCCATCGGACTTCCAGCGGCTGATCCAGAAGGGCTCAGCTTCCACGAGGCACATGAAATGGCATCAGACGGGCACGTTTAGGGCCGCCAGTCCCTCCCCGCCAGCACCTCTATTTCAGAGGTATTATTGGAACACTTCATGTTAGCAAGAATGAAGATATCTTCTTTCCGCTTCGCAGCAGCCAGGTGAAGACCTGTATCCCCAGCAGTGTGGCCAGCGGGGTGCTGAGACCCCCGCCTGGAGCACTATGTCCAGCTCTGGAGTCCTCAGCACAGGAAGGACATGGACCTGTTGGAATGAGTCCAGAGGAGGCCACGAAGATGAACAGAGGGCTGGAGCATCTGCTGTGAGGACAGGCTGAAAGAGTTGGGGTTATTTAGCCTAGAGAAGAGAAGGCCCCGGGGAGACCTTAGAGCACCTTCCAGTCCCTAAAGGGAGCTACAAGGGAGATGAGGGGGACTCTTTATCAGGGAGTGGAGCAATAGGACAAGTGGTAATGAGTTGATTCCTGTTCTCAAAAGAAAGCAAGGCAGATGCCAGCTGATTTGGACTGTCATTTAAAATCATAGAATCCCAGAATTGCCCAGGTTGGAAGGGACCTTTCAGATCATCGAGTCCAACCATCAACGTACGTCTGACAAAAAACCATCACTAAGCCATGTCCCTCCCATGTCTGCACGTCTTTTAAATACCTCCACAGATGGTGATTCCACCACCTCCCTGAGCAGCCTGTTCCTATGCTTGACAACCCATTTTTCCCTAATATCCATCCTAAGCCTCCTCTGGTGCAACTTGAGGCCTTTTCCTCTTGTCCTATCGCCTGTGACTTGGAAGAAGAGACCAATCCACCCTTGCCACTGCCTCCTGTCAGGTAGTTGTGAAGAGCGAGAAGGTCTCCCCTCAGCCTCCTTTTCTCCAGGCTGAACACCCCCGGCTCCCTCAGCCTCTCCTCATAAGACTTGTTCTCCAGACCCCTCAGCCACGTAAGCAGGTGAGAGGACCCCCAGGTCCCAGCACAGAAGGAGCTGGAAGGCAGTGGTGGGTGGAAGACATCAGCGCTGCGCCGACTGCAAAGCCTGCAAGGAGCAACCAGGGGCATTAAGGGGCCTGTTTCCTTTTTAGGAAAATTATTAATGACCATGAGAAGAAAAAGCGATTCAATACTGAAAACTTGCTGTGCACCAGCTGTTGTTTGGGGTTGGATTTAACTAAAAAAGAGCAACACAAACGGTACAGGCAGTTTACCTCACTTGATCCAACGCACAAGCCAAGATGCAGTGCTATTGCTCTTTGCTGTGTTCCCCACTGTTATTCTACTTTGTTCTCTTCACTGACAGTGTCCTTTTACTCATGAGAACTATTGTTGTCACTTGAACTAAGCTAAACCAATCCGGAAAATGGGACTGAAACCCCAGGGCAACAGCCCCCAACTTCAGAGGTGAAATTAATTTAGCCCAGCTTGAAATTCTGCCCATGTAAATTGCACGGGTTGTCTTGCATATCTGAATTTTCCACCCAATGTTCCCCCCCTGATGTCAGGATAAAAAAGTTCACTTCCATCTGCAGGGCATGGGAGCTCTCACTGGGTCAGGGAAATCCCTGCTGGTGGTGAAAAGAGGGTGGGAGGCAGCATCTGGTCTTCACTAGAAGTCCACAACATGTTGGGGGTAACCTGTCTTGTACTGGATGAAGGTAGAAAACAGTTTGCATTGTGATTTCTGCACACTGCATTGAAGATATTTCCGGGACTCGGGTCTCCAAATTCAAGCAATAGGAGTTCTTCATGAATTTATTATTTTTTTTCTGGAATTCATGGTCGGTGTCTTAAGAGTGGCTGTGGTCACCACTTGCCAGCAGACCTAGGACTAGCGCTAGGACAATTCCTAAGCTTTCTGAGCATGAGCTGCATGGGTCTCATTTTTTGATTTGCAGACACTTCCAGAAAAATCTTGAAATTCACATTCATTACATATTACTTCTTCTGTCAGTAACAGCCTGACATTTTCAATTCTCCCATTTAAGAGTTACATTATTCAAGTCTTTTGCATAACTTCTTTTGTCCCTGTAGAGGGAAGATTTTTATTAGGGATATTGGTTTTGTTTTGTTTCTTGTTCTGTTTGGTTATGGTTTTCAAAATAACCTTGAAGTACAAAAGCTCAAAAGTGGAGCAAAGAAAGGGGGCAGGGTGTGTGTGTGCCCTGTATCCTAGCCCCGATTTCCCTCCTTCCAGCAGCATCTGTGAGTCCCTGGGGAATTTATAATCTCCACGAGTTTATTGATTTTGCACACAAAACCTCTGTATGGCATCCTCGTTGAAAAAAAAGTTTTAGAAGTTGTTTGTTTGTTTTGGGTTTGTTTTTTTTAGAAGTTATTTTCTTAACAGTTCTATATGCTACTAAGAATCTTTATTTTCTCCAGAATAATTTTTAATTAGCCACCTGGCATAATTCAGTAAACCCTTTTTTTTGAAGATAAAAGAACAACTGTCAAGAAAAAAAGAAATGTAAATATAGGAACAAGAAGAAAATCCTTCCTCTAACCTTGTCCACCTAATATTCATATTCTACTTTATGGAATAATCCAGGAGAGAGCTGGAAGATCTCCTCAAATAGTCCTCCCACCATATGGGAGCTGGTGGAAGCAAATCTACAGAGGAGTTATTTAATGTTTTTTTCCTCTTGGTTTCACAGATACTTTTTAAGCCTTCACAGCTGCTGTCTAATTAAGCTTTACTTTTTTTGTGGCTTCAGAAGCAAAAAGTGAATTGTTAAAAGTATCACCCTGTCCTTGACACCTGCTTTCTTGCAACCAGGTTCCAAGTTCACTCTCCATGCTCAGGAACATGTAGTTGTTCCAGTTTCTGCTGACAAGCCCTGTCCTCCTCTCTGCCATCCCTTAGTGATCTCATTGCGGGTATCACAGTCGTACTTTGAATCTGTTTACTTCCCTTCCTCCTCCACTGTAGATGTCAGCCACCCTCATGATGCACAAGGCATTCCCTATGGACAAATCACTGCCAAGAACTACCGGAAAACCCTTCTATGATGGGTTTCAAGATCTTGTCACATTCCCATATAAATACCAGTCATTCATAGAATCATAGAATGTGTTGGGTTGGAAGGGACCCAACAACTAGTCCATGCTCCCAGCAGTGAGCAGAGACATCTTTAACTAGATCAGATTGCTCAGAGCCTCATCAAGCCTGACCTTGAATGTCTCCAGGGATAGAGACTCCACCACCTCTCTGGGCAACCTGTTCCACTGTCTCACTGCCCTCATTGTACAGAACTTCTTCCTAAAGTCTAATCTAAACCTACCCTGCTCTAGTTTAAAACCATTGCCCCTTATCCTATTGCTACATGCCCTTGCAAACAGTCCCTCCCCATCTCTCCTCTAGCCCCTTTTAGGGACTGGAAGGAGCATTTAGGTCTCCCTGGAGCCTTCTCCTCTCCAGGCTGAACAACCCCAACTCTATCAGCCTGTCTTCATAGGAGGGGTGGTCCAAGACCTCTGAGCATCCTTGAGGCCCTCTGCTGGAGCGCTTCCAATGGGTCCATGTCCTTCCTGTGCTGAGGACTCCAAATCTGGACACAGTGCTCCAGGTTGGTTTTCACCACAGCAGAATAAAGAGGCAGAATCCCCCACCTCGCCCTGCTGGCCACGCTGCTTGTGACGCAGCCCAGGATGCAGTTGGCTTTCTGGGCTGCCAGTGCACGTTTCCCACCCACGTTGAGCTTCTCATCCACCAACACCCCCAAGTCCTTCTCCTCAGGATGTGAAATGCATGTAAAGCTCCTGATGGCACAAAGATTTCTGGTCAGTTTTGTGTCTTTGTGTGTTGGGGTCATCAAAGCAAACGATGGCAGCAATGATTAACCTTCTAAATGAATAGGCACAGTTCCTATGTGTTTCTCAGAGGGATTCCAGCTCCACTGCCTGACGCCTGGATAATTTTTCTTTTCCTTTGCAAAATCTTGCCAGTTTTGGAGTAATCCTTCACTCACCTTGGGGTTGTAGGCAGAAGATCCTCAAAATATCTCACACAGTGGGGGAGCGGCGTACCAATGGACGCTGGCAGGGGGATGCCAGTGAGAATCTGGTGGTCTGAGGCTCAGAGAAGCTCGTGGGGCTTGCTGGGGGCTGGGGCAGAGCCTGTTGGGTCCATATAGCCTATAAAGGGCAGGCTGAAATACAAACCAGAGTGGAGACTGTGTCAGCAAGCAGCATCTTTGGACTTGCACACAAACTCTGGGCTGAGTTTGAATGAGTAGATGCATAATGTATGCTGTGCAGGAGCTCCTGCGACAGTAAAGGGGTAATTTGTGTCACGTAGGATGGATGTTGTGCTCCTCTCGTTGCTGTGTGCCAGTATGGTGTCAAGAGACACGAACAGAAAAAAAAAAAAAAGCGGTTTTAAAGTAGCTCAATAGTTGAGTCTTTATATCGATTGAAGCCTTTTTATCACACATAACAAAGTCGAAAAGCCCTGTCAGAGGGACAGGTGGTAACAAGTGAGCCTTAGATGGGCATGAATCATTTCTTACCAGAGGTTTGGAAGCGATGCTGTGATTTTTGCTGCTTACCCATCTCTTTGCTTGATGGTGCCTAAAGGCACTCTCCCATAAATGGTTGCATTCTATACGCTTGTATGCTGTGATGAAGAAAAGTGATTTCCTCTCAGAAGACAAACAGTCTTGCAAGCTGAGGAACTGTTAGTCATCACTCGATACCCCTTGATAATCTGCCACAACTATACCTAAGGAAAAATGTGGTCACAGAAGAGAATTAAAAAAAATAAGCCAAAGATTTTCCTTGAGATCACCTGATGGAGAAAGACGTGGGAGGACACTGGAGGGGGAGGAAGAAGTTAGGACCTCAGGGAGACCCAACTGGAAGTCCCTGCCCTGCTGGAGACTGCCACTAGCTTCAATGGAGTAAATATATGGTCTACATATTAAGGCAAAGTTTAAAGAAATTGGTAAAAAAATATATTTATAGGTGGAGCCTGAATGATTGTTTCATCGGTGTATAAAACTGCAGCTGTGCCACTGGCTCCAGTTCCACTGCAAAGGCTTTGTTTTGCTTTTTTACCAATAATGATGAAAAACAGAACTTGGCTTTCAATTCCTTTATGCAAAAATAGCTCTTGCGTTAGATTATCCAATAGAAAAGTTGCACATTATTTTTTTTTTTTTATACATTCTACACCACCTGTGAGCGTAAACACGTTTATTATATATATATCCTGGCTTGTTAACAGACGTTGCAATAGTCTGCACCCTGTTGGCACAATTTTTCAGTCAGTGGGGTTTCTTGTGGTAATAGGCAAAAATGCAAAGTGGAAGGGAAAAGAAAGCAGAGGCCAAAAGTCACAGAAAGAACGAGGAGAAACTCTCATTTTCCTAACAGCCATGGTGTGGTATTGCTGCCGTAAAGGGTACAGAGATCTCCACTGTCTGCCAAGAGTTTTCCAACATGCTGCTTGATTTTGCTCGTTTGTAGAGCAGAAGCAGCAAGGTCAGTTCTGCAGGGGTGAGAGACGCTGGAGGAAACACCTTGTTTCTCTCCTGGATGTTTTATGGAAACAAAAATACAAAATAGAAAGAACTCTTCCTTCCAGCTGAGGAACAGAGTAATTCTGAAACGGTAAAAAAAGCTGGCACAGATTTGAGTTCTGATTTCGATTCATAACCTTACTTCTGTAGGATTTTTGGCCTGGAAGTTTGGTAGGATGTAGGATGACAACAAAAATTATTGTACCAGTAGCTGTGGAAGCTCTAATCAATCTGATAAAACTTTATTTCTGGCAAATTCCAAGGAATCATTCACAACGCCTCCCCTCCCTGATAAAAAATATAACTCTGGCCATGATCAGAGGAGGCCATGAGGAGCTGCAGGAAGAAAAGATACAGAAGTCTGTTTTTTCTTCAAAACCAATTTTAAAGGAGTTGTTTGCCTAATGCTTATGTTCCATAATACCATTTTTGTTTGCCAAAGATTATAATCTGTCTTTGGTTTTTGTGTGGAAAAAGCCCTCAGAAAAGTTACCTTTCAATTCCCAGTGTTAAAATAATCTCCCCACCCATCTGAGGAAATCCTAATAAAGGAAAATTACTCTTACCCCCCTAAAATTTTCTGTCTGCTCACAAGCTCTCTGGCTGCTTCCCTTTCGTTCAGAGGGTGAGGCAGATTTGACAAGCCTGTTTTGATCTGCCTTAGCTAACCTGGCAGCTTCAGCCTTCTTAACCGAAAGTTTGAAGCTACATGTGACTTTTTATTTTTCAAATTTCAAACCTATTAATACCGAGTTCTTAATTTAAAAAGACAAAGAAAATGTTAACCTCTTTTTTTTTTTTTTGTCTTGTGATATCGGTGGCAGTATCTCAGTAAAATAAATTTCAAAATGTATTTGTAGAATTTCTTCTTGGAGGCAGCTGGTTTTCCTTTCTGCACCCTCTTTTGCTACGTATTCAATCCTAAAGAATTGTCCAGAACCTGGAAGTAGAAGATGTGCTTATACATGTTTCACAGCACTTTTTATTTTGACAGATGTTTTTAGAGCCTTTAACTTCAGAGAAGTATGCCGTGTGGTGTACTGTCTACATTTTTGTAGTGAAATGTTCATTTTGGGGGGTTGATTTTGGTTGATTTCCGATCAGTGGGTTAGGGATTCAGTGGTGGTGATGATGCTGGGTGTCCTAGAGCCAAAATTCATCCAGTCTTCATTCCATAAGCTTAACTTTCAATCAAGAAAGAAACTTGATGACTGAACCCAGAGTCTGAAAAACTCATGAAAAACAAGGTAATTCAGGGAGAATGCTGGCTGTCTCATGCTGTTTGCCCCGTGATGGCTAAACTCACATTTCTTAGAATTATAAATAATGTTCTCATTTTGGCAAAAGCAAGCAGGGCATTTCAGGTGAGAGCGTGGTCACCCTGATGTTTCCCATGCACTGGTCTTGCTGTGGTCCGGGGGGCGGTGGGGAGTGTGTGGAGGGTGACTTCTGGACCCGTGGAATAATAATTAACGTGTTGCTCCACCCAGGCTGGCACCAAGTGCTCTCTGCTCAGCCACAGCAGCTTTTCAGACCATCTCATGGCAGGAGGACACAAAGCCACCACTCACCGAGAAGGACCTGCAGCCCAGGTCCACAAGAAGGAGGCAACCCAGCTGTTTTCTTCCCTAGGTCTCAGCTGGGACTACAAAAAAAAGGTTATTCTGCAGTTCAGGATGAGTTAAAGGAAGGATGCTGCGGCTCTCTCGCTGGATGTGAGTTCCTGCTGCCTGCTCAGCTCAGTGCTGAATGCCTTACCATGGAAATCAACATTTATTTCACTTTTCTCTTCCCCCTCCTTCAGCCTGCACTTCAGTTTCCGTGACCGGCTGAAAGATGTTATCAGTCAAACCTGTTTTTCCATAAAACAGAGACAAATATGTCCTAAAATGAATCCTGCTTTCCCCATGGAGACTGAAGGCTTTTTTCTGACTTTGTGGATTCCCTCTTGACATCATTATACGGATGTTAAAGTCAGACGCTTTCAGGGAGATTACTGTGAGGGGGAGGAACATAAATCCAGACAGAATAAAAGAAATTTCCACTCCCATGACAACAAGAGAAGAAGGAGAGTGGCCATTTCTTGTAGGAGAGCAGGAGCAGCTGCCTGACAGCATTTAACAGTTCCCTGAGACGGGCAATGTGCCATAAACTATAAGCCTAGAAATGGGAGGTCGGGATATCACCGACATCAGTATCACCATTCATTACCCAAAATGTCTCAGCTGGTTCAGAAAAAAAAAACCCTCTTTGCACAAAATCTTTGTGTCATCATCGGTGGTGGCAATGAAATTCCTTATGCATGCCTAGCTATGGATTCTGTAATATATAGGAAGGAGGCCCAAATAAGATAGCCCAGTTCAGCACAGGTCATGCCTCACTGGAAAGGAATTGGAGGTGGAAAATAGACAAACTGAGGTCAGTGTTGTGTTAGGTGTCCATCAGGCTCCTGCAGCAAAGTCCAAAGTGTACATCTTGCTGTTCATCAGAGAACGAAATTCAATGTAAATCACATTGGTTTTCATCTGTATAGTAGAGACGGGCAGCAAGACGCTTTCCAGATGAACATGCCCTCTTCCAGTCTCAGTAACTTTTAACAGATGAGAATAAAATTACCCTTAGAAGCAGGATTCCTACAGCTTTCCTTTTTTTTTTTTTTTTTTTATTCAAATGAGAACTATCTGAGTCTTTGTGTACATGTGGATTTATTCCAGCCCATGAAAGACTGTTAACTGTTTTTGCATATGAAGAGCTCCATCAGGTTCAGGTCTTTGTGTGCAAAGTCAAATACAAACTTAGGTATACACGAGGAATGTTTTCATTCCCTGGCCAAAATCTTTTATCTAGAGCACCATAAAGCAGGCAAAGCATTAGTTCTCAGTTTCCTAGTAAGTGAACAGGGTCAGACCCTGCTGTAACTCAGAGAAAGACTTGCCAGATCCTCTTCTATTGGATGGAATAGTTGAAATGTAGCCAATGACCTCAACATTTACAAATGAAAACATATTATAGTTTAAAAACTTTGGTTCTGTTTGGGGTTTTGGGGTTTTTTTTTGGTCTTTGTTTGTTTTTTTCTACCAGCTGCTTGTCCATGCAGTTTGAGACAATCTTTCTTTTCAACATATTTTCTTCTATGTGTACGTGTATAGGATAAAAAACAATGGTTTGCCGTAAGAAAAATCCCTGGATTACTAAGTGTCCCCATATCCCACTAGAATATGGGTCATCAAAACTCCTAAGAGCTCAAAAATGTGCAGTTCAGATGTTTGATTCAGTGGAAAAAAGGGCAAATCCTAGGAAAATATACTGTAGAGGAATGGACAGACACAGAAGGTTATTTTCAAGAGAACTGTTGTGTGTCCTTTGAGTCAAATGCTTTTCACTCTTTGTGTGCAAACAGCAAAAACTAGCAAATGACTCAGGATAAGCACAGTCAAGGGTTAAGATCATTATCACCTCGCAGCAGAATTGGATGTTCCTCCTTGGTAAAGCAGGGGAAGACTGGATGCTTTGCAGATGTTTCACATCTTCCTGGCAGCGCTGCTAAAGCAACACTAGGCAAATTCTTGCTTAAATGTAGAGGTGAAAGTAAATCTATTCCTTATTTTCTCTGGTGGTCTATATGTCACGTAGGGATGCTTTGTTATGTGCTGTTGTACTGGTTGTCCGTCGAATACACGCAGCTCTCCTGGGATGAAGGTGGAGGAATAAAAGACAAGACAGATGTCTATTAAGGATGATTGACAATGTGTAACAATTGGCCAAAAATGTACACCAAAAGGAATTTTGCAGATCTTACTGGAGAAGAATAGCAAAGGAGGAACAGCAAGCACAATACCGTCTTCAGCAGGTATTTATGGCTCAGAAGCTTGAAAATGAGAGGAGATGGTGCAATGATGTTATTTCCTCCACTAAGCAAACATCCAGGTCTGCACCAGCATGGTTGCACTTCTGTTTTGAGAGGCTTCCCATGCACTCGAAGGCAAGGAGACAGGCCCAGGGCAAGAAGAGAACGGGGTGGTTCACCCTGCCAGGTTCCCTGGGACTATCCCTACCACAGGAGCATGGCCAAGACCCGGCTGTGACCCTGCTTTCCCATTACAACCTCTGAGCTGATGGCCTCCAGCTGCGAGGATCCGTGCCACAAAATGTGCACAAAACACCAGCCTTGGCAAGCCCCGAGGAGACCTGACAGGGTTCACGGAGGAAAAGGGATCAGGCAGAACCCCCACGCTGTGTCTGACAGACGGCTCAGTCTACAGCCGGCCGCGTGGTGACCTCAACGTTGGTTCGGAGCCAGTTGTTTTCCCTTCGAAGCAGAAGGTTTGCTTAAGTCTGTTTGGACTGAGGATTTAGAAAACGCGAGAGGGAGAAGGAAGGAGGAGTACTCCAGGCCAACAGCCAAGTTTCAAACTGGAAGAAGGGCCGAGAAGTTTGAATGTAATTCTCGGGAGAACCGTAGGCTGGCACGCCTCAGTTCTTGAGGAGGCACTTCAGCAAATCTCTCCTTGATAATGAGGCTCAAATCTGCAGAGGTTGGAAGGTCCTGGGTTTTTGACAGACTCCACTGTAACAAACACCTCTCTTGGAAAAAAAAAAATATAAAATTGGTTACAATTAATCCCTGTAAAGGATGTTCTTTCATCCACGGATCAGAAAGATTGCAAGTTACAACTCATTAAAAAGATTCTCTCTGGGCTCCTGTCCAAAGCTAGTGCCAGCTTTCTCCAAGCATTTGAGCAAACACCACCCTCACTGTCAGCACTGCCTTCCTGGGGAAAAATCCTCTGATGTTCGGTGGCTGTGGTAGCCAGCCAGCCACTAACGTGTGTCTGCAAGGTACTGCCAGGCTGAACAGAGCTGTGGGCTGAGGTACCACAGCACAAGGTCTTCTGACCTGCTCACCTCCCAGGCGTTGCATGGCCCCAGGGGTGGGTCATCCAGACGGGCTGTGGGTGTGATACAGATTAGCTGTGTAAATCATGGAATTGTCTAGGTGGGAAGGGACCTTTAAGATCATCAAGTCCAACCATCAACCTAACTCTGATAAAAACCACCACTAAGCCATGTCCCTCAGCATCATGTCTGCCCATCTTTTGAATACCTCCAGGGATGGCGACTCCACCACTTCCCCGGGGCAGCCCTTTTCCAACTTTTGATAACCCTTTCGGTGAAGAAAAAAATGCTAGCACAGAAGCAGAAAATGTTACAGCTCAATCACAGCGATGTCGTACGGCAGCAGGGTGTCATTCGGCACTTCCACCACTGCAGGTGTCCAGGGTACCTACAAAATTCCGGGGGAGAACAAGGCTGCTCATAACGGGATGGCGAGAGGCCAGCCTGCTCAGAGCAGACTGCCAGAACTAATAAGTAGGAAACGTGGAAGAAAGAGTCAAGCCTGAACTCATGCTCCTTTTGGGAGCTTAATTCCCTTACAGCAAGCTGCCCTGCTGTAGCAACCCCTAATAAAGATTCATGGCTCTCCAACCACCCGTGGATTTAGATGCTGGAGCTGATCACAAAGGATGGAGCTCGTGAGGGGCTGCTCTCCCCATCGCCAGTGCCGAGCAGTCATTAGGTAAAGGCTGAAGTAATTGTGGTGCCAGCTCCAGAGGTTCTTGGGGAAACAAGTACACATCAGTGCTTGGGTTGGCAGATGCCAGATGCCTGCAGGATTAGGTGAGCAGGGAGGTGAAGTCAGGTGCCTGCAGAAAAAGGCATGCTGTTGTGAGTTGGCTCTAACATGAGGAACACATGGTTTCTCTGCTGGGCAGGTAGTAGAAGGACTGAGAGAGATTGTAATTTGGTAGTTCTCCTTGGGGCACCTAATTTTGCTGTGGGGCATGTCCCAGGCAAGCCTCAGCTCAGTCCCCGGGGTGTTTCACACCCAGGTCTTCTTGCTCCAGGCAGAAGTTTCAGGTCCAGTTCCTTGGACGTTGAGTCCACTGTGCCACCACATGGCTTGGGGGCATCTTGAGAAGCACTTGCTCCACTGTCTCTGTGAGGGGAAGGGTGAAGGGGCTTTTAATTACTTTCTCTTCTTTATTTGGACATCCTGGCCTCAGTGCCGGCAGCTAGCTGAGACATTTGGGTTTTCTCCTAGGAGAAACAGGATTTTTAAGAGGGCGCTTCTGTTCCACTCACCAGGTAAAAGAGGCTTAACATTTCATATTCGGAAAAGATCTGACAGACTTTTGCTTTGTGCCTCAGCAGGGCAGGATTGCTCACCGTTTAATACTGCTTGGCACTCACATTGTGCTAGTTAAGGACAAAGCACTTGAAAAATATTAATTAAGCTTCACAAGAGTATGAGAGGTTCAGTTTTCAGAGGGGAAAATCCAGAGGGCAGAGATCTCAAGCAAGGTCACACGCACAGCATCACTGTGGTTTCAGTATCTCCTGCTTTGGGAGAAGATCCTCAGGAGGGGAACAACTTGAAGGAATGGGGGGAACTGCTAGTGGGAACTGCTGAAATGGTTGAGGAAGAAATTCTTTCCTTTGAGGGTGGTGAGAAACTAAAGCAGGTTGCCCAGGGAAGTTGTGGCTGCCCCATCCCTGGAGGGGTTCAAGGCCAGGCTGGATGGGGCTTGGAGCAACGTGGTCTGGTGGGAGGTGTCCCTGCCTAGGGCAGGGGGTTGGAACTCAATGATCTTTAAGGTCCCTTCCAACTCTAACCATTCTATGATTCTATGATGGGTGAAGAAGGGGAGAAGCCTTTTGCTGAGCCAGGCAAAGGGGAACAGAATCTGCTGAAGGTCAGTGATATCAGGTGTGCCAGTGAGATGAGACCAGACCAAACTGCTTCCAAAGCAGCCCTGACCCACAGGGATTAAAATAATTGAGAGGTTCCTGAATCATAGCACCAAGTGATGGGTTTCACCTGTGTTGGTCAAATAACGGCTCCAGCTCCAGCCCTTCAAATGTCAACACTTGACAATATTTAAAACTGAGTGGTTAGCTCAGCTGATGGTCTGGCCCTGAGATGCAAAGTGTTCCTTTGTGATCAAAAATGGTAAACATATTGGTAAATACTAGTGGGAAATAATATTAAATCCTGACAAATGTATATCATGCCCCCTTTAAAAACCAGATACAGCAGAACCTGGTTTTAATTTCACTGGCAGTCACTGTGTGGAACTGCTGTGCAGAGATTTCCAGTGCATTGCACGGTGATACTGAACCCACAGGCTTCTAAAAAAGGGGTGAAAAATACATCTTAAAAGAATTGTATTCTACAAAATGATTTTTTTTTTTTCTGGAGAATACTTCTATAAATTAATCAACAAACTCTTACAAATGTTCTCCCCTGGGACACTGCTTACACTCACACATCTGGTAAGAGACCTGCAAAGAATTTAATGCAGGTGCCAGTTGGAGAAAAGTCACCTGCAGTCCTGGGATTACTTCTGACTTCCCACTTTCTTTTTAAAGTAAAAGAATAATGCAACTTGACAGTACAGTATTACCTTGCTGCCCAGAAAGGCAGTTTGAAAAGATTCAGTGCCTAAGTAAGATCTTCAAATAGTTTTTACTGTTTTTCTTTTCTTAGTACACAGCCGTACAAGTACACAAGTCGTCCTGTGAAAGGCAGGGGGTTTATTGAACAACATTTTTCCTGGATACCAGCAATATCAAAGGGATCCAGCTATGGGTTAAGCCTAGTTTTATGGATCTGACATCCCTCTTTAAATCATTTTGCCGTTCTGGGGCAATTTGTCTGAATTTGGGGATTTTTTTTGATGTCTCTGAATATCTAATTACACATGTAGAGATCAAAAGGATGTATTTATTTCCTTTTGTATGAAAGGTATATTCATGGAATAAGTATATTCATGGAATAAGGCTGGCAGCCTTTCTTTGAGGGTGGGGGAAAGGTGGCCACTTACAAAGAGGAAAAATAATCCATGAGAAGTAAAACGGAGAGGGTTTCCTGGCAAGGGCAGTTGTGGAATCAGAAGCACAACTTGGACCTTCTGTCTCTGAGATGATTGGTTCAAAATTAAGAAAACAGAATTACCTTGGAGAACAATATAACAAAACACAGTGCAGTCAGGTAAGCTATGTAATTTGGCCATATTTTTTGTTGTCTTTACAAATAACCACTTCAAACATACCAGTGAACTAGTATAACTTGACAGACTATTACTTTTCTTAGATTGTGGAGTATATTAATGTATCACCCCAATGTATTAATATTGTTTTTTATTAGCATATCAACTTCAGTACTCAGTTTGGCCAATTCTGGAGCACGATTTCATTATCTTACTGTATCTTGGTTACTTCCAAGGTCAGTACAGCAAGCTTCCTCTCTCCTTAAAATATACTTCTTCAGCAAATCTTTCTATAAGTGAAAATGCAGATTTCAATGCCTGCACTCAATAAGGTATTGTTAACTCCATCAAAAGTTTCCATCTATCATAGATATGGAAAATTCCCAAATTTCCATGTGGGAAAACTAAGCCTATCACCAGAAAATTCAGCTCTTTTCAGGTTCCAGGTTTGCATTTGAAAAGTAGGCCATAAAAATAACATGTGTGCTGCAGAGCACAGATTCCAAGTGACTGTAGATACATGGGATACCTATGGATACATGGGATAACTTAAAAACTGGAATCAAATCCTTAATAAATGAATGGCTTATAAGACAAGCAGATGTCCAAAATGCTGTTTTTGAGGAATTTCTAAGACTGAAGGAACAAAATCAATTTTAAATTCTCTTTTGGTGGCTATAAAATAACTTCTTGTTCAAAACCAAAACCAAGAACAGACACTGCTTTGTTGTACCCTGGGCTTGTCCACTAAAGTCACCGAAGTGCTGCAGGGAACATAATTTGGCACATGATGTATATTTATTACTTGACACTTGCATATAGTTCTTGCAAACAATAACTGGAGTGATTGCAGCTATAGACACTGCAGAATTTTGATCTTTTTCAATTGATGAAAGTCTGGAGTGATTAAACTGATACCTATTGGGCTTTACCCTTGCTAGAACATCTAAAGTAGCTGCCCGTGCTAAACTACCAGGCTGAGCTGAGGAAGTGTACCCTGTTCTCCAGCTGTGATGGAGCAGAAAGGTTCGTTGGAGGGAGGGGAGAACAGACGGGGTCAGCTTCAATCGCCCCTGCAAGAATTGGCACTGAATTTCTGCCAGAGCCTTTATCACACCTTGCTGTCACCACCGTCGGTAAGTGAGGAAGTTAATCCCTCAGCTCAAGTGATGGAGGGCTTTTTTACAGGACTGAGAGCTTGCTGTCCAATCCCAGCCAATATCCCTGAGGGAACGTTAGCCTTGGCTGCAGAGAGCAAGAGGCTCATTTGCCTTTGAGAATCCAATATAACCCTCTCTTGGTGTAAGAACCTGACAGCAGTGTAATAGATGTGTGTGAGTTATTGATTTATCCTTCGGCTTCCGATCTGTCCTTCATTTTATTAAACTAACTTTATATCACAGGTTTTATGACTGATAGAAAAATATAATTCTATTCCCATTCATAGAATCATAGAATAGTTTGGCTTGGAAGGGAACTTTAAAGGTCATCTAGTCCAACCGCCCCTGCAATAAACAGGGTCATCTTCAAGTAGCTCAGGTTGCTCAGAGCCCTGTCCAACCTGACCTTGAATGTCTCCAGGGATGGGGCATCTACCACTACCTCTCTGGACGACCTGTTCCAGTGTTTCACCACCCTCATCGTAAATAATTTCTCCCTAATATGTATGAGCAAATACCCATATTTGGCCAGTTCTGTTACTCACGTGAGTTTTCTATCACATTTGATCTGAAACATTGAGAAGATATTCACTAGCTACAATTTCCCATCTCCTGTTTTGCTGATGGATTCCTCTCCTGCAGGATGGTTTGCTGCAATATATCATTGAAAGATAATGACACATTGCTTAAGCACACTGCATTCTCATAAAATAACAAAATAGAAAAAATAAAACAAAATACATAGTTTGTACCTGTATCCTGCTTCTGCTGTCAGTCACTAAGACTGATGAACTGCTCCTTTCTTTTCATTCATGATTGTGTTTTTGTTCAAATCATTGACTTATCATAGATCTAATGATTCTTTTCTGGTTTTCAACTTGAAAAATATCCATGTCCTGGCTCATTACTGCAGTATTTGTCATCAGAACAACACCATCAATCATTTTAAGTTTAAGATCAGACTGGGAAGGTGGAGGAAGGCCTGGATGATTTAAAGACAATGTGCAGAAGAGAACTGAAAAACTTTTCTGCTGTAGAGAAATAATTGATAGAGACGATAATAATAAGGCTTTACTGGAATTGGTGTTTCTATAGAAAGTGGGTACTGTGAATTGTGAGTGTTGTTAGAACAACATTATAGATGGTTTTATGTGTGAAGAACTTTGGATGTATCTATCCATGGATTTGCGTAACGTATTGCCAAGAAAAACTTCTATCAGCCTTAGTTTTGTTTTTTTATGTTTAAATTCAATGGTTTTAATAGTTGTTAAGTGAAGTATTCAGCCAAAGACCTCCTAGAAAGACATCTTTGCTGATATGGAATCAAAACCACGGCTTATCCCAGTAGAAGGAGAGGGAAGGTGAGACACGACCCATCAGAGTCACAGGGAAATGCCATGAGAGAGAGCTTGGACCATGGTGGAGACAAGTTGGTTAATAGGGTTCCTGGCTATCTGAGGGGTCCCAGGCTTCTGCTCTGACAATCAGGAGCTTGAAATTTGGACATGGAGTGAAGCAGAGAGGTTAAAGACACAGTTTACCTTTAACTATAAACCTGTTCAGGGTCTATTTGCAATCCCCTTGCCCTGGCTGTTGATGTGTAATCCCAGTCCTGCCCTGAGGAGGTGTCTTCACAAGTTGTGAACGTACAAGAGTAGAATGAAGAAAGTGAGCACCGATTTCAATTCCCAGTGAAGTCCAGGCACTTTGATACCTAGGCTGAATTTCATGGGCATGAGAACTGCTGCTCTCATGAATTTCAAAACAGATTGAGATATATATGTATCAAGATTATCTTTGAAATCTAACTTTTTCTGTGCCCAAGGAACACAGTAAATAAAACAACACAAAAAGCACATTGCCTTTTGCATGATAAATCATTTCAGCAATTCCAGGCTCTTCCATTTTAAAAAGAGCAATATATGGGAAAAATACCTAGGTCCAAATGAATCCTTATTATAGAATAATATTTATCAATTGCATTTCTGTGAGGAGTACTCTCTTGGCCTATAAGGGCCAGGTGAATGTCTGCTCTCCTTCACATCTATCCTAACATAACCCGTTCTTGGTGATACCATAAAGGCATCACTGAAAAACAACCCTTATCCAGTCTCGTTGATGTGCCACTCAGCTGGTACCTAACATACTGTAAAATGTGCTTCACTAGGTTTGGACCGATACCCAAATTCTCAGAAAAGCCCAGAGAAACTCTTCAAAGACATTTTAAAATTTATTTTACTGAGATACCGCCACTGATATCACAAGACAGAAAAATGTTAACATTCTCTTTTTTAAATTAGGAACTTGAAATTAATATACTTAAAATTTAAAAAAAAAAAAAATTCACATCTAGTTTCAAACATTCGGTTAAAGATGCTCAAGCTTCCAAGTTAGCTAAAGCTGCCAAATTTTGCCAGATCAACATCGGCTTTTCAAGCCTGATCTTAAAAAACAACAACCTGATGGAGTAATGTTGTAAGCAAAATCCAGAAATATATACTGACACACAGCAGGGAATTGGTGATAACTGCTGTGTGCAGACTTCATTTCTGCCCACAATATGCGATATGCCCACAATTCACTTAATATAAGAGAAAATGGCCAGCTGGTCCTGTGGAACTGAAGACAGCAAGCTGTGCTCCATTGCCATTAAGCTCAGGAAAAAACACTGTTCTTGAAAATTTAACTTTTCAAAGTGACCTGAACTCCTCTCTATTTTTTCCCAAATATTTCCATAAATGACTTGTAGCTCTGACTGAAATCTTTGAAAGAAAAAGTTTCAAGTCGTGATCAAAACCCATACTTGTTCTCAGAATTTATTTTGCAAAGAAAAAAAAAATAGCTGATCTTTTAAAGTATTGTAAGGTGAAAGAAGACAGAAGATTAATAATTACATTATCGAGTTTTCCTTGGTGGATGGGCTGCTGGATGGATATTGCTGCTTCCCATCTTGAAAAATGTTGAGTAGAGCACCATTTCTGCAGTAGTCAAGTTCTCCTATTTGGCTGCAATAATGGCATTTGCCATTGGCTTCAAGTTAGGGTTGGAAATAAAGACAAAACCAAACATATGGAGCAGTTAGGTACAGAAACCAGCGTAAAATTATTTGTCTCTCCTATGTTGGTCTTTTGAGACTCCAAATTGCTTCTGTCTCACCCTTCTACTTACTTTACCAAGCATAAAAACACAGTCTGGTTTGGAAAAACATCGGAGGAGCACCACCAAAAAGTCCCATCAACCCTCACAGTTTACATTTACTTTATATAATGCTTATGTTATAAAGTAAAGAAGAAACAGGGATTGCAGGCAGCGTGTGGATGGGAACAAGTTGCCCTTTTAGAAGCATTTCTCCTCTAGACAACCATTATTTCCTTCTAGCAGTGAACCTGTACGAAGGTTTCCTGCACAGGGAATAAATTCTATTTAAAAAAGGACCAATATTACACCACGAGCTGTGCTCGGGGCCAAGCAGATGCCGGAGAAGTAGCACTGGGGGCATTGTTTTTGCAGGAACAAAAAGGTTTATCAGCGGGGTGGTGCAACGTTAACAAGAGTGTTGACCTACTTGCACACCACGGCACTCGGAGAAGTGTCTGGGGAGGCTGGAGACCCTGGAGCGGGGCACGTTTTACAAGCCAAGTCATGAAACTATGACCGAGAACACAGCTTTCCTCGTAGCAGCTATTTATCGGCGGCAGAGAAACACTAGGGCAAGTTTATTTCCACCTCAGTGCAGATATTTAAGGCTTGGTGGTCTAATTCTCCACCGATAGCTCGAGGCTCCCACTGCATTCGTTGGAGAGCAACCCTTACATGCAATCTCTCCGACCTACTTTAGCTATCTGCCTCCAGAAGAGATTAATATCCCCCTGGATGTGCCCGCTTCTCCCAGCTGCTTGTAATGGGAGGCAGGGTAAAGAGCTGAGAGTCTGACAACTCAATTTTTGAGACCTAAGTGAGATACATCTCACAGGTGGTCTAAGAAGAGTTGCCTCCACGACTTAGAGATACCTGAGCAAAGTCGTGTGAAGAAGTGAGCGTGTTCTCATGATTTCCTTTTCAGCCTGGAGAAAAGAAGGCTGAGTGGAGACCTTCTCGCTCTTCACAACTCCCCGAAAAGAGGGTGTAGCCAGGGGGGGTCGGTCTCCTCTCCCAAGTCACAGGCGATAGGACAAGAGGAAATGGCCTCAAGTTGCACCAGGGGAGGTTCAGATTGGATATTAGGAAAAATTTTGACACTGAAAGAGTTATTCAGCCTTGGAATGGGCTGCCCAGGGAAGGGGTTGAGGCACCATCCCTGGAGGTATTTAAAAGATGGGTTGACATAGTG
>JAOTQQ010000023.1:82899165-82913790 GCA_026546715.1 Gallinago undulata
ACCTGCTCTGGCAGGGGGTTGGACTAGATGATCTCCAGAGGTCCCTTCCAACCCCATATCATTCTGTGATTCTGTGATCTTAGTGGAACCCTTAGAAAACTGGAATTTCAATTAAAGCTTGTTGGGCTCATCTGCCTTAAGATACAGCTGCTCATTGCAGAAAATGGATGGGTTGCATTTCTCAATATGTAGCAATATTGTGGCTGGAACTGCAATACTCTGAAGATCAATCTTTCCTAAATGACAGATCTTGCTTGCCCAAAGAGGTGACATTTGTAAGCAGGGCCAATATCTTATGAGAAATTGGCTGATGTAGCTCCTATTTTAAATAAATTATTACCATCAGTGAAATTCAGTAAAAAGAAAGGAAGGAAAGAAATTGTTTTGTTGCTATTATGTTAATGAGTGCATTAGAAATGCATACAAAGAACATCTCAGTGACTTAAGCAATTGCTCACATAAACTGTTGGCTCTCAGGTTTTTGTGGTGGCTTTTCTGTTTTTCTGTACTAAGGTTCTCAAACTGCTCTAACCTCCATTTGTTGAAAGGAGAAAACCTCAGACCTTTTTCCCCACAGTAGAAGGTGTGTGAACAGCACTATGCTCCCCACAGTAGAAGGTGTGTGAACAGCACTATGCTCCCCACCCCATCCCATGAAGGAAAAGAGAGGGTGCTCTTGACCATTGGGTGCTCGTTCCAGGTAGAAACCAATTACATGAGTGAGCATACCTCGTAGTAAGATACGCTTCCAGTTTTGCCATCTGTCTGACTGCATTTGGGAAGTCCACAAAGGAAAGACCAATGAAAAAGTTGATATGTAGCTTCTTCTTAGCTGGTTTCCAGGTGGAAGAAGGTGTCCTTGCCCATGGGAGGGGTGGGTTGGAACTCAAAGATCTTTAAGGTCCCTTCCAACTCTAGCCATTCTATGATTCTATAATGAGATGTCTTCTCTGATGGTCTGCATACATAGTTCATGTTGAGAAACAGGGCCAGCTAAAGGTCTGAGACAATGAAGGAGGCGAGTGGATGTGGAAGTATTAGTTCATGGGCATCTTAAATGAACATCTTCCAGTTGCTTCTTGCTTGTGGGATCTGCTCAGTGCACATATTTTTTAAATGCATGCGTACTCCTGGGATCTGTTTACTGCACGACTGGGACCGAGAGAGAGAGAATGTTAATACTCAGCTGCTGATCAGTGCGTAAATCCCCTTGATTTAAATATCTAGCAACTCAGCAAAAGCGCAAAGGGACCCGATTCTGGGAGCCATCGGGTGCTGACCATCTGTTGACCTTCTCTGGACAAGGCTGTAATCCGTTTTGTTTTGATAAAACTGAATCACAGCAAATGTTCCTTTTGCTCATTTCTACCCTTTTGCCAGTTTGCAGAGCTCAGTGTGCAGCCTGTGCTATTTTTATTCATGAGATGTGGCACAAACTTAACAAAACTACTTATAACTGCAGTTTGCAAAGCTAATTTCCATTCCAGGATGTAGAAGGTGCTATATTATGTCTTTTGTTAATTAAACCAGAAAATATAGATTTAAGGGCTGCTACAAGGCAACAAAAACCAACAAAAGCCAAATTAGAAGTAAAACTTGCATTTTAACTCATCTGTTGTTCAAGTCTTGCACTAACAGTGTTCGAGATGCAATTATGAGATGTTATAATGTAAGTTAATCACCTTTTATTGCTCAGCCACTATGCCACGACAAAAATTACATTTTACAGTCTATTTTAAATTATTATTTTTTAATCTTTCTTTTATTTTTTTTTTTCCAAAGGGAAGAGCTTTCTCTCTTGTGGAAGAGTTTGGCTTGTTTAGAATTCTTTATGTGACTACAGATGGAAATCTAAAGCAACTTTCAATTTGGAGCCACGTGTAAGTGACAGTCTTCTGACACTGGCAATCTTCCTTCCCTATCTGGGCAGGGTCCCCTCATCAAAACGACACACTTCTGTGTACATTGTCTCCTTCGCAGATACATCTCAAGAATTTACATGTGCGGATGCTCCCACCAGTGCTCTTGATATTGCACCTGTCTTGCAAGTCAGACGTGAGCAATGTATATATTTCAAAGGATGCTGTTTGTACTCTCTGAATTTTTAGCTGATTGATTCTCTGAGCTGGAATCAACTTATAGAGGTCTTTGCTAACCAAACCTAATTTCTAGGGCTTTGTTCTTCATTCCTGGAGATGATGAACATCATCATGATCAAAGAGATGATGAACATTTCAGTCCCACCACATGCATTTACGTGGATGTCCCTGTACATCTGCCCACTGTCCTGTGCTCAGTGGTGTGCATCATGTTGGTTTCTATGGTCCTGCACTGTGCTGGGCTAGACTGTGGGTTTCAAAACCTAGTCTAAAATGCTGAACTTTGTTCTGTTGGTAGAATCTCCCAGCCCTTCAGAAATGTGCCCATTAATGGTGGGACCTGAGCAGAGCTCCTCCCTCAACTGCCACTCTTCTTCCATGAGCTGTACACCTCCAGCCTTGTATGGCTGGGGCTTTGCAGCGTGGAAAAAAAACAGCCAAGGGGTCAAGCTGAGCATGGAGTGGTATGGAAAAGGCTGGAAACTATTGTTTCTGTTTCCTTCTAATACAATAACGTGGGGCACCAGGTGGAGCCAGAAGATTGTAGGTTTACAGAACGAAGATGAAATATTAATATTCTGCTCCAGATCTGGATGGAGACAGCCACAGGAACAGGCCAGCTCCCTCAGTCTTCATCCAAGGAATGAAGCAGTTGGAAGCTGTGAGGGAAACGGAAGGACAAAGCATGGCATGTTGGAGAGCTCATGCTACCTCATGTTTGGGAATAACCTGTGTTTAGCTACTTGTTGCAATATTCTGTTTATTTGGCATCTGGCAGCAACTAACCTGGAAAAAGTCACAAGGTAGGGTCCTGAATGCTGAATACCCACGTCTGAAGAGGATTTAGGGCTCAGAGGGAACAGACAACTCAGGGTGAAATTCCAGAGTGGTGCTGGAGCAGAGAGGATTAAAGCAGCCCTTGGCCAGGGCAAGTGAAGAAGCAGTGAATCGTAGCGGGATGTAGTTTCACCCTCAGCATCCATGAGCTCAACGTTGGAATAACAGACTGAGGTTCATCAGCACCGGCTTAGAAAAGATCAGTCTCATCCAGGAATAGATATGCAAGCTGGGACAAAGTGAATGGTCTCCAGGAAGTGACCACAATGGGAACCTTTTAGAGGTTTGCTGTCTGGTGAGGTGCTTGCTGCTTACAGTTTGCCTGCAGGATGCTGGAAAGTTGGAGGCTGGTCAGAAAAGGATCATGAAATGATTTAAGAGCAAGACAGTTGTAGTTACAGACTCAATCTGTTCAGTTTATCAGAAGAGAGCTTGGAAGTGACATGATTACAGTACACTTGGAGGAGACAAAATATGGGACCTAAAAGGTTCTTTATCCTAACAGACAAAGGCATAAAAAGAACTAATGGCTGTAAGCTCAGCCTTGTTAAATACAAATGAGAAATTAAGAACATTCATTATTTGTAATCAATGAGAAACAAATTAGCAGGGTTGGTAGCAGATTCTTAATTTTTAGGTAACTGCACATTATGACTGGACTGAAGATATACTTTAGCAGAACACAAGTTATTTGGTTTCATATAATCCCTCTTTATTTGTTGTTGTTAATGGGTGTATTAAATCTTTTCAGGCACCAAGGTTCCAGAACGACACACTATCTACAGATCTTGCTCCCATTTATTTTTCTGTAAAATGCTAAAGGTAATTTTGTTGTTTGTTTTTGATTTTTTTTTCCCAACAGTGACTGTGGGAGGAAATGTGTCTGAGAAACTACAGTATAATAAATAAATAAATAGTGCATATAAAATACACTTTCAAACGTGGCTCTACTTCCCCTCAAGAGGCTTGAATCTAATATTCGTTCCAAGCTCAGCATTTCAAGTCCTTCAGCAAAATTCATGCTAATAGATGCAATAGTTTTGGATTCTGCCTCTACTGCCCCGACACGCTCAGGAATGTCATATTAAAACAGCGAACGCAAGAGTAATTCCCATTATTACTCCAAGCAAACAAATTGCCTCAGAACCAGGGGAACTCAGGCAGATGCCACCGTAGGGATTTCTTTCCTGCTCTGCTTCATTTCTTCACAGAAGAAATGTGAAGAAATTCATTCTTCTCCTTCATTTCATCTTACCGGCCACCATAACCCACCAGCCGTCCCCTTGGGTCATTGCTGGGCTTCTCCTGGGTTATCTACATTTTCCCTCTTCTTTTGGGGACCCGGGATGGTCCATCACTCCACGCTCATGATATGCCCGTGTCTCAGTTGTGCTCCTGGGTAAGGGGTTTGGGTGAGTTGGAGTTGCACGTGTGCCCACCCGTTGGCCAGCCAACACCCACGAGGAATTTCTTCTGACCAGGTTGGTGGCAATTGCTGTTAGACTTCCTCCGTAACCTTCCCCTCAGAGCAGACCATGAATTTAGATATCTCTCGTTTGCCCGGCCCCAGACGTTCATGAAATTTGTGGGAAATTATTTGTCGGTGATATCTTACCTTTCTGTCAGATGGACTTGTGGTCAGCACACGACAGACGGACGGACGGAGACAGCAAGATCACGTAAGCTGCATTCCCCCAGGAAAGCAGACTGGAAACACATAAGGTATGTGTTACAGAACGCACTGGCTTAACTTTTCTGGCCTGTAAATGTGTTTAAAGCATAAATCTTCCATGGGAAATATGCAAGTTAGTGAGAGGCAGAACAGAGCGAGCTCAAGATGAGTTCAGGGTGATATACTGTGTCTGTATCTTCAGAAAGTAATTCTACTTTTTTCCACAGACAAGTGTTTTTTTAATATTGTTTTTCTTTGAGCAATAGCATGTCTCGTGCACCATTAGATGTTACAAAATTTCCACGAAGTATGCAAATGGATTTCAGAAGCTTCATTCTTCTACCATTTATAGTCTGAAAAATATTAACAAGTTTTCCTTCAAAAGGCTGAGAAGTCTGAGCTAAGTGTAGAGCTATGTGAAATCTATTCTTCCTTTTCATGTATTTTTCCTGAGTATCCGTGTCCACGTTATTGTCATCAGCAGGTCTCATGAAGGTAACAGCATGGAGCAATTGATAAGATCAGGCCTCAAACATAGCTTCTAGTTTAAAAAACATAAGTGGAGGCAACAGGAGCCTGTGATTTCCTTTGTAAACTCATTTAAATCAACTTGAAACTGATTTATATATAAAGTATTAAGAATGCAGACAGTGACAATGAAGCCCAAGATGTGAAAGTCTGCAGTAGGCTACATGAAGAACAACTTCATGTGCTGGAAATCCTTTTTGATAGACCAACTTTTGCAGATTTCTCTGCAAAATGATTGTCAAAGATGTTAAAGTACAGATAATGAATGCCACTATGAAGTCCACTTCTAAAGCAACATCAATTAAGCCCTGGGTTCCCCGAGGTTCTTGGAGGAAAGGATTATGAAGTGGAGCTTAGAAAATCCAGATAACTGATTTAAACATAACTTGGATTCAAAATTATAAGAAATAATTATGACTGTATATAAATATGCTGACTTCTCAGTTTCCTACACGGGACTGAAGGGCCTAGAGAACTATGTGGAGCCAACTAATTTATTTTAGGTATTTCATATTCACTTCCACATTTTTGCATGGTTGTATTTTTTGAATGAACTATTGTTACGGAAAGGAAAATTTGCTCCCCTTTTTTACTTGATTTTTTACAGGCAATTTTTTTAACTAGAGTTGGACTCTCACTGCCCATTAACTTTTTTTTTTTTTCTTCTCTCTGCCATGCTCAATCTCAGGTAGAAGGACAAAAATATTGAATAGTGGTGGTAGTGGGTAGTACCTCCAACCCATCTGGCACGCTAGATCATGTTTCCCTGATGAAATGTCACCCTCTGAGGAGAAAAGCAGATGTTTTTTTAATTAGATAGATACTTTCTATGTTGTACACACTGAGGAATTTTTGTATTTTCAGTGCATGTTATGTGATATCACATTTTATGTGATTTTTAAAAAGTTATTTTGATCACATCTGCTTCTGGTGGTTGAGTTTTGAACTAAAATAAGGAAAAAAGTAGCAAGTATTGAAGAAGTTTGAGAGGCTCTATCCTCAGGTGAATATACACTCTCATTTCTAGGCAGACACAAAACATAAACCATCACCTGCCTCGGCCAAGAATCTTCTACAAAATTAGATTAAGGCTAAAGGGTGTAAACGGCCATGATCATGGCTCTTCTGAGAGGGAAAAAAAAAAAAAAAAGGAAATTAGAAGGATATTGATGGAGTTGTAGAAGAATTAGTGAAAAATGAGTGACTGATTTGTTCATTTGGGATGAAGCAGACCTGTGACAATGGGCTTCATGAACTGAAACAGCTGCATCAGGAGCCTACACTGAAGCTTAAAGCCATTTATTATGAGTGAAGCAGGGCAGGATTTTGTGCCTAGATCTCCCACATCTCAGGGGCATCGTCAAATGTCTGGGATGGTTTTCCCTGTCAACTTTGGGAAAATACTGCATGAAGTTGACACCAGATGCAGCAAACTACTTAG
This sequence comes from Gallinago undulata, assembly GCA_026546715.1. NCBI lineage: Eukaryota > Metazoa > Chordata > Aves > Charadriiformes > Scolopacidae > Gallinago > Gallinago undulata. Next base: position 82,905,743 of record JAOTQQ010000023.1, read on the forward strand.
GCTTTTGGCTTTTGCTCAAAAGCTAGGTGGGAGTCAGCTTGATGCCTTGAGAAACTGCATCTTAGTTTAGAGTTGTGCTGCCATTCCGAGGGACCTTAACCTGGAGAAATGGGCTGAGAAAAATCTCATAAAGTGCAATGGGGGCAAATGCAAAGTCCTGACCCTAGAGGAATAAACTGGTGTATGAATACAGTCTGGGGGCCAACTGTCTGGAAGGCAGCCTGGCACAAAAAGACCTTGGAGTCCTGGTGGACAACCAGTTGATCATGAGCCATCAATGTGTTCTTCATGGCAAGGATGGCCAACAGCCTCCTGGTTTGCATTAGGAGAAGCATTTCTAATAGTGAGATACATCTGGAGAGCTGCAACCATTTCTGGGCTCCCCAGCACAAGACAGACACAGACATACTGGAGAGGGCCCAGAGAAGGCCCATGAAGATGGTGAAGGCCCTGGAGCACCTGACATGGAACAAGGCTGAGAGAGCTGAGCCTGTTCAGCCAGCAGAAGAGAAGGCTCAGGGAGATCTTTCTGTGAGGATGGTCAAACACTAGAACAGGTTGCCTAGATAGGTTGTGGAGTCTCCATCCTAGGAGGTACTCAAAACCTGACTGCAGATGGCCCTGTGCAAACCTGCTCAGGTGACCCTGCTTGAGAAAAGGGGTAGGATAACAACCCTGTGATTCCTACTCTGGAGGCTTCTGTAAAGGATTGGTGAGGCAGCAATCACCGTTTTGTCTCCTGGCACGTTTTTAACGTTCCATAATAAATGACGTAAAATATAGTTTAAACACTTTTCTGTTTGTTTTTAACGTAATTTCCCTCTTTCTCGCTCACTGCAGATTTTCACGTGGAACTTTCTAGTCAACACCAATTAGACAGGTTTCAGGCAGGGAAGGTGCATTAGGCCTAATGCAACACTTGTGATGTGAAAAGTATTATATACAGTAAGAGCTGACAGCCCACCCTTGGGAAAATATGGAAATTGGGCTTCGAGCTGCGGTTTAAACTTGGATTTCGCTTGTTAAATTCCCAGCAGGTCAGTGATTCAGTGTATGCATTCAGGTAACCAGAGACAAGATAGCTTGAAAATGACACCTTGTTACCCACAGAAAGGGAAACGTGGGATGAACTATTAACTTGCCTTCCTCTTCCTCCTATTAGCTCATCTATCCCATTTTTAACTCCTGTATCTATCAAGGGAAGAAGAAAAGAGAAGGAAAATACATATGCTTTTCATTGTCACCCCTGTGACACGTTATGAGCACACACACAGGCTGGATCACCTCATTAAATTCTGGCAACAGGCTGAGCTCAGCCACCTCCTGGTTCTTCAAGGTGCACGAGGGACCTTCTCCGGGCACTCGCCAGAAAGGTGAGTAAAAAGGCTGGTAAAAACCCAATGCCAACTAATTTTGAAAGGATTTCCAAGCCTACACGGTTTAGTGTGTCCTGCTCTCTTGGAGAGGCACACGTAACTCCCTCTCATGGAAGGAAGGAAGGGTTATAACCCACAGAAAAGGCTTATTTTCACCTCTCTGGTGGCAGCCTTGGGAGTGTTCTTCATTCCTTTCTGCTCAATATTTGTTCAGAGAGAAACTCAGGTCATTCTCCTTCTGAGTCCTACCTTCCAGGTGGTAAAACACAAAAATCTGTGGAATTTTTTTCTTTAGTTCCCTTCTGTGCCTGTTATATCACTGCCCACCTTCTTCTTCTTCTCAAACTCTTGTTTTTGATGAGCTGTGTTTATGAAAAAGAAAGTGCAAGCTAGAGCTCAATGAATAATGAAATGAACTAAATTGCAAATATTTTATTTAAACTTTGGGGGGAAATTTTCCTTCTATAAGACGTGAAAGTAATGAAAGAATGAATAATGTATGGGAAAAAAATATCATTAAATGCATCGAGTGACTTATTTGAGGAATATTATTCACTAATCCTTAGGGAAAAGGAAATGCCCCCCACACCATGCTTCTAACCTGACATACGTCCGATTGTCACATATCAATCATATCTTTAGATGCCATATTTGAGGCTGTTATTGCAGAAAAACCCACTGGACAAAAAGGGAGGTTGCTAACAATTATTACAGGTGATGATTCTAGGAAAAAAGAGGCCCCATGGTCCTTCTGGGAGATATAGATAGTTTATTTTCTTAGTATCTTGCCCACTGGCAGAGCATTATTTTGAGTGGTCATTCCTACCTCTCTTCCCAGCAATCTTGTGACGTGGTCTGTCAATACCTAAACTTTGTCACAGCCATTGGAAAGATCTCCTAATCCCAAATCCTGGAAAATTCTAATTCTTCTTCACTTAGTATTATGGGTTATTGACAGACTGAAGGTGTAGTTTATAGAGCTAGAAAGAGCAGGAATACACATTTAAGTTCACTTGTAGCTTCTGTGTTTCAAAGTCTCGATCGTCATTTTTTTGTGTCATTTATTTGTGTCATTTTTTTATCTGTAAAACATACTGAACAGCCCTTCCTTTCTACAATCCCTTTCTCTCCTCTACTAAAACTGCAACATCTCAAGGAGAAGGACTGTCTCTTTTCTATATCTTTGTGTGTCATCTAGTGCAATGGAGCCTCTGGATGCTATCATAAGACATTTTAACTGGGTATTGCCAGAGTGAACTCCTAACCAATGCAATGAAAATTAGTATTATCCATCATAAACCTGACATTATTACAAACTAAAGCAGCATCGTCTAGCATCTGACATTGGCTTTTGAATAAACACTTGAGATTTGATGGTTGTCTTCAAGGGGTGAATTACTGTAGGATTTGCAAGAGGTCATGCAGCGGAGCTGTCTGCCTGATATATTTTGTTATGAAACCACTTAATCCTTCTGTATTAATTTGTTGGTTTGCTGGTCGATGGATGAAGACTCCAGGATTTAGAGTGCCTAGGGTTGCTCATCCCTCCTGGCTTTTCTTTTCAATCCTTTACAAAGGATCCTCTTCAAAGCTTGGCACAGTGGGTCGGCTGCAGTTAATGGCACAGTCAGCCAAACCTCTTTACCAAATAGAGGTAAAATATACTTTTCCAGGGAGGAATTAGAGCAGGTTTTCAGCCTAGGGGCTCAGCGTTGCTGCTGACCTGTGGCTGCTCACACATCTCACTCGTTCTTGAGAAAGGCTATGGCCCTGTCTGTGCACAAAGCCTCATGACCACCCAAGGTATCGGCTCCCAAAGCACTCTTCTCTTTGCTTTCTCATGCAGGTATCTGCCTTTCAAATTCAGCATCTTGACTTAGAGCCTGAAAGCACCTTCCTGACATCAGGAGGGTCTCCAGGGCATCAGCCCACCAAACCTAGGATTAAAGCAAAGAGAACCCGATGGGGTGAGCTGTGAGAATTTAATTTGGGCCTTAGAATAAAGACATAATACGTCATTACTTTTGATGTCTGGTGCCCAGTGACAGGATGTGAGGAAATGGGCACGAACTTGATTATAAGAAGTTCCACCTAAACATGAGGAGGAACTTCTTTCCTTTGAGGGTGGCAGAGCCCTGGCAGAGGCTGCCCAGAGAGGGGGTGGAGTCTCCATCTCTGGAGACATTCAAAACCTGCCTGGACATGTCCTGTGCAACCTTCTCTAGGTAGACCTGCTCCGGTGGGGGGGTTGGAGTAGATGATCTCCAGAGGTCCTTTCCAACCCCATATGATTCTATGATGTTGCCTCTCCTTCTTATGCTTTTTTAAATTTTTCTTTCTTTAAACAAAACAGGTGTTTTCTTGGTGGACTCGCAGGCCCAGAAAGAAGCAGAGAAGGTTGTGGTTGCTCCCATCAGCTGAAATCCAATCCTCATTTCAAATCCTCTTATTTCAAATTACTTTTGAAGTGAGAGTCAGATTCTGGGGGGAAAACCAAACTCTTCAAGGGTAGAAGTTGTATACCACCGAGTAGTAAAAATAGCACCAACTTCACGGTGGTTTGGTTTGTGTTTTTTCTTGTTTTTTTTTTTTTTTCTTTTTTAAATTGATGCTTAAAGCAATTACGCCACTGTTTTGCTGTAGCCTGTGCCAATGTGATGTAATGTGTGTCACTCCACAGGCAGGCTGCTGTAGCTAATTTTCTCTAGTGTTTTGCTTTGGCACCGGCAGCATCCCTCATTAGTTTCTTTATTAGTACATTTAAATACCCTTTTAGCACCATTAAGCCTGAAACGGCTTTATTCTTCGTTCAGCAGTATTTGTGTTCAACATCTCTCCTCGGCGCTCCCGACAAGGGTCCTTACGGCAGATGTTATGACGCGGCTGAAGGAACGTGAACCAAATTGTAGGTAATGGCCCGTGTTTATTTGTTTTGTGTGAGCCGTGGTTTCTATAGCTACTGTACATCTGCTCCGTGCCATTTGCTGATCGCTCCCTGAGGCTGCCTCAGCCCGGGTATTCAAACCACACCGTCCTGATTCCGCTGGGCATGGCAACCTGATAAAGGCTCGACGCGTGAACCCGGCTGCAAATTTGGAAACGCCTTCGAAAACAGCTGTTAAGTCTACACACAGAATCACATGGGGTGGGAAGGAACCTCCGGAGATCATCTCCTCCAACCCCCTGCCAGACCATGTCTACCAAGAACAGGTCCCACAGGAACGTGTCCAGGTGGGTTTGGAATGTCTCCAGAGAAGGAGACTCCACCACCTCTCTGGGCAGACTCTGCCAGGGCTCTGCCACCCTCACAGGAAAGAAGTTCCTCCTCATCTTTAGATGGAACTTCCTATGTTCCATTTTGTGCCCATTTCCTCCTGTCCTGTCACTGAGCACCACTGAAAAAAGACTGGCCCCATCCTCCTGACACCCACCCTTGAAGTATTTCTAGGTGTTGATCAGATCCTCCCTCAGTCTTCTCTTCTCCAGGCTCAAAAGACCCAAGTCCCTTATAGGAGGGATGCTCCAGGCCCCTCATCATCTTTGTAGCCCTCTGCTGTACCCTCTCCAGCAGTTCCCTGTCCTTCTTGAACTGGGGAGCCCAGAACTGGACCCAGTGCTCCAGATGGGGTCTCACCAGGGAAATTACACAGTAATTGTGTAGAGGGAATTACACAGTAATTCCCGATCTACCACCGGCACAACGGCCACCTCTCCAAGAAATTGAAACACACGGAGGTCGGGTCTCCACAAAAGCCTTGAAAAGATGACTGATGTTGAGTGTAATTAGGCACAGTCTCACACTGGTGGCTAAACTGGGCTCCTCGCACGGGAACCTCGTGGCAGAGAGAGTGAATCTCTCTGTATTCTGCACTTTTACCAAAAAAAACCCAGAAAATTTCTGTGACTAAGGAGTATAATTCTTTTGGGATCTGTGGATTTACCCAAGAGCGGCACCAAAGATAAATTTGTCTCATTATTTTTGTATTGAACATTTTGCCTTCTGACATAGAAGGACAGTAGTAGCATCTTGGCCTTTCAAAGGTCTTCTTCTGTCCTGAAATCTCTGCTTCTGTCATTGAAAATAATGTTATTTGGCTTGAACTGCTGGGGTTAGAGAGTGGCTGTGAGAGCTAATGTTTTGTAAATCTGACATTATTTGTGTGCTGATTTTTCCCTGCCACCTTCTACCAACCATCCTAACTACTTTTTTCTGGTTTGGGCTGGTTAATGTGAGCTTGCTTTTCAAAGCATATAATGGAGGGGGGAAAAAAGAAAAAAAAAAAAAGGCTGAAAGGTCCATTCTGCCTTTATAGTTTGCTTTCCAAAGAAAGCTGGGCTTACACAATCTCTTTTTCAGGTCTTGCTTTATACTTCTTCACAACAGCTAATTTCAGCTATATTTGACCAAAAGGGTAGACATCTCAAAGGTATTTCATGCCGCAAAAATAATTCTCCCCAGCTCCTTTTTTTCCCCCCGTGAAATACCCAAATTAGTTCCTCCACTGAGGAAAAGGCTGTGGCGCTCGGCTGCGTTATTAGACAGCTGAGACTCCACCTGGGAGAGAACTTCTGGAAACAGGACCTCTGAAGTGCTGCAACACACAAACCTGCTGGTTTTGGATAGTGCTAAATGCTACTTCAACTTTCATGGCAAAGCTTAGGTGGTTGTATTAATTTTCAGCTTTTTTTTTTTTTTTCACTGAATTTTAAGGCATTTCAGGTCTCGATGGCAGCTTGAATCAGTTACAGTGTGCAAAAGTTTCTTTATATTTGATTAATAGGTTCATTTATTTAAAGTATTATGAGAAGGTACCCAGCACATTAATTGCCTTCAGCAACTGTCGTGTAATAACTGGCTGGGTTTTATTAGTTCATAATACTGGTCTTTCTATCATAATATGATATTATTGATTTTCTACCAAAAAAAAATGAATAAAAACAAATGTTCCCTTACTCTCTTTTCAGTTCTGGAATTTCAGATACTCTCCATACTTTCCCTTCAGCTCCAGCTGAGCCCAGGGAAACTGTATTTTGTGAGGAAGCAAAGAATGCTTGTAGCACATAAGAAGTTCTAGCTCTAAGACAGATGTAAATTAGATCTGCAGGAAAAAGAGAAATCAGATTCTTTACTCTGGGAAGAGTGTGAAAATCAGCAAGAACAAAAAATTACTGAGATCTTACTACCAGGGTAGAATATGGACTGAATTCCAGGACTGAATATGCACATTTTAATCAGGAAACAGATGAATTTAAGCTAAGCAAGAGAAGCCCAGCCTGATTTGCCCCTGAGCTAGAAGCGTTCAGGCTTGCTCTGCCTGCATCACCGAAAAGTTTTATTTCTCTTTTGGAGAGAATTTCTTTTCGAGATTTTTTTTTTTCTTTGGAGAGAATTTCTTTTGGAGAAAAGTTTTGTTTCTTTTTGCTCCGAAAAGTTTTATTTCTCATTTGGAAAAAGTTTCTGTGGCTCTGCTCCAGCAGTTTATAGCGCTGCTGCAGCAATAAAGTGGCTGTCGTGCTGCTGGCAGGAGCTGCCAGAACTTCTCACCCTCCAGGGAGGGGAACCGGTGGCTGCAAAGGGAAGATAAAGCTGTCCCATGGTGGTGGAGGTGGTGGTGAGACGGCTCCGTGGGGAGCAGCGAGGCAGCTCATGAAATACCAGGACCAGGAGAGGCACACAGCGTCTTCTCCTCCAAGGTGGGTTGTTTCTGTCCAGGTATTGGGCATGGACAGGTCAGGGATGGTGCCGCTGATGCCACTGGGTTGTTTGGTCCCTCAGGAAGCAGATGGGCACCATGGCATGCGCAGCTTAAAGGAGTCATTGGCCAAGCAAGGACAGGAACAGAGTTCTTCATAGAATCATAGAACGGTTAGAGTTGGAAGGGACCTTAAAGATCCTTGAGTTCCAACCCCCCTACCCTGGGCAGGGACACCTCCCACTACAGCAGGTTGCTCAAAGCCCCATCCAGCCTGGCCTTGAACCCCTCCAGGGATGGGGCTCTTCTTCAAACACAGCCCAACACAACTATTGTCCTCTTTGCTGGTCCAGGACAAAGGATGCTAAAAGTGAGTAATCTACACTTGTCAACTAGTGCGTGGTTCGATGTGGCAGATCAGGGAAAAGGGCAGATAATGCCAATGGAATACTATTTTCTACATGAGGCAGCAACATTGACTTGGATGCGTGGATCAAATTTAATACCCAGTCTTTCATTTTTCTCCTCCTTTGCTTCTAATCATAATTTATTACCGGGTAACCCAATAGGGAAAGGCATTAAATTAGGGAAAAAACAATGTTGGTAAGTTGTTTTTATTTCTTTCTTGGATGCACTGAAAATCACAGATTTCACAGTTATTAAATGAATAAAATGCATCATGATGCTACAGCAGCATGATCTGATTTTATGACTCTCCTTAAAACAGAATACAAGGAAGAAAAGTTGGGGGTTTATATATATAAATATAATTCAAACATCTGGAGAAAAAGTCTTCTCCTCTCCTCTCCTCTCCTCTCCTCTCCTCGCCTCTCCTCTCCTCTCCTCTCCTCTCCTCTCCTCTCCCCTTTCCTTTTCCTTTTCCTTTTCCTTTTTTTCCTTTTCCTTTTCCTTTTCCTTTTCCTTTTCCTTTTTTCCTTTTCCTTTTCATTTTCCTTTTCATTTTTTTCATTTTCCTTTT
>JAOTQQ010000023.1:82924267-82938131 GCA_026546715.1 Gallinago undulata
CCCTCTTGAACTGGGGAGCCCAGAACTGGACACAGTATTCCAGTTGTGGCCTCACCAGTGCAGAGCAGAGGGGAAGAGTGACCTCCCTTGACTTACTGGTCACACTCTTCCCTGTGCAGCCCAGGATGCCATTGGCCCTCTTGGTGACAAGGGCACACTGCTGGCTCCCTTTGCCACCCAGAAAAAGGGGCAACCCCAGCACAAGGGACACACTGGGTCCAGAGGTGCCCTCGCTTGGAGTTTGGACAAGAAAACTCAAGACTATCCCAGCCCCTTGCTCTTTTTCCTCCAGAGGCACACCGTCAGAGAGAGCTGCACAGATTTTAAGGAGAAAAAAAAAAAAAAGTGTCAAAATATTGGCAGCCTCCTCGTGCTGGAGAAGCAATAAAAACAAAGTGGAGGCAAGGGAGTATTTTGCTCTAAACTATTCACCCAGGACAGGCTTCTCTCTGACTGTTTTACAAGTTATGAATTCTAAAGCTACTCACAAGACTTAATAGATGCTAAAAATTGCCGTGCTAACCTGCGCCGTCATTCCCGTCATCAAAAGTGCTTATTGCAAAACTTTCCTGCAACGATTGGTTCTAAAACATTAGGCTTTATTTCTTTCATCTAAAAAAAAAACAAACCAACCAAAAAAACCCCAACCAAACTGGTGACCAGAATATAAATAGCTTTTAATTAGCATTATTTGTGAAAGCCTACACATGAGATAAAACTGAAATATTAGTTTCCAGCAGGAACGGCATGTCCAGTCCCACCCGCATACAGGGAGCATGTGTTTTTATACATACCTAAAATCAGTACGGATTTTAAAATTTTTAAAGGGTGCTCAGTGGGGATAGGGGTGGCTATGGCAGTGCTGTCCCCCTCGATAAACTGAAATTACAGCCAGGAATAAACCCTCTGTGTGCGATACAGCTGTGCCTGCAGTGAAACGAGGGGGAGACGCAGCTGAGTGGCAGTTTCAGGTTAGAGAGTTCTTGTCTTCTGCACCCTGAGATAAGGATTTGGTGGGAGAGGAGAGGAGAGGAGAGGAGAGGAGAGGAGAGGAGAGGAGAGGAGAGGAGAGGAGAGGAGAGGAGGAGGAGGAGGAGGAGGAGAAAGGGAGAGAGCCCACGGGGTATTAGAGCACCCACATTCGACAGCTTCACATATAGTCTGACCTTTCACAAAAATCAGGACTGTAAAAAACTCATAGAACAGGCCCAATAATGGGTTGAGAGAAGCCCTGGGGAGAACTTGAGGGTCCTGGTGGACGAGAAGCTCAACAAGGGCCAGCAAAGTGTGCTGGCAGCCCAGAAAGCTAACCCTATCCTGGGCTGCATCAGCAGCGTGGCCAGCAGGGTGAGGGAGGGGATTCTGCCCCTCTGCTCTGCTTTGGTGAGACCCCACCTGGAGCACTGTGACCAGCTCTGGAGTCCTCAGCACAGGAAGGACATGGACCTGTTGGAATGGGTCCAGCGGAAGCCACGAAGGAACTCCGAGGGCTGAAGCACCTCTGCTATGAAGACAGGTTGAGAGAGTTGGGGTTGTTCAGCCTGGAGAAAAGAAGGCTCCAGGGAGACCTTAGAGCCCCTTCCAGTACCTTTAGGTACTTAGTCCACTTTAGTGGGCTACAGGAGAGATGGGGAGGGACTCTTGATCAGGGCATGGAGCCATAGGATGAGAGGTTACGGTTTTAAACTGAAAAGAGGGGAGATTTAGATGAGATCTCAGGAAGAAATTCCTTCCTATGAGGTTGGTGAGACACTGGAACAGGTTGCCCAGAGAAGCTGTGGCTGCCCCATCCCTGGAGGGGTCCAAGGCCAGGCTGGATGGGGCTTTGAGCCACCTGGTCTGGTGGGAGGTGTCCCTGCCCAGGGCAGGGGGTAGGAACTAGATGATCTTTAAGGTTCCTTCAAACCATTTTATGATTCTGTACCAACTGTCAATTGATAAGGACAGCTTGTATAGCTCTCTACAGTGACTAACACTCTGTTTTGAGTCTTCTCCTGCCAGTTAAAACAGTGATTCCAGCTGGTGGAAGTACCAGTACCATCTCCTCTAAGCTGGTGCACCACAGCATCATCTGTGTGTCTTTGAAATAGGTCACATCAATTCATGTTACTCAGTGTCATTTATCTAATCCTATCTGCCATCTCTGTGATTTTGATCAGAAAAAATTGCTAAAACCACAAAATCTAGAGAGCTTTATTAAGAACAACAGTAACCCCTACTGGATTGTGACTGTCTCCCTGGAAACCTAAGAGATAAAGCACCTTGTGCTGCTTCGTGGAAAAGGCACGATGAGGAACAAGTCATTCCTCTGCTGGCAATAAATTCCAGTGTCATCATTTACCGGATTAAATTGGAAATCCTGCTGAATTTACACTCGAGCTTGCTGAAAGACATCTGTTCCTTGCACATTCAAAGCATTATTTTTTGTATTTACAGATAAACTAGCTGGCATAAGCTGGGTTTCATAAGTTGTTTCTGTGTTCAAAATGAAAAGTACTAGAATGTATTTCTTTACGTGCCCGAAAATAAGGGGCTTCACATACCATTAATAAGCTAAACAAATGACCACAATCTGCTGAATGCAGGTCCTAAACTCATCTGAATCCTCTTCAGGCATGTTGGGGGGGCAGAGGGGGATGCTGCAGGGAGGAGAAATCAGAGCAGAGGTACCATAAGCTTATTGTAGCAGAGACCTCCCGGTCTCGTTAAACACCATATATATATATATATATCAGTACCACAAATTCAGCATTACCTTTTTTTTCCCCTCCATGTGTAGCATTTCTGACAAACGAGGATCATGTCAGCAGACCTATTTTCAGTGACATTTTATTATCCTGTCAGAAAAGTTTGAGAGCTGTTTCTGCAAGTTGTTATGTTGGTTTTTTTTTTCCTTTCTCTCTAGGCTGACGTCTCTAAGACAGACCTCCTTTTTCACTGCTGGAGATTAGAATCAGAGATCTCCTCTGGGCTACCACAGGAGCTTTCTGGGACGCTGGAAAACTAAAGAGAAAGGAAACAAACAGGAAAAGGGAAAATATGAATGAAGGTCTAACAACAGATATGAATTTATTAATGAATCTGCCTAGTGATAAACATTCAAGATTCGATTTTATGTATGACTTGTTTCATAGGAATTCTATTTTTTTTTTTTTTTACCAACGGGAAGTAATCGAGCTTGATCACAATACAGAGGTGAGGGAAAAAAAGGCATCTTTTTTAGGGATGATTAAATAAAAGAGCTGGGGAAGAGGAAGGCTATTCTGCATAGATGTGTTACAGAGATCTCAAGGAATCCAAGAAATGACAAAGACAGCAAAGACCAGGGAGTTTCAAAAGCTCTTTCAAGCATTTATATTGTCTCTCAAGTATGTACCTGCCTTTTCACACTGCAAATTTGGTTTTTTCCACAGTTAGTTCAATTCACCTTAAAAGAAAACCAGCGCAATTTTCTAAAAGCTGTCCTACAACTTTGGGAAATGAAGCCCCTTTAAGCTACTTTGAAAGCAGAACCTCAAACTGTGGCCACTTTGGGGAAAACACTTGGCCACTGTTAAAAATTGGTGTTAACTCGCTGGTAAAGGCCACACAAGGTGTGCAGCAACAGGGGGCAAGAGAGAGGCAAATCTACTCAATTTAGCCACTTAGGCCTCCTTTCCAATGCTGGGGGGCAAAAATAAGCCCCTAAACTAGCCAACAAAATGTACTGGAGAGACTGGTGTGCCTCGGACTCCACTCCTCTTTAGTTCTCCAGATTGCATGTGCGTGTGTGTAAAATGCATATATGAATATTTAGAGTAAAAATTCCTCCTTTATGATGTTTGAGAGCTCTTAGTCCCCTCTGGGCTAACCCTGGAAACAGGGAAACCTAAAAGCACTGGGGTAAAGCCACTGACTTAAATGGAGTCAAATCTATCTGTGTCTGCAGGATTTGGTTACTGTTTGCTCGTAAACCCTCGAGAAGAAGGGATGAAGGCACCTACCTGAAGAAGAAAACTGTCGATGCAGTAACTACTTCTTTTTCCTCCTTCAAAACAAGCTTAAATTGCTCAAATGCCCCAAAGCCCTGTCAGCTCATGACTGCTTACAGCATTCTTGCAATAAATGGTGTCTTGTTCTAATATTCACTGCTGTCACTCGACGCTTTTACACCGCCAGCACAAAATATACACTGCGTTCTGTTAAAATGCCTATTTGATAATGTCAATTTGACAAATGAGCTCTTTATTGCATAAATGCCCGCGATTTCACGTAAAGCTACCCTGGGCTGTGCCGTCGATAAAATTCCTACCAGAACAAATGGAATATGTGAAGTAGACTGTGGACAGGCACTAAGGCAGACCAGTCCCGAGATAAAATCTAGGACAGAGCAACCAGCCACGTGTAAAGCCAAACATCCTTCTGTGTTAGAAGTCCCAAGAATGTGAAAAACAGAAAAAAATAGCAAATAATTTAGACACAAGACTAACCGAGTTATCGGTGGGACAGGCCCCCCCCCAAAAAAAAATCACACCATACTATTAAAATTTCAGAAGCCTGCACTGGCTATCTATGAAAAGATGAAATGTCCTCCTTCCCTTTGAATTTCCAATCTAAATATTTGCATTAAAACAGTTGTAAGAATAAAATAGTTTGTCGTCAGTATGCTTTTTTTTTTTCTTTCCTCTGGAGTTCACCCTTTCTTCTCTGTTTCAGCAGCACTTTTTCCTTTAACAGTTCCTTCACAGTAAGAAAAGTCACACCATCAGTAACAAGACTGCCTCTGTATTTCACTCTGTAAATACGTATTTGAAGACTTATTTAAAACACAGTTTGATCTAGTCATTAAAAACCTGAAAATCTATTATTGTTACATGTAGAATCGGCACTTAACTCGAAAATCAATACCGCATATATTAAAAACCAAAAAGCCATCAAATCATGCCCGAAATCACAAGAGCAATTAAAACACAATCCCTTATATTCACCGACCAAATTTCTCCCCCAAAGAAACAAAGAAATGACTCAGGCTATCGGGATGGAAGTTGAATTTTCGCTATTCTATCCTGCAAATTCACAGCACGATCATCAATGCAAGCTACAAAAAATACAACTACACCTTGACTTCAATAGCCATAAGGACTTACATTAATTAAATCAACAGGGTGAAGGTATAACATTTATAAGCAATCTGGTAAATATTTTATCGTGGTTTAATTTTTAATTAAGAAATAAAACTTCAATCTGAAAAAGTTACAGCAGTTCCTTGCACATCTAAAATTTCCAGAAATGGTGAAACGTTCTGGAACGTGAGATTTCTAACGTTTTCATCACTGTATGTACTCTAACAGCATTGCTAATTTATTCAGCTGCTTTCATGCATAATTACTAGAAAACACAGATCTGCTGCCCTGTCAGTCTGTTGTCAGAACGAAGCAGCTATTTAGTCAATGCTTTGAAAACTATAAATAATTGCAAGTATTAAATTATTAACCGCAACATAAATACACTGTCTAAAGTGCCGTTTTAATTTTCTTAATAGATCCCTTTTTTCCTGTTTAGGCTGACACCGGAGAGGCGAGGCCTGATTTCCAGCTTTGCCTACACCACAGATGACGTGTGGCACAGCGAGGGTTTTCCACGGATGTGACAACACATAAACTGTTAAAGCCACCGAGAAAGCAAAAAAGCCCTTCTTAAGGACACAGATCTTTTTTTTTTTTATTTTTTTTTATTTTTTTTTTTAAGGCACGTGTTAAATATCTGATACAGGTTACACAGACTGCCTTCTCTCTTCCTTGGTGGGCTTTCGTTGCTTGATTTCAAGCCAAGGTCTTTGTAAAAAATCAAAAAAACAAAAAAAAAAGTTTGCCAAAAAATAAATAATAAAGTAGCATTAAGTTATGGGCCTGATCTAGTCATAATTAAATCAGCTGTCACGGATTTAATCTTAAATTCAGTCTTCTATTATACTCCACAAAAGACTTAAAGTAGAAACACCTGCATTACAAATATTATAGGACGTGATTCCACTCGTTAGCAAAATGATTCTATTTCTAGCAAAAGGAAGAAATTGGCAGCTGTACCCATAAAACATGACCAGAACACGACAGAATCAATCAGCAATGGTTCTTCTTGCCAGCACAGGGATTTCCAGGGCTGACCTGTTGGAAAGGGCTATCTCCATTTCCTTCAGAACCTTCTCCCTTCAACCTTCTCTCCTAGAACACATCAATGTCATTTGGAAGCTTGAAACCCAAACGTTTTTCTTACCAAAAAAAATGCCGTTTACCTTCCTCACGTGCCAAGAATGAATGGTTCTTCTCGGACATTCAGCTGCTAAAGAGGAAAAAAAAAAGTGCACATCAAAATTTTCATTCTGTCCACTTTGACAAAGGCTCTTCGTCACGTTGAGGCTAAAAAAGGAATTTGAGGCTGAGCCGGACCGATTTCTCCACCCGTGCAGGTTCATGATACCCCTTTTAACTGATTTCTCGAGAAAATGAGGCGAAGAAGAAATTATGCAGGTGCATCAAGAGGGAAGGATAGCACAGGGGAGGTCGCCGAGAGTGGAATAATGAGAGCTGGGAATCCTAGAGCCGGCGGACCGTGAATATTTCCCCACGACCATCTTCGGCGAGGTCTCAAGTCAACTCACTGGTGCATCACTGGGGACCTCCACCGGGGCTTAAAAGGTAAAATACCCCCAACCAAAGGACTCAAAGCAGTTGTGCAGAACTTCAAGCCACTTTCGGGATGTCAAAATTATTGGAAATATTATGGCTTGCTGAGAATAAAATAAAAAAAATAAAAAAAAAAGCCAGATGATCGAAAATAAAGCTACCTGGGATAAAGATTTGGGGAATTTTCTGAAGATTTGCCCTCTAATTTAGTCGAGGCGCGTGATTGCAGAACTTTGGGGGTTTTTATGTATACAAAACACATTTTAGAGGCATTTAGTACCGCACGTGTTTTATTGAGGAACGAATGAATAAAACAGCCTCGCTAATTAAGCTGCTCTAGAAATGGAAATGAATTGAAATTTCAGGTGTCAAAGCAGAGCAAGGTTATAAAACGTGCTTCAGGAGAACCCTTAAACTTAACGTTATTTTAAACGTAGACTTTTTAACCAAGTCCCTGAAGCGCTTCGGGAGCTACTTTTTAAAAGACTTCTGAGAACCACCGTCACTATCGTGCCATAGGAAAAGGAAAACAAATTTCAAACACTGTTTATAGAAGGGGATTTAAGGTTAAATTGTACAAAACACCGCGGCAGTCACTGTTGGTCACACACTGTAGGAGAACACTATCCAACACAACACTGACACATGCTGACTGTTACATCCTAATAAATACACACCTAAGCAAATGGCAAAAATTACTGTAAAGCAGCCGTCACCAGGTCTCTGATAAAATTCTATTACAATGATTTTTCTACCATACAAAAATAATAATAATCATCTTTAGAATAATAGGTGTAATACAACAGTTACACTTACTCACTATACAAATACTCCGTCCGTTGGTGAGGTGCGATTAAAAGTCATTGCCCGTCCTTACACAGCTCTATAAATGCACGGCTGCTACATTAACACATTACAGATAATTGCTTTTACTGTAGTTGCTTTAAAGTATCCGTTAACAAAACCCAAGAAATGGCCCGAGAAAAGGCTTGGTTTGTACGTATTTTTATCTATTATATTACAGGAGCATCTTAAGCAAAGGATGAATCCCAACTCCTCTTGGCACTGTACAAATAAGTGCAAGTTGATAACCTCCAAAATGACCACTACAACAAAGCACGCTGCAGAGCTACTGTAAATCCTGGCTTTTTACATAAAGTATCTTATACATACCGAGAATGAAGAGTTTGCATAGTTGCACAGTAATAAGTTATTCACGCTGGGGTTTTTACACTATTCTTAAAAAAATGGGCAGCTAACACTCAGACCAGCAGCCTGCTTTTTAAGAATCCACACATTTAATTCCTAGGCTGTTAACCAAATATTGCTCAGATATTTAAATCACAGCTATCACTTAACTTACATTAATTGCAAAATACACTTGTTTATCAAAATATTAATTGTACTTTGTATTAATTCTTTTTTATTGTTATTTTTGAGGGCAAATGTACAAAACTACATTTAAAAAAACCATTGCTATTAAATTACGCCAATTTAAAGCAATATAAAATTAGTCTGAACTGACTTGTGCTACTTGCTTTGCCTGAAGTTGCAAGGAGAGAAAAATGCACTTGAATAATACTGATGCCCAAAATAGACTGTATTTCTTTTGATACTTTAAGGACTATTTTATATTTCTAAGCTCCTACCTAAGGCATCTGTCTATGAGAAAACTGTCACTTTTGAAAGCAAAGGAAATTAGCCAGCAATTCATAAAATTTTAGAGATGCTCGAGAGCTTCAAGTAACAGTGACCATGGAAAAAGCTCCACAGACGTACTCACAGATACCAATTCACATCACGCTTTTACAGTTTGGTGTACATGGATTAGAAAAAGTGCATTAATTCTTGGTGCCCATTGAAAGGTTCTTGCTAATTTTTTCCTATGTCATCAGAGTTGCATATCAAATGATGCATTTTGGAAGTTTTTTTCTTCACATGCTTTATCTATTTACAAGAAAATGCATTCCCAAGCAAGTAATAAACATGAGTAACATACGATACTGAAAAGCACCTGTTATAAGCTTTTAAGATAAATGTAAAGTCCCATCAAGTTACTCTATGTCGGTCACTAAAGAACCTCCCGAGTACCGAGAGCTTAAAATGGAACAGTAAGTACTTAATTTAGTAAGTGCTGCATTGATTTACAAGCCTGAAGCTCGCCCACTACACGACTGAGCTGCATTAAATTTAGTCCAGGACATGAAAGTATCCTGGTTTTTTTATTATTTTTTTTTTTCAGAATAAACAATTCCATTCAGGCAAAATTTTCTTTAGCCAACAAACTCCACCACTTAATTTCAGTTTTGTTTTTTTTTTTTAATTTGGTAGAGAAGACCTTACATCAATTCTCTCAGCTTGTACCTTCCCAGCAAGGTGGACTCTCACATCTGTCTCGACATTTTGCAGTTGTTTTGAGACCAGACCAGAGTGGTGGTGGTGGGGAGTTTGTGCCAAGTGAAACTGCTCCCGTCGTCGTTGCTCACCGTAATTCTCCCAGCATATTTCACAAAATTATCAAACATTTCTGTCTCTAAGCTACACATTTGTGTAAAATTTGATTGAGACTACTACTGCAGGGCTATTACTCCAGAGACTATGAAGCTATCCACATTCTGAGATGTCCATACACTTCTCATCGAACAGCAAACTTCAAGACAACAGTTCTTGTAAGACTGTTTATTGAATTTATCAGTTCAGATGGAGTTTAGATGCAGTTTGTATAAAAAAAAACCCTTCTCTTTTCACGTAAACTGCAATCAAAAAAATAACTTTACAAAATAGTAAGAGACTCACTGAGATCGTAAGGTTCTTTACATGTAAAACTATAAAGTATTTGTGCATGCTCACTATTCCATTTCCTTCTTTGTAACAGAGGAGCTGTTAAAAGGAGTTTCTTTGTTGTTTTTTTAAATCTCAAGGTAGTCTGTGAAATGTAATCCTTGTCATCACAATTCGAATATACAAGATCAAAACTGGCACAGAAGAACATAACGTATTTTTCCCCCCCCCAAAAAAAAAGTTGAGGCAGCTTTTGTTGAATGGTGTCTGCATCGGTAAATATTTTTATTTTTTTTATAAACTCTGGTGGCTTCCGAGCACCAGAGAGAATCCTTTTTTTTTTTTTTTTTTTTCCTTCTTTTGAGATCTTGAAAGAAAATTTTCCCACAAGTACAGACAGGCAAGGAGGAAAAGAAGTAGCAGCTTGTTTCTTACATACAGCCCAACGCCATGCGCAGCTGCCCAGCATCTCAAAACAGAACCCAACTTGACGTCAGGGGGAGGCAGACAATCTCCCCCCTCGTGTCGCGAGCACGTCCTCCGAGGTTTCTCCGGGGAGAGGGAAGCAAGCACGAGGGTAAAAGCGTTAAAAAGTCTACTTTTCATGCATAGCTACTGCGCGCTGCTGCCCCACACTTCGTCAGACGTCCGAGTTGGAGCTGAGGTTCGTCAGCCTGGGGTCCGCGTTGATCTCGTACCTGTAGTGGTAGCCCTCCATGTGATCCCTACAGGCATCTCTGATGTTGTGCATCCACTTTTTGATTCCTTTTCGGTTCAAGTACAAAACCAGGAGGAAAATGGCCCCGATGAGAGCCAAGACTATCCCTAGGAAGACGTACGAAGTCTGTAGCTGGGAAGGCAGGTCTACGGGCACGGAGCAGTCCAGGTCCGAGCTGTCGATCTTCAGCAGGGCTTTGCCCAGCATCTTCTCGGGGTAGGCGCAGGTCAGGGCTTCCTTGCCCTCCACCTGGTCGCTCTCCTTCAGCCAGGCCACCAGGTCCTCGATGGCGCAGTCGCAGACCCAGGTGTTGCGGCCCAGGCCCACGCGCCGGAGGGCGGGCAGGCTGCGGAACTGGGCCAGGGTGCCGTTCCTCAGCACGCCCAGCGAGTTGCCGCTGAGGTCCAGGCTCTGCAGCTGGCCCAGCCCTTGGAAGGAGACGTTCCTCAGCCCCACCAGGGAGTTGTTGCTGAGGTCCAGGTGCCGCAGGGCAGGCAGGGCGGTGAACATGCCGGCGGGCAGCAGCAGCAGCCCGTTGTCGGCCAGCTCCAGGCGGCTGAGGTTGCGCAGGGCGCCCGACTGCAACATGGCGGCCAGGCTGAGGAGGACGCCCTGGTCGCGCAGGGACCCCCGCAGGGCCAGCTCCTCCAGCGGGCTGCCGCCCTCCCCGAAGGCCAGCGGGCTGAGGGAGACCAGGGGGTTGCCGCTGAGGTCCAGCTGGCGCAGGGCGGGCAGGGAGGCCAGGGCACCGGCCTCCACGGCCCGCAGGTGGTTGCCGCTGAGGTTGAGGGCGCTGAGGTGGGGCAGGCGGTGCGGGGGGAAGGCGCCGGCGGGCAGGCGGGCCAGGCGGTTGCCGGTGATGAAGAGGGTGCGGACGTCGGGCGGCAGGTCGGGCGGCACCGCCGTCAGGTTCCCGTCCACGCACTTCACCGTCTTGGCCGCCTCCAGGCAGCGGCAGAGGGTCTGGCAGCTGTCGGGCGGTTGCTGGGCCCGGCCGCAGCCCAGCAGCAGGAGGCGCAGCAGCAGCAGCACCAGCCCCAGGCGGGGGGCGCCGCGACCCGGCATCGCGCCCGGCCCGGCCCCGCAGGTAAACTTTCCCCTCCGGGCTGCGGGGCGAAGCGGCGGGGCAGCGCCTTCTTCTTCTCTCCCGGGGCACCCCCCCCCCCTTCTTCTCTTCCCTCCGGGGGGTCGCTCCGCTCCGCTCTCCCGCAAGCGAGACCTGCGGCGGGGGGGAAGACAAGGGGAAGAGAGAGGGGGCAGCGGCGGGGCGGTGCGGGGCGATGCGGCTCCGCCGTCCCCCCGGGCACCGCGCTCCCCACACGTGGGTGGCCCGGGGGTGAGGGGGGTGGGGGGGGTAACCCGACGAGGAACAAGTTTTTTTCCCTCCCTCCACCCCCGCCCCGTTTCCAGCCCACGCCGCCGCCGCTCGCCCGGCGGAGCGGGGAGGGGAAGGGTCTCTCTGACCCGCCGCGACCGGTGCCCACTCCCACCGCCCAACCGAGCCCCCAACCGGTCTCTCACCTCCCGCCCCGCGTCCGGAGCAAACTCCGCCGAAGGGAGGAGAAGGAACCGCAACCACCGCCGCCGCCGCCGCCGCCGCCTGCCCGCGACCCCGCCGCCAACTCCGCGCCCACCCTCTCCGCGCCCGGCCCTGCCTCCGCCCACCGGAGAAACCAACCGCCGCCCCGGCCGGGGGGGGAGCCGCCGGTCGCGCCTGCCCCGAGGGGCGGCCCCGCCACCGCCCGCCTCCCGCCCACCGACACCCCGCTCCCCTCCGCTCCGCTCCGCCGCCGGGCTGAAAGGAGCCCTCCGGGAGGGAGGGCTCGGTTGCCCCCCCCCCGCTCCCTTCGCCCTCCTCCTCCCGCTCTCCCCCCGCCCCGGGCCCGGTGGTGGTGTCGGAGGCTCACCTTGCCGCGGAGCTCCCCTCGGAGGGGGCGGCGGGCAGGGCGGGGAGAGGGTCCCGGCCGCCCCGTCGTGGGAGAAACCGGCGGCGGCGAGCGCTGCCAGAGCCCCGTCCCCGGCTCCCCGTCCCCGGCTCCCCGCCCCCTGCCTCGCCCCGACGCGGCGGACGGAGCCCGGTGGCTGTATCCCCGGTTAACGCGGTTTTCCGGCAGGAATGGGGGAATCCCGAGGGATTTCCACGTTGGGGGGGGGTGGGTGGGGGGGTGACTGGAGCCCGCCCCGGGCTCGGGTGCGGGGAGGAGGGGATGTGGGATCCGCTGGTCCCGGCGTGGAGCTGCCCCGTCCCCTCGGGAGCCGTTTCGGGAGGGAGGGCGAGGGGCAACACCAGCAGCAAAAGACCCCGACCGAGCTTCAAAACTAAACAAAACAAAACAAAAAAAAACCCAACCAAACAACTCCGCCGGGATCTTTAGAAGTCGTAAAATAAATAATAATAATCATTAAAAGAAAGGAAACAAAAAAAAAAAAGCTGCAAATTGACGGCTTAAGTGTGAGATTTAAACTTTGCTACAGCCTAAATACCTAAATATATGTAAAATACTCACCAGTTTCAGATGGTATGGCTATCCCAAATTTGCCCGGGCATGGCTGAAGGGGCTGTTCACCTGGGTGGGGTGTTCTGCACACCAGTAACTCCACAGAGGGGGTATCCGAGGAAGAGGTGAATAGTGGGAGGCATCAGGGGAGCTGTATTGGGCCACCAGTCCCTATGAGTTAAATAACATCTAATTAATGCAGAGAAGGTACCAATGCATTCAAATAACCATGGTTTCAGCAATGTGAATCCAAGAACTTTCCATCTGTGGCTCCTTTGGGCTTTCCTTACCCTCCTGATGGCTGCTTACATGAGATTTCCTCCTCTCCCTCTGTCACAGAGTTAGGCTCCTCCTGCTTTCCCGATCAACTCGCTTCCTTAGGTAGGAAACTTCTCCTGTTTTTGTCTCCTTTTGGATTTCCCCAAATGCTCAGCACTTCTGCACATGGCCCTTAGTACTTTCAGGTTAATGTCCTTTTTTTTTTTTTGGTAAAGTCAGCAGAAATCTTACAGCTGTCAAAAGCCATAGAGGAAATGAGCAGATGAATCCGTCTTGAGAAAATTCCCCCCCCTCTCCCAGAATCCGAGGAATAATGAGCTAAAACACTGATAGCTGTAGGATTTCTTTCCCCTTTCTGGCCTGAAAGTGGGAAGTGAAGGGTGAAGAATTGTCTGAGGTCAGGGTGGGAGCAGGGGACACATTTGGTAAGAGAAAGAGATGTTCTCCTACTCTATTAGCATTCTTTGAAGAAGTTTTAAAAAAAGCCGGCCTGCTAAACAACAGTGAAACTCAGTGGCCAGAAAGAGGTAGTTTCCAAAAGGAGACAGCTTTTAAAAACAAGTAACTGAAAAGATTAACAACAAAATCTGAGAGAAATCCCAGAAAAAATACTTATTGAGCATACACATAATGTTTTTCTTTTATAAAATGTTTAGATACAATGTCAATTTTAATGGAAAATATGATTTTCCATTAAAAATTCCATTCCAAAAAACAATTCCACTGATCTGCTCATGATGCTGACCAAGGTTGTCCTTGTGGCTCCTGGCTTTCCATGACTGTCCAGATGGGTCTGTGTCTCTTGCCCTGGAGTTGCTTTTCATAGAATCATAAAATAGTTGGGGTTGAAAGGGACCTTAAAGATCATCCAGTTCCAACCCCCTGCCCTGGGCAGGGACACCTCCCACCAGACCAGGTTGCTCCAA
>JAOTQQ010000023.1:82938162-82974272 GCA_026546715.1 Gallinago undulata
CACCAGACCAGGTTGCTCCAAGCCCCATCCAGCCTGGCCTTGAACCCCTCCAGGGATGGGGCAGCCACAGCTTCTTTCGGCAACCTGGGCCAGGCTCTCACCACCCTCACAGGAAAGAATGTCTTCCTAATATCTAATCTAAATCTCCCCTCTTTCAGATTAAAATAGTTCCCCTTCATTCTATGGCTCCATTCCCTGATGAAGAGTCCCTCCCCATCTCTTCCGTAGCCCACTTTAGGTCCTGGTACTTTTTGGGCAGGGAAATGCTCCCTGAGAGGTGCTTGCAGTAATGCAAATAAATAACAAATATTACCTATTAGTTCCTGTTATTCCAGTAGTTTGGAATTGCACCTGCTAAGCCTGCTTAAACTTGCAGGAGGGAGAAAACCACTCATTCATCTGCTCTCTTCTTCTTATTTAAATAAAACAGCTTTTCTGCAAAAAAGGAAACAGTACTTTCTGGTGAATACCCTTTTACTGAATGGATTTCCTGGACATGTTTGTAATTTGTACTAGGAAAAAAAGAAGAAAAAAATCCCTGATGTATATTCAGGTCAGTTTTGGCTGATAGGATGATTGATTTGTGAGTTTGCATTGCAGAGCCCATAGAGTCTCGTTGCATACAGTTTATGCAAAACTTTAAAATGAGTTAAAATCTAGTATTTAAAAGGGCATGGTTTTGGCTAAATGACTTAGACTGGAAGATAATTTATCGTGAGGAGACTGTTCCTGTGGATAACATTCCTACGGGTCAAGTGAGAAGCTGATGTTAAGGTCGGGTGTTGAGGTGATGCTTTGGTCCCTCCGTGGTTCTACTGCTCTGGGTGATGTGCTGGTCTTCTGGAATCCTGGAGGAAACCTCTGATTGTCCTCCTCCTGAAGATGAAAATGCAACACCTAAAGGAATGCAGAGAATCCTGGGGACAACCTGCGATAACTATACTCCTTGGCATTTTTTTTTGAGTTTTGGAGTTTTAAGGCTCTAACTTTAGCAAGGAAAATGTGGCATTTGTAGATGCTTATCTCCACTGTCCCTGGGAAAACCTGGAAGATTACTTTAAACAATGAAATTTAAGGCTGTTAATTCAGTTAATTGAGATGAATCCCATCCTAAATAATCTCCACAAAGCCCTTTGGCCAGTGACTAAGCAATGCTGGATGCCTTTTATGAGATTCTGAGTGGCCTGACTCCAGCCGATGCCCAAGGAGTTGGACGAGTGTGGAGCAGGATTCCATGAAATAACTAACATAGTTTAATTCAATTTAATTTTTTTTTTTTAATTGAGAGGGAAATTTGTCTTTCTTCTGTGAGATGTTCCTGTGTTGCCTCAATATTGGAGGAAGATACTCAGCACTTCAGAGGAAGTGGCCTTGGAAAGGTATTTATGATGTGCTAAAGATTACACACCAAGTGAGCAGTAGTGCAGAGACCAGAATTCTTTTCTTTTACCAAAAATATCTTCCCGCAAAAGTGGAAGAACAAGCTGCAAGTTCCATCTGCTTCCTCACATGGAGAGATCCAGCAGGTCCTCCAAAGGACACCTTCTGTTTCTCTCGGGACTTGGTTTCGTTTGAAGAAACACCATCAGAATTCTTAAAATGGTGCCAACAAAATACTCAGGCAACCAAATGCTGCCTCGAATTCTTGACTGTTTTATTCAGCATTTACACTCCCGTTCTGCTTTTCTTTTTAGGTGCACTTAAACTTAGGTGATATTTTATATTTTTTTATATATATCTAAAGGGTGGGTCAGGAGGATGGGGCCAGTCTCTTTTCAGTGGTGGCCAGTGACAGGACAAGAGGGAATGGGCACAAAATGGAACATAGGAAGTTCCATCTAAACACGAGGAGGAACTTCTTGACTTTGAGGGTGGCAGAGCCCTGGCAGAGGCTGCCCAAAGAGGTGGTGGAGTCTCCTTCTCTGGAGACATTCCAAACCCACCTGGACACGTTCCTGTGGGACATGCTCTGGCAGGTGGGGTTGGACTAGATGATCTCCAGAGGTCCCTTCCAACCCCATATCATTCTGTGATTCTGTGAAACATATTAAACTTTTGCAGTGCTAGCAGAAAAAAATAATTTAGCTAAAAGTAACCTCTTTTGGGGGAGGGGTCTTTAAAAATAAGTTAACGAGGAATCTGTAATAATGCCGTGTTGCAAATTCTGGGGACTCCTGCCTGCCTTAGGTGGAAATTGAAGGGACAACAGGAAACAAAGTGTCCCCACCTGAACATGAGCAACACTAGAAACTGGTGAATCTATGAAGTCAAACTCTTTACCTTTTCCCCCCTGTTTCTCAGTAGTGATTTATCGTTACCCAAACATGAAGGAAACGATGGTGACTTCATCCAGCGAAAGTGGCTGCCAGAGCTGGGGTCAGGAATTCGCTAGGAAAAATGACTTGGGAAGAGGACCAGGTGCTGCTGCTGGTGCTGTGTGTGTCCCTCTGCCCGTTCTCTACCTCTGTGTGCTCTGACACGTAGGGTGTCTGCAGCAGGAGCCAAATTGAATAACCACGTACGAGTTCCTCAGAAAGTAACTGAGGATTTGACAGGCTGAAGCAGGTCAGGCTAAACTTTCCGTCCTGCTTTTACTCTCCCCTTGCTCAATAACGCCGTGTGTCTTTTACTTCCAAGCTGCCTTTGACAGATTGCTCTATGGATTTTAAAATGTTTTTATAAATTATTTTGAGTTTAACAACTTGAGGTTTAGTGCTATGACGTAGATGCGAGTTCCATGTAAATTCTACCCAAGTTGTAAAACTCTGCCTTCTGGCAAAATAAGCCTTCTGATTTTAGTGGGTTTTGAAGGATTAGAAGGACCTGCCTTCTGGTTACTCCTTATTCCTCTGATTGTCACAGCAGGGCGGTGTATGTGAGCAGGCTTCAGCTGGCAAGCTTGTGTGTTGTTCATGAACACTTGGGATGTCTTTTCCAGGAGCACCAATCTGAAAGTCTGGTGGCAACACCGGGAAGTTGGCCGAGAGGATGATCTGTTGGATGAGTGTTCCTCTACACCATGGCGACCTGCCTTGCTGCACACAGCCACTCTCCGTGGATGCTGAACTCCAAATTGTGGTTCTTGGGTGATTTTTGTGCGAGGAAGGCATCTGGTTGGATCAAGGTGCTGGGTTCCAGCTCACATCTGCTGCTGGTATCTAGGGGACTTTTGAAAAGACGGCATGGGTAAGGGTGGTCACCTCGCAGCCGCGAGGGAAAGAAGGGTGGGCTGGAAGACGTCGCTTCCCCACCTGGCTCCAAGAAGCAGAAAGCCAGATCTGCAGGGAATCTGGGCCAATGTGTTCCTCACACTTCAGACGCCAGTCCCACTCGTTCCTCACCCCGCAGGCTGTGCCGTGCCGAGGGTGTTCCCGGGTAAGAGCTGCTGGCTTCAGCGTGCCGGAGCTCTGGCTGCAGAAGGCTGCAAGTTGGGAGCACTTCCCTGGAAAGTCTTTTTCATGAAAACACGTTTCTCTGTTGAAACCGAAAATTGTTGTAGGGAAGAGCTGAATTTGATGAATTCCCCATTTAACAAAAAAAAGAAAAAAAAAAAAGAAAAAGCAAGCGTATAAAAGGCTCAGCAGATTTGAGAACATATGGGCTTTGATTCTCCACTGTCTTACACGTTGTGCCGTTGTTTACGATCTGCCAAAGCAGATGTAAAATGCAGCCTCAGTGCCTGGTTTGGGTTTGCCTCTGCTTAGTTCCAAGTACGACTGACTACCCGAGATTAAGGAGCCTGGAGAATCAGGTCTGACCCTTTGTCACCTGCTTGTTACCACCGGCATGCCTGTAGATTTATACAGTTCCTCTACTGAACTCTTCCTCTTTGGCTTTGCCTTCCTGGCCTTCTCCTGCTTTATCTCAAGTCTTTTCATCTTTCTGGGTTAGTTTCCGGGGTGTTTTTTGAAAAGTATGCATATTTAGGAACTGGGAGGGGTGGGAGGAACAAGGAGGACAGTGATTTCCATCAGAAAGGAGAAAGATGATACTTTCCCTCCAGTAGAACCAGTGATTACACCTGAAATGCCGCATTCCAATCTGGCATCCCAGGACTAGAGAAAATGACAAGAAAGAAAGAAGAAAGAGAAAAGCCATAAAAGTGATGTGGAGGCTGGATGTGCACTGACATGCTGAAAGACTAAATTAACTTTAAAACGTTTGGGCAAAGGCTTTCCCAAGCAAAACGCTGCAGAAGACACCTCTGTTTCAAAGCAGACTCTGAAACTGAGAGGAGAGCTACTTATAGTGAGTGATTCAAGGTGGGTAGAGATGATGGGATAAACTGCCATGAGGAGAAACAGAAAACATTTGATTTTTTCAAAATCTTTTTTTTTGATCTCTCTTTCCTTACAATATAACTAACATCTGACAAGGAAAAGTATTTGAATACTTTTCTGGAAGAAATGGTTTTTTTACCAATTGCAGTTATGAAATTCTCTGGTCTTCTGAATATATTTATTAAAAACTATTTA
Source organism: Gallinago undulata (assembly GCA_026546715.1). Classification (NCBI taxonomy): domain Eukaryota; kingdom Metazoa; phylum Chordata; class Aves; order Charadriiformes; family Scolopacidae; genus Gallinago; species Gallinago undulata. Next base: position 82,942,638 of record JAOTQQ010000023.1, read on the forward strand.
TTCAGGAACTCAAAACTTCCTACTCTTAAAATTCAACAGATGCCCTAATGCTAAACACGTTAATTTTAGATTTTTAATACATTTGTAATGCACTTCAGCACCACAGCGCGTGCTTGAAACTCTTAGAAACACCCTTGCACGATGAAGGTCCTGCAAAGACCCACAGGTGAAGTTGTTATCTAGTCTCTTTGTTTTATTAAGGCCTCCTTGTGCCATATTCACAGAGCAAAAAACGCCTTGAAGAGGGTAAAATGGCTTTCTGAAGCTCTTTCCCTTCTCCGGGTGCAGATGACCTCCATGGAAATGCGGGATGGACGTGGAGCACGTTGAAGGGTTGTGCTGGTTTCAGGGTGAACCATCTATACCCACAATTTATTTCATGGGGATGGAGGAGAGAAGAAACTATTTGAGATCTCTCTGACTGACATTTGGGACACAACAGTCACAGCACAGACTAAGTCTCTAGGTCCTCATATCCTTTCCCCTACCATTCATAACCCAAAAAAAGGTAAAAGGAAGAGCAAGGTAAAAGAAATAACTGAAAAAAAACAGCTTCCAGTTGGTGATAACCTCAAGGCATTGCAAGCACACAGGTCTAGGGGTTCCCCTAAGTGGAAGAAATCTGATTCTACAAGTTACAGGCTTCTTTGAAAGACAGAATTAAAACATTTTTGTTACGCGATGTCGAAACAAAAACAAAAAAACCAACCCCAAACCACAGATGTCTGACTTGAAACACAGCCCCAGAGTGGGGAATGGGTGGCAGTGTCACAGCTGCCAGCCCGACTCAGCCTCTGAGGTTCTCGCCGAGGTTTTCCTGCCTGAAGAGTTTTACGACGTGAAATTAGATCCAGGCTTCCCAAAGTTGCTTCTCTTACAACCAGGTTCAAATATTCCGAAGCTCAGGATGCTGATAGCAAGTAAATAAACCCGACGTTTTAAAATTAATGCAGTGCCAGGGAAAATGGCCGGAAAGCAGTTGTTAAGATGGTTAAATCATCTTTAGCTCATACTGGGGGAAAAAAAATAAATAAATCCCACGGAAGTTTTGAACGCTGGATATGGTTTATCGCTTCTAATATAAATTTGTAGATGATAGTTATTACCATAACTGGGAACTGATCACTTTGGGTGTGGAGGTCGTGGGTGCATTTAAGCTGGGCTAAATGATGCTAGGCTGCGAGTGCTTTCTTGAATGGAAAACAGTTTCCATACTTAATAGCCATTTTAATGTCGAAAAGCCAAGTTTTAGTATTTGCAAAAATACAGGGATGTGGCTTGTTACATTTATATATTCCTATTCTAATGAATAGGAACTGCATAATACCTTGGCATTTTTGAGATGACAAGTAAAGCTTTTTTAAAAAAATTTACCATTCTACAGTGACAGAAAAGCAGCTTGCTCACTTTTTTTTTTTTTATTTTCAGTATTTCATTTATTCCTTCCAGTCGACTTGCTCTTTGTGGTGTGCTTAGACAAACTGCAAACTCTTGTACCTTTACAGAACTGCTGCAAGCCAGGAAACAGAACCAGATGAGATATTAAAAAAAAAAAAGAAAGAAAAAAAAAAGCAGGACACATTCATTTGTTCTTCCCTGCATTTTCAACTGAAACTCAAAAAGTATTACAAAGATAATAATCTATTGCTTTTACATAAAGTAGAGGGAGCTTTTATATATGCTATGACAGCTGAATCTACAGTCAGCTGGCATTTTGGTACAGCATCTTGTATCAGTTTGAAAAATGCCAATCTCACGTTGCCAAGTCACAGTTCAGAGTCGTGAGAGAACAAAGGCAAATTCAATAGCTGGAAAAGTACAAGAGAAAAAAGGCTGGCCTCGGAGAAGATTTCATTGAATGCTGCTAGGAGCTCTAGAACTGCTTCAAAAGCCTGTATTCTGCTCTTCCTTCAGGAAATAATATGTTAGGGTATCTCAAACCCAGTGGAGTCACCCGATGGAAAACCAACCATGGAAGACACACACTGCCAGATGCTGTTCTCTGGAGCTGGGGCTAGAGCTACAGCTGCAAGTATCTCAGTTGACCTGCTCTGAGATAATTCTGGTGTTGTTAAGCACGGATATAAGGGGTTATATTTGGAAAATACTTAAGTTACAATCATACACTGATACTTCCTAGGCACATCCATCGAGACAAGTCTTTTCCAAACTCTCCCTCGTGCATACATCTCTGTGATTTTGTAGATACTTAGCATTGTTAAAAAAAAAAAAAAATCCTTTCTTCTACCTAAAGTTAATAAAGGGCTTCAGAATCAGACAGAGAATCAAACTTGGGACTTTTGGGATCAATGAAGGACTTTTAAGTGTCATTAACATCACTCATCATCAACAGAGTCAAAAATCTTCCTTCATGACAGCAAAGAGAAAAAATATTGACCATGTCATCATGGACCTTTCTGGACAACTCTTGTCTGTTTTAGAAATTTGTGACAGTGATCAAATATTGCTTGCCACCCTTGGTCAGCCCTGTTGACTAACTCTGAGGTTTCACAGACTGCCTGAGAAGCATGTAGGTCCTTGGGCAGTTTGACAAACAGAATGTGGTGTCCATCCCTTGCATCCCTTGAGAGGTCTGAGTGCTTGTCAGCCTCTCACCAGGACATTCAACTCCTTTTTCTTCTGCTCCTTCACATCTAGAGACCTGCGTGGCCATAACTGCCACCTTAGCTTGTGTATGTGCTGTCTGTCCCATGAACATTTCTCAGATCACAGCTTGACTTGTCTTTTGCACCCACATAGAGGTGCCTTTAGGCCCACCATAGGGTTGGATGGGTCTACAGAGGGGTCTGGATCGATGGGATGAGGCCAATGGTGTGAGGTTCAACAAGGCCAATGGTGTGAGGTTCAACAAGGCCAAGTGTTCCACCAACCCCATGAATGCTACAGCTTTGGGGAAAAGCGGCTGGAAAGCTGCCCGGTGGAAAAGAACCTGGGGGTGTTGGTCACCAACTGGCTGAAGATGAGTTAATAGTGTGCCCAGGTGGCCAAGAAGGCCACCACCATCATCCTGGCCTGTATCGGGAACGGTGTGGCCAGCAGGACTGGGGCAGTGATTGTCCCCCTGTACTTGGCACTTTAATTACTTTTATCTTTCGGACTGAACAAAGGGTTTGGCATTTTCAAGGACACTCTTAAAATCACACTCCGTTTCAGTGACAGCATGATACCACCTTCCAGGGGCACAGGATGATTGCCAAGACTAGTGGCCACAGTTTCATAAGCCAAAGATTTTAGTTCCCCCCAAATCCCATGGATCACTGAGGCTTGTGCTTTGTCTTACCTGCCAGCACTTCATTCCCTGTCTCCTAAATCTCTTTGACAAACCCAAATTAACCCCGGCTGTAGGGTGTCCATTGATGGAACATTCCTTACTCTTACATTTGCCCTGGATGGGGCGTGATTATTCTTACAAAGTGTTGACCTGTGTAAGTAAAAAAGAAAAACTTAAGTTGAAAAACTCTCCAAAAAAGTCTAGGGCTGGCAATTTGACCAAGATGTGCACCAGACAGACAATGCTGTAAAGTCCTGAAAGCCACAGGTAATGTGACACTCCACAGATGTGTTTTTAATGGGAGCAGAAGCTCTGGAGAAATGTTTTAATCTCATTACATGATTACTTAAGTTGCAGGCTTGGAATGACATAGTTTTCCAATAGGACAAAGTAATTCCCAGGTTCTATAATTGCCATTTACACTCCGACCAGGAAATCATTTTGTTATCTCAAGCCTTTTAGAGCTTCCTCAAAAGCACGTTTACTCTTCTCATTATTTCTTCCTCAGTTATGGCCTTTGTTTGTTCCCTTCAGGTTAATTGATAACAGCCAATGAGTAACCCATCAGCATGGAAATTCAGATTCTGATTCTCTGTGAAGATGAATTCCTTCATTCAGAAAAAAAACCACCCCACTTTAGTGGTTAGCAAATGCTAACCTTGTTGTGGTTCCAGGCATTTAATTTATTCATTGTAAGTAGCTAAATTCTCAAGTCAGGGCACTTTTTAGAACTTCTAACTATTTCTTGGTTACAGAGATATTGTCGTCCCCAATACTCACAGTCAGTGCTTCTACAAGATAAATTTATACTGTTTGCAGACTCCTGATGAGTAGAACTGCATTACTTAAAAAAGAAGGTTCTATGTGTAATATCAAAATATCTCCCTTGAGAATAGGAAAAAAATGGAATTAGCATTTCTTGTTGTTGCCTAAATTTTACTATTCAGTCTATAACGTAAAAAAAAAAAAAGAGAGATCTAAATTGGATTACATTTACTAAATCTCATGTTTTACCTTGCCAAATGTAGTCTTAGAGAAGGTTTATCCATTGTTCAGGCAATGCTTTTAGTAGCAAAACATGAATGGGGAGAATGTATTCTGTAATTACTTTTTAATGGCAGCTTCATCTTGGAGACAAAAAAAAAGGAAAAAGTGCTGTAATTATTCAATCTAAAAATAAAGATGATTTCTAGAAAGCAATACGGAGTGTGTGAAAAGGTCAAATGTTGATCTTCAGAATAAAATGAGTTAAATACATCTAGGCATGTGTTAACTGTGTATAGCAGAGGTCTTTAGGTGGATGGGGAAGAGAACTGGTTTTTCATTCAATTAAGTAAAAAAATAATCTTACCTCAAAGCTTGGAGTGGATATCAACAAATCATCTTTTTTTTTTTTTGTTTAAATTATGTTTGCTAAAGGATGAAACATTTTTTAGGCAGAGATGTCTAGTGAATTTTGAGAGGAGTCTTTTCAGTTTGTTCAGCCTACAATTGACTTGCTGTATCTCAGCAGTTGCCTTGTTTACCTGCAGTAATAAAACTGAGTTAATATGCTGCAATCCGCTATTTTAATAGGAATGGAGTATAATTTTTTTTTCTTTTTCTCCATGAGCATGTCATAAAAAATACCTGGCAGCCTGAGAATCCCAGGGATGCATCATGTGAGGCAAAAGTAAAAAAAAAAAATTATTTTGTTGCAATGGAAATTATTTTCGGTGCAACGTTAAATGCAAATTATAGAATATATTATTTTGCTTACAAGATGGTCTTTGTATAAACACAGTAACGTGAAAATAAGGAAAATGATTATTTTGACAGCTTAAATGATGTGTTTACTGTTCCTTTTTGAAAAGTTAGTATCTTTGCATATTACCCACTTTTGATGAGGCAGTTTTTGCCACGTTCTTTTTTGCTAAAGTAGCGGTTCTCCAGTCTCAGATGTGGCTCCCATTACAGTCACGCTAGACTTAATTGTAAATGGGGAATAACTCTGCTGGGTCAGAATGGATTTAAAATTACAGAAGCTGCTTGACTAAATTTCAGTGCTGATTCCACAAACAGCTCCATATGTTACATTTCCGTTCCTAGCCGAGTCCCTGCACTCCAAACTGGGTGCCCTCTCTACAGACACAGAGAGAAGACCAGCCCTGTGCTAACATTAGTCTCGACTGAAATACTTCTACTTGCCTGTTATTCGGTGCAAGAGTAAGAGGACTCTAGGTCCTTGTTATAATGCAGCGCTTATTTCTCACCCCACAAGAAAATTTTAGTTTAAGAAAACAGGTAATGCAAAAGAAAGGACTACAGGCACAGGGTTTTTTTTTTAAAAAAATAAACGCATCCATCTTTTTTTCTCTGGAAGGCACTGATTTCCACTCAAGCAGAGTTAGTGCTGAGCTCTTTTAACCCATTCCTATGCTGTCCTAGTTTCTCCCTTCCATTTCTGGGCTTTTCTGTGAGCCTGATTAAAGCTCTTCACCAGATTGCATTGCTAAGGTCACACCATTTTCTTACTGGCATTGTTCCTTTTTGGTGCTTTGGTATCCTAAATGTGTCCACAACTTTCACGGATACTCCCCTTATGGACAAAGCACCTCTTCTGCAGTGATGCGGAGAGCATCCTGGAGAGGTCCGATGGTTTTCTTTAACTTATGATAATGAGCAGCCTCTAGACAGTGTAACAGATGTATTAAGTATTATTGTTTCACAGTAATCAACAGATCTGTTTTTGTTATTAGCAGCATTTCTCACGGGATAGCTTCAAAACTTACATTTTGAACAAGCTGCCCGTTATAACCTTGTGCAAAGTTTTTTTTTTCTTTCGGTTTTGTCTAAATCCTTTATGTCTACCTTACGTAGATTGAAACGTTTATAAAATTGGGCATGGGGGATGGATCTAATGGGAAACAAAAATGTATATTTCGAGGTAAAATGTCATAGCTGTAGTGCTTTGAGTCAGCCCCATTTGCTTAGCTGCAGGTAGAAAGTCTCACTGGGGTTGGTGTAGATGATTATAAGCTGTATATATGTATGTCTGACCTGTGCACAATCACACAAATACCTACTGCTGCATGACTTTAGTACACATATTAGTAAAAAAGACCAGTTATTCACATTGCAGTCACAGACCTGAACTTCTCCCAGCAGCTCTAGTCTGACGGGGAGGCTGTCGTGTCCCCCAGGAGGCAAAGGACAGCAAAGGCAGGCTTTCCTCTCTCCTTGCACACACAGCTGATAGCCTGCCTCCCTTACTCAGAACCATTAATCTTTCCAGCACTCCTCTTGCAGCATAAGAGATGCACTCTCTCTTGCCTTGAGAGAAGAAATTGCCTCCTGAGCAGTTTTTCAGGTGCACGAGGAGATGCCCAGGGCTTCGGCTGTGTTGTTATAGGCATTGCTGTGCTTGCTGTCCCTGGGTAAATACTGCTAAGTGCCTTGGAAACCCATGGGAGAATCAATGGCTGCTGCTTGCCGGAGTGCCTGAGCGCTCTGGTGGAGGTATCAGGGTGACATTGGTTCATATACTTTCAGGCAAAACGCCTGAAAACATTTTTATGGGCTTTCTCTCATTACATACCTGCATTTTGGGATCTGAGAAAAGCAATACTACATGAGGTGTCTGAGTTCACTGTGGATTTTTTTTTTTTTCCCTGCTTCCTTGACTGATGAGAGAATAATAGTTTTGTTTTTCTTCTCCTGCCCTAGGCAGCTGGTAATTCCTATTCTCCTTTTCTCTCTAGTTTTTTTTTTTCCTTCTGTGGGACAGATTGGAACGACAGACCTAATCTTCTCCTACTTTATATCCTAATGCAACCACTTACAGGTGTGTGCATCGTGTCACCTTACCAAAACGGCAACGCTTTACAGAGATATAAATTAGAAGGTACAAGCAGTACAAGCAACATAAAGAGCAGGATAAGAGAAAATAGAGTCCCACGGAGAGGGAGAAACTATGTTTAAGCCTTATACCATCTGGACGTGACTTTTTGTGAGTGCTTATGAGTTTAAAATATCTGTAGGTGCCGAGGCATCTGAAGGTTCAGCAGCATATGCCATTTTTATGTGAGGAGCAGCTGAGTCCCAGATCAGAGATTTACTAGCTGTTAAAGGGAGATAACTCCTTAAGAGACCGGAGCAGACAGATTAGGCTTTGCACTTTTCAGAAGCTGCCCTTATAAAAGAAGTTTTCTGCGATTTTCTTCCCCTCCAGCCTGTCCTCTGCGTAGAGCTGTGCCAGCGTTGGTGTTTGGCCACACGTGAGGACAGGGAAAAAGGCGGTTGTGCGAGGATATTGCCCGTGCTGTTAATGCAGAGCTCTTTGTCGGAAGGAGTCGAGAAAAAACTGGCTGTAATCCGCTCGAGCTGAAAAAAAAAAAAGGCTGAGCACAAAGCTTGAAGTCACATAAAAGCAAGCTGCAGAAAGAAAAGAACCCTGAGGAGGGCTCGTAACAGCAATGTCCTACAGAGCAACCAGTGAATCATCACGTTGACTACATGATATCATTAAACCCCGTCGATTTGGACCTGTTTATTGCAAAAATTGTGTATCGCGTCTCATCCCTTTCACAGCTGTGTGACGCCAGGCACTTGAAAATTCCTTAATGGCTCTCTAATCTCAGAACACAAGCTCTGAGCATCTTTTGCCCCAGCCCTGGTTTTTTTATGTGCTTTGGTGGAAGGATAGCATCATGCCAGTATAAAATGTGCCCGCACTGGTAAGAACATTATAAAGGTTTTGTTGTGCTGCTGTAGAGCTGAGCCAAGACATAAGACAATGCTGAGGTGAGACATCGCTGCCAACTCTTTACTAAGGCAACTAAAAGGTAGACAAAAATAATTTCTCACAGGTCAGCTTATTAAGGATGCTACTGAAGTACAGGGAAAAACAGGCTCCCGAGTTACTTTTTTCCTTTCCTTTTCTCTTTTTTTTTTTTTTTGGGGGGGGGGAGCTGAACCAAATTTGCTTAATGAGCTTTGGCATGAAAAATGATCTTTATTTGTTTCTTCCCACTGTTTTCTATAAAAATAGAGCTGAGGAAGCAAGGAAGAGTACCTGGCAAGCAAATGGGCATTTCCAGAGAGAAATAACCATTAGTGGGGAATAAAAGGTGACAACATAGCTCTTCCTGCTCTCCCCAACCCCTTCCTCCAGATAAAGCAAATGTCAGGGCGCAGTGGGACAGGGGGACAGGGTAGAAGGGGCTCCCCTGGGGTGGGCAGTTTCTCACAGCCAGGGATTCCCTGAGGTTTTCTTGACTGCATCATTGGGGGGTGAGCTCATACCCAGCACTTAGAGCTGAGAGTTGCCTACAATCTTTCTTTTTTTTTTTTTTTTTTTTTTTTTCTAAAGCCATTTTCATCTGTGAATTTTTCTTACTTCCTCTCTTTCTGTACTATTTTTGCAGGAGAAGGAGCCTGTACTCTTGGTGGTCCCTGTTATATTTCCCCTGTCATTATGTGAAGCAGTTGAAAAAAGAATTAGGCTGGTGAGCTGGCTTGGAGCTTCCTGGCTGTCACAGTGATTTTTAAAGTATTTTGCCACTTATCTGAAAAAATGTTACATACCTCTGCTAAAACACCCATTTGTGGTCTGGACAGTATTTTGCTAGTGTTGTAGTGTTATTGCTGGTAAGAAAGGTGTCAGAAGGGTGCTGTGAGCTGTCTAACAGGCTATGGTGTTATCCGCAATGTTTTCTTCGGTAGCAAAGCTGGTGCATGAAATTCCTGCCTCTCCATCCCATCCTCTGCCCTAGACATTCCTTCCCACGTCTGTGCTGCAGTTTTGCTCAGTTGTGCTCAGGCAAGTTTGCAAGGCTCTGCTAAAAACAAGATCTGGTCTGATCTGGGTGAAAAAGAGGAGTTTTTTTTTTTGAAATCCACATCACTTCAGGATGTAGTGATCTAGTGATACGGGTCTACAATATCTTCACTGACCTGAGCAAATACTTGGCCTGGCAAAACTTAGTCCAATCCTGTATGTAATCTGTCCTCACAGGTTTATTCTGTTTTAAAAAAAAAAGATTTTAAAAGGCAGCAAGCCGATAAGACTGTTTTTTAAGAAGTAGCAGCCACGTATTCTGGAAGCAATTTACTGCTGACCAAACTCTCAAGCAGCAACAGCGAGGGAAGATGTAAGCCTGGTAAAAAAAGACTTTAGAAAATGAAGAATGAATGAATGTCTCTGCATTTTTAACATCTTTTTGAATGTCAAACGCTACAGGTTTTATTTCATTTTTCAAAGTACTGAAATATTCACCGAATTGCCACTTAGGGATTCAGAGCACAAGTCCTTTTATTTCCCTTCCAAATGATGCTCGACTGAAAGAGTCTCATGCTCACTCAGAATGACATTGTGATGACATCAAGCGTCACAGTTTCTCAGTTGGCTCTTCAGGTCGGTCTCCCTGTTCCGGAGCCTGCCCGAGCCTGGAAACACTCCCACTGCCTGCAGATACTTTGGCAGGAGCCAAGCAATATTTAGCACAGGGGTAGCTCTTCGGATCACCACCAGACCAAACAAACGCGGGAGCGTGTGGACAGGGTCTGTGACAGAAGGAGAACAGCACATGGCTAAAGGATGATTTCAGTTTTTCAAGGTCTAGAAAGTGCAAATTTGCTCTAGTCCCAGTCAGATAGCTGGATGGAGTCCTACTACTCCACACGATACCTTTAAGGGAACGGCACACTCCTTATTTTCTTCCCTTTTGGGAGGAGAAGGGGGAAGAACGGTCCAGCTAATGGGTTCCTTTCTTTTTCTCCTGTAGGTTATTAGGTGTCTTTCAAGTGAGAAGGAATAGAGGTTTCTCAGCTGAGTGAGGAAAGCATATATTCCCAGATAAGAGGACTTTGGCAAAACTAGGGAAGAACTAATATTTTCTCTCGGCAAATTAAATAGAAATCTCATGCTACCTTCTCTCCCTAATTTTCATTCTACAATATTTGTATAGGCTTGTGGTTAGGTGAAAGAAATTCACTCTGTCTCTAAATGGTACCATAACTATTTAAAACAGCTAAATACAAAATAAACTCATTTACTTGCAATAGTCTGAAAAGATCTTTCCCTCTTTCTACTTCAGGAAATTATAACCATATTCTCTCGAAATTTTAGTTTCTTCAATTGTATCTTCCCCTCACGTATTAAGAATAAAACTTTCCAAAATGCTGCTAACAAATATATATTGCTTTTTTAAAAAAAAAATAAAATAAAATAAAATTGGGTTTTCTTGAGTATCTTTGGAGCAGCAGGATGGGAGAATAAATGCGTCTCGACGGCGCCATCTAGTGGCCAAATGGGTGTGAAGCCCCTGAAGGAGCAGCAGCAGCTCAGCTATTGAGAGCCAGCCACTGCCTTCTTCTACGCCCTGATTAATGACCGGTCCACAGATTTGTACTTTTTTTTGGGAGGCCTCCCTGCAGGCGATGTAAAGACTTTTTCCATCCGGAAGAGACGAGGGAGTACTAGCAGTTTGCAGAGGAGACGGTGAGGCCCTCCCTGTCGCTCTGGGGGAAAAGGTCCATGCTTTTTAGTTCAGCTGCTGAGAAAGATTTGCCCTTCGCACACCTAAAAATATTGGGTGTGTAGTGAAACCATAAAGCTTATAGGAACTATTCAACCGCTGGGATACTTTAAAAAAGACCAGAAAAAAACCCATCACTTTTTTTTTTTTTTTTCCAGTTTTCTAAAAAGCATCACTTTGCTTATGTTTGTGCTACTGTGCTCTGGTGTGTTCACTACGATGCAAAACTCCAGCCTACCAGTCATGAAGATGAGGATCATCGTCTTGATTCGTCATCTAGCAGCCTGAGATGTATCCTCTCAGTCAGAAGAGGCGAGAGGAGCAGACCTACAGACAGCACACATGGTCACCCAGCAGCACCGAAGAGCTCAGAGCGAATTTTAAGTGTAGGAGCTGGTGTGATTCTCGAAAGCAAGCTTTTATGAAAATGAGATACAGCTATGAGTGCAGTGAGAGATGCTACAGATGCATTCCTTGGGCTCCCCTTTATGGAGGTCTTAGTCTCAGGGCATTAAATTTACTGTCCATTTGAGAAAGAGTGGTTTCGGTACTACTGTTGTTCAATCCATGCTGATTTTTTTGGCCCCCAGTTCCATAAAAACACCCCTTTGTACCTGCAGTCTGACACTGCAGCAAACAGTGCTAGGAGAGGAGGCAGAAGTCCGCTGCAGTCTTCCTAGCTGGAAGTAAAAAAAAAGACGAATAATTAATCCGCAACAATCACATCATACTTGGGATTACTTTATCAAAACTTACAAATCAGCCAAGTATATGAAATCCATCAAATATTATGCATCATCTTTGTGAGACCAGAACAAATCATACAAGTGATCATTTCCATCACGACTGCTAATCAACCACGGCACCTAAATTTATTTTCAGTAAAATTTGAGTAGCATATGAAGATGCAATATTTTTATAATGGAAGAGCACTCATAATTCTTCAGTATCCTTAAAGGATACCACGGTTCTATGGTGACAGGTCAAGAAAACAGTATTTATGCCCATTAGAATGGCGGGTCATAAATACGCTGCTGCTTGGCTTTTGCTGTTAGAATCCTTAGCAGAAACTCAGACAGATGTATCAAAGTCACTAGAATTAACACAGAAAGCTATTAAACAAAAATAAAATCGCTACACCTTTTATTTTTAAAAAATATTCTATATGTTTCCTGATATAGTCTGTCTGGAATACAATGTACCTATGCATGATCTTTTTAAAGTGGGCGTAAATAATAGCTGGGTAAGTTTGAATTACTTGAGAGAAAAAATGAAATTTTTTAGGTTTTAAGTTGTTTTTTTTTCCTCCCTACTATTTGGCATATCTTTGTTTCAAAAATGGTAGAAATAGAGACTCTACTCATGCCTTTTAAGGTTTTGCTTGCATCTTCATTTGTAATTTCATCATACATTAAAAAAAACACCGAATCTCAAATTTTCATGACTGAAATATTTACCATTTATTCCCTTCCATTCATAGTTTTCAACACAGCCTTTCACACATAGTTTTTGATAGCCAAAATCATAATTCTCCTGTTTTTCAGGGGAGTCGATGGTCAGAGACAGGCTCGTCCAAGGGACAATTTAAAGCAGGTAAATTGAGTTTCCTTTTTTTCAGAAGTCCCAGATTAGGTTACTCTGGTTCTGCACAGGGACAACCCACGCTGGGGGTGAGGAAGGAGGAATAATCTCCCCACTGCCTGAGGACATATTGAGTGAGCCACTGGCACAGCTGAGACCAGCTCAAGAGAATTGCCTTGAGGCCAGACTCTGCATTTGACAACCTCCATGACGGAAAAAACCTGGGCTGTTATGTTTTTGGGGGCACAGTTGCTCTGCTAAACCTGTGAGCTGCTGGCCAAACTACACTGTAGTGTCACCTGCACGTCAGAAGAGACTTCCAACTGTAGATGGCACTGCAAGGTAAGTGCCAAGATGTGTCTGTTCGCTGTGGAGATTTTATTCTCTTGAGGTTTATCTCCCAAATCAGCGTTTGGAAGATTAAAAAACCTCAAGAGAGGTCTTTAAGACCCAGAGAAGACCCAGAAAGAAGTCCCAGAGGAGACCTAGCTGGAGGTGACATCAAGGGGATGCCATGCTATCTTTGCCAACATACTATTTAATGCAGGGCTATCCCATTTTGGGAACCCACACCACCGGCAACAGTGGTAGGTCTCTCTAGAGGTGGACAGGAGGTCTCTCCAGCTACTGGTGGCATCCTTGGGTCACTTAGCTGGAGCAAGGCAACCTAAGTCCCCATGGGCAACTTCAGCTGGGAGCTCACCACATCTCCATATCCTCCATATCGTCATATATCATATATTTCATATATATCATATATTTCATCTTCCATATCCATATCTTCCCAGGAGAACTCTCAAGTAGATGGAGCAGACTTCAGGAGTCCCTGAACTTCACCATCCCCCTTTCCATGCCATTTGATCCTCAGACTTCTCCAGATTTTCCTCAGATGGTGTTGGTATATGGAATTGAGTAACCCCGTCTCTCTGAGTAAGAGGATAGGCTTTCTTAAAGTATAGCACATACTTCTAATAAATTTGGAGATACTTTACTGCTATAAGGATGCTTCTTTTGAGTGTGTGGCTATCTGACAAATAATTAGTAGTCTCTTGGGTTTTTTTTCCAAGCCTTCCCTACTAAGAGGTATTACACAGAATCTTCCTCTATTAGTTCTGTAATACAAATTTCCCAGTATTTTGTCATTATTTTTTTTTTTTAGTTCATAAAAGAAAAATATCATGAGGAATTTATTTAGTATCAGCAGAAGGTAAGCCTGGAGCAGATTAATTTCTTCTTCAGCAGAGAGTATTAACTGCTGCCAATAAGAATTATTACTCAAGGCTCTAGAGGATATTGGTAATAATTAGGCCGGCTAAGGCACATAAATAGAAATGTGAAGGGGGAAGTCTGTCACTCAACACTTAGCATAGCTGAAAAGCAAAAAATTAATTATTTTCATTTTTTATATACAGACTGAACTTTTTGTTACTGGCTGATAAAAGTAACTACCATCTCCTTTCAAGATTCAGAAGCAATTTCAGAAATCTGTTATGAGATCATTACCGTGATAGCATAGAGTGCAGAAGACATTTTTTCCTTTCTTGCGCTTAAGTCTTCTCCTCTAATTCCTCCATTACCCTCAGTGTGGTGCAGCAGGCAAGGCAGGGAACTTTACCTCAATATTTCTGGATGGGTAGGATCCACAGGTCACCAGAAAGCTCTCTAATGGGGTAGTATCCTCCCTAGAGCCTAGATTTATCTCCCCTAACCTTAAATGAGCACACACATTTGGAGCACAGTCAATCTATAATCCTTCAACAGCCATGAACTGAGATGCAGACAAAAATACACCCTGTGGGCTAATTAAGACTCTCGGAATTGATGTTCTTCTTCAAATTCTGAAGATGGGTAAGTATACTAGTTTTTCATGTGCTGGTCTTTCAATTCTTTGAGGGATTTTTGACTTAAAGTCTAGAGCTTCTATACAAAATAACAACATTGGGCAGAGACACATTTTTTTCCTGTAAGATAATTGCATATTTATTTGTGATAATTCAGACCTTTTTACCACAGACTGAAAAAAAAAAAAAAAAAAGAAAAAAAAAAAAGAAAGGAACAACAAAGATGAACAGTCCCTAACTGTCAGGCACACACTACATGCTTCAGGAACTCACAGATCTGTCTGTTGGACTACCTAATTAAAAAAGGCTCTTCGGTGACTCATTGCTGGGTTTTCATCTCCACTGCCTGTGTTTTCTTCTTTAAAGTCTTAAAATAGTATATATTTTTCTGCAACAATGTTGTTTCTTTCCACTGGTAAAAAAAACAAACCAAACCAAAACTAGTAATTTAAACAGAGGCTGGAGTCAACCTGTTTGAACTATTTTTGTTTTACAACGTTACCTTACCACCTCAACATATCTCTGCAAATCAAACTACCTCATCCTGATTCTGTGAATGGCATTCATTAGTTTGCTGCTTTTGCAGAGACAGCACAAGATATCAGGAATTTCTATTACTGACTTATGAGCTGGGGACAATTAGAAATCCTGAACAACAAACAAAGTATTTAATATCTTATTTTTCCATGAAAATATTAAATGTCCTGCAAAGGAGATCAAATTCTTGCACAGAAACCCATTGCTAAAAGCCTTTGGTTGCTCTGTCAAGGTCTTGGCTGACTGAGGCTCCTCGGCTCCTATTCATGACTCAGTATTATTTTCCAACTTTTCTGTGTCCTTTGTTGTAGTCTTCTGCTCTTTACAGTAGTTGTTTTGTATGAAAGAGCTGATGAGTAGCCCAGCTTATTAAAAATTATTTTTCTCATACAGAATCTATTCATGTTGTCTTGAGCCTTGTTCTACTTTAAGCCTCTTGATCTTTTCCACTGCGCTGTTTACCTCTCCCAAGGATGCCCATCCCAGCTATTCCCCTGGATTTATTATTGTACAATAAAGCATTGTTTGTGACTGATCTCAGTTGTATTTGGATCTCCTTATCTCCCTGGACAGTCATTAATGTCCTTAGGCCAGCTGGCAGCATGCTTGGAGCAAGGCCACTTCTGAGATGTGTTTGTGACTGAAGCAGAAAGAAGCCATCGCTAGAAAAAAATAATGCATAAATAAATTTCACCTAGCACACAGGGTTAGTTACAGTGGTGAATGGCTGCTGGCAAACCAAGAGGTTTATACAGTGAAATACAGAAAGCAGAATGCACAGTTCTCATTAACTGGATCAGATGGCACAGGTAAAAATGCCTGAGATTCACCTACACACAATTTCTACTCAATCTTCCCCAAATGGAACTGCTGCTGAAGAACTCACATAACTTTTTACAGCTTCAGAGGTTCTGTGGTTTAAAAAATAGGTAAATTGTTTTACAGTCCTTTAATGCTTGCACCACACAGGGGATACAATTGTGGCTTTAAAGAAACTCATAGAAATTCTGGCCGTTGGCATTAATAGTAATACATTATTAATAGATGTCCTTATTTTGGAAAAAGTGATGTGTGACTTTTCTGCTCTATATTTTACAGTAGATACTGCTTGTTTTACTTCCCAGCTTCCCACCTTAAAATACCAGACCCTAATCCTGTTCCAGATTAATCTGTAATCTGCACCAGCTATTACATCATCCAAGACATTAATTAAGAAGCAGAACTGAAGTGAGCCCTCATGGACCTTACTTCAAACAGGCATTAAGTGAGGTATTAAGGTAATTATTTTACAAGGGCAGTTTTTCAAATCCTTGTGCACATACCGACTTTCTTTATGAGACTGCCCTCTCGGTGACAAAAGTCTCACAGAAACCGAGCTGTATGTGATTCTCTACAAATTAGGGTACTTGCTCTGTCAGAAATTACGTTTATAAGACAATCTGCATCCACACAGCCTTCTTGATACTTTCTCTCATTGTTTGTGTGAGACTGTGGCCGAGATTTTACAGTTTTGGGGTTTTTTTGTGTGTGTATGGTTGGACTTGGTGATCTCTGAGGTCCTTTCCAACCCTGACGACTCTGTGATTATTTGCTAGAAACCTGCAGGCTGATTATTCAACTCTTTGCTTTCCGCTCCTCCTGCAGAGGTGCTGCCTTGCCAGAAACCCATCCTCCTTCACGCCGCTTCTCTCGCCGGGGCTGACAGGAAAAGGCAGGGAAACACCTCCTCTTTCCTCACGATTCCCAGCCCCTTCCCTCCCCCGCGACACGATACAGCTCCTCAGCCCCTCACGCAGGCGGCCGCCATCTCAGTTTAACCCCCGCGGTGCAGCCCGTCATGGCAGACCCCGCCCCCTTCCCGCCACCCTGTCAGTCAATCCGGGCTCCTCCGTGGGAGGGCGGGGGGCGGAGCCTGGGCCGCGCTCGCAGCCAATCGGCGCGCGAGTTGCGGCGGGCGCCGCGGCCAATCGGCTGCTTGCTTCTTCGGGGGTGCGGCGGCTGCTGCTGTCCCTGCGCCCCGCTGTGAGCTGTTGGCACCGGCTGTCGCTGCCGCCGCCGCCGCCTGAGGTGTCTCGGTAGCCGCAGCAGCCTGGCCCTGCCCCGCTGTCACTGAGGATGAGCCCCCGCGCTGCCCAGCGCCCGTCCCGCCCTGCCCGCCCGAGTCCATTCATCTAGCGACTGGTGAGGGGCGGGCCGCGACCTGCTGATGTGTCCGGAGGGGGAGCCGGGCCTGCGGGAGGGGCAGTGACACGGCTGCCCCCCCCTCCCCCCGCCGGTGGGGACGGGACGGCGGCGAAGGGGGGCTGTGGGAGTGGGGAGACCCCTGGGCGGGAGAGTCAGGGAGGGTAAAAGGGCAGTCGGCCACGTAGGATGGGAGGGAACCGGCTTCGAGGCGGAAGAAGAGTGCCTCGGTCGCCCGTTTTATGAAGTCTCTTCTGTTGCTGGTCGCTTCCTGGCTACGTGGACTTGGGTAGTGAGAGTCCAAACAGCCACCTACTCCCCTGCCTGCCCCTCGTCTGTGGCTGCCGTTTTGAAACACTTCAGTCCTTCCCCCTTTGACGCTGGCAGCAGCCTCTTAGCCAGGTTTCCTTAGTTGGAGATTCCTGGGCAGCCTGTCCTGTGTCTGGCCTTCTTGGTGATAGTTCTCTGTGGCTTTTGATAGCAGCTCACGGTGTTTGCTGGCTTTGAGCAGCAGCTTAAGTATGAGAGAGCTGAAATCTTGTAGTTAATTTAAAAGGATATTTCTGTGCAGTCCTTTTAGGGACCAGCCACCTGATCTTTGAAATCCAGCCCCTTTTTTGCTGACGTGGTCACTGTAGTTGCTTGTTTTCATGGAAACTGACCACAGTTTGTGGTTTACCAAAAAAACAATAATCACCCAACAACATTTGGTGTGGGTTCTCTTTAATAACACTGTACCAGAAGTTCATTTGGAAAAGTCAGCTTTTCCTAGGACTTGATGTATTTATCTGATATAGTTTTAAGTGTGGTGAATTTCTAGAACACATTTGTGGTTCGTTGCTCCTGACTTATCTTCAGGTTATCTGTTTCAATAAAAAATAAAATAAATCTAGAGCAAGGTCCCAGTGTCTTGGGGAAATGCCTTTATCTGCACTCGCTGTACTTCTGTCTGTACTGTTTTCTGTATGTTTTAATTTCTTGGGACAGTGTTAGGTTTTTAAAAGTATGTAGTTTTGACTGTTCCGAGGTAAGCCAAGCAGAGTATTTCACAGTATACTGTTTATGTACTGTAATTCCTGACTAATAGATCCGCTCTGACGTGTTGTAGCTGAATTTAGCTACCAGTGGTACTTTGGTGGCTTTTTTTTTTTGTCAGGCGTGTCTGCCTTTAATTGGCAGTACTTGTTAGCGCTGTTAGAAGCACATGGATTAGAGTTGCTGGATCACTGAATGCCTCATCCTGATGAGGATTATGCTGCTATAGTTGCAAAGGCAGAAGTTTTAGAAAGTCTGGGGAGAACCTCTAAAGGTCACCTGTGCCAAGTGGTGGCAGAGAGGCCCCAGCCCAGTAAATGAAGCAGCTTGGATCTGCTGTGGCCCAGGGGACACAGCAGGTGTGGTGTATTGTGGTGTTTTTTTAAAGCAAGGTGGTTTTCCTCTGTAGCTTTACTTCTAGGCAGGTCTTGAACAGGTTGTTTGTTGTCTAGCCTGTTTTGAGAGCCTCATTAGCATTCAGTTTATCATTTGAAAGTGCTTACTGATATATAATCTTAGTCTTTCAAAAAATTTAAACAAATGACTGTTTAGCCCGTGGTCAGGGGTAAGTGGACTAGAGTATTGATTTTTCTTCTTTATGTAGCAGCTGCCTTATTCGAAGGTTCTGGGTGGTTTGTAAAAACACAGCTGAAGGAGAAAATAGATCCAGTTTGCTCAGCCTGTCCTCACGGGTTGTTTTGTAAACCTTCTGAATCCTAATTGCTCTTTCCAAAGTTTTCTTCTGCTTATGTACTTCTCTTAAAACTTGGTGTCTGAACTGGAGGCAGTACTGATGTTTTGTGTATTGAAAAGGGCAGAACCCTTGCTTTCTGTTTCTTCTATTGCAAAACTCTTGTAATATAGTTGAGAAGAAACTAATTTTTTTAAAAGACTCTATGTCTTTTAAAAGAATTATATGGGGATTTCTGACTGTCAAACCTATGTGGGAATTTCTGACTGCTGTGTAACTTAGATTTACCCTTTTTTTCATTGTCTATTCAATCACTTTCCCCCTCATAAATTATATCACATATTCAAATAATATTGCTTAAGGGCTTGAATAGTCCAAATTTATGTCCAGACTTCAACAAATGTGCAGGGAGTTTCTGAACAGGTTAAACTATCTGTGGATATGTAATCTTGTGAGTAGAAATTGGTAGTCTACCTGTTCTTTAAAGCCTTGGACAATATGCTGCTTATAGCTCAAGGCTGTGTTTGCTGTTCTTTATCTAGGAATTCATCTATGTTTCCTTGAGGATATGTTGCTTAACGTCAGTGCTGTATTTATTATATTACTGCCCAGCTTCCATTTGCTAGTCGTTTTTGTCAGATTCTAAACTACTACTTTAATATGTATTAGTGAAAGTTGCCTTTAGGTAAGACTACGGTCAACAGAAAATCCTGGAAAATCGGTAATATGCTAGCAAATTCCTGTGACTTTGATTCTGTAAGCTTTACATGATTATTTTTTTATAATTAGCTTACTAATCAAGTAGTGTGCATGGTGAAGTTTGTTTTGGGTACAACTATTTTCAGGATTTCCGTGCTGTTATGGTTACAGGTCTTTTGTGATGTTATGAAACAAGTGCAAATGGACCAACTTGGTGAATATTATGAAATGTCAGCATGCTTGTTTAAAAAAAAACAATCTCCCTTTCATTCCATCCTGATAATCTTTAAGAACTCACAACACCCTTATAAGGATGGACTTAACTTTCCTGAAGTGTATGGTATTGCCAGTCAGATCTCTCTTCATTTAGCAACTTACTGTCAAAAAGGAGGAGCAAATGAACTTTTCACCTTCTGAAAAGCCATGTTATTTACACTTTTTTTTTTTAAAGTAGGGGTATTAGGATTAACAAAGAAAACTCTAGGCTTCTTTTATATGGAAAGTAGAAACCATTATTTATTTCTGTTTTAGGAGACCTAAATGCTAGGCAGTTTTTCACCAAGTGAGTCTGGTATTTAGAAAAAAATCAGTTTCACTTAAAAAAAAAAACCACCAACCAACCAAAAAAACAAACAGCAAAACACTGAATGGAATGAGGTTATGCCAATTTAAAAATCAAATAAGGTCTTGAGAAATATTTTCTTAGTAAAGCAGCTTAAAGCTGCATTTCAAGGCCATGTCACTAATTTGACAGTTGAGGTACTTTAATGCAGCGCACGTGGAAGATGCAAACCCAGCATCTGTCCTCAAGTGGTACTGAATTCTAACTATCTGAATCCCTTGGATTTTCTCTTTCACTTCTAGGCGAGACCACAACAGCAGGTCAAGCCATTGCCTTGGTACTGGTATCCACATCCATGTTAGCCAGATTTTGCTAGATCTAATCTCAATAAAGGCTTTCATCAGGAAGAATCTGAAAGACCACAGATACAAATTCCATTATCAAACACGTGCACCTCCCAGATGGGCAGTTTCAATGCATGTTTCTGGCATCCACACATGTGGTAAGGGTTGGTTACTGTCTCTCTTCTGAGAGCACCCTTGTAGAATCATAGAATAGTTTGAGTTGGAAGGGACCTTAAAGATCATTGAGTCCCCTGGGCAGGGACACCTCCCACCAGACCAGGTTGCTCCAAGCCCCATCTAGCCTGGCCTTGAACCCCTCCAGGGATGGGGGGGCAGCTACAGCTTCTCTGGGCAAGCTGTTCCAGTGTCTCACAGGAAAAAAATTCTTCCTGATATCTAATCTAAATCTCCCCTCTTTCAGCTTAAAACCATTACCCCTCATCCTATCACTCCATTCCCTGATCAAGAGTCCTTCCCCTTGTACCTTGTACAAGTCCTTGTACCTTTGAGGCAAGAGCATGCAACCTCTGTAGAAATACTTTCTATTAAAAAAGAAAATTGGGAAAGCGTTTGTGGAGAACATGATCCTGCAGATGTGGAAAGGAGCAGTCTGGTATTTTCCTTCATCCAGTAGCTTGTGATTCCTCTGTGCTAAATGTCAGGGTTCTAGGCATTACCAAAATTTGTGCTGAATGTGCTCTGCTTTCACTGGGTTTGTCTTCTGGAAGATAGTGACTAAGAAACAGATATATCACAGGGGATCCTGAAGCTGCCTTGTTATCACCTCTTTCTTCTGGCTTAATTTTTGTGAGATTTCATGTTACTAGAACAGAATCGATTATATTTTTTTTTTTATCTATTCTGGGAAGCATCTTGGAAAATAAAAATAGATAAACAGAACCCTTGGACTTGAAGACTACTAACCCACCCTTGTAAGCAGCTTTGATAGGCAGAGAGATTTCTGGAGCTCCTCAGTGGGAAGCTTCTGCCAACTCTGTTTATTTTTCCCCAATTATTGAACAGAATCTCATGGTTTCACATCTGCTCTCTGCAGGAAATGAAATCTACCATCATCATCCTTAGTCATGTAGGTATTTGTTAGCTTAGTCTGACAGATGTGTAGAATATGAATTAATTTCATACTGGAGAGGTGTGAGAGCTTTGATATTAGGCTTTTTAGTAAAATCCACTGTTTGTAGTGACTTCTTGAAAGAAACAGAGATTTTTTTTTTTTTTTTTTGAGATAACCACAGTAGGTGGAGAGCTTCTTTTTCAGCTGTAGGAGTTCTGACTCTGTGAGGTTGGATGACACATCTGAGATGTTCCTCCTTGGAGGGTGTCTGACAGCTGTTGTGTGGTGGTGCTTTGCCCCCTTTGAGGGGAAGAGCTGAGTAAAAGGGCTCTACCCACTCTCTTCCAGGAGACAAGATACCACAAACACTTTCTTTCTACTTAGGAATTGCTTCCAAGTTGGTTGTAATCATTTACATTTTCCTAGGCTGTGAGCATGCATAATAAGTAGTTTGTGTCTCTAAGGGAAAAATTAGAAATCCACTTGCTACTGAAATAATATTTTTGGGAGACTGATTACTGCTCCAATTCCTCCATTTTTTGGTGATGTTTTTCTACCACGAAAAATGTTGGTTTGCGTCAGTTTTTAAAAAGAATTTGAATTCCCAGTGACACCTATTGTAACATAAGAATGTGTAAAACATGATAATTTATGTCTTTCACTAATTACAGCATTAGGAAGACAGTGGTATTAGAATGTGAATATGATTTGTGCTGAGAAGCCTACAGAAATATCTGCAAATAAAAGCAGAGGTGCATAATCATAAGGGCACTATTTTTTAGACATTCAAATTCAAACTTTAATAAATTCTGGTGCTGGTCCTATTTTGTGCTTATTTTAGGTACTGGCTATTTAGCTGGGACTCCATATAGTAGAAGTAGGCATTTGAACAGAAATCACAGGGTTTTCACACTGATGGTGATCATCAATTCACAATTTTAAAGTTTTAAGGTTTCACTTAAGGACCTGCTTTGTATTTAAAAAGAGTCAGATCTGATTGTTAACCCTTTTTAGATGTTGTAATAACACGAGATCGTGAGTTACTGGTGTGCCAGTCTTTATTGTAGAGGGGTGCAAACTTGATCTACAGCCTTCTGTCTCGAAACTCAAGGTGTACATATCGATGTACTAATATAGTATCTAGTGTGGTAATGTTTGTAGTAAAGGAGGGCTGGGTTAGAATGACTTACAAAGAAATAATTCAGCAGAGTCAGATTTCACATAGCCTCCGTAAATGTCACCACAATGGAGCTACTGTGAGGTTGACAGGGTTGTACTTCTATATAATATACCATTTTTATTCTTTTAATGTGTGTTTTGCTGCCCCACAGTATTTTCATGTTTGGTGAGGCCTGACCTCAGGTGCACTAAAGAAGTTTTGCTCTGGGCTCTCTGTTCCTTTCTTGTAATGGCATGAGTTTTTGTGGAGCCAGGATTTATTTTCTGCTGAATCCTTTTCTCATGCCATTCAGTGTCTTAAATAGGTGTGGATTGCAGAATGGAAGCTCTGGCATGGGGCACGGCAGGACTGCTTCCTTGGGTGGTGGTGGTGCCATTTCATACCAGTTTACCAAACAGATCAGTTTATTTTATGACTCCCCTGAGTATTGTTTCTTTGTTCTTTTTGTTTTACTTTTCTTTCTTTGCAGCACTAATAGCAATGTCTTAAATACTAATTATATTTAAGGTAGACTTTACAAGATGTATGTAAAATTCATATTCCTTCCACAGCGTAATTTTATTGCCTGGTGGCATATTGACGAAACAGGACAAATTGATTTGAGGATAATAACACCTCTAATATTTTTCCTATAGATCTCCAAATATATATTTTTTTTTCCTAAGTTATTGCTATTCAACAAGGGCAAGTGTAGAGTACTGCACCTGGGGTTGAATAACCCCCTGTAGCAGTACAAATTGGGGGCTGACCTGCTGGAGAGCAGCTCTGAGGAAAAAGCTCTGAGAGTCCTGGTGGAGAGCAGGATGACCATGAGCCAGCAATGTGCCCTTGTGGCCAAGAAGGCCAGTGGCATCCTGGGGTGCATCAGGAAGAGTGGGAGGTCATCCTGCCCCTATGCTCTGCCCTGGTGAGGCCACACCTGGAGAACTGGGTCCAGTTCTGGGCTCCCCAGTTCAAGAAGGACAGGGAACTGCTGGAGAGGGTACAGCAAAGGCCGACAAAGACGTTGAGGGGCCTGGAGCATCTGTCTGGTGAGGAAAGGCTCAGGGACTTGGGTCTTTTTAGTCTGGAGAAGAGAAGTCTGAGGGGGGATCTGATCAACGCCTATAAATACCTAAAGGGTGGGTGTCAGGAGGATGGGGCCAGTCTTTTTTCAGTCATGGCCAGTGACAGGACAAGAAGGAATGAGCACAAACTTGAACATAAGAAGTTCCACCTAAACATGAGGAGGAACTTGTTTCCTGTGAGGGTGGCAGAGCCCTGGCAGAGGCTGCCCAGAGAGGTGGTGGAGTCTCCAACTCTGGAGACATTCCAAACCTGCCTGGACACGTTCCTGCTCTGGGTGACCCTGCTCTGGCAGGGACTAGATGATCTCCAGAGGTCCTTTCCAACCCTATATCAGTCTGTGATCCTGTGAAAATATTAAACTTTTGCAGTGCTAGCAGAAAAAGGTGTTAGCAAAAAGTAACCTATGACCAGATAAAC
Organism: Gallinago undulata; assembly: GCA_026546715.1. Classification (NCBI taxonomy): domain Eukaryota; kingdom Metazoa; phylum Chordata; class Aves; order Charadriiformes; family Scolopacidae; genus Gallinago; species Gallinago undulata. The sequence goes on from JAOTQQ010000023.1 coordinate 82,966,655, forward strand.
AGAATTGCCATATGCCCCAGACTGTGAATATATTTTCATGAATGAGAATTTGTATCTTTATCTCCTTTTCCTTCTTCTTCCCCCCTTCCTCCTTCCAACCTAGACCTTCATTTCTTCTTGCATATTTCAGGAGCTATATACCTTTTCCCTGACTTTGCATTGCCTGTCTCAATTCACAGCTTTTACAAAGTTGTGGTTTTTTCTTTTCTTTGCTCCGTTGCCATCCTTCCACTTGTGTTTATCAGTGGCTCTGGGAGTGGTGGAGAGGAGCCTTCCTGTTGATTATGCAGGAGAGGCTCAGTAGGGAGATGGGTAGGCATTCAGTCCAGGGAAGGAAAGTAAAAAATGAAAAAAAAAAAAATCCCTTTTTTCAGTGGCTAAAGGAAACTGGTGGTCTCTCCCTCCTTCTCGGTCTGACTGACAAAGCTTCTGTTAGCCACAGTCTACTCTACAGGTGTGGGAGTTTTTTGGTGGGTGGGTGATTTGGTGTTTTTTTTTGTTTATTTGTTTGTGTTTTTTTTTTTCCTCCAGCAGTTCGGTCCTCAGTTTCTGACCACAAAGTAATGATACAGTTACACAGTAAACTATGAAGCTCCTAATGACCCTAAGGCTGGGAAAGCAAACATTTATTTTTTTTTTTTTCTCTCTTCAGATTACTTTTTTGGATCCAGTTCTCTTTGTAGCCTCAAAGATTTATGTGAAAGAAAGGGAGGAGGTGCCTTTGGAGGTTTGGGTGGGGAATGGAGTCACATCATTTTTAAACTGACCGAGTCCCCGAGTGTAAGCTCTAGCATGGGGCAGGTCACTAAACCCTTGTCCCATTGCTCCTGTACTCACAAGCGCTAGTTTGATATGCATTTTAATTGGTACACTTGTTGGGGAAAAGAATGTTTGTTGACTAATCTGTTCTGGTTTGTTCCTTTTCAGGTCTCCCTTGCAATTATGGAGTTTTAGAAGAACAAGGTAGTGTGGAGGGGGAATCCCCCTCTCCACACTTGAGGCAGTTCACTTTTGGAATTTTCTATGGACAAGAATATTTGTTATATAAGATGGTGAAATAAGACTTCTAAAAATATATATTTATAAATATTTATTTGGATCAAGTGCCAAACATAGCAGTACAAAGATTTCCAATGGCAGCTCAATAAAACTGGATTTACATCCTTGGAATTACAAGTTCTTGAAGGCACTGTGTTGGGTACTGAACTGGAGTGCCTTGATACGCGTAAGGGCTGTTCCCCTTAAGAAGAGGAGCAGCTTCAGAAGTGAAGATGAGTTCTCTCATGCCAGACTGCACTTCGAAGTGTCGATCTCTACAGCATGCTCTGGATGTTATTTCTGTGGTAACCAGAGGAAGCGAAGGCCAGATCAAGGCCTTTCTCTCTTCTTACTGCTACAACGCGGCAACTATAAAGGATGCCTTTGGAAGAAACGTTATACATCTTGCTTCATCTTGTGGCAAAAAAGGTGTGCTGGACTGGTTGGCTGAGACCAAAGGAGTAGATCTCTTGGCGAAAGACAAAGAGTCTGGATGGACAGCTTTGCACAGAAGTATATTTTATGGATACATTGATTGTGTTTTGTCATTACTGAAGGTAAGTCCTTCAGAACTGTAGTTTTTCTTGGTATCTACAATTTTTATTGTTGTACTCATTATGTAAAAGTGGGGTCTTAAACTTGCCTGAAAACCTCTTGAGGGTTGTCTCAGTACTGTGTTTAGATCACAGTGCATTGTTTTACTTGAAAGTTGTCTTTGTGTTCATAAAAGATTTTTGCCTTTGCCTGTGCAGAAGTCAGCACTGAGTAAGGATCCCTGATTAATTGCGGACTTCCCTGAAGGGTCAGGATCTTAAAAGTGGAGAGTGATCAGACTAAAGAAACTCTAAAAATAGACTCTTCGTTACTTAGACCAAGTAGTGTTTTTAGAGAACGTAAAATAATAAAAGCTTAAATTAAATTTCTACTTAGAAATAAATATTAAACTTGAGAGATAAGCGCTTTGAGATATGGAACAATTTATTAAGTGAATCCTCACTTCATTCGTATTTTAACGATGCCTTTTGCTCAGCCCCCCCTTGTTCCTTTCTTGCAATTGCTGTTTCTTCCCTACCCCTTAGCAAGTTGTGTATATTTTTTGATTGCTCTCTGTTCCTCCTCTCCCTAGTACAGCAAAGGGAAGAAGCTACATATGGTTGAGATGTTCAGGGTCCTTTTAACCATGTCGGAAGTGAAATATTTGTGGGTCAGGGTTACTTAAAAGCAAACTTTTCAAGGCAGAGCATTTACCATTTTGAGTTCAGCCTTTTTAAATTGCAGTGCAGTTGTAAGCATTAAACTCTCTGCTTTCAACAAGAGTTTGAGCAAAATTATTGTGAATCCAGTAGTTTTTAATTCTTTAAGGCCTGGTATGTGTTAAATATGTATTTTGTGTTCTGTACTCTTGCATAGTGACGAGGTTCTCATTCAGCTTCCCAAAAGTAGGTGTTTATGTGAGAATTGTACGTGATTCTTTTTCTAGAAAATTGGAAACTTTATTTGATGTATGGACAGTGTATTCACTTCTCGTGTGTGTATATCTCTATCTTTTGATATTTGCTCACAGGAGGCCTATACAGGTTTCCCCACACATATTTTACTTTTCTGTCCATTGCATAAGTGAGTGAGGTTTTTCTGCTCTGCTGATACTCCTCTAAGAAGCAGAATGAAACAGGTCATGGAGACTGCTCTGCCTCCCACTTCCTGAACTGAAGTCTCACTGCTGTACTGCCTTATAGAAAGGTATTACAGCAACAACAGGAAGGGATTATAGGCAGAATTATGAAATAGCTGAGCTAGAAACAGATCTCTGAAGATTGTCTGTTTCAACCCCCGTGCTCAAGTGAGGTCAGCTAGAGCAGGTTACCCAGCATTGTCCAGTTGGATTTTGAATGTCGGCAGGGACAGAAACTCTCTGTTCCAGTGTTTTAATACCAGTCCAGTAAAAATGTTTTTTAGATTTAAACAGAATTTCTTACATTTAAATTTGTGCCTATTGGATATTGCTGGGATCCCCACTTCCCACATTGATCAGACATGTCCTACTCCACCCACCCTGAACCTTCTCTGGGGTGAACGTCCCAGCTCCCTCAATCTCTCCCTGTGTGTCAGATGCCTCAGTCATTATTTTCATGGTCTCTTACTGGATTTGCTCCTATAGGTCTGCTGTATGGTACTGGGGAGTACAGACCTGAACACTCCAGATAGGGCTTGCCAGTGCTGAGTAATGCCTGCTGGCAATGCTCCCTCATGCAGCCCTGGATGCTTTCCCCATTCTTAGCTATGAGGATACACTGCTGGCTTGTGGTCAACTGGTTGTCCATCAGGAGCCCCAGGTCCTTTTCTGCCAAGGCTATTTCCAGCTGTATTGGTATCATGGGCTGTTCCTCCCTAGGGCCAGGATTTGCAGTTCACTATGTTGAACTTCATGAAGTTCTTCTCAACTCATTACTCCAGCCTGTCAAAGTCCCTCTGAATGGCAGCACAACCCTCTGGCTTACCTACCTCCTGGTCTTGGATCATCAGCAGCCTTGCTGAAATTGCCCTCTGCCCTGTCATCCAGGTCATTAGTTTAGATGTTAATTGGTACTGGCCCCACCTTCAACCCTTGGGTTACTCAACTACTGCGGATGACAGACTTCTGTTGTGGGCTGAAGGTGGTTGTGGCTTATTCTCTGATTGTATTTAACTGCAAGTTTTGCCACTCAGCAATGGGGTTTGTTATTACGAATTCAGACCATGTAAATATCACTGCAGCCTCTGCTCTGCTTGTAAATGGCCTCTGCAGCTGCCAAAGAGAAGAATATCCAGCTACCCGTTAAATCCTAAAAATAGGTCGGTTCTTCTGTCATATAGTGAATTAATACCAGGAGTTTTGCTAGTAGGGTTGCCTTTATAATTTGGAGAATGTATGTTGTTCTTCTGGCTAGTGTTTTTCCAAATGAAGTCAAAATTTCTTCTGAGGATTTGGCTAAGCTGTCCTTCTGTCATGCTTGAATGGATTGTGCTCCCTTGATTTTTGTATTTCACGTGTTTACTTGTTAAATGTGAAATTCTGTAAGGTTTTCTTTTATATTACCCGTGAGCTGTGGTACGTAGGTACAGCTGTGTTATCCGTTAGGTTCTGCTTGGGGACATCTGCAGTTCTTCCCTCCAGTGATCCAATAGATGAGTCTTGACTTTCTTAAAACCAACACTGGTGTAGCAGCACTCTTTTTTATTGAGAAAATGGTATTTACAGAGAATATCTACCTCTCTCAAAGTGCTAACACAATGACCTATTCATGCTTTGAGCTTCTGAGGCTTCCTTGCTGCTCTCTTGTCTGTTTGTATCCTCTTGGTCTTTTTCAGTAACTCTGAACCACTGTTCCCTGCTTGTTTTCGAAACCATAGCAGGTTTTTTTTGATCTTCTCACTTTTCCAGCTTGTGAAAACTGATTCTGTAAACATGCTGGTATAAGAAAATGTATTCTTCAAAGCTGGTAAATGTATTTTTGGTAAATACTTGCCCTTCCTAAATGGCAGTGCTTTATCTTCAAGTGTATTTTTGTGTATTTTCCCTGATTAAATCTTATTGCTCAGTCAGGATTCATACAATAAAATCCCACTTGATAGATCAACATGATATATATGTAGTTGAACAGAACTGCACTGTTCTTTTCATATCTGCTTACAATTTACTTGGACAGTATCTGGAGACTTTTTTTATCCATGTTAAACTTCAATTGAAGATTTGTTTAGCTTCTTAAATGTTTACCTGGCATACTTAAAGTTGCAAAGTTTAATTTGTATTTTACTTTCCTCTTCCTCTCCTTCTCTTTCAGCATGGAGTTAGTCTGTATGTTCAGGATAAAGAAGGTTTATCAGCCCTGGATCTTGTGATGAAAGATAGGCCAATCCATGTGGTCTTCAAGAAAACCGGTAGGAAATCAAGCAGCTTAAATTTTATTTTATGAGGAGATATGCTTCAACAGTGTATTAATGTATGTAACCAGTGGAGACAACCTCTTCTGTTTCTAATTAGGACCATTTAAGTTATGAGATATCTGAAGGTGTGGAGTCACTAATGTCATAAGACATGGACACTCCTCTGATTTGAAAGTGCTTATGGTTTTCATACATGACAGTAAAAAGCCTTTCTGAAAAAAAAATTATTCTAAATTGAAGCAAAATGTGTAATCTAAGGTAGTAGTAATTGTATTCTGAAAACATAAAATTTATTTGCTGCTGAAGAATGTGTGCGTATTCTGCAACTGGAAAATATGTATAAGTAATGTTGATCATCCTCTGTACATTGATATTAAAATATTGTGTCATAGCACCTCCCCCATAAGAATAAAACTTTCAAAAGTTCAATTTTTGGTAAAAATCAGCCTTTCTTTTAAAATTTTAAATAGAAACAGCACAAGTCGATTTTCAAAGTCATTATGCATGAAATTTGTAAATTTACAAACTGCATAGAGAATATTTTCTTCATTGCAGATCCCACCGAAGTCTACACCTGGGGAAACAATATAAATTTTACTTTGGGTCATGGTGGTCAACAGGGCAAACATCATCCTGAACTGGTGGACCTTTTTCCTCGGAATGGCGTGTATATCAAACAGGTATCTGACAGTATTCCACGGGCACGTTTCTCAGGGAACTTGGAGGGGTGTGAATTTCTTGTGTTGAAAGCAGCCCCGTCCCTGGAGGGGTTCAAGGCCAGGCTGGATGGGGCTTGGAGCAACCTGGTCTGATGGGAGGTGTCCCTGCCCAGGGCAGGGGGTTGGAACTGGATGATCTTCGAGGTCCTTTCCAACTCTAAGCATTCTATGAGTCTATGTGCTGTTAAGTGCTCTTCCTGTAAAGGTTGTTTTGTTGCCCTTAAAATAAATTAGCCTACGGGCTAACAGAAGCTCAAAAGATGGAGTTTTAATAAATACAAACTCTAGGTTTCTTCAAGTAGGTTAAGGCAGAACATAATAAATTTAAAGGAAATACTTTGTGTTCCCTGTGACTTGATCTGGCAGTCCTGTGCTTTAACACTAGTATTTTGTATTTTCATGAACAGATTTTATTAAAGCTGAACTTCTTCACAAAGTAGTTTTGGCGCTTTTTTGCAGATTATGCAAGAAAATTAATTCTTCCCATCTTGCCTTCGCCCTGTCCCCTTTTTTCCCTTTTTCTTTCAGGTGGTACTCTGCAAATTCCACTCTGTTTTCCTTTCCCACAAAGGCCAAGTTTATACATGTGGCCACGGACAAGGAGGACGCTTGGGTCATGGTGATGAACAAACATGCCTGGTATGCTGTCTTGTGCTTTCGCGTGTAGTCCAACATGATACTGCTTTTTATTTCAAACAGCAAGTCTAAAAAGTTAATTAAGGTTTCTGTGAGTGTACTTTCAAAATCAGTTTGCTGTTGATTTCAAACAAACCTTCTTGATCCCCACCAAATAACAGGAGAAAACCCCACTGCAGTAATACTACTGAGGTTGCAGAGAGTAGAAGAATATGCATTTGAATATATTTTAATTTAAGAGGGCTAGGTGCTGTGGTCAAACTTCTGTGTTATGGCTGCGTTGTTTTAAAGGCTGGCTGATGCCAGGGAAGTAGAAGCAAATGGTTTTTGGCTGGGTTGCCTGCTTAAAGAGGCTGGTTACACTCTCTGATGAGTGTCAAGGCTGGCACGAAAGAAATAGCAGTTCTGTGGAGGTGTAGCAACATGAAAAGTGATGGTAGGGTTGATTCTTGCTTGACTTGCACAGCCATTAGGTGAAAAATCACCTATCTTTTGCATTTGAATAGTACGTTGTTGCAAAATCAAAATTTGAGAAGACTAAGATATGATCACAATATCATTTTTAGACTTCAGTATCTTGTCCCGTTTGCGCTACCTGGAAGCGTGCATTTAGTTTGCTGCATAATATTTTTTTGAAACTTCTGCCAGATAGAAATCTGGTATCTGGTAGAACTTGATACTATGTTGCTGGGTGTTATAGTGAAGACTGGAGAACAATTTTTAACTCTTTTTTTTTTTTTTTAAAAAAAAAAACGGCAATTTTATGAAATCAGAAATTTTTGCAAATTGCTTTTTTGAAATTGGGGTAATGGAGAACTCACATTAGAATGTGTGAAGAGTCAAAGGTGCTTCCTTATTCTGTGGAATTTTCGTAGGATTATCCTGTGTTTTGGAGGAAAGGAGAAATCTTTATCACTAGCGGTAATTTAAAAAGAAAAACAAAAGAGGTAATAGTTAATATTTGTCCAGCTGTCCTGAAGATACAGTTTCCAACCTAATTTTTGAGCAGGTAGTTTAAAAATCATCTCCCCTGATAGCAGAGGGTGCATTTCAAATGAGAGTAGTTTCCCTTACTGCATTGGATTTGGTAAATATATTCATTATATATCAGGGAGTGGAGCAATAGGATGAGGGGTAATGGGACTGAAAGAGGGGAGATTTAGATGAGATCTCAGGAAGAAATTCTTTCCTGTGAGGGTGGTGGAGCACTGGAATGGGTTGCCCACAGAAGCTGTGGCTGCCCCATCCCTGGAGGGGTTCAAGGCCAGGCTGGATGGGGCTTGGAGCAACCTGCTCTGGTG
>JAOTQQ010000023.1:82975664-83017870 GCA_026546715.1 Gallinago undulata
AGTGTGTTTAGGGCGTTAGGACTTAGAAGCTGAAGATTTTTAGCTGGCACATTTGCAGATAAATACAAATGCAGATCGCAAATGCAGATCAAAAATTCAGATTTTGATTAGATAATCCAAAAAGGTCACTTCTTTTTGTCACTAGCACAATAGTGCCCCACTTAGCAAACTTCTGAAGTAATCCTGATTTATTAGACTTTATTATTGTGTATAGATCGATACCAATGATTGATCCGTAATGACTTTGGGAGTTAAATGTTGTCAGAAGTTTGTACGTGTGAAATTCTCTTGTTGCTGCTTAATATTAAGATGTGCTTTGGATTTGTGCTTAGGTTCAGGCAAAAAACCTGAAAGGTAGAATGGTGATTGGAGTGGCGGCAGGCAGATTCCATACAGTGCTATGGACTAAGGAAGCAGTGTATACCATGGGGCTGAATGGCGGCCAACTAGGTAAGGTAGAAGCCTTCTGAAAGTAAACCCCAGCCATTAAAAGATGTTTTTCATGTTATTTGTACTGAAGCTGTCATCTGCTTCTTACAACCGAAGCCTGGTTAAAGCTTTCTCTTCTCTCTCCCTTTTATTTTTTTTTTAAGCCAGTTTGATGACATCATCCATTCGTACTTCTTTGAAGAATATTTTTTATTACTGCCAGTCACTTGAACATTTGGAGATGATGGGAGTGAGGGCAGACTTAGCTCTGTTATTTGAACTCCTTATAATTCTGTTGCCTTCCATGTATCTTATGTGGTCCTGCTACTCAAGACTTTGAGGAAACAGAATGTTGCTCTTTATGTTGCACATAACCCCAAGGCAGGCTCATCTCCTTCCAGCAGTCTGACCCTTAATAAATTATGAATTAGCATTCAGCTCTCCGGCCTGTGTGCTCCTTTCACCTTGCACTGTAAACATGCTACTGATAACTTTTTCTATACTAATTTTTAAAACTAAAATATTTGCCCATATCTAGATTTTTTTCCCAACAATGCTGTTACCAGAATCTTCCCTTAACTCACTATTATTCCAAAGCCAAGAAAGAACCTAATAAAATGCATTACCAACTAGTGAACTTCTTGATTTGTTGTATGAATGGGATATTTTAATTGCTTTTGTCTTTTTTAATGAACAGATGTTGCAATATTGGTTTGGATTTGTGTTTCCTCAGTTCTGTATCTGTGTGCAAACAAACCTTGTAGCTAGCTCTGGTACTTAATCTGCATCAGTTTTGACAGCAGGTTCAGACACTTTTTTTGTGTTCCTATTTAAGATTGCAAAGGTATGTGAAAAAAAGCTTGTCTTTGTCAGAGAAGTATCTTACTAATGAATATTTTTTGTGTGTTTGGTTTTGGCCTTTTTTTTTTTTTTCTTTTTAAATATATATCCACCTATCATATAAGTCTCTTTGTGGTTGCTTGTGTTGTTGAGATTATTCTGGTGCACACGTGGCCCAATGCAGTGCCCTGTGGAGACAGTATTTGGGTTTTTAGGGGTAAAGCTGTGTCAGCTGGCCACTGTGATAGACCTTGCCTCTTTGAGATGTTCCAGCACAGCACTATGCTGTCTTATGGCAGGGGTTCTCCCAGCTTTAGAGGTGGCTCTGCTGCTTGTTCCTGGACATTTGTACCCTAGTCCGTGCTGTGGTGCAGACATAAGTGCACACAGGGCAGGGTTATGTTATAGAATCATAGGATGTGTTGGGTTGGAAGGGACCTTGAAAGGTCATTTAGTCCAACCCTACTGCCACGGGTGGGGACGTCTTTAACTAGATCAGATTGCTCAGAGCCTCATCAAGCCTGACCTTGAATGTCTCCAGGGATGGGGACACCTTTCTGGGCAACCTGTTCCACTTTCTCACCACCCTCACAGGAAAGAATTTCTTCCTAATATCTAATCTAAATCTATCCTCTTTCTGCTTAAAACTGTTACCTCTCATCCTATGGCTCCCCTCCCTGATAAAGAGTACCCCCATCTATCCTGGAGCCCCTTTAAGGACTGGAAGGGGCTCTAAGGTCTCCCTGGAGCCTTCTCTTCTCCAGGCTGAACAATCTCAACTCTCATAGGAGTCTTCATAGGAGAGGTGCTCCAGCCCTCTGATTCTTCTCATGGCCCTAAGTCCTCATGTATGAGATTGTGTGAGGGTTCTTGATGCAGCAGAGCAGTAATGGCTTGATTTTTTATTTTTTTTTTTTTAATTTTTAATACATTTTCAGAGAGACCTTGCGTTACATCTCCAACCTTGTCTGTTCTTCCACATAACTGCCTGCCTTCTTCCTTTTGTCCACTTACAGTAATTTGTAGGGCAAGCTTGTTTAGTATCTTCTAATGGCTGAAATAATCTATAGTTTATGCCAGTGTGATAGTATTTCTAGTGTCTTGAACTGCATTATGATCACATAAATGTTCTTTCTTTGGAATCAAAGGCAGTACCACTGCAGAGTCAAACCACATTAAATAGCTTTCCCTGCAGAATATGCCTTACTTCATTATTATTCTTTTTTAATCGAATCTTTAATGTTTTCTCATGTTTGTGATGAATTAACAAGTATGTCTGGTGGGTCTCTTATCTGTCTAATTATTTTGAAGGTGGATTATCTAGCTACCTAAGAAGTCTTTCAAAATTTAAAGGTTCTTCAAAGTAGCGTAGCAAAGCGTCGTTTAAATGCACAATGTTTTGAATGGCGAATAATAGTTTTGGGTGTGTTGTATTTTCTAGGTTATCTGCTGGATCCTAATGGGGAAAAATGTGTAACTGCACCTCGGCAAGTTTCTGCTCTGCACCATAAAGATATCTCCATGTCCTTGGTCTCTGCAAGTGATGGCGCTACAGTGTGCGTTACTGAAAGAGGAGATATTTATTTGCTTGCAGACTATCAGTGCAAAAAGATGGCTTCAAAGTACGTGTTACTTCTCTGATTTGTCATGAAGCACAAATAGGTGAAGATTTAGCTCTAGTCTTACACTTGCAAGCTATTATGAAGATTTTTGTGCAAAAAGTAGAGACAATACCGTGCTCCCCGAGTTTTCTTCATTTGCGGTTCTTTCATATGAACTGTAGCAATCTTTTTTAGGTTTTTATCCACCAAAACTCTGTGAAACAGCCTGCTGGCACAGGATAGGTCATTTAATGCAAACAGCTAAATGAAATTTATACAAATATAATTTTTATAATGCTTGAGATCAAAGCCAAATCCTATACTGGTTTTCATTTGTGGAATTTTGTGACGAACCTGTGGATATGGTGTGATTTACTTAAAAGCAAAGCAAAAATTGCCATCTACTAATAGTATTTATTAGTAGTTATGTTGGTAATACCAATGGGGAGAAACTAAACTTCAGTAATTTTTCAGGGTCACTACCTCATCTATTTTTTTACTGCTTCTCAAAATGAAAAAGGTAGCTCTGACATAGAAGCAGCATCAATACACAATGAAGAAATACTAATTTAACCTTTTGTGTTCTTTCAGACAGCTGAACCTTAAAAAAGTTCTTGTTAATGGTGGATATTTGGAATATAAGGTTGATACCCAGCATCTTAAAGAAAATGGGGGTCAGAAGATTTGCATTCTAGCACTGGATGAAGCTGGAAGAGTAAGTTGTGTCCCTAGAAATCATAATTACATAGCAAGTTGTATGCTGATTAGTGAAACTTGAAACACAAGACGTTAATAGGACAAAACTGCACATAGACAATACCCAATTCATTTCTGTAGAGCTGCTAGTGATTTTTTTATTTTATTTTTAAAAGGACTATGGGAAGACTACCAAAGTTATGTACAGTAATTTATATTTAAATCTGTGAGCATCTAATGGCTTTGTGAAGGTGTAAACTTCTTTACTTTTATATAGTTAAGAGGTTACATAGTGTACATGGACTGTTTTGTTTTGTTTTTTTCCCCCTCCGTCTCATCTCTTACCCCATCTACTCAGTCACCTTTACGCCCTCCAGAAATAATGTAAGAAGGAGTCTCAACGTGGAAATTTTAGAGATTCTGTAGATGAAATGTCCCTTTTATTGTTGAAAAGTTGCAGCTAAACCTGGTGAATGGCTTAGTATTTAATATGAATGGCTTAGTATTTAGAGTTAAGCATAGACTCTGTGTTGAATTAGAAGTGGAATAGTATGGTGGATTTATCGTTTCCTTCCCTCATTCTTTCACAGAGTAGCAGTTTATAGGACCCTTCAAAACCCCAGCCTTTTCTAGATCCATTCACTGGGCCATCTAAGGCTTCAGTGCCATCTAGTGGTGTTTACAAAAAGATTTTGTTACATAAATGCTGCCTTCTTAAAGAATCTTAAAAAACTAAGCTTGTATATCAAAATAAGGAGGAGTGTGGGTATTTCCTTTTTTTTCCCTTGCATTTGAATGAGTTATGTTTTGGGATGATAAACTTGCAGCTCAATATTTGTTCACGTGAGGTTTAGCCTCTAGAATCTGTCATATTGTTAATGCCCCTTCAGCATCTTTAGGACACTGCTCTAGCAGTAACTAATACTGGAAAATGCAGAGATCTTTAGTGTTTTTAGAAATTATAAATTACTGAATGAGGTGAGGGATGGGATCTTAATACTTCTGTTTCCTGAATCAGCGCTTCCTGGTCTGGGTTGATTGTACTTTTTTTAAGAGAGCACTGTTTAGCCTAGAAAAATGAAGGCTCACTGGGGATCTTATCAATGTATATACATAAAGATGTAAAGAAGGTGGAGCCAGGCTCTTCTCAGTGGTGCCCAGTGACAGAACCAGAGGCAGTGGGCACAAAATGAATCAAAGGAAGCTCTGATCTGAATTTCAGGAGGACTTTTTCACTGTGAGGGTGATCGAGCACTGGCCCAGGTTCCCCATGGAGGTTGTAGAGTCTGCATCCTTGAAGGTATTCAAAAGCTGTCTGGACATGGTTCTGAGCAACTGGCTCTGGGTTGACCTGCTTGAGCAAGAGGTTGGACTATAAAACCTTCAGATGTCCCTTCCAACCTCAATCCTTCTGCGATTCTGTATGGCTCAAGAGAGGAGAACAGAAATGGCTTACTCCAATTCTATTGTCCTGTCCTTATGTAGTTGTTAACAGACCTGTGCAGGTCCTTCAATAGGAGAAGAGGAAACACAGACTTTAGCACTGCTAACGCCACATCTGGGCTTCACCTTGGTGTGGGAATGTTGCTTCATGCTCGATTCTTTCAGACATCTACAGTAGACCTTGTTGAGGTCCTGTTGTGCATGTGTTTCTTCCCATTTCGGTTAAATGTTTTGAGGTTACGTTTGGTCATGATCTCCATTACAAAACCATAGCTGGTACAGAGAAACTTGAGGTTTTTTTGTCAAACAATTAGCAGGAATTGTTTTAAATTTTTGGTGTGCTAGCTTTGAATTTTGCCTGATTTATTAAAAAAACAGTTAGAAAAATCTGTAAACTAAGAACTAGATTAAACTTTCTTTGCTTCACGATATCTTGTGATGTCCTTGATGTTTTCATTGAAAAGTCAATGAAAACTGTCCTATAGATGGCTCCTATGGAGATGTTTGGCTGTTTAGAGAAGCTTTTCAAATGCCCTTCAAGGGCAAATGGATCTTGATATCATAATAGATTTTTTTTTTCCTATTTCATTTGTGGGTTCTTTGTACTAGATGCTCATAACATTTTAGGATGTAATTTTGAAGAATGTCTTTCTGCTTATATATGACATACGCAACTTTGAGATGATCTGTTCTTGTGTTTAAAAAAAAAAAAGTAGCATGTAATATAAAACTGTTTTTATATGACATGAAGATTTCCCCTTTCTCTGAAAAAAAAATATTATAGGTGTTTTGCTGGAAGTCATCTAACAACTCCATGAAGCAGTGTCGTTGGGTGTACGGCCGGCAAGTCTTCATGTCCGATGTGGCTTTAAATAGGAATGAAATAATGTTTGTCACACAGGACGGTGAAGCCTTTACAGGGAAGTGGCTGGAAGAAGGGAAAAAAAAGTCTGAAAAGAAAGGTTAGCTGTGATTTCTTTTAAAAGTACTTCAGATCAATATAGAAGTTTAATCGAGTCTTTACAGATGGTATTATTTGGTGTGGCTGATGGAGGTAGCATTGACTACTACTGTTCACTTTCCTCACTAATACTAAGATTTACTTATTTTGCAGCCTTCAGGTGGAGATTCCCAGGAAGAAAAGTACTTCTGAAGAGTAATAGTAACACTATAAGCAATAGCAGAGAGCTTCTGGTTTTTTGGAAAGGTTTTAGTGAATGTGGCAAATGGTCTGTGTATATTCAGTTACCCAGTTCTTGAAAAATAGTCAAGTGTTTGGAGAACATAACTTTTTCCAACGGTATTTTTTTTCAGTTTGAGTATAATTTAAACAGATGTAATATTAAGTTTGAAGGCAATTATAATATATCTGCTGTAATTGATATGACAGGAAAAGAAAACAACCTTGCATTGTTGTACACTGACGCACAGCTTCCTTCGTTCCACAAGAGGTTGCATTGAATGTTAGGCGGAGCATTTTCCCTTACATGAAGAAGTGGCAAAACACTTCCACAAGGAATTCTGGAAAACGTAAAGTCTTATTCTTAAAATATTTTCCCGCGTTTCAATTAAGCAAGCTGAAATCTTCAACAGAATTTAGCCTTAGTGGACTTAGAGAAATCATAAACCTTACCTTTTTGTTGTATCAGTTGCATTTCAATTAGCTGGACCTTTCCGTGTCTTTTCTCAGTCTTTTTTTGGTTGTTTGTTTTTTAACCAGAACTTGTATCAAGCCTTCAGAATTCTTCCTGTGATGTGGCCTGTGAACACGATACAAACAGCGTGTATGAAAGAATTCGACTCCAGAAACTTACTTTTGTCCACCGAGCTGTTAGTATTGCCACCGATCCTAATGGCTGCAATTTTGCTGTTTTACAGTCAGATCCTAAAACAAGGTATATTTAAAACGTCAACAACTGTAGTTTTTCCCTTTTTTCTTTTTTTGTGTGTGTGTGTTATTGCAGTTAAATTATTCTGCTTTTCAAAACAATGTTTTGGCTCATAACAGAAGTCACAGTAAATGACTTTGCTAGAGAATAGCACTTGTTAGTAAACAGCTGTGCTGAAGTTACTCAAACACCTCAGCTTATATATTTACAAAATTGCTATAGTCTTAGTGTTTTATTTAAAGTGTTTTAAAGCGAGCATTTGCAATGTATTTCTTAACACACTCTGAGCTCTAAATACTGCAGAGATTCACCCCTTCACTAATCACCAATGACTGCTTTTAAATAAACCTGAAAAGTGGATCTTTATTTGTTTGGAAAAAAATAAATTAGAATACCGAACCATGTTCTTTGCACTCTTGTAATAGTTTCCAGTATATCTGATAAATAATTAAATAAATATTTGCTTTTCTTATTGCTTTGGATTGTAATATGAAATACAGCAAACGCTTCCTTGTTTTCTTGTTGGAAAAAATGAGATGAAGACGAGGTAGTTCTGATAAGACATATTTACTGGCTACATTATAAAGACAAAATGCTATATTTGATAATCTGAAACAAGACAGATCTTCCATATGTGTTTTAATTGCTTAAATACCAGATTACTCGTTCTTTTTGTAAAGAATAGGACGAGAAATACTGACTAATCCAGTAATGTAAGAAAAAACCCAAACAAGCCAACCTCACCCTCTTCATGAAAAATACTGTGTAAAATTTATGGAACTTGTAAATGGTGGTGGTTTCTGATGGATTTCATTTTGTTCTAGTCTCTATGAAATTCCAAGCGTGTCCTTATCAAGTTTTGGAGAGGATTTTGGCAAACTGTTAGATGAGACAGATGAAATGGACAGCATCCACGACGTGACTTTTCAGATTGGCACGAGAACTTACCCCGTGCACAAATACATCTTGGCCGTACGCTCCGACTTCTTCAAGAAGCTCTTTGTTTCCGGTGACAACCAGTTGGACACTCCAGACGTCTACCGTAAAGATGAAGATGCTGTTGGATGTGACCTGTATGTGATAGAGAAAGTTCATCCCGACCTGTTTGCCTACCTTCTGCAGTTCATATACACGGATACGTGCGATCTCCTGACTCACGGTTTTAAACCAAAAATCCCACATAAAGGAAAATCGGAAGAATATCAAGATACTTTAATTTCTAACCTGAGCAAAATGAGCTTTGATGAAAGCGTTAATGGAAAGTCTGCATTTGAGATTTATAGAAATAATCAAGTGCAAGTTCTAAATGAGAAACAGAAGAGCAAATCTAAAAAAGGCAAAGTTGCTGGGGAAGAAGCGAACCTCATAAAAATGTTGCAAAGTGCTGCAAGGAAGTTTGGACTCAGCAATTTAAGTGGAAGGTGGGTGAAAAGAAATGCATTTATATTCTGGGAAGCCCTTCACAGAGTGTATTTATGTAAGCCAATCTAACTTTAGTTGTTACTGAAATAGAAGGCTAGTTGGGGTTGATAAATTTGCCTTTTTTTTCTTCTTTTATTCTTTGTAAGTATAAAAGTTTATGGCACATGCCAGGCCATCTCTTTAAAGCAGTATCAGTTTGTTCTGATGCTCTTCGCTAAGAGAGAGCCTGTATGACCTTCTCAAATAATGTTCATAGCTTGATTATGTACTTAAAGCATCATTTTTGAATAGGCTTCTATATGATGGAAATGTGCTGTTGGCCCTTCTTGTGTCCTAGAACCTCTTGGATGGTTGTATTTAAAACATTTGTCCTGTTTATCTTTTAAGGCATGAGCTCTCTCAGACTGATGCAAACCATCTGACTTTCCAGAATGACTGTCATAAAACTTGAATACTCGTTTTGTTAGAGACAGCTGATCTAATTGAGTTTTGGATTGATTAATTTCTATGCTGTAGTCCGTACTCTACCATTTTTTTTCTGTTGACAATGAACACATTTAACGTAAAACTACGCATCACAAAGTTAAATTCATCTTTAACTGATGCATTTGTAATGTTCCGTGATTAAACTAATGGAATTGAGACCAAATGTCTCTGTAGAACTGTATTACTCGTGTTTTTTGTGTTTTTTTTTTTTTCTGCATTTGTCTTTTACTTTCAAAGGAGAGAACAGACTTTTTCAGGGCAGTTCTCTTCACTGTATTTTTTGCAAACGCTAAAATTAATCAGCAAAGATGTGAAGCTGCTGCTAAAACTGAGTTACCAAGTAAAATTTCCACGTTAAAGCGCTTTCCTTTTGAAAGTGTATTGCTTTGTAATCCACCAGCAGCCTTCCTATGTCTTCACCATCCCATTCATAACCCTCCTTTGATGAATTCGGGTGCCAAAGAAGCCTGTGGTGAAATGTGCATGTCTTCCAAACCAGCCTTTGCTCGGATAACTGCCTGGTAGCTGTATATATAACTCCTAGACCCTGTGATACTGGACTTTGGCCTTAACTATAGCAGTATGGAATCATGGAATGGTTCGGGTTGGAAGGGATCTTAAAAATCATCCATCCCTCCTGCCATGGCCAAGGACACCTCCCACTAGACCAGGTTGCTCAAAGCCCATCTAAGATAATAAATAAGGTCGTGAAGATCTGGAAAGAGTGTCAGTTACATTTTGCATCTCCAGTGAAGATTTTGAAATAACAACTGACATTTTCTAGTTTTCTGTGCTGAGTCATTTCAGTTGTCTTTCATGTTCAAAAATCTGAGCCCACTGAAGTGGCGTTTCTTTCTGAGACTGTTCTTTCTAATGTTTTGAACTGTCTATTAATTGTATTACTTATTACTACTGTTAATAATTTGCAGGTTGGATGGAGTCAGGTTAGAAAATGGAAAAATTAATGTTGTCAACAAGAAGAATGGGAACAAACTGAAGTTAAATCAGAAGAAATGGTAAACAATTTATTCAAGCTTCCCTTACCCCCACCATCTTCCTTTTATGCCATCTCTTTATTTTTTAAGTGTAGGTTAAGGTTGACCAGCTGGATTTTAACTTCTGGTGCACACTTGTCTCTTCCACAGTAACACATGTTTGTAAGGTCTCTGTAGACACTTATAGGCTCATCTATGAACTGGGAACCTAGGTTAAATTAAGTAGGGTATAGTTTTACTTTTTTTTTTTGTTGTATGTTAGTGTGTTCTGTGGGTTAACTGAGTTACAGAATACTGATGCCATGAGAATCATTGTGGGTAACCCAGTCAAAACCAGTTTGACTTTTGTAAATATGCTCCCTCTGACAATAAGATGATGTGGATTGAAAATAAGAAATTACAATTTATATAACACTTTTAATAATAATTTTATAATAGTATTTTTTTTCTAATTAAGAACATCTCTGGAGTATCTTTCAATAAAAAAATTCTTTATGCTTTTACCAAAGTGCTGTTTGTTTTTTAAATGCCATTGGTGTGATTGGGTTATTCATGCTCAAAGGCTTGGATAGTCTTTTTACTTAGTAAAAGCTATGTTGCATGAAAGTAGCTTTTTCACAGAATTTGGATTACTTCACACTTAAAATGCTTTGTCAAAGCTTATAGTAACTACTAATTTAAAAGAAATAACTAATTTAACATAGATCCTTTAAGATCGACTAAAATTAGCCCCAATTAATTTATTTGGCCGTAGCACTTTTGAAACAGTAATTGACCATGTTTTGACGGAAATACTTGGTGGAATTTTGAGAGCTCATCTTTGGACAGAAGAATTCTGTCTTGAATTTGTTCCTGTCCTTTTAGCTTCATTTCATGTGCTGTTTTTAAAGTTTAAGTGTATTTTATTTTAAAGGATAAATCCTAATCTGCTGAAGGAAGCATTTATTTGTGGAGTTTACGATTTGTAGCTCTTCTGAACAGTCACGGTTCTGATCCTTAAATCTCTTCTAGTTCATACCTCTGCGATGTGACCCTGAAATCCTTAGATGGAAAGGAATTCCCGTGTCATAAGTGTGTACTTTGTGCAAGACTTGGTATGTGTGTATATTTATACATCTATATATACATTGTATTGTCTATTTTAATCGAAATTTTATTGCTTCTTGAACTGAAATGCCTTTCTTTACAGATTATTTTCACAGCATGTTAAGCAGCTCGTGGATTGAGGTAAGCTTGCCAATAAACATGTGTGGTGGTATGTTTTGTTGCATCAAATAAGTGATAGCTTTTCAGTTTTTCCTAGAATTACATACTCTGAATTCTAGGGAAAAGGAAAGGTTGGATTCTTAGATCTCATTTGCAAGAAAAAAAGACGATAATTGCACATTTTTGGTTACTCTATATTTGTACTATTGACACGGTGATTTAAATGAGTAATAAATGTAATAATGTATGTCAAAGGAAATTAAGTATTGTTTTAGAGGTTTATTTTGAGCTAGTTCGTGTATTTATAGAAGCTGCTGGACTCTTCTTATGGGATACTGTTTTGGGTGATTTTTCATTTTTTTCTGTAAAAGATCTTACAATTTAAATAATATGCAGGATGGAATAGCTTTTCATATGTCCTGAGTGAAATATACAGCAGAACTGGGAGTCACTGTGTAAGACTCTCTCTGGTTGACTTTTACTGTTAATGAAATAGAGGATATTTGTCTTGGTTCCTGTTTGCTACCTGTGATTCGATGCCCTGATTGTTCCTGGACATCATCGTTTCACTAAACACCTCTCTTAAAGTATGTGAATACTATTGAGGATGCTTTTTAAAGTGTTTCATGTCCATTTGTATCGTTGATTTCTGTATCAATTTTATGTAGTTCATAAATTATCCATTATTTCCTAAGGAAATCTAAATCATACTAAAGTCATAAGTAAATATTTTGTGAATCAAGTCCTCCAGATGTAGTGTAAAAATCTTAAGAGGTTTTTAAACTTTGGACAGGAAATATGTCAGTGCCACTATAATGTCCTAAAGCAAAATAAATCTTTTAGTGTAAAGCTTTGCTTCAGTACCACCTGAAATAACCCAAAGTTGTTAAGTATGAATGTGCATAAAGTTGAATGGTGACAAATTCATGGATTAAAGGCTGCTGTTTACTTATTCAAAAGCTTTGCCTTAATGGTTTAGATGGTCCTTCAAATGGAGGGTTTGCTGAGGACCTTGTTTTTGGAGGGATTAACAGTCATGGCTACTTTCATTTTATTCTTGTGAGGGAATTTGTGATTTCCCTGGATCTTTTGCCCTGAAAGGGAAGCAGTTCAGTACATGTGTAGGGGATTCCTGTAGTTCTACTTTTAAACAGTTGTGGGCAAAGTAATATAATCAAGGAGGATTATTAGAGAAGATGCTCAAACTGATGAAACACTGAACTGTTTCATGGATATTTATTCAGAAATTTGGGCAGATTTTAATTGCTCTGCTACAATCAATTATTAACTTAAGAATTTGAACAGATTTTGTCCAAATGCTCAAATAACTGTTTAAGTTTGAAAATGTGACCCTCAATCTGAGTCATTTGCTAAATATAATTGCTTTATTAATTTTGTAGTCAGCTTCTTTTACTGTTTTTGTTTGCTGTAGGTTTGTTTTGTGTTTTTTTTTCTAAAATCCTCTTGCCTTTTAGGCTTCCTGTTGTTCAGCTCTGGAGATGCCGATCCATTCTGACATACTACAGATAATAGTAGACTACCTGTACACAGATGAAGCTCTTGCGATAAAAGGTGCCATTAATATATTTTTAACTCAGCTGTAGCTCCTGCAATTTTTATGTTTTTAAAATAGAGGTTCAATGTTTAATATGCTCATGTTTAAGTTTTATGTAGAAAATCCAAATTTGTGTGACATTTGAACTGCAGATTTCCTTTTCCTTCCTTCTCTTGTTTCAAAAAGTGACTGTTTGTGCTCTTTTAAGCTATTCCTTGTGCTGTGAATATCCCATCTAAATTTCTAAAGCCATTACGTTTGTCCTTTGGTAAAATCTCTTTAGAGCTCTATGTGTTACAGTGGCTTTGACTTGTCCGCAGCGTTTATGTGATGCTTTGTTTTCCAGATTCTCAAAATGTGGAATTCATATGTAATGTTCTCGTGGTAGCAGATCAACTTCTTATATCCAGACTCAAAGAAATCTGTGAAGTAGCCATTGCAGAAAAACGTGAGTTCTTCCATTTGTATTATAAAGGGTTAGAGAATAAAAAACTGTGGGTTTTTTAGATGTTAATGTTCGTTTCTATTTCAACAAAGAATTACTTGCTTATATTCCTTTGCTCTAATTAGCTCTTGCTGTTCATTGCATAGCTTTTAACAATTAATTCTTTAGTCTGGGTGATGTTCTGGGTTAGCATAATTATCCATTCCTTTTGAAAGGTTGTCTTCATCTCATGCTCTTTAATAAAAGAAAAAAATCTCCCCCAACCACTACAACAAATAAGCCAAACTTTTATGAAACCTTTATTTCATTGAATTCAAACTTCTTGTCTTTAAAACATGATGAAATGGATTCTGTGTTTCTATTTCTGTCCTTGTATTTAGTTCTACTCCTTATTCTGTTGTTGATTTGAGATGGTGCTGTTTCTATATGGCTATGAGGGTCTCTTTTCTAGAAAGTTTGTACTTACCTTCATACAAGAAGTCAGCAAGAAATTTTTGCTTAGCATTTCTTAGTGATTTCCATTTTTCTCTCTTTCCAGCCCTCTACCCTTTCACTCCCCCCCCTTTTTTTTTTCCTCTTTATTCCATGCTAAGGGAATATTTTGAGCTTTAAGAACTGTTGATGTTGTATGTGAAACATGCTATTTTTAACTTTCTTTTTTGCTGCTACAAAGTTATATGGAGCTTGCTGTAGGTTATGGCCATTTGAGCATTAGTGTTTCTTCTAGGAACGGAGAAGTATATGATATGTTTCAATAACTAGATCATGCCCTTCAACGTCTTAAATCCTGCCACGTGGTATTGCGGCACGTTATCCAATTTATTTTGTTGTTTTTCTTCTTTGCAGTTACTTTGAAGAACGCTGCTGAGCTGCTGGAGTTCTCAGCAATGTATAATGCTGAGCAGTTAAAACTGTCCTGTTTGCAGTTCATAGGACTCAACATGGCAGCTTTGCTCGAGGCAAGGTATGGAGGAATGCAGATGTGGTCATGCACTAACTGTTCAATTCAAACACCCCAAAAAGGCAAAAAGGCTGGAAGAGCTAATAGGACCAATTAAATTTTAAAATGAGACTGAATGCTGCTAGTTTAAAGGGAGGCTTGTTTTTGCCAAAGAGGGAGAGAGAAATTCGTTAACTCTCTGTACATACTGTACCAGCTGTGTAGTACAAAACCCTGTGTTACAGTTATGAAGAGCCTGAATTACGGGGAAATAACTCTCATGAATTCAGTGAGCTTTGAAATTAGGTCTGAGCTTATTTGAGTTTTTATATTGTTTTTTGTTTGCTGGGGTTTTTATTGCTCGTTTTTCTTTTTTTTTTTTTTTTTAAACCATTATAGTTACTATACAAATTAAATTTAAGTAGGTTTATTATAGCTGGTGCATTTTCCAAAAAGAATGGG
This sequence comes from Gallinago undulata, assembly GCA_026546715.1. Classification (NCBI taxonomy): domain Eukaryota; kingdom Metazoa; phylum Chordata; class Aves; order Charadriiformes; family Scolopacidae; genus Gallinago; species Gallinago undulata. The sequence goes on from JAOTQQ010000023.1 coordinate 82,990,074, forward strand.
CCTGCCTCCTCATACTCTCTTTAACTATCTGCAGTGAGGGCTCAACAAATTAATTAATTACTTTTGCTTTCCGTAATGATTCAGCTGAGGTTCTAAGAAGTTGAAGGTGCGCTCTGACTTTCCTTCTCGTGATGTAGCAAGTCTTTTAATCTGAGACAGATAGACAGCTTTGTGCAAAGAAGGCTGCTTACGTGGGCAAAACAGTTCTGTGGAGTGAAATTTGTTGCTGTAGTGTTATTTTTTGGCATGAATAACAAGAGAAATTGTGGCTGAGTTGTATAGAAGAATTTACATAGACTTGGAGCGTTATATTACATGTCAGAAAGACTTGAAAGTGTGCAGAAATAGGTAAAGTAATGACCAGTTCATGGCAACTTAACTGTATAGGTCTATATTGGCTGTGACCTTACGTAAAGATAAGCTGTCAGGAAGGATTGTGGGTTTATTTCTGCTTTATAACAGTGGAATTGACTAGTTTATATTTTATGTTCATTTTCTTCCTTCTGACTCTGTGATCACCATGAGTAGGTAATAATCCCCCTAGGTGAGATTCATCTAAAACGTTAACGTGAATTTTTCATTAATGTGATTTATTTCTTTTTAAGCTGGTAAGACACATCTATATCTATTTTTTAGGACTCTGGATGTCTTAAGTGATGAAGTTGTAAAGGATCTTTCTGTTTATTACAGGAAAATGGTAAGTGGTTCAATTTGAGTGTAAGGTGATTAGGTTTAAGATGAGAACAGATGAGTAATAAATACAATAAATCCATACCTGCAGGGTCTGTAGATGACAGGCTGAATGTGGAATGTCTGACTCAAAAGCTAAGGTTAGCTCCTGCTATTAGCACTCTCAGGGAGCTCTCATTATTCACTGCTGCAACAGTAGTGCATCCTTTAAGTTAATTAATTATACACATTAAATGTTCTGTAATTAACAATTATCACATGAAAAACCAAAGTACAACCTGTGGAAAAGAGCATTTGCTACTTAGAAGAAAGGAGGAGAAAGCAAATTAGACTTCTCCAGTGTAAAGGTCAGGGTGATCATATAGATCTTAAAAGCAGTAAGAAAAGGAATGTGAAAGCTGGACTTTAATGCAAAGGAGAAAACCCAGGCAGATTATATTCCAGCATTTTTTAACTGTACAGTAGTAAAAGATGAATGTTTGCAAAACCTTGAAGCATTATTTTTTGTCAGGAGTTACAGGCAGCTGAAACATACGCATTCTGAGTCTGTCACTTAAAATAATCCTCCTGCTGTTTTGCTTGAAGATGTAATTTAAGTTTATAAGCTGGTTAAATAATTAAATACTTGATCTGTAAAATTGTTTTAAATGACAGTCACTTTTGGAGCTTTTACAAGAGACCATATATTTGCTAGCGTACAACTTAAGGGAAACTTAATGCAGTGACATTTTTAACTACAGATTCCAGCTATGGTCAGAAGAGTAATTACTCCGTATCCAGATGGACCTGATATAAGTTCTTTTGAGCCTGAAGATGGAGAGAACTTTGTCTTTTTAAGGGAAGAAATGAATACAGAACAAAATTCTCAGTAAGTATTTATTTTTTGTCAACATTTTTAACTTGGGTGAGCTGCATATGGCATTTATCCCCGTTTGGATGGTGCCTGACTCTCTTTGGGTTCAGAATAGAAATATTGAGAAAAAAGAGAAATGGGGATTTCAAAGACTGTTCTCAGTTCTCTTAAGTATTTTGAAATGTTACAGAAACTGCTTTTTTCACTTTATAAGTAGCATGTGAGTAAAGGCAGCAAACTGCAAGCATATGCAGTAACGTCTGAGTGTTATACATGTGATGAGAGTACCTGTGCTTGATGACACCAACTGTGGAGCTGAGTGAAGAATAAGAAGAAATCAAAACAGAAAAAATTCAGCCTTTATTGTACTGTAGATCTGTACAGAAAATTGTGGTAATCTACATTTCTTTAATATTAAACAGAAGTGTCAGGCGAAATAGGAAGTTTTGTGGCATGAGTTTTTAATCTGTCAGTTTAAAGTGGCTACTGTCTGGCTGTAGAATAACAAAACAAGTGACCTGTGTTTAAAAAGGGTCAGAAAACGTGATCCAGACAACTGTAGATCAGGTAGTTTGGTTTTGTGGACTTCAGGTATTTGTCTTTGAAGATTTATTCTGAAGACATAGAGGTAAGAGCAATAGAACCTATAAAACCTTGTCAGAATGACTTAATGTGCTATTTTTCTCTGGCGAGCAAATAACAAAATTACAACAGCTTTGTTTTTTTTGGTATGGTTTTTAAACTGGAGAAATGGACTGGGACATCACAGCTATGAAAAGATAATTGGATAGGGTGGCTTGGTAACATTATTTCCAACACGGGCAGTGAAACCTGATGTCCCTGTGCAGATGAGACCTCGCCTGCGGTACTGTGTACTGTTCTGAGCACTTACGTCAAGAAAAGTTATGGTAAATGAACTAGTACAGATAAGGAGTAGCAGGTCAGAGGATCTGAGAGCCTATTTTGTATTAGATCTCAATCCACTCAGTGTTTTATTAATACTTGACGATAGCCTTTAGGGAATAGGGCAGTCCAAGGACTGAAAAAAAAACAACCCCAGCCATTCTAAGGTTACGGTAGTGATGCAGGGATGAGTAAGTACATGTATAGATATTTCACAGAACAGCTTCTCAAAGAAGCTTTTTGAAATGGGGTTACTGTAGCTGTGATTCATCTAATTCTGAAATTCTACCAGTCTTGTTAAAAGGAAAGATGCCTTTTATTTGATTCCACTCTTCCTAGTGTCATATATAGGAACCTGTGACATTTTGGTAACGTGACCATATACCTGCCTTATTGTAGAGGTAGTATCATCTTGGTGGCAATATTTGTGGTGGGGAGAAATGAGACCAACTGTGGAGTTTGTTGAACTTCACTAATTTAGGAGAAATCAAAAGAGACTTGGATGTGGTTGGCTTTCTGTCTGCTGCTGTGATGTGTAGCAGGTTTAATGTGGCCTAGATGGCAGTGCCAGCCTATGCAGCTGCTGGTATCTTCTCAGCAAAAGTTTTTGTGCAGGGTACTAGACCAGAGACTAGATCTAGACTGCAAAGAGGTTTTTTTTTTTTTCTCTTCCTCCTGGATCTTTTTTTTTTTTTCCCCACAAATAATTTTTCTAACTAATTGTGCCAGTGCATAAGCAGAGCAGGAACAAGCAGCAGGTGACAGTCAGAGGGACCAGGAATTACTGCTTGAAGTACAATTGCTGCTGACTGAAAAACTTCACATAGTCACTGATAGTTTTGAGGCTTAATTTCTTTGTTTGAATCCATCTTGGGGTCTTTGTTTTTTAATAGGGAAGCCCTTTTCAAAAAAGCAAAAACTAAGGCAAAAAAGAAGCCACGAAAACGGTCTGACAGCTCCGGAGGATATAATCTGTCAGATATTATTCAGAGTCCAGCTTCTACAGGTCAGTGGGAAAGGGGTATAAAAACTGAACCTAAAGTTTAATATGCAATGCCATATCTGTACTTCAATAAGGAAACTTGCAAAGGTTATTTACTTCCTGGTGAATATCACAGTTGAATTTAAATAGGAAATTCTCAAGTTTCATTTGAAAGCATGTGTGTCATATTGAGCTTGTGCCCAAAGTTCAGATTCTGTAAAAGCATGTATTTGATCAAATAAAGTTAATGGACAGTTTCCCATGTGGTTTTAATAAATGGAACATTTCTGCTGATGTGTTTTTTGTTTGTTTGGCTTTTTTTCTGGAATATAAAAAATAAATTAATTGCTGTTTATTGGAAAGATGGTAGAAGCCTTCATTTTCAGCAGAAAAGCATCAGTGTTACTTCCTAAAACTGTATATTGTGAGACACAGAAATAAAAGTGGGAGTCATCTTATTCTGAAAAAATATTTAAGGTAGTCTTAAATTTGCTTATATTTATTCCAGTCTAGAATACTGGACTAGGGAAAATTCTGGTTATTTTGTATTCATCATATGGAGTGAATAACTTCTGGGGTTGTTTTTTTTAAGTATTGTTTAGTCCGGTTCTTGTGATTTAATAGTTCCACTCTCTGTCTTCTTATTTCTTAGGCTCAGTAAAACTGGATAAAACTAACTCTGTAGAATCACTTCCAGACCTCTTAACTTCTGACTCTGAAGGTAGTTATGCAGGAGTGAGTAGCCCCAGAGACTTGCAGTCCCCTGATTTCACAAAAGGATTTCATCCAGAGAAGTCTGAGGTTGGATTTCTTTGTTCTTAGCAATTTGTTTGTGTTTATTTAGTTCATCAAAAGCAGAGTTCGTATTTTGGAATGTTTTTGAGAAACTGTTGTCCTTAAATGGAGTAGACAACTTTAAGTAGTTACTGTTTTTCTGATAAAGCAAATAAAAAGGAGTATTCCTTATTAAGTCTTCCAAGGGTAGTTTATTCACATGGTATCATAATAAGAATTTTTATATGTCTAGTGTCCAGAGAATTTCAAACTGAAAGAGCAATTATGTAAAGTCTTTATCTACTTTATTTAAATGCAAAAGCAAATCTGAAGTTCAGAAGCCAAGAAAACAAAAACAGAAGCCAAAAAACTCCAGGAAAATCCTGCTGTTCTTTGACTACTGTAGCTGTACAGAAGTATGGTTCAGAATAACTGAGATAACTGGCAAACAGAAATAAGTTTGAGAGAATTGTGCCTAAGCTTTAAAAATGAATCTCTTCAAGTGAATTCTCCACTCCAAAGATGCATGTTTGGACTTAAATGATTCAGGGTGAGCTGTGAAGTGAAAAAAATAAAGGTACAAATAGCAGACAGGTCAAGGATTCACTATGTTACTGCTATTTTTGAGGTATCCTTTAAAATCTTTTCACTTAAGTGTCATTCAAGTTGTTTGTAGGATGACGTTGTCATGGTTTTTTGGTTTTTGTCTTTTTTTTTAGATGAAGGACAAAGCATGCAGTCAGGGTATGAAACCCTCTCCACCTCACAAGGAGTTGAAGTCATACAGGGGCTCACCAGCGCTGACACAGTCTGTCCCACAGTCCATTCCCAGTGCTAGAAACAATTCTGCCAGCTCTCCCAATTGGGTAGCAACCAGTTTCAGGTGGAGCAACCGTTGTGGTGCCTACATAACTTTTAATCACTGTTCTACACTTTGTAGTGAATGCTAAAAATATTCTATTCAGACTAAAAAGCTGTCTACTCTTCAAAATGATCATATATTACTTGACATGTGAATTAAAGATTTTGATAGTTTAATAGAACTGGTATTTTTTTTAATTATTCTTTGAGAAAACCAATTGTTAGATTATGTTTTATTTCAGAGCTTGTCCTTGAATCTAGTTGTAACACAGCTTAGTTTACAAATACCTCTACATGGGTTTTAATTTATTGTTCCATGTAAAGCTTGGAAATGTCTGGATTTAATTTGTGTTTATTTCTCTGGAAAATTAAAATCGGGTCACTTATGAAAAGGAAACTGATTCCTAAAGTTTGAGAATATTACTAGTGTTTGTACAGTGCTCAAACCTTGCAAAGAGTGTTCTGTTTGCCATGTAAAATAATTTTAATCCTGTTCTTCAAAGAAAGATCTTATTCAACCTTCACGAAAGAGCTGTGAGCAATGAGTCTCTAGTACTTAGCATGAGCAGTTGACTGCTAAATAAGTATCCTGCATTTAGGTATCTAATTTTTTTTAAAGTAATCATAGTTCACATCTTTTTGTTTCATAGTATAATGAGTCTTGAAAGTATTTTTATAGCGTGCTCTTAAATATGTATATATTTATAAAAGTTTTGTCAGAAACACTCTATTTGAGGTTTGCCATAATTGAGGAAACAGACACAAATTATACATCCGATTCTCTATCTTATGTATGATTTGGAGAATTTCAGTGAAGTCTGGAACTGTGGAATGTAAGTACAAATGAACGCCTTGTAAGGTAACTTTCTTATTTTTCATTTAGCCCTGCCAGCCCTCCTGCTATGGACCTAAGAACCATCATGGAGATTGAAGAAAGTATGCAGAAATGTGGAACCATGCCAAAGGCAAATTCAGGGTTGGTAAAAAACCAGTATCTATAAAAGAAAAGTGTGACCGGGCTATTATGAATTTACTTAGCAGTTCAGAGTTTAAAATAAGCAGGAGAAAAGTTGTCCTGTTTGTTTTTGAACGGCTTCGTTTACTTCAGTTACTTCTGTGAGCATACAAAATTTATCCCTTTATTTTACTGTAGTTGTGTTCGGTCAACTACTGCAAATTCACATCTTAGCTGTTGAAATGTGAAAGAGCGAGCTAGTATCTGAAATCAGTGGCCTGCTCTGCTGAGCTTTCCTGTTTCCAACCAAAAAAAGAACTAATTATTGTCATTAGCACTTTGGGAATTACTTGTGGACAAGGACTGTAGTTGATCCCAAAGTTTATTTCTTGTCTCAGATTCTCTGACCTCCCCCAGCACCCGTATGTTGGTACTGAGAATTCTTCCTCAACAAGTGTGGTTCTTGCTTGGAGGAGCATCCCAGAGACACAAGGAGATAAAAGTACATTTTCAGGAGGCAGTAGATTAAACCTCATGTTTTTTAACTGGTGATCCATGGAAGAGAACTGGAGATTACTTTCATGACCTTTGGAATGTAGTATTCTTTCAAAGGAGAACTGGGACAGAAGTCCTGGAGCCTAGAAAAGGGTTGCTGGCTAGGGAGATTCAGAAGCTATGACCAAAATCGTTGAGATTGAAGAATCCAAATAACTTAGAAAGGAAATTATTACAAATAGAAAAAAATGTCTGTATTGTGTTGCATACATTTCTTATGCATGGATATTTTTGGTTTAAGGGAGCTAAGCTTCTGACAGTCTCTAAAATGTGACAAAATTAGAAAATAGTCTTCATCTGATGCTATTCCACCTCTTTTTAGAGACTTGATTCTTGCTCTGTATGTTTTAATTTGTAGACATCTATGTGAAAAATAGTTTTCTGATGCTTTTCTTTCTGTCAATCTTCATATTCATTGAGCCTCCTTTTGCTCCCCAGCCATCCAACCCTCCCCTCAACCTATACTCCTGTTTTGCTGCTCCTGACAAAGTATTTAGGTCTAGGAAAGAAGTATTTCTCAGTTTAATTTGCAAGATTAAAGGCGAGTTGTCTCAAAGGACGCTGGTCTTACTGTCTCTTTGCAATAACCATTCACAGCAGAATGGCATCTCATGGAATCAAGCTTTCTCAGAAGCAAAGGAAGATGATTGCCCTGGCAGCAAAAGATAACGGAGCAATAACTGGCAGCACAGAACCTACTACGCTAATAACCACACCACCCCCGCCTACGAAAGTTGCAAAACTGGGGAATGCATGGTATGAAATAAATCAAATATCCCTTCTTTATCTTTGGAGGGTTTTTACATTGAATGGTCTCTTAGATGCAGGTTCTTAAATAAAAATGGTCTAGGCTCTGTCCGCTGAAAAGCCTGGCATGGAACTGTTTGTATCTACATTTGGTAGTAATCTAGAAATTCAAAGGGGGCAGGGAAATGGAGCGGTTGCAGTTCTTTGAAATTTTGCTCTGGTGAGTCAGACGACTGCATCCCATCTGGTTCCTGCCTGTGCGTGATGTGGTATTTACAGATGGTATCAAAGTGAAGTATAGAAAAAGAAGGTTGAGCATGAGCTTTGAAACTTAGTCAGGAAGAGTTTATTGAAAACCAATATGAATGTGTTATGGTTTTGGTTTTTTTTTCTGCTGTTGAAAACAGGGGGAAAGGGCTAGAATGACTTAGGGGTAGAGCAAAAATTAGATAACAAAGTTACCTTGGCTAGGAGCTGGAGGGAGTGATGGATGCTGCTAAGAATTCTTATGCTGGAAGGACACATGATCGGTTTAAAATTACTTCTAACGCTGATTACCCACAATGTTCAAGTTAATATCACTGTATCAAATAGAAAAATGGTTTTTCATCTGTTCAATGAACTAGGGTCACAACATCGAATGGAATGTGGTCCTCGCCCAATTCGTGCCTTGTTCTTCACATTTAAAGTTGGCATCAGATGAAAGCATAAAGGCATAAGTGTAAAAGTTGTAAGCTATGTGAATTAAATAAGTTTAATTATTACAGATTAAATACCTATGTGCATGCTGGGCAGTTCTTCTCCTTCTCCTCTTCAAGAAGACCTAGACTTGAAGCGCCTTTAGATTTATTTGAGATTCCACAAGGTCTGTTGCTATGCTCTTGTCTTAGTTTAAGACCACAGTAATATCCCACATAACAACGGTAAAATAGAGCTGGCGTTCAAAATATTTACCAGTAACTTACAGGAAAAACTGTAAAAATACGTTGTAATCCTCCCCAAATAATGAATTATAAATTAGATAATAATTGATTCCAAAATGGTATTCTACTTGTGGTTACAACACCAGAATAAGCTTTACTTCTCCAGTGGACACCACACGGTATGTTCAGCCTCATGATTAGAGGGCTTTAGTATTTTACAGGGGTCATATCAGCCTGATCTGTTACTTAATTTTAAACTACCACTTGCCTGTGAACTGTTCTTTCCTTTTAAAAGGCAAATACAGACTGATTTTTGAATATACTTAGAGTAACTGTCTCCAGAAAATATATTGTTCTGATTAAAGAGTTTTCCAAAGTAGCTGGGCTCTACTGTGTTACACAAACCATCTTGAGTGGCAAGGCCAGGATATACTTCAGGAGGGTGGAATTTGGTCTAAAGCTCATGTGGTCACCACGCAGGATTCTGTACGTTCCTCTGCAGCGTTCCTCTGGCTGCTGATGTGGAAAATGCTGGTAGCTCAAGAGTTCAAGCAAAGAAGCAGTGGGAGGTATATGAATATTTAAGATTATGCCTAGCTGTTAAAAGAGAGAATTTGTTGAATATACTTTCAGGTACCTTAGGCAAGGTATCAATTATCTGATTGCTCCTGCTGGTTCTTATGTATGCAGGCTAGAATGGTGTTACCCTTCTGTATTTGCAAAGTTAGATTCTGTAAATTCACAATAGACTATTAAGAGTGCATTTGGCAACAGAGTGACTGTATTGAATGCGTGGAAAGCTCAAAGGCACAAAACTTGTGTTCCAATGAAATAAGATATTCATCTTGGATGTGCAGTCAGTGCACTTGCCAGAAGGGTGGGGGACCTTCCAGCTCTTTCTTGGTTGACTAAAACACAGAGTCCATCATACACAGTGTCCTACCTTTTCCCGCCAAAAGAAACCTCTAGTTTTCATAGTTTGGGGGGGGACTGGACCTAGATTTCCTCCTTTGAAAAAAAAAGTGGAAATTAGAAGGGGCAAAATTATCCCATTATTATTATATATATAACTATATTATATATATAATTATTATTGTATATTATACCTTCTCCAAAACTATTTTGATTGAGGGAGGGGGTGTGTTGTTTTTTTTTTTTTTGGATTTATGGGTTTTTTTTAAGCTCAGGAGAGCCTAAGGCTTTTCAGGAGTGGAGGCATCAAGAAATTTGATGTCTGTCTTCAGAATTAACAACTGTAAATTTTAATGTCTTAGGTTGGCAGCTTGTCAGTATTTCAGTTTATACTGAAACATCAACACCTGTTTTGGAACTTTGTGCTTCGATGTTTCACGGTTAGAGCTTGGAGAAACTTAGTCATATTCCACTTTTTAAAAAAGATGTATAAATTACTTTTTCTAATGCTAAAAATTTGATAGAAAAGGCAACGTATGAGGCAGGACAAGCTGAAATTTGGAGTTGTTATTGTTAGGAAAATTATAACAGTTGAAGCTGAACTGTTTTAAACCACTGGTAATTGTTTTAGATGGGTTCACAAGCTGATTGGGTGGGTGGTTGGGTTTTTTGTGTTTTTTTTGGGGGGGGGGAGGGTCTGTTTGGGGATTTTCAGGGGGTGTTTTTTGGTGCTGTGCTGCAGGTGGATCTGATTGCAGTACAGAATTTTCACGAAAATGGGTAGTTTACTTAAATTATTAGTAGCAGAAGAAGCTTCTGCTTCATTGCTTGGAACTCAGTGGTCTTTAAGGTCGTTTCCAACCCAAACCATTCTATGCTTCTGTGATGGCAAATCCCAAAGGAAGCATTTGCCCTCTCGATACAGTAAATTTGGGGAAATTCTGGTCAAACACTTTCCCGGACTCTTGTGTGCCAGCAGGTGGTAGGAACAGAGGATGAGCAGAATAACTCTGAGCCCCTGCACCTGGAGGTTCCAATTCTGCTTTCTGTGCCTTCCACACTGCTCAAGCAGTATTAATAAAAAAGGGGGGGGGAAAAAGAAAAGAAAAAAAAAAAAGAAAAGAAAAAAACCAACAACAGAATTCCTCCAAACTGAAGCCTGAGTGGTATAGCAGTGGAATTCAGACATCATTAGTAACTTTCAGGTGCTTTTGTTGCAAGATTCTGGATACAATGTTGCAAATGTCTTAATTACCCATGTGTGTTATCTTAAATTGTATACTCTGTAGATGTAGATTGAAAGCATTTGGCTTCAAGTGCTTCCCTTCTTACAGCAGCTGCAAAATCAATCAGCATAGTATTTATAATTGATCTCTCATCTCCTTGAGTAGATAATGAGCAGAGCTATTCTGCCAATATTTGTATTTCTTCCAGTATTTTGTATGTTTGACAATGGGTGGGATTGCTGTGCTTAGTAAAATTAAATGTAAGGAAACATGAAGAATTAATTCCAAAGACTTGATGGGTAAGGGAGAGACTAATGGTAACTGCCTTGAATTCTGTAAATAAAAAGGCTTTTGGATCTGAAAGTGTTCAGAATAGCTATAATGCTAAATTGCTATATTTTCATACTGGTTTATTTTTGAAAGATAATATGCAGGTTCTAGCTCAGTAACAGTGCACTTTCTACTTAGGCAAGTGAAAGGAAACAAAGTTATATCAGTTTTATGAATTTCACTGTGGATTAAGTTATTTATAGAGCCTCCAGCAGTTATGAGTAACCCACTCAATATCTTGGGAAAGAAGATCAGCGATATTTGACTTTAATGGTAGTAAACTAACAGTTTTAGAACCGAAGTACTAATTGTGTGATTGATGAGAATACTTTTCAAGGAATAAAACTGCTAGAAAAGGTACAGTTTGTCTGAGACAAGGTATGGAAATAAAACTGCTTTTTAAGAGGATGGATCAGTAGGGGAATAGATGGAGGGCTGGGTGTTGGGTTATGAGTTGTGGGTTTTTTTCCTTCTAATGAAATTTCTGTACTACTGGCTTGTTCTTTTCTTATAAGTATTTATATTCTGATGTTTACCTTCTTGATCCAAAGTGACTTATATTAGTAAGTGGGGTCTAGCAGACATAATGGTGATGTATTTTTATATTTGGTAACTGAAAAAGCCCTCTTGCTCTCTTAGTCATTGAACAACGTGGAGTCCTAGAAAGTGCAAGTATAAAGTGAGTTGTTCTTTCTATTTATTTTTTTTTTTAAGGTCATCTTCATTACATTCTGCTTTGCCAAAGTCATTCCGTGATCTTGTAATGGAAGAAGAAAAATGCATGAGTGCAAATAATTCACCTGGTTCTGGTGCCAAAAGAGCTGGATATAAAGGAACTGAGGATTCATCAGTCCAAAACACCACAAGGTAAGAGCAGCCTTTTCCTAATTGATCAACCATTATACAAGAACCACTATAACATTTCTAAATTCTGCTGAAATAAGAAAGGATAAAAATTATTTTTTTAAAAAAATAATCCTGTAAGCATTTTTTTTATTCTGTTAATAGTTTTTTATGAACAAAATACTCTCATGAATAGGAAGCTTAAAGACTAAGGCGATTGAATGCCACTGCTAATACTTTGAGGTTCAAAGTGTTTGTTTCCATGTAGATGGATATATGTGTGTGCATACATTTGTACATGTGTGTATGTATAGAAATGATAACCCTTAATTTTCTAACTTCTGTAGAAATTATATATTCTTTCACATTCAGATACAGCATGCATGAAACAGAGTTTGCTTTAGGAGTATTTCTGTGTAACCACTGAGTGGATGAAACCCGTTTATTCAACCACGGTTCTTGCCTGTCCTCGTCTGAGTTTTCTTACAGATTGTTTAGGTGCAGATTTTCATGGATGCAGTTTTTCACGGATGGAGAGGGCTTCCTGAAGTAGTGATGCATTGGTTACATCTGTGTATTAGAATTACTGGGAGACTTCAATTCTGCTACTAATTTTTCACAGACCCTGTTGGTGCACAGGGAGCCCTGATACCCATTTTTTTTCTCACGAGTTCCTGTTCCATCTACCTCCAAAAACTGTCTCCCCTTTATATGGTAAAGAAAGTTCTGCTGGGCCTCCCTCTGTGTTGCTCAGCTTGTATAGAAACTGGTGTTTCCCTAGGATGGAAATAGTATGTTTCTTATTGAAAATAATGAACAAAATGAGGGTAGAAATATAGGAACATTGTGTGTGGGATGGTGTTAGAGGAGAGATTTGGAGAGTGTGTGTGATGCGCGAGTATTTTCAGGAACAGAGGGATATTGCTGAAGAAGTTGTGGTGAGTGGAGATGTAGGGACACGAAGCAAAAACCTGCAGAAAAACAGGTATTGTTAATTTTGTTGCAGGCAAAATAATAAAGCTTTGCGTCACATGGGAGATGGCAAGGGCTGGCGATAAGGGAATTAGCGCTGGATGCTGTTATTTACTTCGTCACACCTGCTCTGTGATCTTCATAAAGTCATCTCTTCTCCTTTTGCGTTGCTCTGTCTGGTCTGCGCGCTCTCAAAGTGGATTATTTGAGCTGAACCCAAGCCTGATATGTTACCTGTCTGAAAATGATACATTAAGCTAGTGGGAGCCCAGATGACTTAGATTGACTATAATCAGAGCTATTTCAGGTTTTGAATCGTGTCTGAAGATGCTTATTTCTATTAGGTATAAAGAGCCCAGGTGACTAGTTCATCCAGCTGAAAGTTAGGAGTTGAGTTTCTAGTTTGAGGTAATTTTCTTCTTTGTATAGTTTCTGTCACAGTAGGCTCTGATTTGTGCTTGTGACATTCAAAGGGTATTTCTGTGAAGATTAATTATCCACACTCTTCCTTTTTAAGGAAGGGAACTTGCGTGTGCATAGAGCGTAAGTAATCCTCATCTGTTGATGTCAGACTCGCTGATGGGACACTCAAGACACTTGTGTGGCTTCTGTTCCTGGCTTGTGATTTTAATTTGGATAAACCGTGCAATAATAATGATGCCCCATCCCTGGAGATGTTCAAGGCCAGGCTGGATGAGGCTTGGAGCAATCTGTTCTAGTGGGAGGTGTCCCTGCCCAGGGCAAGGGGTTGGAACTGGGTGATCTTCAAGGTCCCTTCCAACTCTAACCATTCCATGATTCTGTGATAATTGACAGTTTTCTCAAGTCTCTGGATGAGGGATTTTTGATGGTTGCATAAACATTCTTCCATATACCATCACCTTCCAGGTTTTAATTCCAGAAATTTTCTGGAGATGAACCATGCCATGGATGTGGGGATGGGAACTGGATCCACTGCAGAGGCAGATTGGCCCCAAAGCTGGCTGCCTCATTTCCAGGGTCAGCTCAGCCTTGGGAGGTAGGCTCTGCAGCTGGGCATGTGGAGCTCATAGTCCAAGCTGAAAACATAGTCCTGACATGACTTAACTTTGTTGTGGCAGCCTGGGTTGTCTTCACTGTGTTACTCCAGGGAGCAGTGAAGACTCTTAGTGGAGACGAGCCTTTGTGGCTTCGCGTGGGAACAGCCTAGTTCTGGCAGGGCTAATAGTGAGCTAATGAGTAGTACATGACTCAAACGGGGCAGCAAAACCCAAGAGGTTCTGCAGGAGACCAGGCTTTTGTGTTCCTTTTCTGAGAGCAGTCGGTAGATGAGGGAGGCACCGGACCTGAGCTGGCTTCAAATGGACAAATCCTGAAGAAAGGCTGGGGAACTGAGGGCTGGGACAACTTGGTGGCTGCGAAGGAGTCACGGCAAGTTCAGCCAGCTGAGTTCATCAGGTTGGGTCAGTACTGATGATACTTGGCTGGTTTGTTCCCATGCAGAACCGCTTAGTAGGTCTCCGCATCAGTCTTTAATTTTCAAGACTTCCAGGTTTCCAAGCTCTATATTTTTGAGGCTTTTTTTCCATTTTTCTGTATATTCTAGCTTCCCCTTTCCCCGTCTGTTCCATTTCTCTCTGTTACTTTGATGCCAGCTGAGGAATTAATGTAGCGTGTTGAAATATCTGCAGTTGATTTAATATCTGGACCGAGTGCCTTGCTAGCAGGAGACACAGATGTGCAAACAACTTCAAAATATCTGAACTGCTTCCTACATTTTTAAGCCACATTTAAATTGCAGGAGATGACACAGGTATTGAAACTTACCTTTTAATTGATCACTAGAGTGTGCTGTGACACTGGAACTATTAGTACCAGCTTTTGGAAATCCCTTTTGTGGTGAGGTGGTTTTTTTGGTTGTTTTGGGGTGGTTTGTTTTTTTTTTTGTTCATTAGTTTAGAAGTCTTACTCTGGGAAGAACTTATCTATGCTGGAGCAGCTTTGTTAAGTGTAGCAGTCTACTTGGATTCATTTACAGTAAAATACTTTGATTTCTGAGTTGGAAGAAGAGCGTAGCTGTCAAATGGGCTGAATAGGTGTCAGTTACTGTTCCGTGTGCAGGAAGAAAAAGAGAGAAAATTGAGAGATGATGCTAGAATAAAGGCATTTAGTTAGTTGTACAAACGTGCTCTTTATTAAACAAACCAGCAAGCAAAAATCTGCCTTCATCTCCTCTTCTTTCCTTCCTTTTCTCTGGTTCTTTCCTGCTTTTTATTGTGTTGTTATCTTTCTTAAGTACAGTAAAAGCTGGAAGCTAATTTATGCAGACTTTAGCTAAGAAGTACTCCTCTGCTGTTGAAATCCTAGAATAATTTAGATTCTCCAGCAGCCTCCTGCTCAAAATAAGTCCAACTGGATCACATTACTCATGGCCCACTCCAGTTGAGTTGTGACTGATTCCAAGTATGAAGATATCCCAACCTTTCTGGGTGACATGTTGCAGGGTATGATCATCCCCATAGTGATTAACCCAGCTGTAAAGTGAGTAAGGAATTAGGTAGGAGAAACTTGTTTAATAAACAAATAAGTGGTTCTGTGGCATTTGACTCAGTGTCTTTCTTACAGAAAATGTTCTGTCTGTGACTTTCACTCTCCTTTCTTAGAAGTAGCCCAGGTCTGGAAGACCATGTTCTGGATTCTGCACACCTGGAGAGTCATAATTAAGTTTGCCAGTGGCTTAGACTCTGGAGCTTGTTTTCTGTCTGTTGTGCTGATCATGTTCGGGATGTTGCCTCATAATGTCTTTCATTTTTTGTTGTGTTTTTTTTTTTTTTGCAGTCCATGGGTA
Source organism: Gallinago undulata (assembly GCA_026546715.1). Taxonomy (NCBI): domain Eukaryota; kingdom Metazoa; phylum Chordata; class Aves; order Charadriiformes; family Scolopacidae; genus Gallinago; species Gallinago undulata. The sequence goes on from JAOTQQ010000023.1 coordinate 83,005,427, forward strand.
GCAGCATCACCATCTCGTTCTCCTGTGATGGCACCTGTCATGTTTTCAGCCATTGTAGAAGAAGAGCTCCAGCAAGAAGCTGCTCTCATTAGGAGCAGAGAAAAACCTTTGGCTTTGATCCAGGTGAGGTGCTCAGTTACTGTGAGGTAACGCAAGGAGTTTCCAATAGCTGATTCAGAGATCAATTTTTAGGATTAATTATGTATTGATACACTTAGTATAATTTACATAATGATATTAAATATTATTTAATAATAACTTCGAGTTGCTGTTTGACAGACCTATATCAGATTCAGATTGACTACTGAGTCCTTGATTAATGCCTTCACAGCATCAGAGCGTGGTTGAGGTTGGAAGGAACCTCTGGAAATCATCTAATCCAAACCCCTGCTCGGAGCAGGGTCAGTTAGAGCAGGTTACTCAAAGCTGTGTCCTGGCAGCTTTGGAATGTCTGCAAGGATGGAGACTCCGTGGCCTCTCTGGGAAACCTGTTCCAATGTTTAACCACAGTAAAAAGCACTTCAAATGTGTCTCACCACTGCTGAGTAGAGGGGAAGGATCACTTATCTCAGTCTGCTGGCATTGCTGTCCCTTGTAGAGCACAGGAGGCCGTCACCCTTCTTTACCACATGAGCACGTTGCTGGCTGTCAGCTTGTCCACCATGACCAGCCTGTTGGCCACTTAAGCTCTTGGTCCATACTTAAGCTATACCACTTTCCTGGGGATGAAAATGAGGGTGACTGGTAGGTAGTCATCCAGGTTTTCCTTGCCGTGCCTTTCTTGAAAGTAGGAATGATATTTGCTTCATTCCAGTCCTCAGGGATAAATTCTTATGGTGACAACCTTTCAGAGTTTTTCTTTTGAGAGTGGGCTTGCAGTCATATTCACCAGCTCTGATCTGAGGGGCCTGGGACTGCTGAAGGCTGATTTTCCAACTAAAGACCAAGATGAAGGCGGCTGTTAGTTCCCCAGCCTTTTCATGTCCTTCTGTCATTCAGCAGTGAGCCCTTGATGTCTTTTTGCTGCCACAGAAGCCTTTCTTGTTGCCCTTCAGGTCCCTTGCCAGATACAACTCTAGATGGGCTTTGACTTTACTCATTCTCTTCCTGTGTATTAGAGTGTCTCTGTTTTCCTTCTGGGTCATCTTTCTCTGCTTCCAGCTCTTCTATGATTCTTTTTTCCTTGAGTTTGGTCAGGAGCTTTTTTTTTTTTCATACGTGCAGGCCTCCTGCCACTGTTCCTGCTCATTGGCATGACCATTCCTGAGCTTGGAGGAGGTGACCCTTAAAATCAACCAGTTCTCCTGGACCTCTCTTCTTTCCAGGGCCATATCCCATGATTTTTTTTTCCAAGCAGGTCCCTGCAGAGATCATAGTCTGAGGTCACAGGTTGTTATCCTGCTATTTGTCTTGTTCTTGGGATCCTGGGCTCCAATATCTCATGGTCATTGCAGCCAAGGCTGTCTTTGACCTTCTTGACCAGTCCTTGTTTGTTTGTAAGTATGAGATCCTGCAGAGTGTCTCCCATCATCAGCTCCTCGATCATGTGTGTTAGGAAGTTTTCACCAGAGCTTGTGCCCTGCGGCGATGCCTTTCCAGCAGATCTCAGGGTGGCTTGTTTCCCATGAGGAGCAGGACCTGCAAATGTGAGGCTTCTTCAAGTTGCCTTCAAGAAGGGCTCGTCTACCACTACTCCCTGATGAGGAGGTCCGTAGCAGACATGCATTCAGGACCAGTAAAACCCAGTTTGTAAACCGTGTTGCTGGTGTAAATGTAGACCTGACACTGATGTATATGTTCTTTTTTTCCTTCCAGATCGAGGAATGTGCTATTCAAGATTTATTAATCCACTACGAAGCTTTTGACAACCCCGATGAGTTTGTGACTGTTGAAAGGGCTCCGCAGGGACCTATAGCACCCCCGATGTGGAACAAGCACTAATTCATATTCTTCACAGTTCCCTGTTGCGTGCGCACTTCGGAAGTTCTAATTCTTCTTACAAATGAAATGGGACTGGAAGACCAGGAATCATGTAGTTTTTAACATCAGCATTAAAACGCTGCACATAATCACTAGGTGTTTCGAGAGAATGGAAATAATGTGCTCACTGTGTCCTTTATCCACAGAATATATATTGTATGTATGTTTTGAGAGAATTTCTTTAACAGGACATATTATTAGTGATGTTACATGAAGCTGTAGATTGGAAATGCATTTGCTAATCTTCAGTTGTGAGGGTTTGGGGTTATTTTTTCTGTTAAATTCACAGATGGCTGAAAAGCGAGCGCTTATTTTGTGATTTAACGTGGAATTGAATGTGCAGAATTACACACCTTTAACGTTCGGGGGTCGGGTGGGGTACGTTCTTCTGGCAAATTGGGAATATTTGGAGGGGGGAAAAAAAAAAGTTTGTGCTTGAACTTTGTGTTAAAGTACGGTTTGATAATGCGGTTCTCCTTACGTTGTGTGTGGAAGGACCGGTTCCTCTGATTGTTGTGGCTGGTACTTGTTGCTGTCACGTTCCACGATGAACCTTCACCACCACCCGCTCTCCCTTCGGTTGTGCATGTTCCTCCCACTTCTCGTGGGGCTGGCCTTTGAGCGATCGGGTGAGTAGAACGTGGTGGCACTTCGTTAGCTCCTCCTATAGTCTTATTCTGGTAAATATGGTACGGTTTTAGAACCACCGTGGTTTAAGGTACAACTCATTTAAAGTTCTTGAGGAAATAAAAGGTCTGTGTGTCAAAGCTCTAGGGGCGAGCGCTTGACTCTGGAACTTGCAACCACCCAAACCTTCAAAGATTATCACAGGTGGCTTTCAGTATTGTGTGTTCCAAAGTTCTCTGTGCCTGGTTTAAACAAATTTATAGATATATCTAAAAAGCAAAAAGTAAAAGAAAAAAAAAAGAAAAAAAACTAGCCTTATCTGCACTAATCTGTCTAGTTTGTTTGTTTGTAGGTGTGTTTGAACTTGGACTTTCTCAGTAGTGTCAGTAACTCACGAACTCTGGAAAACTGGAATCGGGAGAGCTACGGAAAAATGAATGTAGAGAATTGATCACTGTGTGATAAAAGTATCTTGGGGAAAAAAAACAAACACAAAAAACAACCCTGTGTAGATATGTCTTATGGTTTCAGGTCAAGCTACACCAAAAAAATCTCTCTCCTCCCCCCAAATTGTAAACAGATGCAATAAACCATAAAATCTTGATTTACACAAAGTTAATATACTTCTATGTGCTGTGTATATAAAATCAACATTTTAGGTAACTCTGAGGGGATCTAGAAGTATTTCTTTTGCATACGAAACAAGAACTGCAGGCATTTTGAAGCTACACATGGAAAGGAGGATGTAGCTTTTAATTCTATTTTTAAATTGAGTGGATGATTCATTGGCTGCACTGAGAATATTCGCAGTAAGTGCTTTACTTGATGCATTGCGGGGCCTGGGACCTGCTGAAACTGCCCTTCTGAATTAAAAAAAACAGCTATAAAAGCCTTTCCAGGTGTGAACCCAAGTTGCTCTCAAATACAAAATCATTGTAGAGTTGCTAAATTTTGCATTCTGATATTTATTTTTGTTTTCGAAGTAAATTAGGATATGCTGTTTAATGTCATTCTCCTGATGTTGTAAGAGGATTCGTGCTTCCACTGTGCCGAGGAGCTTGACTACTTACTGGTTCTGGGTTTATTTTTGCAGTTTATTTATTTATCATCACTGATTATACTTAATATTCACCCAAAAAAAAAGTAAGGGACAATCAGCGTTCTGCTCTTCTGAAACTGAGAATATTTTTTTTTATATACTGCTGTGTTAGAACAGCTTAAAGTTAAGGCTGGAACGTGTCACAGAAACCTGCGTAAGCTTACAAATTCCATCTTTACCTTAAAACTTGGAAATTAACAAATTTTAAAGTGTTTGAAATGTACTTAAAAAAATCAAATTATCGTGGAAAGAGCAGTAAAAGTTTTTAAATCCCTGGATACACTCTGGGGATAGGAAACCTGAACAAAAACCCAGAACAAGGCAGTTGTAAAGGTCTTTTCTGTGGAAGTGGTAGAACCTTAAATTTTCTTCAGTTGTGTGCTTTGCTTTGATTAACAACTGTCATTTCCCAGGAACAAGGGAATATATTCAGAATATACTTTTTTTTGGGTGGATCTGAGGTTTGTGGGTTGGTCAGGCATTGATAGATCGCTGCGTCCTCAGACACGAGTGACACTCAAGCAAGAAGATGAGCCTTTCTTTCTCATCAGGTCATTTTGCTGTCCTGTCACTCTGCAGGAACGTGTCACCTCCGTTTATCAGCTGGTGACCCAACCCCTGGCTAGGAGGAAACAGCTGCCTATCTCTTGGGTGGTGCGGTACGGGGTGGGAGGACACCAGGTGACCTTTGCTTTAAGCCCAGCGGCTGGTTCTGCTGCGATGATCCACATCTGGTGGGTGAAGAGGTCATGAGAACACCTCTCATGGGAACAGGAGCTCCTGTCACTGTGATCCCTCGGCTGTGACAGCATGACCATGGTTACTTTCTGTTTCTTCTGAAGGGGGCCTTCTGCTCTATGTTAGGTCCTTGGTGGCAGCACAGCACTTCATGGTGAGAACCGTGCTCGTGCCACCTGATGACAGAGCGCCTGAAGGACAGGTGATACAACAGCAAAAAGGATCATGGAATCCCAGGATGGTTAGAGTTGGAAGGGACCTTGAAGATCATGGAGTTCCAACCCCCTGCCCTGGGCAGGGACACCTCCCACCAGACCAGGTTGCTCAAATCTCCATCCAACCTGGTCTTGACAACTTCATACATTCTTTATGTTTTTTTCTGTGTTCCTTATGTACAGATATATCACAGCACTGGGGTGCCAGAGACTCCTCTGCTGGGGGAAGGGATGCTCCAGTCCCTTAATCACTTTCACAGACCTTCACTGGGCTCTTTCTGGTATGTCCATGTCTCTCTTGTACTGAGGAGCCCAGAACTGGACACAGCACTCCAGGTATGGCTTCACCAGTGCTGAATAAAGGGGAAGGATCACCTCCCTCGACCTTTTGCCAATACTTTTCCACTGTCTGGTGATGGGTGCAGGTACCTGGGAAGGCTTTCTTGGCATGTCACTGCTGGGAGAAACCCTCCCACTGCTTTGCCACGTCTGATAAACAAAACTGTACTGCAGCTGGAAAACACCTCCGAAGAAAGTAATGGATGCAAAGACAACAGAAGAACACCTTTTTGTGGGTCATGATTATTGTCCTTTCTACTCATTTGCAGTCCCACCATTGGCTTTCTTGTGAAAATCTTTTTCTTCATATCAATTTTTACTTTATATCAGCTGTTGCTGCTGTGAAATTTTTCTGTGCCCTTCTCTGGGGAGCTCAATCCTGTCTAAACAGACACCCAAGTTCTTAAAGAATTAGTTCATGTTCCTATCTGACACCTCATGTGGCCCAGAGAAGCTGAAGCTGCCCCATCCCTGGAGGGGTTCAAGGCCAGGCTGGATGGGGCTTGGAGCAACCTGGTGTGGTGGGAGGTGTCCCTGCCCAGGGCAGGGGGTTGGAACCGGATGATCTTTAGGGTCCCTTCCAACCTGAACCATTCTATGATATTTTTCTTTTTCCTTTTCCCACTGTGTGTATGTTAAGGTGTTTACCAGCCGCGCTGCCCACCTTTGAGCCAGGATGGACCAGAGCCATGAGGCTGTGAACGTGGTGGGGGTTCCAGGATCACGTCTTTGGGTCGCACGAGCAGCTGATGGCACCAGGGCTGGAGGAGAACGTGTGTGCGTGCCCGTGTGCCTTGCCCTAACTCCTCCTCCGCGTTGTTTGCAGCAGTGACATTGAGTGACATTGCTCCACCTCGGCAAACGGAGTGAAGGTGTTATCTCTCCCCTCCATCTGGGTGCGCTGAGCGGTGGTGAACCTTTTCAGCTGAAATTTATCTCCTCCCTTGGCAAACGTTAACAATTAACCCTCGCTGAATTTGGGAGGCACAATAACTGTCAGCTCTTATCCAGCTTCCAGGTGGTGGCCAACAAGTAATGAGTTGGTTAGTCTGAAGTTAAGTGGTAAAGTTGCCTCAAGTTGCACCAGGGGAGGTTCAGATTGGACATTAGGAAAAATTTTAACACTGAAAGGGTTATTAAGCCTTGGGTTGGGCTGCCCAGGGAAGGGGTTGAGGCACCACCCCTGGAGGGGTTTAAAAGATGGGTTGACGTGGTGCTTAGTGACATGGTCACATTAGCCCAGGACAGGGGGGTTGGAACTGGATGGTCTTTAAGGTCCCTTCCAACCCAAACCATTCTGTGATTCTATGATTGGCACATAAAGAGTCTCTTCCCACTTCACTTGAAGGAAAAACTTGGTTAACTTTAGAAGGAGGATTGACTTAGGCCTCACATATTACTTTTATCCTTATTTTCAGCAAGGATGATGGGATCAGGTAAAAACCGTTGGTGGTGTCGCTCCGTTTCATTTCTGTCAGCTCTGACATTTGGGAAGAGACAGGAACGATTCCATGGACTTTTTTCATTCTGGGACCATCACTCACGGCTTAGAGCAGCGGGAGGGGACGCAGGGGGTGGCACCGGGGAGTGTCAGCACGATGCAATGGAGAGATTTATCACAGAATAAAAGCTGATGATCTTTTATTTATTGACAACTAATTAATCAGTGTCCAGTCTGGAATAAAGAAGAATTTATGAATAGGTATTGAACATTTCTTTAATTAACTCATTAAAAGCAGCATCACTAAACTGAGGGTGGGATGTTTGTGATGCTGTTCTGGAGTCTGCAGCGAATTGCTGGCGTCCAATAGACTCAAGGACTGGCTTTTTGAGTTTAAGTATTTCTAACATTTTTTATAACTTTATTTTTATTATTATTATTATTCTACTGCTGAAAGTGCAACGGCGATTCATTTCTGTTACTGGACGTCACATTTCGTTTAACCTTATTGAGCAGTTCATCAGAGAAGCTAAAGCTTTAAGTTTTGTGAAGTTCAAGTGTGAGGCAGAGGTGAAGAATGAACCCATAGTGTCCTGTGTCCTATTGAGTCACCTATTTCTCTCCCGGCTTCCCAGTTTCACCAGCTTCCCAGCTCTATTTTCCTAGGGATATCTGGACCTGGAAAATTTCCAGGAAGCAGGGCTGTTTCTTCATGCGTTCTCCTGTAGCTGCAACATGTCGAGCCGGAGTCTTTACAAGGTTCCTTCTATCGGTTTAGCACGTTTTGGATCCAACTGAGGGGGAGGAAAAAAAGTCAAATTGCTGGTATTTTAATGTGTTAGGTGAGATTGTAGCCCAGCCTTGCAGTAATGGCAAGACCAAGGACCGGGGTAAGGTTGCCTGATGATATTTTGATAGTAAATATAAATTATATGGTACCAGAGAGCTTGCTTGAACAGAAAGGAGAAAAAGATCAGAATTATTTTCTCTGCAAACAATTTTATGTTGACTTAAGATCTGTTATGGGCCTCCGCTTTACAAAAGGCAAAGGAACATTTAGCTAGAATGAGCTAAAAACAAAGAAACGGAAGGACAGAAGTCATAATGGTTTTAAAGAGAAAGAGGGGAGATCTAGGTAAGATTTTAAGAAGAAATTCTTTCTTTATGCGAGGGTGGTAGGGTGGCGATGTGACAGGCACACATTTCCCCAAACCCACTGCAAGACAACAGCCAGTTTGTGATGCTGTTCCACCAAAATACTGTTGCCGTGGGGTTTTGTGTCTTTTTTCCCCCCCCCTCCCTTTCTGTAAAGGTTTCTCTGGGACCAGCAATACTCCAAATTCTCAATTTTGAGTATCCTTTCATAGTCTAAGAAAGGTAGAGCTGTGTAATCCTGCTGCTAGTGCTACGAGACACCGTTATCTCTGTGCCGCTTTGGCCGGACTTACCCAGGTGTTGTGCCCACTTACCCCAGTGTCCTCGGCTGGATTTGGCGGTTCTTGGCTTTTTGGAAATAGCCTCCTCTCTCTTTTGATGACACTTTTGCTCTGGATGATCCACTCTACCTTTTACGTGATGTTTTTGAGCCGGCCCAGCTTGTTTCCACGGTTCTCCTCTTCACGGGCACAGAGAAGACGTCGGGGTCAGCCTGGCAGAAGGACGAACACGAGCGCTTGGATACCTCTGCTTTGTTCTCCCGCTGCCTCCTAGAACCTGCCTCAAAATTCTCAATTAAGCTTCCCGTTTGATCGTGAGTTGAACATTCTTGTCCAGTTCATGTGTTTTCACGCAGCAGCGGTTACTTCGCTATCTCTCAGTCCCTTTCGTGAAACACCTGGTTTTGACCGTCGTATTTTATTTTATTTTTTCTTCAAAATAAATACACCCCAAAATTCCCACAACCCACTAATCAACTAAGTGAAAGAAGACCTCTCCTCGCTCCATTCCTGCTAGGTTTTGTTGTGGTTTTTTTTTTTAACCTACTCCTAAACGTTTTGGCTGGACTTTTATCAAGCAGACGTTTGTTTTCAGATGTTCTTTTCCAAGCGTTTCCTCACCATCTGTTGATAATGGAGCTGATGCACGATCCAGGGCTCCCGGCTCTTTGCTGGAGTGGTCCTTCTGCTCCTCCTGGCCGATCTCCTGCCCTCCCCTCATCCTGCCTTTTCATCCACTCCCTCGATTTTTCCGGATGCGGTCGCTGGTTTCCAGCTCCTGTCAACACCCCAGTTGCAGGGTCCTGCAGAACCTTACTCCTTTTGTTGTCTCAGGTGGTGAACGTACTCGGAGGTCTTTGAGAACACAGGAGAGAGTTTAAAAATCCTAATGATTATCGTGCTTGTACTGCTCAGGATGGGTATCTGCAGCAGGATTTTTACTTCTTTAGGGTCAATGAAATTGTCTTACTTTTGAACTTGTGACTGCCTCATAACCATCCTTTTTTCTATTCAATTTTGCAGGTACTTGTACATCTTAAGTTTAGTGCAAGTAAGTTAATACAGGCACTTTCTTTTATTAAAAGCTGTTACTTTTCCACCCGCTGTGAAATTTCAATCTTTATACCTTTTCATGTGTCAAGTTGCACCAGATTGGATACTGGGAAAAATGTTGACACTGAAAGGGTTATTAAGCCTTGGGGTGGGCTGCCCAGGGAAGGGGTTGAGGCACCATCCCTGGAGGTATTTAAAAGATGGCTTGACATAGTGCTTAGAGACATGGTTAAGTGCTGGGTGTTTTATCAAAGTTAGGTTGATGGTTGGACCAGATCATCTTAAAGGTGCCTTCCAACCTTGACAATTCTATGTTTCTATAAATGTTATTTATAATAAAGATCCCAGTCTCATCTTATTGTACAGTTTTAATTTGCACTATTTAGTAAAGACTTTTACATAGAGGGGAAAAAAAAGGGTTCATTTTCTCTCTTTGGCTTCTGTTTTCTTGTTAATTTTTTTTCTGTCTTCTTTTTCACTCGGGGTTGGTAAGACTTTTACTTTTTATTTTCACACTTCGTTAATGTCTTATGTGAGAAGCCTTGAAGTCACGGGCAGGTGAATTTGCTTCTGAACCCCTTGAGGTAACGATTCTCCGTGTACGTTTTCTACACGCCACCGCTGGTTTTCTCCTTGTGTCCTCTCTCCACCGAGTACGTTTGCTGTTGACCCACTCCGGGTTTATTCTCCGTGTCTCTTGCTCGCCCCTTTCTCCCCAGGGAATCGCCTCTGCCCCTCTCTGGTTTGTGACCGGTCTTCTCCTACGAGCTTGTTGACCAGGTCCCTGCAAGTCTCTGCTCCTTGGCAGAGTTTGCCTCAACTTTCTGCCCTTCCATTTCAGCGACTGGCCTTTTTTCATCGCTGTTACTGGAGCCATCTCTTCCTCTCCAGAAACTGGGTAATTACACAAATCTGTTGGGTTGGGTTTTTTTGTTTGGTTATTTTTTTTTAATTTTTTTTTTGTAGCTTGATTAAATGCTATTGTGTGGTTCCTTCAGCTTCACTGGTCAAAAATGTCTCACGCATGTCATTTTTTTTTTTTTTGGTGGATTTAAACTGCTTTTGGAGAATTCCCAGGGTTTCCTTCCCTCACCCCCTGCAATCTTCTGTTTTATTTAAATGCTCTGGCATTCTGTAGCAGCATTTTTTATTTTGCTGCTCCTTTCCTCCACTGCACTTGGCGTTCCCCCCCGCCGCCTCCTGCCCTTTTTCTCTCTCCTTACTGCAATTTCATAGCGTCTCTCGTTATCTAGGGAAACCTTACTTATTAAACATCTTCCCCGTAAAGTTCATCTGCTCGGAAACAAGAATCTGATCTCATTAGTTATGTTTTATTTATACTTTCCTTTGCAATATTCATAATACCTGATTTCAAGCCTGTTTCTACAATGTTGTATCTAGACCTGTTTCTAGCTTGGCTTCACCATGAAGCCAGAATCACCCTCTTTGTTTGTTTGTTTATTTGTTTGTTTTTCCTAGCCTTTTTATTAGATCTGGATGCAGATTGTCCATCTTTTTTAGCCCATATTATGGGTTTGGGTTTTTTTAATACGATTTAGAAATTGGATTAAATTTTACTGTCTCTCCTGTGCTCCTGCAGAGGTTGTAAAACCGCAGTTGAGCCCATTTCTGGAAACAGATTTGTGTTCCCACGGTACCTCGTTAATCGTTGGCCAGGGCATTGGACAGTCAAAGCCATTTCATACCCTCCTGAGATGCCCCTTATCTGATACACTTCAGTGTACTATCTCCTACATGAGTTCTCAGCAGTTAGTGCTGCTACTTTTAAGTAGCTCAATTAAATATCTGTGAAATCAAATTAAGAGAAGTCAATGGGAGTTGAGTAAGATAAGGTAAATCAATAAAGGAACTCTGCCAGCCCAGGAAAATAAAAGTCTTGAGCCTTTCAGCTGCTTGTAGCAGAAAATCACCGGTTCCAAACCTGGCTTTTGCATCCTGACTTAGAGAAACTGATGGAATTTTGGAGAAATGGGATGCAGGATTTTTTTATTTACTTATTTATTTTATTTTCTGAAGGAAAACAGGTGGTTTGGGGGAAGGTCTCTGCTGTGTGGTCTCTTCTCGTGGGCCTGAGGACTGGGATATCAGAAGGGGCTTTCTCACATGCTATGTGATGGTTTGGAGAAGGTCAGAAATGCTGCCTTGGGTGGTGTGGCAGCATGTTGCTGTGGTCCGAGAAGAAACAGAGAAGCACAGAAGACTTCACCCAGTGAACAAAAGGAGCAGTAACAAGGCTTCACTGGGTGTCAGGCTCCTGCTTGAGTTTTGTTTGTGCTATAGATGGAGGGTCAAACCCTACGATGCTTTTGTTTCCCCTCAGCTCTGTTTTTTTTTAAATTATTCTCTATCTGTTCTTCTGTATTTTTGCATATGAAGTAAGGATATAACTAACTTCCCACCTTGTGATGGAGAAGACTGGAATTGAGCTTCTCAATGTCAGTGGCTCTTCCAGTATGAAACTTACAGAATCATAGAATTGGAAGGGACCTTTCACAGATCATCTAGTCCAACCCCCAGACAGAGCAGGGCCATCCAGAGCAGGTCCCACAGGAAGGTGTCCAGGCAGGTTTGGAATGTCTCCAGAGATGGAGACTCCACCCCCTCTCTGGGCAGCCTCTGCCAGGGCTCTGCTACCCTCACAGGAAAGAAGTTCCTCCTCATGTTCAAATGGAACTTCCTCTGTTTCAACTTGTGCCCATTGCCCCTTGTCCCATCAGTGGGTACAACTGAGAAGAACCTGGCCCCATCCTCTTGACGCCCACCCTTTAGATATTGATCAGCATGGATGAGATGGCCACAAGGGCAAATTGTTGACTCATGGTCTACTTGTTGTCCATAAGGACTCCAAGGTCCTTCTCTGCAGAAGATTCTCAGCAGGTCAACCTGCTGGAATCATGAGGAGAAAAAAAAGAAAGCATTTTCTACCACTGCTGACATCTGCATGAAACAGAGACCTTTATACAAAGACAGTTATTATGGGAGAAGGTTCTACATTAAAGGCTGTTATTACTGCAATGAACTTTTAGTATTTTTAGCGAAGAGTTCTTATTAACAGTTGATATTCATGAATCATGCAGCCAAGCACTCGGACTTGCCTCTTATTAAGAGCCCTGACAATTTTTCCAGGACAAATTATTTTAGAGTAATTGATAACAACCCCAGAGAGCTATCAAATCTCAGCAAATCAATGCTTGAAGGGAAAACAATTAAAGAACTAATAGACATCAAAACAAAAAGCTCATGTGCCACGGCTACAAACAGGATTTGATTGGCTATCAGTTTTTGTCGCTCTGAAATGACCTTTTTTTTTTTAAGCATAATCGGAAATTATCTTCATTATTTCAGATTATTCCAGCAAGTGGCTTTTAATATGCATCTATGCACTCCAAGTGCCATTCCGAGCAGCTAGAGCCTGGTGCCATCTCAATGAAAACAACCGACGAGCGCTACTACGCCTGTGTGAATTTATGTGAAACACCCATTTTTAAAAACATT
>JAOTQQ010000023.1:83025391-83093041 GCA_026546715.1 Gallinago undulata
TTCTCTTCCTCTTCTCTTCCTCTTCTCTTCCTCTTCTCTTCCTCTTCTCTTCCTCTTCTCTTCCTCTTCTCTTCCTCCTATATCTAAATTAGTTTGATCTATAGCTAATTCTTTGAAAGCACTGACAAAGACATGGGTTTTTTTTAAAGGTATTTGGCACAGCCATTACCAGGTTGGGCCAGAGAAAGGTTTTCAGCCTGTACCAGGCAGGATCAAACCAAGATCATTAAGCCATCTCCGTGTTACCCATGAGCCAAAGTATAATGGGGTGAAACGTGTCTCTCTCTATTTATTTACCACTGTTGTATGGTTCAAATAATGTTTCCCTGGTCTGAGAGGTAGCTTTATTGTCCTCCATTGGAAAGTTCAAGTTGGTCCAGGAAGCAGGATTTGGACTTCGTTTTGTTAGAAAAACATGTTTTATTGCATTCTGAGTAATTTCCGTTGGCAAAAATTATGCTTTTAAAAGAAGGGTAAATAACACTTTGTGGAGCTTCAACACCTCTCAGGGGAAACCGATCTCCCTTCATTAACTTATGAAAACATAAAACTGGGAAATATAGCTGTTGTTTATGGGTAGATTGTTGAATTATTGTGAGTCCAGATGTCAGCTGTAGCTCTTAACAGCTATCGGTGTATCTATCTCTGTTGATTTATGTCGATATACCACCATGCTTTGGCAACTGAAGTGCTGAGAGGTGGTTTGAAGTGAGCTACTGGTCTGCGTCCAAACAGGAATCAGCCTGTTAAAGAGGGAGTAAATCCAGAGAGGAGAAATGGGTCAAGCAATGCAGTCATTGCGAGAAGCTCCGTTGGATGCTCCCTGAGATACCCAGCTCCCACTGGGAAGAAATGGAAGCAGAGAGGACAACTCAGCCTGTAGCAGGATAACGTTTTCACACAAGTTGTAGATGTGTTGCTTTAATGTGTCAAGCACTAGTATCACTGCTTGTACTCACTCCACACCATGGAAAACTTTTTTTTTTTAATTTAAAAGTAGGAATTGGCAAGAGGTTAAAAGCACCCAACCCCAGTGCTTTAGGTTTTAGATTTAGCTACTGTGAAGCATCAATTGAGATGACAGTTTCCACTCCTGGTCAACTGTTTTCTTTTGAAGTCAATGAGCACGTCAAAAATAAAATATTAGTTTTTTTTTTCTTATTAGAAAATATGTAAGTTTAGGAGATTATTATTTATGCAGTGTTGGGATGATTGAAAAGTTGCCCAACTTTTGGCACTATCATTTTGAGTAGTTTTGTTCCTCGTGGTGGATGATGATTGTTGCTCCTGTGGACAAATTTAATGCAATACTTACGTCTGTGCCTTCTGCACAGTTGAGATCTTAACTTTTTATTTTTTTGCTTGACCACAGATGAACAGATGGATGGTTTGAGCTATCTGCTGAGTTTTGTATGTGTGTTTTGAAATAAATCAAGGGAACAAGGAACATCAGCTCTGTGAAGCTGTGTTTTCCTTGGCTACTTAACCAGTGTCTGGAAGGCAGCAGAAAGGGGATTTGTGACACTGACAATTTATTGTACAGGGAATAATTTATCCTGTCCCTGGAGGGGTTCAAGGCCAGGCTGGATGGGGTTTTGAGTAATGTGGTCTAGTGGGAGGTATCCCTGCCCATGGCAATGGGATTGGAACTCGGTGGTCTTTAAGGTCCCTTCCAGCCCAAACCAATCATAGGGATTCTATGATTCTGTAAGTAACAAAAATGGTCACTAAGAAATCACATGCTGAAGGGTCTCTGTTGGACTTGGTGGATCTGGTGTGCTCCCTGGCTGTTCCTATTATGCTGTGTGACACTTAGAAAAGTCCTCTGCTGTTAAAATGGACGTAGCCCTTAAGGTATTGGTCAGGTATCAGCAGGCAGGTGATGGGCAGGGAGACGATGGCACCATCATACATGTTTTGGGAGATCTACCCTCTGCCAGTACCTAGTGAATGAGTTTTTTAGTATAACTTGCACGGCTTTCTGCAGGGCTACAGAAAACACGTGAGCATGCAATAACCTGAACCGTGTGTCTGAGCTGCTTCATTTCGTTGTGGGGGGAGAAGGTAAGGAATGAAACAAAAGTGTGTCCTCGGTGCTACTGGCACAGGCCGGCCCAATCTGAAGACATTGCCAGGTATGACTTGCTAACACAGGTGGCATCTGTACAGCATGGACTGCAGTGGGACCTTTGGTGGTTGCAACACATCAAGATTACACTGTTCTTGCTTTGGCCCACACCCACTTGAAAGTCAAATAGATAAGCACTTTAATGCCCCCACTGACTTCCACAGCTCTGTCCGTGTGTCCCTCTTCAGTGTTCTGGGGTTTTTCTTCTGTTCTCCTGAGTGCACTCTTTCCTAACGAACTGCATAGAGTCATCTCGTTCAGGCTGAATTTCAGTGCAGATGTTCAAATGACTACTCAGATATAATAACTTCATCTGGAGACAAAATGAGCTATTACTGCCAAAAGCATGAATGATCCTTCAATCCATTCTTTTCAGGGCTGAGTTTATTGGGAAGGACTGTGAAGACAGCCTTATCTTCATGAAAGAGTTGTCCTAGTTTAAATTGGTTGAGAAAGTTGTTTAGTCAAATGTGTTCCGTCCTCTGCGCGGATACTGCAAATAAAATGAAGGGTTTTCATGGCAGAATTTTCAGTATAATCAAACTAATTTTTAAACTGAAGGACTAGGGGACTAGAACTTCTCTGTTATGAGGAAAGGCTGAGGGACTTGGGTCTTTTTAGTCTAGAGAAGAGAAGACTGAGGGGGGAACTGATCAATGCCTAGAAATACTTAAAGGGTGGATGTCAGGAGGATGGGCCCAGTCATTCCTCAGTGGTGCCCAGGGACAGGACAAGAGGGAATGGGCACAAACTTGAACAACGGAAGTTCCATCTAAACATGAGGAAGAACTTGTGAGGGTGGCAGAGCCCTGGCAGAGGCTTCCCAGAGAGGTGATGGAGTCTCCTTCTCTGGAAACATTCCAAACCCACCTGGACACGTTCCTGTGGGACATGCTTTGGCAGGGGGTTGGACTAGATGATCTCCAGAGGTCCCTTCCAACCCCATATCATTCTGTCATTCTGTGAAACTAGACTGGCTGGCCTGATGGTTGAAGAACTACCCTGAGACCCCGTGTTCATTGAATTTAATTCCCTGCTCTACTTAGGCTTCCCATAGGAATTTGAGTTATGCTTCAAACTTGACTATTCAGTTATTGCCCAGGCTGAGGACTGCAATGCTGTGGCTACTCTGGAACTAGAAGCAAGTTCCGTTCACCCTCTGCGTTGTTGGGACTCGTGCCTATATTTGCACATTGGGGATTGCAGCACTTCCTAGCTCTTAGGGGTCTCATAAGGAGACAGACGTTAACAGTAGGAAGCAACCCAGATATTGCAAAAACAATCCCCATATAACTTTTGGAGATGGTTAAATTTGTGGGTTTAACTGGGACCAAACCCCTTTGTGACAAAAAGAGCTCTGAGTTAACTAGAAGCCCTGATGGATTGTGTTTAGCATTTCCTTTTCTTTCCATCTCTCTTTTTCAGGGGCAAAACTGCCGAGTGCTTGTCTGTCAACGGTTTTGATGTTCACCTCTTGCTCTTGTGAGCTCTTGTAACCCTGGTTGTCCGTCCATGCACAGCTCAGACCACGGTGGATGAACTCCTCAAGCACGATGGTGGGTTTACGGGAAACTCAAGTCTCAAACTAAAGTTTAAGGAAGTTTTTGATTGTAAACTTTGTAGGGCATCTTCCTGTAAGGAAGGGCAGAATCTCTGCCAGCCCGTAGCTGCTAATGCTCTACATAACATCTAAATTACACTGGGACATTTGAGGAAGAAATAAGGGAGGAAATGATAAAGTGTGGGCAAGCTGAAGAAGGCAGGATGTTGGTCACCATCTTAAAAGGAAAGCTTGAATTTGTTTCCAGAGTTTTTGTGCTCTTATTGTCTTCTGTATTCAGGACCTTTAAAGAAAATAAAGGGACTAGGGGTTCAACAGAGCTCCACCATGGTCAATACCATTAGCTCTTATTTGAGGGTCCAGAAAAGGAAGTATGTCAAGCATTGTTTAATCAAAAAAAAAAAAAAAAGCTTATCTGTAATCCTTCATATTGTCTCACTCCGAACATATTGCTGATAGGAAAGGAGGCGGTGTTAGCTACAGAACGAAGAGATGTTGTATGTGTTGGCAAAGGAAATTCCTAATTATCCTCTCTGTTCTGCTTTGGGATTCAGTTTCTGAGGAGAGCTCCAGTGAGATTTCTTGGAACTTTATGGGCTCTTGGACCGGAGAAAACGGATGGCTTGAGATTTCCAGCCCACCACTTGGACAAGAACATGTAGGTCTGCATGTCAAACAAAAGACCTGTCTCTTATCTATTATGCTGGACGGGATTTATTGCCTTGGAGAGATTAGTTGCTCTCTATCCAATTCTCCCAAAATAGCGGCATTCCGGAGCTCGCCTGTTGGCACCAGCCAAGCGAATGCCAGGAAGCTCATAATGTTCTTAGAGGTACAAGGCTTTTGCTTTGAATTTCCTGTAGAAATTCTTTAAAACACAAAACAAAACAAAACTCCCTGTGATTTACTGGTCTGAAAATTTAACTTTATGTAGCAGGTTGGATATCTTCAAACAAAAGACTTTGCTTTTTCTAAGGTGGAGTTATTTTTTTAGTAGTCATATTAAACTAGGGCTTCTGTACAACTACAAACGTTACAAAAAGTGACTAGTTTCAGAACAGCATCCTTCCAGCTATTTTCTTTATTCTGAAATATGGTTTCCTACATCTTGAAGGCCTCTGTCCAACTTGTGAAAAAATATGAACTTTTAAAAACCGTATCTGTCATTGTTTCATGCACTGTACTTCCATCAAATCAAAAAGAGAACCTAAAAAGCTTGGGATGGGATATTGCCAAGGATGCGGTCCCAAGATACACAATAAACTGCAAATTTTTTGCATGACCACATAAATGCCTTTTTCTCCCAGTCTCCCAGCTTAATGAATCTTTTCAAAACATTGCATTTAATGTAAATGATCAAGAAATGTTTATATTGAAATGTTGCAGTGATGGAGGGTTTTTCTTTTAAAGATGTACATTTTTTCTTTAAGGACAAAATAAAGGCTTTTAGCACTTCATCTTTCCCACAATCTTTATTCTTTCCTTTTTGCTCCTGGGATGCTGACAGGAAAAAAACCCCACTGAACTATAAAATGCTTTTTCACTTCCTGCATTTCATTGTTTAGTGGAGTTACAGTGCTATGTGCTCCAGTTTTTGGAAGCTCTTTATGGCTGCATCTAATTCTGAGACTGTACGTAGCTTCATGTCGCTGTGTTGCAATGTGCTTATCTGTCTTGCTGAATTACAGTCAGAATGCTCAGCAATAAACCCTTGTAACCCAGCCCTACTCCTCCTTCCCCCAAAAAACTTGGCCTGCTTCTCCCAGTGTATACTTTGAGTAATCTTGAGCAAATTGTGGAAACCATATGAGAAATGTAAAATGACAGTGGCTTCCAGACTCCCAGCCATCGATGTTTTGAGGTCACCGAAGAGGCATAAATTTATTAGCTACCTAATATTTAGAGGAATCCTTAAGCAGCAAGAACAGGATACTGATGATTTGTCAATAGAAATGAAATATATGTAGGCTGCTGCCTGGGTTAACCAGTCACTTGCTCTTCTGCCACTCATAATATTTTTTATAAAATTAAGTATTTTGCTTCTCCTGGTGCGGTAGGTGACTATGCTTAGAAAACTGGAATGAAGAAAAAGTACCAAAGTGTCAAGTTTAAGGTCTGTCATCGTCCATAATGATCGTGTGCTGGTCAGAGCTGTTTCCAAAGGAAGACAAAGGTAAAATTGCTGCGTTGGGAGGCAGCTCTAAAATCACAAGAAGGAAAAATCAAACCAACGACCAAAGAACCTCCAAACTGATCGTTCCATTAAAAAAGCAGCTGTGAGTTTAGTGTAGAGCTGTAAAACTCAAATATATCTTGAAAACTCCTTGCTTCCTCTGCTTGGAACATGGCCACTACATTTGCTTTGAAGATTTTCCTTTCCTTTCAAAGCAGTTCACAAAAAGTCACTGTACGGAATGGCAGCATTTATAAAGTGCCACGGAAATGGGAGCTCCAGTGCTGTTTTGTCTTCACAGTGCTTGTCGTTCCTTTTTATTCCCACTGAAATACTAAGAGCTTAAAATAAATAATAATAATAAAAAAGAGCTTATTGTTGTTAAGACTATATATAGAATTTCTAGAAGTGTGTTTTCTGTGTATTTCCTCAAATCTCTCAAGCAGCTGGTTGAAGATGCTGGCCAGCAAGAGCAGACTTGTGGCTGTAAGTGCAGTGTTCCTGGGTGCACAGCTCCTTAGAAGCCGGAACTCAAACTTAATTTGTGTCCCCAAAGGGTCTTTTGGCCAAATGCATCTTTTTGACATGTGGGTTTGGGGATTTTTTTTTTTTATGGACTATGCACTGAGTACTATTTGTTACTGAAATTTTTAAGGTGTGAACACACAGTTTTCCTTTAACAACATCCTTTCACATTAGCGCAGATTCTGAATGAATGAACTGGAGCCTCCAGCCAAAGCCGAGATGAAACCTGGAGCCTCCTGAAGAGCAGACAGCAATTTAACACCTAATGATGAGAAGTGAAGAGTCTTCACGAGGCTTTTATCCCATTTTTTTCTGCTTATGTCTACACGAGCAGGTGAGGAGAGGGCTGGGGCACAGGTTAGAGCACTGTCCTGTGATTGTTTAATTGCTAACATGCTCCCAGGCAGGGATTTGGTCAATGGCAACTAGTGCATGTTCAGGTAGTGCTTTGACATGGTCCAGGCACAGCACGGTCCAGGATTATTCCTAATGAGAAGTTTGGATGGGGATATTCTTTTGTGGGAGGAAAGAGAGGCAGATGGGCAGTGGGAGCAGGATGCAAACCACGGTATAAAATTTGAGCCAGAAAATGCAATTCTGCTCTATTTACTGGTGTAGTTGTAGACTTTGCTCACCAGGTTTATGTGAAAGCAACTTGTTGGCTTTAGCAAGGGAGAGGTCAGACTCTTAGTTGCAGCTTCACTTGAAGAGGCTTCACCAAGCAACTCTCTATTATCTACAACCACTTCCCTTTACTTTCTTCTAATCTTTTCTAGAGCTGTAGTTTCTTTCCATGACTTCCTTCCTTGAATTGCTGTGCAGCATTTGTCGCCTTGTCCTTGACTGAGACTTGAATGCATCACTAAACAGCAATAAGCTGGTTTACAAAGTTTGCAAGGACCTTCAAAGATACCTTGAGCCTGCAGTATGAGCCGGCCCTCTTCTCAACAGCTGTGGCAAATTGTTAACATCAGTGACAGTGTATCGGCCTAGAGTTACCAGCAAGGAAATTGGACTGTTTCTTAAAACCAATAGAGCCACAGAAACCAAGAAGTTTCACCATCTCTGACTTAGGACGTGATGGTCAACTTCTGTTGACATCAGTGGAAAGATTCTTCTTTTTGAAAGAACCACTGAACCAGACCATTACTCAAAAGGAAAAGTCACACTCGTTGAGTCACCCACGCCTCTTCTTCTGTCTTCCTTGGAGATCTGACCTTCTGAGAGCAGACCATGTCCTGAGACGGTGAAAGAAGACACTGTAACCCAGGGACTAGCTGTTTGGTTTAACCGTCATTTGCCGCTGGTGTTGCTTAATTCCAGGCTGCAGTGATGATTTCACGACAGTGCAAGTGATGCAGCTGCACATTTTTTACATCTCAGGTCCAGTCCCCAGTACTGTTTGCAATTTGGACACTATGTAGATGTAATTTTGGGATCGTTATAAAATTACAAATTCTTTTCCAAAGATGAAGTTTCTTCTGAGGTGGCAACTCTAATTTGCTGCCCTCCTACGTCTCTAGCAACTAGTTTTCAAGTGCTAATCTGTTTTGCTGGATCCCATCCAAGCACGACGGTTGTGGTGAGTATTGAGTCAGATTCTCTGGTGCCTCTGAAATTTGTCATCAGATGTGTCAGAGCTCTATCAAAATATCTCTCACTTCTCAGAAGAGACTTGTGTTGGTCTCTCTCAAGGTCATGGCTCTGTTTGGATCCCAGCAGTCAGGCCTCCACACCACATCTCTGTAGCTTTAGATCTCATGCTGGATTTCCATGATTTCCCCACAAATGTAGCAGAAGGAGAGAATGAGATGCTTAGCACTCTGCTGTTGAAATGTTTTCCGTTTTAGTTGTGTGAACTTCCATCAGCTTTACTGTAGCAGAGGCAATTGTTGAAAACTGTTAAAATGCAAAGATGAAAACAAGCCATAATCCTCTCCTAGGCAGTGAGCATCAGGGTCAGCAGCAGAGCTCTGCTTTTCCAGCTAGTTTAATTAAAAAACATAAACTACCATGGCTCACTTGCTTCATCCAAACGCCTTTGCTATAAAATCTGACAGCCCAGGCTGCTCAGGAGCAGCATTTCCCCTTTTGCCAGAACTGTGTTAGATAAAAGACCATAACAGAACAGATTTTTACTGGAGGAGGAAGACAGCAGAAAAGCTACAGTGCAATTTGGAAAGCCTAAATAACCTGTGTGCTATCCCTTTCTCCTCAACTAGAGTGTGCTGGCCTCTAAGGAGTGTTTGGCCCTGCTGGAGCAGTCAGTTGTTACTATTCCTGCCTGAATAAGCCCCTTGTTGGACTAGATGATATGAAATGCCCCATCCTACCTAGGCAATTCTAAGCCCCACCTGGAGTCTGTTGGCTGCCTTAGGGGATTTTGACCAGTAAGAAAGGATGTTGCTTTCTGGAGCCTCGATAGCTCCCTCTGGAGAGGAGAAGTCATCGTTCTCCACTGGAGGATGAAGGCCCCCATGAGTTAGTGTTGAATGGTAGTTGAATAGGAAGCTCTTCCACAGATCTTTCCTAGCCATTACAGCTTACCGGGGCTCCTACTGGGCTGGGCTGGGCTGTTCCTCAGCCTGCAGTGGTCTTCAGTGGGTTTGAGCTCCTTTGGATGAGGTGGAATAACAAATGGGAACTGCAGAGTCTCTCACAGAAAGGATGCTTCCTAAACAGGTATTTAATTGTTCAGGATGGCATGTGCCCTTTGGGCAATCAATGTGTCTGGCTTTACAGTGATTGTCTTTATATTAACTTTACAGCTCCTTCATTGGTAAAATGTTGCTGATATTAATGGAAAAAGCCACCAGTCTTTGCTGAGCCTAAATATAAAGTAACCACATTTAGAATCACAGAATTGCCTAAATTGGAAGGGACCTTTCAGATTGAGTCCGACCATCAACCTAACACTGACAAAAAAACATCAGTAACTATGTCACTAAGCTCTATGTCCACCCATCTTTTAAATACCTCCAGGGATGGTGCCTCAACCACTTCCCTGGGCAGCCCATTCCAATGCTTAGTAACGATTTCAGTGCAAGAATTTTTCCTAATATGCAATCTGAACCTCCCCTGGCACGAATTGATGTCATTTTCACTTTTTCCCTGGGAGAAGAGACCGACCCCCCTGGCTACACCCTCCTTTCAGGGAGTTGGAGAGAGCGAGAAGGTCTCCCCTCAGCCTCCTTTTCTCCAGGCTGAACACCCCCAGCTCCCTCAGCTGTTCTCCAGACCCCTCACCATCTCTGTTGCCCTTCTCTGGACCCACTCCAGCACCTCCATGTCTTTTTTCTATTTAGTTTGGCCTTTACCCATCTGCTTTCCTTGTTTTCAATAGTGCTTTCCCCCAGTGGGATTCTTTCTTTCTGGAGCTCTGTGAAGAGCTTAATCCTTTCCTTCAAGTCTTAAGCAACCAGCCTCTTCTCTAAGGCAGTGACTGCAATGGGTTTTTGAACTTAAAAGGGCAAAAATTGTGGATCAAACATCCATGATGAATCACTACAGTCTTTAGAAAACGAGACATGAGTGGTAGCTTTTGGTTTTGGCAAGTTTATAAAATGAGGCACTTTTTTTTTTTTAATCAGAAACCCAGCTGTTACCTTTAATCTAGCTGTTCTGGGATATTCTGTGCAGCAGTCCCTGCTATCTGAGAACCTGGATTGAGAGGTTTTTTTATAGAAAAAACTCTCCCAACAGCCTACATCATGAGACAGGTTTGCAATTGCAATTAGTGTAACAGCAGAATTTCTGCTGAGCGTGGTTTTGCCTTGGGTTGCAGGTATCGCCTTAATTCAGGTGATAAAGTCAGCCGGGTTTCTTTGTTTTAAAATACGTATTTGAATTTGGTTAGGGAGCTTCTAACTACTTTGATAGTGCCTTCAGCAGCTTTTAACACTAGATGAGCTTCTCTGTATGATGAACATTTATGGCAATGTAAATATTGTTTAAGAACCTACAATTCCCACTCCTACAACAGGCAGCCAGGAGGAAGAAGGTGGTGAGAAACACTGCAGAGATTGTCGCTGGCATGTATTTGTAATCATACAGAATCCATTTTATCTCCAGACCTTTTTTTAGTAGAAGTAGGTAAAATCAAAACAATACAGATGTGGTTGTTGAAGGCTTCCCAGTGGAAGATGTGTGGTGGGATGGGTGCTCCATGGGAAGATCTTCCACATGGGAAGATCCACAACAACTAATTTGATCTGAGTAGCCTTTTGCTCCACATTGTGGCAGGATTAATGGCAATGGCAATAAGCCAAACGATTTCTTGTTCTCTTTATTACTAGTGGCAATAATAAGAAGAGATAACTGTATGTGGGGCACGTATGGACTAGAGAAAATGTGTGTGTGCACAAACATATATGCACGGATGACTTAACAAATGACAGATGACTTAACAAATCTATGGTGGGCTGGTGTCCAGAGGCTCTGATCTGTGATTCCTCCTGGGAGAATATCCCATTCTGAATCACCAGCAATGCTCTTTGCTCTGGCAGGGGTTTGTCAGCTCCCTCAGCTGATCCTCCATGTCAGGTCTCGATCATCTGGTTGTGATAATGGGGGGCGGAAACACCAGAAGGAACAGATGAACCCCTCAGGAGCAAGTTTTCCATTTCTGTATAAATATCCTTTTCAATAAAGCAAAAGGAAGAGAGAATGCAGCAAGTCTGTTATACAGTATCAGCAAAACTGTTGCTAAACAGAATGTTTTTATGAGCAGTCAGCAGATCGCAGAGGCTCAGATATTAGCCTACTGACCGTGTAACAAATTACAGTCATATTATAAGACTCGGATCAGTTTCACCACCTTGTGCTTGGTTTAATGGCAAATAAAGACCTTCTGTTTTTCAGGTGATTTGTTGTTTGGGTTTTGGTTGGGGTTTTTTTTTCAGTGAAGAATGGTATTCCCTTTTTCTGGCATTCAGCAGACTGCAACTTCAGTCAAAGACAGAGGATTTCACAAAGATCTCATTATCTTCTTCTGATTTATTAGTGTGATTTTGCCTTCTCTCCATACAGAGAAGTCCCTTAAATCTTTTTGAAGGCTTTTGTGTTTAGACTCCTTCAGGGCAACAGCTTAGTGAGCATAAGGTGTAGCTAACCTAAATTTTGCAATAAATACCCTTTCAGGAATTTTTTTTCTTTTGTGCCCAGCATACTTTTTGGGCTCGCTCTCTGTGTGTGTACTCAATAGACTTAACTATTTAATTAAAAAAGTGATGGATATGCCTGAGGTCAGTGAATTTTCTACTGCCCAATTCATGCCAAAGCAGGTTAGTCGAAAAAACTTCCACAGTGCCCAGAAGACTTGGTCCAAGCCCCACACCTTTAATAAAAACTCATATGGCTTCTAGGGCAGAGAATAAAGTTATAGTTTGCATTTTCTTACAAAGCCGGGGGAGGAAAGCATACTCTCAGCAGCTACTAAATGGAGTTTATGCCTGAATTATTTCTGGCTTGAACTGTCAAGGGAGAACACAACACACTGGCTGCGTGTGGATCTATTCATTGTCTGCAATAATCAAGATAGAGGGGATTATACCCTTTCAGACAACTGAGTTCTTCTCCAGACAGCTACAGGAGATGTCTGTAAAAAAAATGTCTCTTTTCCTGATCTTATTTTATTATCTTCCCCCCCTTTTTCTTTGGTAGCTCTAATTTTAGGGCAACAGCTCTCTATGATGAAGGGTCTGTGCACCAGTGCTACCAGCTGAGAGATGCTCATGTTGAGCGGAGCTTTCACTGTGCTGGGGTTTCTCTACTATTTTAAAATGCTCTGGACTAATAGCATTTGTGGCAAACTAAAGGAAAATGCAGAACCCTGCCTGCGCTAAGTACAGGGTGTCTCAGGCCATGGGGGGCTGAAGCATCTCATATTTATATATATTCATGCCTTGTCCATGTATATAATTTAATATTAACAGAAATATTTCTTAGCACAATAAAGGTGGGTTGCATTGATTAAGTTTTGAAGTTCAGCTTGCTGTTTTCTCTTACAAGACAATCCTAAATGTAAAACATTCAGCTTAATTTTTCTAGTTCATGATCCAGAAGTCCAGGAAAAGTTTTGCAGTAGATGGTTGGGTTTTTTTTTTCTGGTTCCCACACTCTGGTCACACCTCACAAAGCATTGACGTTTGAGCAGTTGGAGAGCATCCATCTTCTCTTTCAAGGCTGCATTTAATCTGTAACATCTGGTGTAAATAAGTTAACTCCTTTTAGATGCTGAATTCTTGCTCTTTTGAAATACCTTGCGAATTTTCCAAGGTTGAATTTTTTTCCTTGCTCATGGCTTATGTTTGACTGCAGTTAATGGATATTGTGTGTTTGGGATAGAAATGCTCTCTTGCTTTACCCAAATGGAGATTGCTCCTATGTGTGTGCCTTTTCAGATTGAGGTAGATTATAACTAAACAGTACATTTCCATAAAGCGTCATATTAATGCTTTTCCTATTTTCCTTTTAAGAAGAAAACCCTAAAGAACACCTACAAATGTACTCAAATGGGGACCAGAAACTCTCTGGGGTAGTTCTCTGATTTCGGAGCCTGTTCCTTACCTTTCTAGGCTCATGGGCTTCACCACCTGGTTTGTTCAGTGATACAGAGAACCCCGTGAAACATAAAGAAATGTTTGCATTCCATTAGCTGTTTGCTGCACTGGGAAAATTCAGGAACAAGGCATTGGGATGGATTCTCAGCAAGTTAAAGCTGTCAGGGCTTAGATGAAGGGAAAGGTGCTTTGTCTCTGCTCTCATTCAGAGAAGTGTTTTTGTGCTTGAAAACTATCTATTGTCCATTAGCTACAATGAGTCCGTTAAAAGACATTACTTCTCCTCTAGAGAATTTGCTTGCTTTTTGTATGCTAAAGCAAGCAAAGCAGCATTTGCTTTAGAAAAATTGCACTAAAGATGAATTATTGCTTATGCACCTCCTTCTTCCACTTTGGATGTGGAAACAAACTCCCAGGCAATATTATCCCTAAATTTAAAAGAAACGTAAATTGGCAGGTGTGAATCAGGACTGTATAGTTTAATGCTCATTGGAGACTATGCTTTGCACATGAATTTGCATGAAAATGAGTTTGGGAGCCTCAGTTCATATTTATAATCAAGAATGAATTCCAAGTGATACTTGCTCAATTGCACAGAAGTCATATTCACAGTTATCTGGCATTGGCTGTTTGGCTTGGTTGATTGAAGTGTGTAGAGTAAATTACTGGCTGCACAGTGCACAAAACCAGTCAGCATTTGGACTCATAATCAATGTTTCTGCTTCTGCTGTTAGTTTGACCTGATCCTGTGAGATACAGAGCACACCCAGTCAATGATGATGGGGTGGGCGGGCGGCAGACAGAAGTACACCACATCAATAGGCTGAGGATTCTGTATTGGTTTTGTCTCGGTGTTTATTGAGAACAGCTTTCAACTGTCTTGACAACTTCTTGCACCTCAGATGCATCAAGTGGTGCTGAATGGTAGCGATGAGTCACGGTTCTTCTGCCTCCAACAATAGTATCTGTGCAAACATGAATGAAAACGAAATGAAAAATTGTCAGCTACATGTGCGTTGAAGGTGATATTTTTAGAGTAAAAAAAGACAGTTAAAATCCTTTTGGGTGATGTATTTCCCTCAATCGCTTTGAAACTTTCTATTAGAAGACTTTTAAAGATCCACTTCTTTCTGTTGCCTTTTTGGCTTTAAATTTGTTTTTCAAGTTAGCACTAAGATCTGGAAATCTATTATCTTACAGCCTGAGGATGAAACTGCAGCCTTCAGCTGCCTATCAGGTGCTCCTACCTGAAACTCAAACTGAGAATCTCTTTTTCCAGCTAGTTCAATGTTTATTTATTATGAAGGCAGTGGGTATTAATTTAAACCTAGAAGATTTTTGAGATTAGTTCCTTTACCTAATGGCGTCTCAGTAACATCATGACATTTCTTTTTATCTTTTAGAAGGGCATCTGTGGTAAATAGCTATTGCTTTCAAAAATGATCATGTGTTTAAAAGCAAATAACCTCCTCTGGTGGGTTGGCCCCAGCCAACAGCTGAGCACCCAAATGGCCGCTCGCCCACTCCCCCTTGTATCGCCTCAGTTTAGGCTCGGTGGTGGTGATGTTAAGGTCAGGAAATTGTGGTTGCTTTCTGCCATTACTTGTTCCTTACTCTTTTCATTTTCTGTTCCTTCCTTCTTACTCTGGTGTGGGTTGTCCCTGGGCTGAAGGCCCTTTGAGGGTGTCAGTAGCTCCGCCATGGAATGCCTCCTACTGCTCTGGCCTTGGAGGTCCATTTTTGTTTGGTTTTCTTGGCATTTACTGCCCTCCCTTACACACGCTTTCCCTGGGGTGCCACCACAGTGGCTGCAGGGCTCAGCCATGCCCTGTGGTGGGTTGGATGGAGCCAACTGGAGTCGGCCATGTTGGGCATGGAGCAGCCCTGGCCTCTCCTCACAAAGACTGCCCCGCAGGCCGCACTGCCAGCGCCTTGCCATTTTATACCCAATGCATCTTCCCTGACTTCCTGGGTTTTAGATCCTGGTTATTGAATTTCACGGTGGCTGCAGGGCTCAGCCATGCCCTGTGGTATGTTGGTTGGAGCCGACTGGAGTCAGCCATGTTGGGCATGGAGCAGCCCTGTCCTCTCCTCACAGAGGCTGCCCCGCAGGCCCCGCTGCCAGAGCCTTGCCATTTTATACTCAATGCATTTCTCAGGTTTTAGATCCCATTTATTGAACCCCAAGTTGTCTTCTACAGAAATATTTGTTTATATAGGAATGTATACAAACCAAATTTGTCACTCCAGTAGGGGACGTTAATTTAGTCATAACTGGTATCCTTTTATTTGGACCCTGTTCAGGCCTTCTAGACTTAGATCAAAAGCAGTTGTTAACTTTCTTAACCCTTGCAGAGTATAAATTTCTTCAGAAGTGGGAAGAAGTGCAGGTCAAAAGGACTGGATCTGAGCTCTCACTTTGCCTTCCTCAGTGAAGGGACGTTTCCAGCCCCTGGCGAGACTTGTCCGCACTTTGCCAGCAAGTGAAGACCAAGGTTAAGGTAAGGTGTAGACCTTCTGCCTTTCATCGCTGTCAGTAAGTGCCAGAGTTTGGTTTATATACTGTTTTCAGCAGCTGGAGGAATATATTTGAAAGGGCTATAGCTGCAAACAAAAATTAAGACCAAACCTTTCAAGCATGCCCATGTTCTCACAGCAGGTTTTCTTTCATACGTGTTCCACATATGTGGAAGGGAGCAGTGCTTATTAAATAAAACCACTTTTTTGTTGTTACCAGTCTTGTTCTGTAGCAGAAGGTGTAGATTTTTCGTGCCTGGATTTGTAAATGTTGGAGTATAGGTTTATCTGCCCTAAATTCTATAAGGTTAGAGCCAGAGAACAGTCCCAACCAAGACTCCTGGATTCAGATGTCTTAACACTGAGGAGTTTTAAATCCAGATGTCTACCAGATTTGTAGCAGTAATAAATCTAAAAACTTGTAATAGCATTTGATTCTTTCAAACCCAAAGTTTAGTCAGGGCTGAACCACAAGATAGTAAGACATCACCAGAGCTTATATGAAAGTGGGAAGCAAAGGAAAAGAGTAAACGAACCACAGACTTTTCTGTAGAATTGCTATGACAGGCTTAAGCTGGTCTTAAGAATACAACAAGAATGTAAAGCCAACTCAGGGATCCTATTACTACCTGAAAATCAAATTAACTTAATGGAATAGTAAACATTACTTTAGAAAATTAACTTGTCAAATGAAAAGATTTGTAACAACATCCTTCAGTACTCAGGTTACTGCAGTAGAAGGTCCTTTCCTGGGTAAGTTTGGTTTGGTTCACGATAAATACAAACTTAATCAGCATGCTAAAGTATAGCTCCTTAGATTTGGGTTTACTTTGTACTTGAACCTTTTAATGAAATGAGGAAAGAGGGAGCAGGAGGAGGGATCTCTAACCAAGGAATTTGAAAATCATTGTAACACAAAATCTGCATGGTTTTGCATCACCTACAGCATCTGAGTATCTTCCAGAACTTGCAGTTGTTTTTTTTTTTATTTTAACTCATTTCCCATATTGTATGAGATTAATGCCTTTTTGTGCTTTCATGTCTTCTTTTATATCCTTCTATTTTAGTGTGAGTGTGCAGTAAATGTAAGTCCACTAGAAATCACCTTTGTGTGAAACAGAGACTGGTTTCCTGTCCAAAGTGGAAGTCATGTCTCCAGTCCTGGAAACTGTTTTCTGCGGAGCAGAAAATGTCACATCACTGCAAAGGTGACAGCAGTGATCCTGGTTTTGGACACATAAGTAATTTCTTCATGAGGTAACAAGCCATTCTTTGGGGGTCCTTTGCATATTAGGACCTGAATTTAAACTGAACCTTGATTCCTGTTGTGGAGAGAAAGAGCCCTGTGAAATTGCATCCATACTGACCTGAGCTTTCCAGGTGACTTGGCTCATTTCTTCTCTAAATCTTTCAAAAGGTGTTTCTTCAGTAAACTAACAAAATCTGTTTCTGGAGGTAGAAACAATAGAAACAATCCTCATCATCACCTTGCTCCAGATATTCCTATATACCACAGTGAACATTATTTTTTTAGAAAGGTTCAGAAAAATAGAGTTTTTCTTTTTCTGTTTGTGCTGCAATATATCTTTTTTTTTTTGGTAAATGTGGCTGGAATGACGATCCTCCTCTTCTTTAACCTACCCTACCAAAAGAGAACTACCCAAAGCCACACAAGCTTACCAAATGTCCTTGATTCTCAACTCATTCAATCAAAAAGCAGATGTATGCTGTTTGTCTAGCAAGGTCACCAAATTCATTTGGTACCATAATCACAGCTTTTATGACTGTCCTTGAAAACTGCAGGCCTGTTCCTGTCAGTTTTATACCTGTTTGGAAGAAAAGAGCTGCCAACTGAAAAAGTTTTCATCCATGTGGATATATCTGCACATGAATATATCAGGAGAGAGCACTGATTTTTTTCTTGAGCAACAGGTCAACATGTGCTACAGCTTCTGAGAAGCCAGTATCACCTGAGGCTTCACCAGTCAGATGTATCTGCAGTCAGAGAGTCTGACTGTGAAAATGGGCAAAGGTTTGTTTAACTCGGTAGAGAAATATCCAATTGCACCATTTGATGATCTGATTCTGAGGATCTGAGAGAATCAGCATCTCACTTCTCTTAAATACGGGTTGTATCACTTAGACACATATCTAGCCATCCTTCCCTTTGGTAGCTGGCCTTTTCCATTTAAGACAAATGCAAGTAATTTATTTCAGTAATTTTATTTTATCCATTTTTTTTTTCCCCTGGTATTAGTTCCAGAAAAAATGCAAAAAAGACATTTATAAGCGAGCACTTAAAAAACCAGCACTTCATCAACCAAATTAAGTGCATAAGCAAATGCGAAGTCCATAAATTACATTTAAATGATGTCTCAGCAAGAAACTGAACTATCATCCTTGATAAATCCAAATTTTGGTCATTCATTGTTTTAGAAATAAAAAATGGAGTAAAAATGAGAGAGAATGAAAGGTTTAACAATAATTTTCCTGACAACCAAAACAAAACCTCAGAGAACCTGGAGAAATAACATGCCTAGCCCTGAAAAGGGAAATAGGAAACCGTCCAAATGCAGACATTTTTCAACAAACTGTGGCACTACTGTTTGTCATCTGAAAGGAATAATCCAGTGCTTGCTCTTTTGGCATGTACTTTTCTTGGCGTGCTGTGTATATCAGTATCAAGAGTTTTCACAGAGGTATGTATGTGCAAAACCTGAGCTGTGGGGTGTTGGTGTTACTTCTGGAGAAGATCATTAATATCCTATCCAAAAATTAATAATGTAGGTGAATGAACTGATTATGGAGGAAGTTTTAACACAGAACTTCTCGTTGATGAAATTGCTGTCCCCTAACAGCTATGGGTGCTGTAGTCAGCTCTTCAACAAGAGGCATAAATAGACCTAATTTTATTTAACTCACTTGGATCTGAAAGACAACATATATTCCTTTTTTTTTTTTTTAAATACTTCTGATTTTTTTTTTTCACTGCAGTAGATGAACATGGTAGAAATAATAATCAATTAATCATAAAAATTCTGTGAAGTGGGTACTCGGAATGCTTAGCTTTGAGCAAGAGAGCAAAACCATTGAAAACTTAGGCGTTCCGCTCAAAATGACAAACACCGTGGCAAAATCTGAAATCAGGACCTAAACTTGGTTAATTGATTGTGCTCAGACCCCACTGCCCTCTCTTAGAGAGGAGACATAGAAAAGGTGTACAAACTTGCTGGATATTCACAACGAGTCGTGGCCCCAAGTTGCCAAGTTCACATCCCATGTCCAGTCTTCTGCCTTCCAGTGCGAAGAAGGAATGAACTGGGATCCAGATGAATGGAAATTATTTTGGTCTATCTGTAGATCTATCTGTTGCTCTGCTGGACTATAAATGGCAATTACTTTCCTTCAGTGCCCTACTGACAAGTAAAAGCATACACGAGTAGCGGAGATTATTGCAAGTATAAATGAGCAACTGCAAAGAGATTATTCATTACACCCTGCCAGAGCTCAATCACAGAATTAATTCGTTTCAGATGCTGAACAAAGGTTTTGTATTTTGATCCAAAGCATCATGCTAATGACTACAGACATGGGGAATAACTGCTGCCTCTGTGGGACAGAGCATTGCTTGAACAAAAAGCTGACTTCAGACTGACGGGAGGTTTTTTGCCATTTTTGATGGGGTTCATTAGCAAGGTAGCCAGGTGAGGGAATGCCATGTGCCTTTGTCACTTTGCTTGTATCCTCTAGCTATCAAAACTTGAAAGAAAAAGATACAATGGCTTTTGTGCAGTATTATGTGCAGGCCCATTTATCCCAGAGAGCTTCTCCATATTGACATCCCGGGTTGAGATTTTCATCAAGACATACTGTGAGTTATTACCATAATGTCCATAGACTTTGAAATACTTAAAGGATTTGAATGGAAATATATTGATATCAAAGCTTCTTTTAAGCCTATTTTCCACAAGAATCAGGTATAGCTGGCTGGATGTTATAAAACCAGCAGAAGAATATTATATCGTTGTCAAAAGTAGCAAACTTTTACAGGTTTTGGGGAATCAAATGATTTCCTTACACCCACACACGATCAAATTAGCGTATAAAATTAATTTTGAAATAATATCACAATGATAATTCCCAGTGGAAAAAGAGCATATCGGAGTGAGAGAAATGGAGACTGGGAAAATAACTGGGGAGGAATTAGAATAGAAAACTTTTTGCAACACCTTCTGTGGGTATCCAGTGAAATCCCCTGGCTGGCATGGAGCTGCTATCATACTGAAAAATTCACTTTCTTGGACTTCTTGGATCAGAGAGGTCAACTCTGTTGAGGACAAACTTTGACAGGTTTCCTGGGAAAAGAAGTCGAAGGTGGAGAGAAATCTTCTATTTGTAGATAGAAGATTGGCAACCTTCTGTGTGAGTGGCCTTTAGAGATCATCTTGGTTTTGGCACTTGGAGTTCTGGATTAGTTGTGAGGATGTTGTGCAGGGTGCATATAGAGTAACTCACCATGGAACGAATTTTGGATGCAGATTCCCTGTTTTGGCCCAATAAGGAAAAATATCCCACATTGAAATGCATGAAGGTTGTCTTGATGTATGCAGGAAGAGAGGTCATTTTGTGGCCTCCAACAACAAGGGTTTCATCATGCCCTGAAGTGACATTAGAAAATGTGATGTTTTGGAGCATGGATGGGTTGATTCTATAAGATTTGAAGCAGAGGTGTGGCAAGAGGAGACAAAAATGGAAAAATGGTAGTTCTGTGGCAAATGCTCTCCTGACAGAGCCAAGATTTCACCTGGCCCACCCAGACCTGCTTCATCCAACAGGGCCACGGAAAGCATCTCATGCTGACAAGAGAAATTGCCTTCTGTAGTATGTCTCCCCTTTGTGTAGTGGCCTATAATGAGATATCCTATAACCTCAGGCTGCATCGCATGGAATTCACAAAGCCTCTACTGGGTTAGTGTAAATATATGCCATGTGCCAACTGGGAGAGGGATGGAATGGCAGAAACAAAATAGTTACAACTTTTAAGGACTATGAACACTGAATGCAACTACTTGAAAACTGACAGGAGCTAAGACAGCTGTGGAAAAAAAAAAAAAAAAACAACAAGTGAATTAGATGGAAATGTCAGGGCCAAAAAAGGAAACGATTTGAGAAGAAACCTACAGGAATAGATAAATGTGTCAGGAGGACACACTGCTTTTCGTTAGAAATAAATATGTTCTGGAGTAAAGCTAAACTGATGCTTTTAATTCTTTTTAGGGCATTTGAAAATTTCGTGTGATGTTACCTATGGGAAACAGCAACTGTTTTTCTTTTCTTTTTTTTTCTTTCTTCATATTTCCTACAGACTAGACAGAACAGACACAGTGATCTCTTGTGCAGATGTTACCTAATGATTATCCTGACTAGATTCAAAACAAACTATCCAAGATTAAATGAAAAGACAGCTTGTCACTGGAAGTTTTAAGGGGCCACACGTGTACCCACCTGATGGGAGGAGATAAGTGTGCCCTGGGCTTCTGTATTCTTCTGTACTCTTCTTCATGGCCAAGAGTGATCCTTAGCTTGCTTAGTTGGCAAGCAAGCTTTTCTATTGTGATTGCTATGGTGATCCAGCATTTTAACAGCAATTCAAGGAGTTACCAGGTCAAGACCCATATCTGGGAATACAAATGGGCAAGTACCCATCATGATAGCTTAGGTTTTTTTCACCATTTTATCAGCCTCTGGAGACTAAGGTCCTGAAAGTGCCGTTGGTCTGGTCAAACTGGCAGACGAGGGGGCTAATGGCTTTCAGCCATGGTAGCTAGTGGGATCCAAATGAGCAGATGATGATGGTATGGTGATGGTTTCCAGCCCTGTAAAGCAAAACTCCTGCTGATTTAGAAGTTCTCCTTGATGAACACCACATGTCTATACTGAACTTTCTCTTCTATTTATCTTAAATTTCCTATGAAAACCATTTCTACATGAAGGGATAAAGAATCTACGTGCTTAAAAAGAAAATCAAGCTGCAGTGCTTAGAAGAATGTTTATTCAACTGTGAAGTCCACTGTTGAAATAGGGACTGACAGACGTTAGCTATATTTTATCACTACTCTCATGAATGCCAGGACTGGAAATGCTCAGAAGCAGCTGATGCCAACAGTAATCTCAGCCATCAACCCTCAGTTGAACATGTCCTGAGAAGATTTATTCTTGCCTTTTTTTTGCTTATTCCAGCCTTCCCACAGCAGATCTTAATGCAAAATGTTCCAAATTTCACTGACAATTCCAAGTAACTCACTGAGAATGGAACAAAGCACACAAAGTACTTGATTCAAGGAGGAGAGCACCTGAAATAGGATTTAGGAGGGATGTAAGTGCTTACCTTTGAAACTGCAATCCCAAAACCTTCTCTCAGCTGCAGTGTAATTCTGGGTGTGCTTAAAATGTGTTGGCACCCTAGTCTTTTACTTTCTGAGCAGCCAAAATTTGCTGCAGGTCAATCTGCTCTGTCCAGAACAACGTTCTTTGCGTTGATGGTAATTGCGTAGTAACCATCCCATGCCTAAAACCAAAGAGGACTCCTGTCACGAGTAGCCTTCTTCTGCCTGGTTCACTTGAAGGTGTTAATGCAGTAAGTAATAGGAAAACAGGACACCTGCTCTGGGATGGTCTCACGCACACCATTCAGCAGCGGTGGCTGTTGTCCTCATGCTGGCACTGTCCCCTGTAACGCAGCAGAACACATTGCTTGTTCTGCTTCTGGGATATTTTGTCTGATGAGTGTGAGAACAGCAAGGCAAACCTCTTTCAGGAGAGGAGCAATCTTACCCTCTCACACTGAGAGTATGTCACTTTGCCTATGTCATTTTAGCGTGTGGGCTGTAATATATATATATAGTTAATGTCTGCTACATTGAGGTGCTGGACCGTGTCCAGAGAAAGGCAACAAAGCTGGTGAGGGGTCTGGAAAATAAGTCTTATGAGGAGAGGCTGAGTGAGCTGGGGGTGTTCAGCCTGGAGAAAAGGAGATTGAGAGGAGACCTTCTCGCTCTCCACAACTATCTGAAAAGGATGGTGTAGAACGGTTGGAGGTTAGTCTCTTCTCTCAAGCCACAGGCAACAGGACAAGAGAAAACAGTCTCAAGTTGTGCCAGGGGAGGTTCAGATTGGATATTAGAAAATTCTTTACACTGAAAGGGTTATTATGCCTTGGAATGGGCTGCCCAGGGAAGGGGTTGAGGCACCATCCCTGGAGGTATTTAAAAGAC
The DNA here is from genome assembly GCA_026546715.1 of Gallinago undulata. Classification (NCBI taxonomy): domain Eukaryota; kingdom Metazoa; phylum Chordata; class Aves; order Charadriiformes; family Scolopacidae; genus Gallinago; species Gallinago undulata. The sequence continues at coordinate 83,048,130 of JAOTQQ010000023.1, forward strand.
AGGTTGACATAGTGCTTAGAGACATGGTTTAGTGATGTTTTTTTATCAGAGTTAAATTGATGGTTGGACCAGCTGATCTTTAAGGTTCCTTCCAACCTAGGCAATTCTATGATTCTATGGTCTATAATTTCCCCAGAATAGGATTAGTGAAACACAGTAGCTCACGTGTGCGTCCTGGCTTGCTTGTACACTGCAGCTCACGGTGAAGAAAATATCCAGGAATGGTTCTTGAAACTCAGAAGTTATCTTTCAGTTTTACAACTCTCACTGACCAGTCTCTGGCATCTTAACATGAACACGCACGTGCTCATTTGATTAAAAACCTTGAGAAAAGAAGAAAGGCTTAAAGATTCACCACAGGTCAATGCCATGTTCAGCTGAACAGTCGGTTTATATTCTCATCACACAGTGTTCTGTCTCTGGAAAGGGAAACAGACATGAAACCACCTGATTGATTAATGGGATGCAGTTGCACACAGTGTCGCTATAAACACGTACAGTGAACTACTCACAAACAGCATAATATCCACACATTTTTTGTTAAAAGAATTTACAAATAACTTCTGCTGAAATGGTTTATTTCATAACTTATCTGTGAGAGATTTGCAGACAGCAAGTGCAGGTGAAATAGTGATTTATTGCAATTACTTAACTTGCTTTCAAATATATTTGTGTGTGCATGCATGGAAAACACATAGGATTTTATGAAAGAAATTCAGTGGTTTGTTTCTATACAAATGAAAGCCCTGTGTAAGTTTTGGAGGTAGGAAAAAAAAAAGAGCAGAGCTTTTATGTTCTCCAGAAGTGTCTGGAGATATCTGATTTACTGCACCTTGTAAGCACTTACAGGGGAGGTTGGGGATACTTTTTCCCACCAGGGAAAGCTGAATGGGATTGCTGGGGAGCACTGCTTCAGCAATGTGCAGGGGAGTGATGTTCACTGCAGCCAGATGAGAGGTGTGCCTTCTGCCTGAGAAGGAAGGCTGTATCCTTCTCCATCACTTTGGCCCTGGAGCATGAGCTTTGATGCAGAAACTTTGATGCAGAACCTATGGCAGTCTGTTCCATAGCAGTGCAGAGAATGAGTTGCAGAGGCATCTACAACAGCCAAAATAATTCAGTTGTGACCTCTTCATGTTCCCATAAAACTGTTTTTCCCTCGGCATCAGGAGATGAGTCAGCAATAGTGATAACAAGAGTTAGAGAAAGACTGGAAAAAACGAGTGTCCCAAGTACTTTGGCAGTGAAAAATTAAGCTTCAAAGTGATTTCTTCATAGAACATTTTTTTCTCTCTCCAGGACACCAAATCGACTGACTATTAAAGAAAGAAGAAAAAGAGTGAAAGAGGGGAAAAAAGGACTTGGATGATATTTCTCAGCGTCTGCCAATATCTATCTGCTTTTGGAAAAGTTGCGTAACACAACCTGCCAAGAGAGCCCTGTTTGAACAGAGGTTAGTAATCCTTTCTGTTTGGTAGTATGTTTGTGGTTTCGCAGAACTGACCCGCAGGGCCTCATTTTCAACTGGTGTAACAGGCTGTATTGTTTTTTAAGCCTATAAAGATCAGGAAATTCTCCTTTGGATGCAGCTTAACAGACCACATAAACTACCATCAGGTTACCATCAGGTCTATCATTCTTCCTGTAGGACAAGATGGGTGATTGGAAACCTTCAGTGTCCCTTTCCTTGAAGGGCAATCTTTGCATCCAGTCATCAAGCATATAGGAAGAAAGTCATGGAGCTCACAGTATGAGGTGTTATGATTTAAACAAGGGCTGTCGCAAAGATTTTTTTTTCTGGTTTGCGATATTTTCAATGTAATTTATTCTGATTTTTAAATCTGCTCTGCATGATAAATGAAAAACGGTGTTGCAAAAGGTTTTTTAATACAGATAAGATTTAGTAATTCAAATTTTCTAATGGAAGAAAATGACTTTTAACATTTAGCTGCTTTTTGGTTTTTGTCTGCTTCCTGAGGTTTAGGCCCTACCTGCCGTCCAAAGCTACTGCCTTGACAGCTGCATCCATATAATGGACCCACCAGAGCCCCTTTTCAGAGATGTATACAATCATAGAATGGTTTGGGTTGGAAGGGTCCTCAAAGATCACCACGTTCCACTGCCCTGCCCTGGGCAGGGACACCTCCCACCAGACCAGGTTGCTCCAAGCCCCATCCAACCTGCTCTTGAACAGGGATGGGGCATCCACAGCTTCTCTGGGCAGCCTGTTCCAGTGTCTCACCACCCTCACAGGGAAGAATTTCTTCCTGAGATCTAATCTAAATCTCCCCTCTTTTAGTTTAAAACTGTTTCTTTTCGTCCTATGTGCCTGTTGCACCTGATCCTACCCCACCTCTGACAAAAATGTCCTGTCAGCTTGGGGCTTTTGTTGGCTGGGATCCTCCCAGATCCCTCTGGTGCAGAACTTTCCTATGGTAGTTCTCTCTGTAGTTGGGCCAAAGGAGGCTCTGTGCTATCTGGCTGCAGAAATGTAGCTCCCCAGGGGACTTTTTGGTGGATAAACAGAGGAAACAAGGGGCTTTGGGCATGCTTGAAGGTGGGTAGCAGCTGAACTGCAGTGTTGAGACTCTTAGCTGTCTAAATCTCTTTGCTGATTCCACCCTTGTGGTTTTAAGCAGGGCACTCCAGAAATATCATTGCTTGTGGCCTTCATACGTTGTTGCTCAATAGATAACTTGTGTGCCTGGGGTATTTGAAAAGTTTAATGAAAAATTTCCTATTTTAAGCAGTCTGCAGAAAATGTTTGTTGTTGTGAATCTAAAATGATGTTTATTGTAGTAATGAGTCTAAAGGAAGAAATGTGTTTCATAAGGTGTTTCCCAGGACCTTTGCCCTCAATATTTGCTTCTTGAAACTAGTAAGTAAAAAAAAAAAACAAAACAAAAAACAAAACCAAACATTGCCATTTTGTTTTATTGTTCTGTCAGGCACTGGCCTGTGCACACTGTTTGAGAATCTGACTCTGCACACCAGCAAAATCTCTGTCTTGATCTACTTCTCCTCATAGTCATGAAGACGCCAATCAATTTAGCTGGGATTTGGATGAAACCTGCTGAGAGGACTGTAACATTCCAGCTTTCTTCAACCTAGAGCTGTGAGAAACATTCACCACAAACCCCAAATCTTTTGAAGTCAGCTTAGGTTGAATATCAGACACACGGAGGGACTTACTGTTGGATGGAAACAATGTAAAACTCTCCTTTTGACAAACTTTTGACCTGAAACCTGGCAATACTCAGATATTTTGACTGAAGTTACTTTGAGGCTAAAAAGCCAAAAGTGAAAGAAAAACCTCAGAAACTGCGAAGGGGGCATGAGGATCTCAAATTTAAGATAAACCTGCATCACCTTTCATGCAAGCATGAACACAGACTACTATCCTGTCGAGCCTGAAAATAATCAAGTCAGTTATCTATTCTCAGAAAAAAACAAACTATGGGGATAGGAGTGTTACTGGTGCTTTTCCCAAAGACTTGCTCAAAAGCATTGTTTAGAATCCCAGCTGAGATACAGCTTTTCCACATATCTACCCAAAATTGTTGGTTACCTTATAACTGTCAAGCCATTTGAAACTTTGATGATGAATAGCAACTTGGAAATAACCTTGTGCAGTGTATTTGCGTTGTTCCTTATTTTAGAAATAAATTATTTTTTCTCCTCTTGCATTGCATTAGGAATGACTACAAAAGATCAATACTCAGCAGCAAGGAGAAATAACAGCAGAATTTGCTTAGTTGTTTTGCCCAGACTGAATTCAGTGGAAAACCACTATCCGATGGACAAGAGGCTGTGTTGCATCTGCAGATAAGAATATATCTTGGGAGAAAAGAGCTTTTCTCCATTAAAGTGTTGTTGCAGAGGATCAGACAAACATTTCCAGCTCTCTGAGTAGTTCAGGTTCTGAGAGCTGCAGTTCCAACAGCCTCCAGGAAAGAAGTCCATTGTGCACATGTATGTGAGTTCTCTCACATGAAGAGAAGCACGATAAAAGCAGAGAAACTTTTTGAGTTGCCGAATCCTAACTTTTTTTTTTGTCAGCATGGAATTTTCTGTCTGGAGAAAAAGAACATCTTATTCTCTCTCCCGCTGCTTCTTGCTGCTTAGATTGCCTCCCTAATTGGAATCTGCAGTATAAATGTGCAAAAAAGGATATTCTTTGAGCATACCTCAAGGGTGAGCTGTCTTACCAAGGAAACGATTTCATCCTGTGTGTTCTGAGAAGAGCCTGGCTCAACAGAATGCCTGTTTCATTGCTGAGCAGAGCAAAAGACGGCAGGGCGAAACGATTCTGGCAACTGAAACTGCAATACATTGAATAACATGAATATTAATTCATATTATTCATGTGCAGCTTTTTGTAGTCTCCTACAGAATTATTTGCCTTCAATTTGTGCAGCTGAAGTCCCAGCATTCTGCTTTTATCGCTGCTTCAGCTTAAACCATACTTGAATCGCTGAAGAAACAAGATATAAAATTCGAGATGAGATTTGTTGCTTGTTGCAGAGTGGGCTGTGCTTTCGAACAGTTCCCGTCATACACCTTGAGTTTTGCACTCATGAGTGGACAAATTGGAATGCACAAATGGAATTAGCAGTTTTCACAGGCATGCCTGACAGCTTAACAGTGCTCACTGCAGGAGGACCATGCAGAGTGGCCCATCCAAAGACCTACACCCCCATCCCTGGAGGGGTTCAAGGCCAGGTTGGATGGGCTTTGAGCAACCTGGTCTGGTGGGAGGTGTCCCTGCCCAGGGAAGGGGGTTGGAACTTGATGATCTTTCCAACCTGAACCATTCTATCATGATTCTATGATTCTATGTAGGTGGCACCTGCAGCATAAGTGGTTGCATTAAATCATGGAGACTCTCCCAGGAGACTATGTCTAAACTAAGAAATGGTTAAGCCTGTTTCACTGCCAGGAATGCCACAGCTGTACCAATGCCAAGTAACAATTATTTCAAATGGGACGCACCTTTAATTAGTGTGATGGTCTTAATCCAGCAAATTTTAGTGTTAGTAATATCCCAGCTAAAGCCAGTAGAGTTATTCAGGAGTTCAAAATTAAGCATATGCCTATTTCCTATGTGGTATTTTGGAAGGCTGTAAATATAACTGAACCAAGCTCCAGATGCTCTGTTTTCATTGCTGACATTGTTTGGAAGTTGAGAGCAATATTCGTCATCAAAGACAAACAAATGGAGGATGACTCAGTCTCATCTTCACTCAGAGGGGAAGAATCTGAAGGGAATTGGATTTCCCTGTTTAGAGAAATCTACACAAAGGGAAAGGAATTCACATTTGTCTGAAACACTGAAATGTAATCCTGTTAAGAACTGGTTTTCTGTAGTTATTCAAAATTAGGTCTGAGGTTTTTAGGTCAAACACAGCTCATTTCTCCCTCGGAGAAAAGCTGAAGGAAAGGCTTGATATCATCGTGAACTTTTGCTTCCTGAAGAAACACACAAGGATTCCAGTTTCACATGTGTTCCTTCTCAAATCAATGAAAAGTACTTTTCAGATACCAGCAGCACATCAGCCACAACTTTCTGCTCCTTGAGCCAAGAGTGAAAGATATGTTCCTTGAAAAGTCCACAGCGCAGATAAAATAACATTTTTTATTAGCTCCACCCCCCATCAAAACCACTTGTGTAGAACTGACAGCTTATTTTCCTTATGTGCTTGGTGTCTTAGTTCTTATTACAGAGAGTGAAATACATGGAAAAACAGCACACTGAGTGAAATGATTAAAGAAAATTGGAAGATCTCATCAAATGCTCTCCTGGGTAAGTGCAAGCTGAAAGGTTCAAGTACTGAGTTCATCAGAGTGTCTCAGAAATATCCTTCATTATTTTTTATTAACTAAATATCTCACCTTCCCTGGTTAAAGCCCTGTTCATTTTGTTGAGTAAATGCATGAACAAAGCTTGATGGATGGTGACAAATTAGCTATAAAGAACCTCATAAATAGCAAAGGGCCGTTAATCTGGCACAGTTTGAGCTTCACTTTCAGCATAGTGAGCAGGAGAATTATCTGTAATTAATATCAAAGACCTTCTCATCATTCTCAAATAAGTATTTAGAAGGTGCAGAGCTCTGAACTGTTGTCATGAGACTAAACCACCACCTTTTCTCTGATGTGCCAGCAGTAAATTTTTATAGCTGCGGGATGGGATGCACTGCTCCTCTCCTGTTGCTGTTCATAGAATTTCCCAGAGCACAGAAAGCAGCACTGATGTTAGTTCTCAGCCCAAGAATTACCACGGGGATTCCCCAGAAGAAAAAAGTAGTGGGGCTCAGCTGGACTGAGGGATGGAATACTGAAGGGAATAAGAGAAGTATGGGGATGATCCTCAAGAACTTCTGGGAAGGAGGCTGATACTCTGAAAGAAAACTTTTGCTGAACTGCAGAGCTGTCTGTAGTGGAAGGACAACTTATCCTGTGGAAGGATGAGATGTAACTGCAGAAAACTCACTTGGGAAACCCATCCACACCAGGGGGCTGGCAAATTGGGCGCAGCACCCACTCCAGTCATGTAAACCCTCACGGCGGGCTCCTGTTTCCAGTACAAAAGTTGAATCGGAGACATTCATCATAAAACAGCACATAAAGGGTATTCAAAGAAAAGTTAAGCAATGCAATATTCAAATAAAATCTGAGTAAAACATGCTTCAGTTAAGTAACATATTTGAAATATATTGAACTCTTATTCATGATTTTCCTCGGGGCAGTATTAGTGCAATAACAAAACAGATGAAGCTGAGTGCTTGATTTGAAAAGGTTGGGACTTGAAGGCCTGATTTACTGTCCAGTGAAGCTCTGCAGGCTGGTCTTCCCAGGAGCTGCAGTTCCTGGGTTTGGAACGCCGAGGCGAGAGCCTTGGAGCGCGAAGCAGGCCAACTGTGGCTGAACATAAGGTCACAACCAGGAACATATGAGAAGTATAAATCTTTATTGGGCTGGGCTGCAAAACATTAGGTAATGGGACCAGTGACAAAAAAAAAGAACGTTTTCTGAATTGTACTCCAGAATGCTCACCAGAACAGGAGTTCAGGCCTCTAGCAAGGGGCAAATGTCACGTTTCTGGTGCTGGTAGGAAAAAAAGAAAGAAAAGTCAAGCAAGAGGGGTTTTTCCTGCATCGTGCACACCTACAGTGTTTCAGTCTATAAGAGCTCATGGCAGTTTCGTAGTTCAGGCTGTTTGCACAGTGCCAACACAATCCTTTGCAGTTCTTTTCCAGCTTCCGTTGCCATACCTGTCTTCTGACCTTTTCTCACCTTCTTTCCCACCTACAAATAGAGAAATTGAGCTGCGAAAAAACAGAAAAAGAACACCCCCCCAAACCTTCTATTTCTGGGGAAATGTTTCAGTACTTGTTTCCACTCTGAACTGGGGTGGACGGCTGAAATATCTCTTTTCCATCTCCCCAGGGGAAAAAACAAAAGTCGTGAAAACTCTTTGCTCAGAATGAATGAAATGCTTTGTTGCGAATCGGTTTTGAATTCATTTTTCTGTTGAATTGGACTGAGCCCAGGGGAGATGTTCACACAGCTGGGGGGCTCGCTGAGTGAAACCTGAGTTGTCCATCTATTCAGGTCAGATATCCAAGAGCCTGTAGGCTAGAAGTTTGGGGTCCTTCTTCAATTCATTTATTGAGACATTCCCCATGGGCTCTTTCTTCTCTTGTTGGCAAAGACCGGTCTCCTGTAAGGAAGAAGAAGGTGGTGAGACCTTGAAGAAAAGGCAAGGATGTCAGAGTAAATCCATCCTGCAAACTGAATCCAGACCTTAGGTTCCCAGTTGATCCATTTTAATGGTCTGTATTGTGACTACTGCTCTGTCTAGGATAGGGACTCGTCCAGAAAGACTCCAGCTGCTCTGCTGAGAGTTCTGTGGCCGCTTGTGGGATGCTTTGGCCCCTGCATGGTCCTGCTCGTGTCTGTTACTGGGCCACCTTGTCCCAGAGATCTGCCCTGTATCTGAGCAACCCTGTTAGTCCTACCTCCATCTCTACATCAAGTGTGGCCTCTTCTGCTCCAGGAAAATGGCACTTCTCATCCCAGAAATGCTCTGAATTAGATCATAAACTTTTCAGATCGGGACTGACTGAGCTTTTTTTACCTCTCTTTTCCAAACATTGCCATGAGGGAAGTACAGTACAATACAGACGAGAGAAAAAAAAAACAAGAGACAATAGACCTGTACAGGGTGTCCAAAACTCATGAATAAACTGTTACTGAGAAAAACACACTTCAAAGAGGAATCTGAAGGAGAAGAAAGCAGGTATTCAGTCAACCACAGCTGAGGCATTCTTCCAGTCTAGTGGGCTGTCTAATGGTCTGTTGTCAGAGAGGAAGGGATGTGAAACGGGTATGAACACATTTTTCTGCACTTGTTGCTGCAAGGAGAATAAGTAAGTTGTGCATTAAAATGAGATTCCTTTAATAAAACTGCATGTTGCTGAAATTGAGATGGTGCAGTTTTTATGGAGTGAAATTGAACTTCAGATATGAAGTTCTGCTCCTCCTTTTTCTATTTCTATGAGTTTGCGTACGAGATGTCATCTGGTAGATTCAGTCGAGTCTGTAATGCTTCAAAGGGCTTTAAAAATAGTATTGTAAAAAAGGACTGTAAAGCACAGCATTGTGTGTAGGGAGACAGGTAACGATGTCTGAATTTACACCAGACACAGGAACAAAGGAGCATGAACTTAAAAAGAATGTAGCAAAACCAAAGGAAATCTCTTTCTGATAAAGCACAGAAATTAGTTATGGAAATATCTCTTATGTCTGCTCCTCACTGCTGAGGCTGTGCTGCAAACATTGTCCAGTCTTGTCTTAATCGCTCTGGGCAGTGGTGCTACTGGTTTTGTCTCTAGGAAATTGTTCTAGCTTTAAGAAGCCTAAAGAAATGGTCATTACAAAATGAGTTGAAACATCTGAAACCCTCTGCAGCTAGACATAAACAATGACATCAGTAATTTCAATCCTCATTAGAGTGCAATCTGTTAAATTTGTATAGTTCAAGTGACCACGTGGACTAAGTTTTGCTTAGTAGTCCACATCGTGTCTTCGAGCACCATCCCACCACGCATTGATCTCTTCTCGACAGCCTTTCTTGTTTACTTTCTGCACTTCAGATGTGAGGAGAAGGTGTGCCTGGAATCAACTCGCCTGTACAAATCGTGATACTGCTTTCCTTTGATCTGAGTTTTCCTGAGGTAATTAGTGGGTGCTGGACCAAGGCGCTTCACAAAAATCTCTCTTCTCTCTCATGCTCTCCTATCACCCGTGGAATCGATTTTCTGACTCAAAGGCAACATCCTCATCTTGTATATTGCCCCCCTGAAGACTTAGCATTTATATCATGTGTGAGGAAAACTAGCTGTCGTGTTATTTAGTGAGTAATATAGTTGTCTAGTACTGGCTTGTGTGGAGAGAGTGGAGTCAATGCCAGAAGACCAGCGTGGAGGAAATAGAGGGAAGACAGACCGCAGGCAAATAACCCTGTGCTCACTGAATACCTTCCTGTGCTGAAGCAGAGTATAATTTATGTTATTAATTACATATTAAAACTGAAGGGTCTTATTTCCCTTGACAGAGTCACGTTGGTTTGAGATAAACTGCGTTTCAATGCATGGTTTGAATTACTGAATGCAGCCAGAACAATAGAGCCCGGGTGCTCTGCCTTCCCTGGCAGTGTTTCTTATCCTGGTTGGCTCCACCTGAAATCTAATGCACGTTCCCAGAGAAGCAACTGGTACCTCTCCAGTCTTCACAGGCAGCTGCCCCCACGTAGGCTGACAAGGTTTCATAGCGTACACACAGCCACTTGGGAAACTGGTAATAGTTTTGTTGGGCCTGAGATAGGAGTCTTTCCTCACTGGCTGTAATCACTCATAACCAAATATATTATTTCTTATGCAAATAAGTAAACTACTAAAGTTCATAGCCTTTCTTCACGTTTATATCCTTCAAATATTTACAGGGAAGTTGATGATCATGCCCTTTTCATCATTTAATCCTTGCTTAGTCAGACAAGTGTGTTGTACTCATCTTATAAAACCTCTCTTCGTACAGCAAGTCGGTCTCTCTAACCCCTTAATCATGTGTGTTGCTCTAGTCAGAAATTCCTTCTCCTTTGTCCATGGAATAAATCTCTGCCTTATGCACGATGTTCCCCAGACGAGTAGGAAGGACTAGCGTTCTGTGTGACAGGGAAAAGGAGAAAGGAAGAACTTTGTGGGGTGAAAAAAGCTGAGTGAGAGCAGTGAGTGCCCATGAGGTGGAATTCACTTCTGTTCGTAGACTGACCCTTTCAGTGGCCATTGGAATTATCAATCTTTTCATTTGAGGTCTGAAGTGTGGGATTTATTTTAGGTTAGGGACGGTTACGATGTTACTTTATGCTGTATGTGGGCTCATTACTAGGCTGCATTTAAACCCTTGTTGTGGATAGGGAAAAAAGGGAAAAGGCTTCTGAAAACAGGCTAAGAGTGATTGCTGCTTTCCAAGCCATGGTCTGTTGGCTGCTTCTAAGGAATTTCCAAAGTGTAACTAACAAAAGTACAAGTTCAAATTTACTATCCAGGGATCTGTAGCTCTGTGTAGCTTTGAACAAATCTGAACATTGAAAAAGGTTGTCCAAACACTGCTGTAGAGATAAAAATAAGAACAATGAGGAGAAAAGAAAGCTAGAATGTTGCAAGTATTGACCAGGTTTCACATGTGACTAATCTAGCAAATTAATTTAGTGCCCACAAAATTTATGGGACTCAAAACTGGCTGTTGGGACAGGTACTAATGCACAGGGATTGCTGTCTTCCACTTAGTTGTCAAACATGAATGAAATTTTACATGAAGACCTGTCACTGTCTGAAATATTTATGTGCCAAGAGGTAAAATTGATATGGTTGGACCTCGATCTAGCAGCAATTCAGGACATCTGAATGATGTTAATAGTTGGAAATTCAGCTCTTGAGGAAAAGATTGTGAACTCTAATGGTGTTAAGCCTAGGCAATAAGATATGAACTCCTGTACCTAACTTGAAAACTGATTTACTTGCAATCTGTCCTGCTCATTTTACTCTGCATGATTGACATGTAACTACTGTGTTTAGATCAGCCTGAACAGAAGCTCCCATTCAGTTCAATATGCTTTATAAACTACTATACATGCAGCCTCAATCTTATTTTTCTATAATCAATATTAACATACACATCTGAACTTAATTTAGATTTAACCTTAAAGTAAGGCAAGGACCATCTAGATGAGCTGGAGAAGTTCCTTCAGGTCAAGAAAGGGAGACCCATGTGCAGCAGCCTGGTGCTATAAATGCCTGCTTTTGAAATAACGAAGGATGAAGAAATGTCTGTCTCTAACTGGATGCCTAAACTGTTCTCCACCACTAACATTTTGTCCACCGTTTCTTCCACTATTTGGCCAATATTAATTCAGCTTTCTCTAAAGATAGCCTCCTCCCAGTGTGCTGCAATGCTTGTGGGTGAGAGCAGGGTTAAAAAAAAAACCCTCTTAGGGCAAAGAGCCTGCTTTCCTTCCAGGTGCTAACACGGAGGTTCTGCTCTGTGGATCATGACGGGCACTTGAATTACTGGGGATTTCTCAGTCATAGCCCTGATTCACTCACTAGAGGCAAAACACTCCTATTTTACCAGCTAAGGAGCCTTTAAGCAGGCTGATCCTGCACCCTTTTGTATGAAATAACTTTATTTGAAGGTTGAAAGGCGCATCCATCATCAGCTGATTTTAGCTGTCAGGCTAAAATCTCTAAAATAAACGAGTAGAGAACAAACTAGAATTTGCACACTTATATTTTTTCTGGTGTAAAAGAGGCAAAATCCCCTTTTAGTTCTGTCAGGGGTGTATGTTTACTGTAAAAATCTCAGATTGTTTCTATGCCATGGGATAGATCCTTTTTGAAACAATGTGATCTGCCATAAAGCCTTGCTTTATGCTCCCCTTCCCCAAGCATTTGTTCCTACCTCTATAATGCTGCTCAGAGCTGCCTGAGTTTTGCTGATGCGACTGTATTTAGGGTTGGGATCGAAATGGGGTTGGAGATGGAAGGAAAGGATAGCTAAATGGAAGCTGGGTGAGGTAGGAATGAGTGGTCATAGGAGGTCTGATGCCAGTGGAGCTGCTAGCAAAAATGCAGATACGACTATGCCTGTAGAGACTGGCATTTGCTTTGTTGAGCATGGAACCTATTAACCTGAATCCTCGTTCCCAGATTAGGAAAACTGGGAGGTCTGCGGAAGAAGGATGCTTAGCTCATGGAAAGGAAACAGTTCTGGTCACTTTGTCCCGCAATGGTCCTGTTACTTGACACTCAGCACGGATGTGAATGAAGATGTGAAGAAAGCGTACGTTCCTCCTTCTGAGGAAGAAGTTAAATCATCTGCTGGTAGATGTCAGCATTGGTCCTGGTATGTTGGCCTCTAGCATTGCTTTTGGTCCTGCTGCAAGTACTACCTGTGGAAATGGGGTCTGTCTGAACAACGCAGCGTACAGTGGTCCTTGTGAGCCTTCATCTGGATGGCCCTGCATGTTTTGAGTCAGTCAGTTTACTAGACAGACAAGATTATCACATTTCAACAATCATGTTCACTTCAACTGGGAAGCTCTGTAATATTCTCATCTGCCAATATTTTAATTACAGGATAGTGTTCACTTAGGGGAACTAAAATTAGAAGTGGATGAATGGATTTTGATATGAAGGGGAGGATTTTCTTTCTTTTTTTTTTCTTTTTTCCCTTTTTCTTTTTCCTTTCCCCAAGGAAATTATATTCTTGGGAGAACTGTGAAACCAGAAAGACCAAAATGGCCTTTTCTGAGCCATAGGGCGGAGAAGGGTTTGCAAACCAAAGGTCAGATACAAAAAAAACATCTATTTATAAGCATAACAATAAAAAGCAGGAAGGGATGATGTGCAAGTGGGGAAGGGACTGAGGAGAGAGGCATGGAAAAGAAGGAAAATATGATTTGTAGTTTTATCAGTGATGAGCGACTGAATGTTTGCGCAAAGTAGGTCAGAACAGAAGAAAACCGTTGTGGTGGGAGGGCCCAGGGGTGTAACGCAGGGATATGTGTCTCAGGCTGTAACCCATGGGATCAAGGGATGCCATTGCTTCTCCAGGGCTGGGTTTGGAAAGGAGGGCCTGGAATGCCGGAGTCTTCACCAGCTCCTTCCGAGAGCTGCTCCTAAATGAGCACCGAGTCTCTTGTTAGCTTCCAGGGTGAGGGCTGCAGCTTCCAAACCGCAGGCACATAAAGTGCTGTCAGGACAGGGAAGCCTGAATAAGTGTGAGCACTTCAAGACAGGGACTCAACATTGTTACGGAGTACACCTCCAAAACAGGAAGAAGAATCTCCCTTATGCTCATAAGTAATCTCTGGTTCTCTCTTTATTTGGCTGATTGTTCTTTATTTTCTCTTGCAGTAATGCTTAGTCCTCTTATTCTTGGGATACGTAAAGCTTCTCTGGGAAAGTGAATTAGAAATAAAGTTTGGTTTACTAAAAGCAATGAATGTTTAAGATACTGGAGAGTAGTTTAATCATATAGAATGTCTTCATGGATTAATAATATGTATAACGTATGTTACTGTAGATATTCTGCTATTGTGACATATTTTTATTTTCAAATTGCCAGGAGATAAAATGGTATCAGTAACGTAAAATGTTTCTTGTGTGGTAAACTACTGAATATTCACTAAAAGGAACTACTGTAAACATTCAGCAGAACCTCTGTGATTCTGCTGATGACAAAATCAGCTCCCAGGATAGTTTTCCAAGAGCAGTTTTTCTCTGCAGACTCACATCAAGACCACGAAGCAGCACCAGGAGCCGGGGGAAGTTTTGGGTGCGTGGGGAATGTGAGCTCGGACATCATGTCTCCACAGCAACGAAGATGACAAAAAGCTCAAAACGTTGCTCTTTGTTGGCATCTCTCAAGCAGCTTAAGGTAACAATCTACATGTATAATATGCCACATTCCTCCAGACATTTCATACGTCACTATGATAAATTAAAAGAGAGGCATGAATCCAGTCCCTGGATCCAACCTGCTCCTGGGACTGTGGGAATCATACCTTATGCAGAATATGCAGCCTGAAAATCAAATTGGCGTGTGACTTTGGGGTTTGAGCATTCAATGGCATTCATTGCCCCTTATACTTAGTGTTTCAAACTTAGGCACACCTAGCGCTTTACAAAAACAAATAAAGACAAATGTGAGAGAAGCAAATAGTTCATACCCTGAAGAGTTTACCGTTTCAGTTTCACAAGACTATTGAATAGATTTATGCATAAATCTGGGCACTCACTAAAGAGGTGGGGGCCAGAGAACCAAATGGAACTAACCATGAGCAGAAAAGCATGAAGAAAATGGTAAATATAGATAACATAGTTGCACTGCAAATCAGTGCAAATCCCTAGGTGTATGCACAGTTTGGTGTTTGTGTTTATTTTTATGAATAATATAAGAGTATGACATTAAGAAGATATTACGAGGAACGGAAAGTGTGAGGACTGTGTCTGGTAGTTTCAGAAAATAGATGCTGGCAAGAAGCTAACAGGCATACAGATGTATATTAAGGAAAATTCAAGGGAAATCAGAAGAATCTGTGAATTGAGAGAAGTCATCATTTGCAGATAAATAGGTGGCAAAAATAAGAAAGGGCCTACGGGAAGGCTGCTCATGAGAAAAACTTAATTTGTATTCTAGGCAGCCACGGTTTGTGATTTATGCGAAATTAGAAGTAACGCTGAAATTTAGCCCAAATACAGAAGCTGTCATAACGGATGCACGGCTCTGGAAAGGCAGGAAAACATAAATATCAAAGAGCTGAAGTGAGGTTAAGCACCAGCAGAATTGTAACAGTATTTCTGCCTGCAGTTTTACTAGAAAGCAGCACCTGCAGTCAAAAGTTTGGATGATTGACCCGTGATGCGTGATACACGTACACGTGATGAGCCATGTAGCAGTAAACTATCCACAGAGGAAAGGCTACTTTGAAAAGTTCTTGGCAAATCGTGGTGGATGCATGGCTCGATGCATGATTGGAGTCGAACTTCCAGTCCAATATTATTTCTTTTTTGGTTATAGCATTCACAAATAGATTGTTTTCAGCTGAACCTTTCGCCATTGAGTGCTCATTTTCTCATTTTGACAGATCCTTTAAATTAAATCCATGAGCCTACATAAGGAGTTTTCAATCATGGAAAGAAAAAAAAAAAAAAAAGCAACCTTTTCTTTTACAATCTGCTAAGACCGCTCCAGCTTTCGATACAGAAAAATACACACCCATTGAGACCTGCAAGTGAATTCATTCTTAGGAAGTCAACTTACTAAAGCTTATTAATTGAGAGATCTTTATTCTCTAACTTACTGCAAAACTGAAAGCTAAAAAATTTAACTTTCAGTGTTTTTCTTCAGTAATGGACTAGCTTTTTCGTTGACGTTTTCATTATACATATTTTAATTTAAAAAGAAACAACAAACCAAAACAAACAACCAAACATAAAACAACCCCCCCCAATAAACCTGAATAAGAAATAATAAAATAATGTAAGATAAAGAACTGTTATATTTTTCATTAACATTGCCTTTGTGAACTTTATTAACATTGCCTTGTGAACTCATTATCCTTATATTAACCCTGTATCTATGAAAGGGCAAAAGGCAACTTCATGTCTGTTAGAGCCTGAGTTGAGTGGTTTGCAGAGTGTTAGAATAAACAACGAAAGTTATCACAGTGAAAGAAAAGAAAACATGCAACCTATTTACCAAATGAAAACTATGTCAAGCTAATCTGATATCTTGATGAGATAACTTTATGTCAAAAGTTATTTGCTAGTCATTGAAGATTTGCCATTAATAGTCCAAAGAGCTTTGTCGCTAAACAGCGTCAATACATCGTAAAGAGATTTGGGTGGTGCCAAGGCTGAGAGTGGGGAAGGCTTTGTCTCTGTCAATAGCAGAGTGGGGAGCAGAGAGGTTTCAGCAATGATGGCATGAGGAACAACGGTGTGCAGCAACATCTCTGTCTTGGAGGTAAACAACCTAGTTATGAAGATGGAACTTGATAAATGGCTGGAACCACATGGCATCCGAAGCCTTTGGTCCAGGAGGTCCCTTCCCCTCTTGAGTTCCTATACGCCATTGCTATGTAAGATGCCACTATCCTGTGGATCTGTGGATGTACACGTATATATGCTGATAAGTGGAAGCCAACTATGCTGCCAGTTATTTTAGAAAATGCCTGTGATTGTTATAGAAGCAATATACCATGCAGTTTCCTAGCACTTTTTAAAAAAAAAGGGGGGGGGGGCGCGTGTGTAAAATTGGAAGAAATGGGCTTTTGAAAGCATCTTGCTTTGTGGTATCTCAATGGCTGCTGGAATCTGAAAACCAATTTATGTTTATAGAAACTTTTATACCAGTTTCTTAGCATTTAAGTTAGGATAAATAGGAAAAGATTTTCTTTCCCTCTTCTTCCTTTGTTTAAAATGGCCACAGGGTACATAGTTTGCATCAGGAACCTTTAAGGCCTCCCTGTTTATTTTGTTTGTTGCTCTTTTTTTTTTTTTTTCTAAATTGTCAGTAAGTGGTCTCCTCACAAATCACAGAAGACCAAAAGAGTGAAAAACCATGCTCATCACCATGGCTGTGGTGCCCCAGCATCCTAAAAGCCATTTGGCTGCAGATTACTCGGTCAAATGCTTTCTATGGCTCGGCAAGCACAAGCCTGTTCCTCTGGGCACTCCTTGGTACCCGGGCTTGCCTGAGCCCTTCTAGAGCTCTACCTACTGCAAACATCTCTGTATATTGGATAGCCAGTGACAAATACTATATATGGATCTTTCCTTTATCAGTTCCTTGGTATACTTTCAAACGCTCAGTTCGCTGCGTTCTTGGGACGCAGCAAATTGTGTGTGGTTGAACTTCCAGAAGATTTTTGATCCCTGAAGACACTCAGTGTGCAGTAGATGTGAAGTACTTTATGCTGGTCTGAGAAAGAAGTTTGCTTCATGAAAGAAACAGCTTGTTTTTTTTTTTGACTTTTTTTTCTTTTTTGGCTTTTTTTTTTCTTTTTTTTCCGCTTTTTTTTTTGTTTTTTTCTTTTTTTTTCTTTTTTTTCCTCTTTTTTTTTTTTATTTTTTTTTTTCTTTTTTTTTTTTTTTTTTATGGAGTTGCAGGCTCTGAAATTACACAGTGCCAGAAGACAGGCCCAGGCACTAACTTCATTGTCTACACCGCTAAATTGTTTGAGCGGTCCCTGGAATGTTTTTTTTTTTTTTGCCCGGGCAGCCGGCCCAGGCCTCTTCCAAACAATTCCTGGGCATGTTTGGAGAATTAGCACGGGCCAGGCACGGTGCCCAACATGTAGTTTGGATGCGGGCACCCTTTTTTGGATGATAATAGACTTCTTTAGTGCCAGATGGCCCCAGAGGCAGAGGGAATAAACATAGCCTGAGTGCCTGGGCGATGCGCTAGCAGCAGAAGATCCCTGGTGCTGTGAAATGATAGCTTAGCTTAAGGGTACGTGAGTGTCTCCACGCTAACAAGCTGCAACCTGAAGGACTAGACTTCACGAAGGGCAACCTCAGGCTCAGGACTTTGTAAAGGAAGACAGAGTGGACCTTAAGCGACGCCTGTGTCGCTGAAGAAATCACAGCCACGGAGCAAATCCTTGGATAAAATGTCCAAGGCACTGGCTCAAATGGACCCTAAGCAGAAATTGGCTTTAATCTCCCCCTGGGTCCTTCTGGCCTGAAGACATATTTACGTTTCTTTGCAGTTCAGAGTGCCTGAAATAATACACAGGCTGTGCTACAACCCACCAGACGGGTGTTTTTAGCCTACAAATTAGAAGGTATACGTTGTATGCTTTAGGATGTGGTGTGTGTTCAAAGATGCAACATCTACTGGGATGCTGTTACCAGGCTGCCTGGATGGGAGAGAGCCAAAACAAACGCACCCTTGTCCATTATGAATCGGGAGCAGCTCCTGTTTTGTTTGGGCACTGCCTTGCAAAGTGCTTTTTGAAGTGGTCCAACATAGAGGTGAGGAGTGATTTCACAAGGAGAGTGATCAGGGGTCCAGTGTGTGGGTCCCGCGCCACCCCTTCTCACTGCAAAGTGCAGCCGTACCCTGAAATTCCCTGTCCATGGGCACAAAACCCTAATTCCTTAAAAAATCCTTGAAGATTTTAGGTCATCTGTGAAATGCCAGCTAAACTAATTTCCTTCACAGAGGGCAAACTCTGATAGATAGAACAAGGGAAGATCTCTGCACTGGATTCCTGTGTTGTTTTCTATGATTACCAGTTAGTAGGGCTCACATAATAAAAATTTATTATTAAATGCTGCTTTAATTAAAGAAACTAAGCCTGCTGATAACACAGGGTTGTCCAGGCATCGAAGTGTTTCTCCTGGGTTATAAGAGTCCCAGTTCCTCTGGGGAGCACCAATAAACTCTGCTGAGAGTGGGTTCAATCCCACAGAGTTTCAGTAAGACAGTGAGACAGAAAGGCTTTTATGTTCAAACTCTTCTCCCAGCTTGAAAATTTAGGAATTAAGTGACTTCACCTTGGGTTTTCTTTTAGCTTTCAAAATGATAAACCTGTGTGGAAGAAAAAAACTTGCTAGAGTATGTTAGCAAGAAATAAAGAAAACTTTAGAAAACAATTCTCATTAAGGGAAATTAAGAAGTTAAAACATGCTCTGGATGGCAAAAAGTTATGCTAGTGATTATTACAATTAGCCTTAATTAGTGTTACTAGTTTTTTTTTTAAAAATGTAGTAGTAGTTTTGGAAAATATGACATCTTCAGGGGTGTAGACAAGAAAACACTGACTGAGCAAAGAGGGTATGTATCTGAGCGAAGCTTGTTGCAATTAGAAGAAGCTGCTGAAATGCCTTAGTATTGTGCATTGAGCAGCTTGTTTCAGTATTGAAGGTGCCCCTGGAAATGGGCAAATCCTTGGCTGCTGCAATTTTCAGTCTGGTTGTTTAGGTTCATCTTAAGATGCTGGTTTAATGCTGCTGGAGCTGATTTACGAGCCTCCTGTGACTTCTCCACTTAGGAGGAGAAAGGCAGGTGGCTGGAGAGGGTAACTTCTTCAGCCATATGGTTTTTATCCACTGCTGCAAAGCTCCTGGGGCTGAGAGATGACAGGGCCAACCACTGTCTGCAGGACAGAGCTGGCCAAAGAGAAAAACACGGTTAGCAGTTATGTCAGAAGGAGATGTATTGATAATACGAGGTAAATATTCAGTGCTTGTTTGGGGGAGGCTACCTGTCAGCAAGCAAATAAAATTGATACCTCTCCTGATACCAGAGGTGGTGGGGTTTTTTTCCAAACTTTTCAGTTTGGCTTGTCTGTGCTATTCAACTTAATCTTGCTTCTTACAGAGAGTTTGTGAAGAGCAAAACCAGAAGTTCCAAAAGGATCTTTTTCAGTGAAGCAGAAAAGTCCTGGCTATCTTGTGAAGAGACTGGATTTTCAGTTCAGAGGCAGTTGTACAGTCCTGGAGACAGCAGGAATGAAAAACTGCCGTCTTCATCTCTATTTATTTAACTGAAGAAGGTTTACACAATTTCAGACAGCTATTTAGCAGAGGAAAAAGTGCATACATCTTCCATGTCATATGCGGTGTTTGCCAAATTTCCGTCACTTCTGCTGCAGAAGTGCCAGCAGTGCCCACGAATGTGCCCTGGAAATGCTTGTTATAAATTTCTGTCACTGATCAGGAATAACACAGCATATGTTAACTTTGACTGACATTTTGTTCATAGTCACAGTCATCTGTAGATGCCAAAATAGAGTCATTTCTAGGCTACTGGACAAAAGAAATAACTTTATGACCTAAATATGTCTAAGCTGTCAAGAGTCCATCTTATGTACCTCTTTTTGCTACATCAAACAAAGAGATAAATAGCCTTTCTCGCCCCCCACAGAGAGTTTATTTCTGTTTTCATGGAACAACATCATGAGACTAATATGGTGGGTATGTCTTTGTGGGAGCAAGGGGCTTAGACAGAAGTAAATATCCAGTGGTGTGCTCTGTGATAACTTCTTGGCTAAGAAGTTGTAGTCAGCATTGCTGTAGGAAGAGATGGCACCAGCCTTCCCTCTGAGGATGGTATAGGTGTCATTTCAGATGCACTTTTTACCCTCTATATGGCTGCAATCCATGGTCACCAGAAATAACTGCCCCATGTGGGCAGTTGAGATGCAATCCCATTATTTCTCAAGAACACGAAGAGGGTAATTTCAAGTGCACAGCCTGCACTCTCCTTTGAAACCTATGTACCCTAAGTATGATCATTTTACAGGGCTTCATGTGCGATGAAGTCACCACGTTCTCATGATTCACAGACAAACAAGATCAGCCACCTTGTACCCAAACTATCTGGTTTATCTCGTTTGCTGTTTTACTACTCTCTGTTTTTACAGTGGCCATGCATCAGCTCCCTCTGCGGTGACAGATCATAGATTTCAATCGTTCTTTGGCTTACCACTTCCTTCTCGTCCAACAAATTGAAGTCTTTAAAAGAAAAGACAGTTACTTAGGAAATCAAGTGGTTGAACTTTGTGGACAGTCTCAGGTTTTATGTTGGTGCATACTGGAGTGCTCTTGTGAAAGAGCAGCCTAACTGTCACTTGCCACGGCTTTTATTTCTAACGTGTTGGCCAAACAATAAGACACATATTTTAAACAATATCATTGCCGTTCTGTTTCTAATTAGAATTCATTTTTCTTTATATTTGCACTGGTTTTGGTTTCAACTTGTGAGACTTGCGTTTACAAAATTCAGATTTTTATCTTCTTTAAAATTATCTTCCTTTAAAACAAAAATAATAATCCCTTCCCTTCCCTTCCCTTCCCTTCCCTTTTTCAAGATAATCCTAATTTTTTTTTTTCTGAACAAACAGGATAAATTTGGATAGTAATATTATAATTACAGATGACAGAAAGAGAACCCACGGGTTTATAATGTAACCCTACTTCAGTCATTAGAGTTCCTAGGAACAGGAAAAAACGGTAAGCAGAAACTCTCCTTTATGGTTCTCTAGATCTGAATAGAAAGGATGAAAAAGGGCTTCAGCTTTCCAAAAACTTGTGATGCTTGAAACTAGGAAATGTCAGAGGAACCATATGCGAGTAGAGAAGGGTAGAAGCAAAACATATTTTCATGACTTTAGCTAAGGTTCGTGCACACCACTGCTCTTAGCTGTCACGTTCCACACTTCAACACAGAGGGACAACTACACCCCACTTCCTGTGCCTTGAGAACTGTGATAACCAGGGTGAAACCATGAGCAGGGGGAGCGCTTCTGCAGCTTACTTCTCTGTCTGAGAAGGAAAATAAGAGGTGTAAAAAAAATTAAATAAATAGAGGGGCTTGGGGAAAACTCCTGATATTTCACAGGTCCCTTTTAAAATGCCTGGCCAAGATAGCAGCAAGCAGTCCTACTCTGCTGCAGGTGAAAGGCATTTGGTAAGATACAATCAGCTGTTCCTAGTATTAAGCATAACACATGTTTTAGTTACAAAAGAAACCCTCTTATGCTCTGACCTTATTTCCCTTCTCCCCAGAAGAAGTAATGATTAAACCTAGTTTGGTTTTTGTTGTTGTTGTTGTTTTTGTTGTTTTTTTTTTTTTTTGACCAGGAAACTGGGAAAGGGGCTTGACTTGTCCCGAACCTACTGGGGGAAAAGCTGTTGGTGGAGAGGTGAGCATAACGGCGCTGAAGGGTTCCTGGATGTCAGGAGAAAGTTAAAAGGGAGAGAATCGTAAGTTTTCTGCCACAAAAGTCCTGGTGTGAGGTCTGAATGGTGCTTAAGCAGATGACTAAAATGACAAATGCAGGAGTGAGGAAATTAAGGGGATAAAAATACTACTTCAGCCTGGTGTATTTTCAGAAACTGTCAGTGTCAGGTGGTTGTGAATTTGGCCTAGCACTTCCCCAGCCTGTTCTTCTAAACTGCACACCCTTAGGGCCCAGGTCTGCCTGCTCTCCGTGCTGCTGGTTTCACTTGTTTGATTGGCACTCAAAATACAGGGTGCTTGGCAAAAGGCTGATAAAGCTTCCTCCTCCTCAGGCTACGGTGATCTCCAGCCTTTAACGCTGCACTGGTTGCTACGTTATCTAGAGTGCTACCTAAGATATATATATGTGCAACCTCCTCCATCTCTTATCCTGAACTGGGAGAGCTGGAGGTATGGGCCAGGTGGGCAGAAAGGAGGAACTCTGCCAGTTTGGCAGCACCTCAACTTTGAATATGGTTGTGACTGCAACTTTGCAGACAGGCATAAAAGAGGGTGACAACATCTGTCACACCTGGCTGCCTGCCTGCACCTCTGGCACAGGGCAGAAAGGTGAAAAAGCAGTGAGTCAGACCTAGCTGATCTCCTTTGACTTTTAGATGTGGTGTTGGGGGATGTGGTATGGAATCACAGAGGCACAGAATGGTTAAAGTTGGAAGGGACCTTAAAGATCCAGTTCCAAGCCATGGGCAGGGACACCTCCCACCACACCAGGTTGCTCCAAGCCCCATCCAGCCTGGTCTTGAACCCCTCCAGGGATGGGGCAGCCACAACTCCCCTGGGCAACCTGTTCCAGTGTCTCACCACCCTCACAGTACAAATATAGGGTTCTCCCATATAGTATAAGGGAGAACTTTGTAGTGTAGGGTTGATGGTTGGACTCGATGATCCGAAGGGTCATTTCCAGCCTGAATGATTCTATGATTCTATGGTTCTGTACCTCTGAGGAGAGAGCTGTGAGCTCTGTGCACTCACCCTCTGTGCGCAGACATGGGCCTCCCCACCAACCCAAAGTGTGACTCTTTCCCGTTGAAACGTTATTTCTTACAGCTCTGCATGGCCTGTGGCTAACCTCCAAGCTTTAAGAGTCATGGTGTTTTCATCATACTCTGATGTGAGGCAAGGCAGGTCCCTCTCCCTGTCAGACCCATTGCAGCCAGTTCTGCAAACTGGGCTGCTTTGCTGCAGATGGGCTGAGGCTGCCTCATTTTATCTCTCCCATACCAGTGTGAGGCTGCTTTCACAGAATCATAGAATGGTTTGGGTTGGAAGGGACCTTAAAGATCATGGAGTTCCCACCAGTCCAGGTTGCTCCAAGCCCCATCCAACCTGGCCTTGAACCCCTCCAGGGATGGGGCAGCCACAGCTTCTCTGGGCAACCTGGGCCAGGCTCTCACCACCCCCACAGTAAAGAATTTCTACCCGAGATCTAATCTAAATCTCCCCTCTTTCAGTTTAAAAAAGTTACCCCTCCTCCTATCACTACACTCCCTGATAAAGAGTGACTTTCCCCCTTTTCTTTAGGCCTCCTTTAATGAGACAGTAGATAAGTTTGCAAACTATCTGTTATTTATCCCAAGTTATTTATATCCTCAGGTTTTAATAGAATTGAATGCTGGGTTTTGTTTTGTTCTGGGTTTGTTTTTTTTTTTCCTTCCCAAAAAGGGAAGGTATAAGACAAAACAGTCAAAGTACACAGGAGAAAACTGTCTCCCTGAGTTGCCGGAGTGTTGGGAAGGCTTGGGGCTGCAGGAGCAGGAGAGACTGGTTCAGGAACAGTTTTCCACCACAGCAATGGGTACAGGACAAGGCACACTTGCTGAGCTCACATCAATTTATTTTACCCACTGTATCTTTCTGGGATTGTGTCTCTTAACTCTATTATCCTTTATCAAAATGAGGTTCTTATTCACTGGCAGACATTTAGGCTTAAGTAATTTTTGCTCTCTTTATGTATGTGTCTACACAAGAGATGTGACACCATGTCTGCAACCAGTCCCACAGTCTGTAAGTACTTGTCACTTATTTGGCTGCTAGTCTGAAGATAACAATTAAAAAGAACCTAATGAAAAGAAATTTTTGTTAATGAACCTGAGCTAGCTGGTTGGAAACAATCTCCTGTATTTAAACTGGGAATGAAAACACTGGTCTGAAACTTGCCCCTGGGGCTGAAAAACAAAGGTGCTGTGAATAGTTGCCTGGCAGTGTGTGGAAATTGTCACTGGGGTGACAGGGGTTGCCACGGCAGAAAGCAGAGGTACAGAGTAAGTAACTGCTAGAACTAATGCCAACGGGATGTGTTTGTGCTGTTCCCATGAAAGAATCACGGCTTGGTACCTTTCATGATCCCTCTGGGAGCCCAGTTTGGTGGCCCAGCACCTTGTGTGTGTGCAATTCAGTGATACACCCCACTCCAGTGGTAGCACATCAGTGTGTGTTTTTGCTGTGTTGGTGTCACCGTTACACCTGCTGTGGCACCCAGGAAAGCTGAAAACCTTCCCTTGCTATTCAGGGTGGCACATGAGGACAAACCCACCCCTTTCTGCCTCCTTCTCTCTCTCTTTCTCTCTCTCCCACTCATATATATTTCTTGAAAGGAAAGCTTCGTCAATTTTGACTTCTGCAGATGTGAACCTGCATTCCAAAAAGACAGAATGTCAGAATTGGGCTGAAAAACTGACCAAAAAGAAATGCAACCTGAGCAAGGTGCAGGTTGGGAAGTGAAAGGAAAGCCCCTTTTCCTCTAATCCTCTTTCTAATGCTGCGATGCCTTGGCAGAAATTTTCCAGTTCCCTGTAAGGTATTGCTGGGGGCTGTCCTTGTGGGAGAGTTTTGACCTCAGTGGGAGTTAAGGACTCTCGAAAAATCATTAGATCATGTCCTTAGAAAGAGGAAAATACTCTGCCTTGCTAAGCATTCAGAAAGCAAAACCAAAGACAGTTTTAGAGGTGAATTAAATCCGGGATGTAAATGAAGCCATCATCCCATTTTCAATGTAATCCGCTCCTTATCAGAAATCAGAAAATGTATTTCAAGATAATTACAGGGTTTTTTTAAAAGGTTAGTTTTATTAAAATGCAACACATCATCCAACTAACAAGGACACTTAAGAAAAACAAATGGATCATTTTCATTTATTTTTTTTTTAATAGAGAATTTAATTTTATTGGCCTCCACACATCACAGTAACTACACACAAATTGAACAAGCATTTACCAAATTTTACCTCTGCCTTGCAAGAAGGCTCCAATTCAGGAAGTATCTGAGTTTCTGAAGGTCAACACTTGCTAAAATATGGTTCACCATTTGATTTTGCAGGGTGAGTTACCTACATGCTTTAATATCTGTCTGCTGCCCTAACTAGCATGAGAAAAGCAGTATCCATTTGGGGACTGTGAAGGATACTCTCCTTCCCATCTCTATGCCTCCCATCGAACAGAAAGAGATTTTCAGCTAACTCTTGGCAAGACACCTTTATCTGCTCAGTCACAGCTAATTAGCAAACAAAAAATGAGGATACACTTTGGGAAAAGAATATCTACTTTTTTCACATGAGACTCCCGGTTTTCAGATTGTTTCCTTTCATGAATCTTGAAATTTTCCCACAGGTTATCCTGTAGGTAAAGCATAATCAACCTGAATTTTAGTTGGAAATAGGTTTTTTTTTGGTGTGTGTGGGTGTTTTTCTTTGCAACGTGAAGGTCTGTTTCCACAACTGAGCTTAGAATAAGCACTGTTCTCCATGTAGTCCCCACTGTAGACTTCACATGAATGAAAGACACTGAGTTTAATCTCTGCCATGTTACTGAGCTTCCTCTCCTAGGTTAACCCATGGAAATTTAAAATAGAGCTCCTGTGTTTTAGAAGTTGTAAATCTGGCAGCTGTGTTGCACATCCAAGGCTGAAAGTGGAATTTAATTCCTAAAACTATGTTCTCTATTTGATGAATTGTATTACCTACGTGAGCTGCCTTTGCAGTATAAATTTGGTTTATTAACTGGGGTTCTGAATCAGCTCTGAACCTCACACACTCTCAGTTCTTAAACACAGGCGCCCTGTAGCTCCCTCTCTGTCTTCAATTCTGTAGAATTCTTTGGAGCTTCAGATTTGGAATGACAGGAAGCATTGATTTAAAGCTTTCCAGTTATTAGACGTCGCACTGAGACTTACTGAAGTAGAAGGGTAAGTGCTAGTAATTAATCAAGGCAACCTGACTGTGCTGGTGCGATAGAAGTGAATGAGTTCCCAATAGGAGATTTAATTGAAAAACATTCAGTTTCAAAATGAACTGGATGAAGTCAGGGGATTAGAAAATAATTCTTTCAATCCTGGCAATTTAAAGGAAGAGAAAACTCTTTCAGAGAGAGGAACTGCATAATGCATTGATGGGCCATCAAACACTAATTGCAGGCTATCAGTTAAAAGTGACAGCTGGAGATTTAATATTGGGTATTTGGAAGCAGGCCACAGGATAAAGACATCTTCTTAAATGTGAGTGAAAGTGAATTTAAGCCAGCAAGGCTTATTTAGAGTGAACAACCGCCCAACTGTATTTCAAGTGAAAAAATGGACGTGAAAATGCACCCAGGGCACTTTATGTCTGTGCAAAAGAACCGGTCGCGGTCGTTTCTTCGTACAATGACGAAAAGCCACAGCCACCCATTGCCACAGCATGTTCCCTGCTTCTCTGCTTGTCACCTGGGTGGTGCTGCTCTCACCGGTGGTTTTGAAGGCTGTGCAAAAAGTGCACATTTATTCTGCGAAGCCTAAATCCGCACCCTATGTTCCACCACGTAACTGGTGTTACACCCCAGTGCCCATTCTAGATGGAAAAACAGCTGCTGGGAAATACCACTGACAAGAACAGACGCTTCTGAGAGATGAAAATGAGCATTCAGCCTTGACCTTTTGCTTTGCTTACCATGAAAACGGAAATGTCATTGTCTGGAGTATTTATAAAACACTGACTTAAGTCTTGAATCTCTTTTACGCTTTTGGAGAGAAATGGTGAGCATCTGTCACCTGCTGCTGAGGTTGAAACCACAAAACCAAAAGGAAAGAAACAAGCATCTTCACACTAAACAAACTTCTTGCATGTTATTTTGATGTTCTGAGTGTCATGGGAGATTTTCAGTATCTTCGGTAATAATGAGCTATCAGTTTTTGCAAGACTACAGTCTGATTTTGCTTTAATCACTTAATTATTATTTCAGCAGGTGCTTTTAGAGCTGCTCCAGGGTGAAGGGGCTGGGAAGGGTGAGTATCTGAAAGTCCTGGCCTTGTGGCAAAGCTTGGCAGTTGCTAGTAATTTGGAGGCTGGGAAATGAAGGTATTAAATTTCTGTAATTTAAAAATATTTCTATACTAATCTCGGTCACAAAGGGGAAAACTGTTAAAGGGGAAGCACATTCTGCAACTGTCACGAGTGCTCAATATAGCAGATCCTGAAAGAGATGCTTTGAAATCATGACAGTAAGATCTGCATAAAAGCTGGCTGAGCATAGGTTATATTGGAGACAGAAGTCTCAGCACTTTTCATCATTCCCTGCCTGAAATATGGCTCATCTTTAGCTCATCTGCTTGAGATTTTTTATGTTTGTGTTAGCCTATCCAGGACAGGAGTGCAGTCCTCAGGACAAGAACATCACAGGAGTGTTTATTCCAAATTTCTGTCTCAGGGGCCAGGAATGGATACTCTGGAAGAGGCTGAGGGATCTGGGGTTGTTCAGCCTGGAGAAAAGGAGGCTGAGGGGAGACCTTCTCGCTCTCTGCAACTCCCTGAAAGGAGGGTGTAGAGAGGTTGGGGTTGGTCTCTTCTCCCAAGTCACAGGTGATAGGACAAGAGGAAATGACCTCAAGTTGCATCAGGGGAGGTTCAGTTTGGATATTAGGAAAAATTCTTGCACTGAAAGGGTTATTGCACATTGGAATGGGCTGCCAGGGAAGGGGCTGAAGCACCATCCCTGGAGGTATTTAAAAGACAGGTTGACATAGTGCTTAGTGGCATGGCTTAGTGATGGTTTTGATGGTTGGACCAGATGATCTTAAAGGTCCCTTCCAACCTAGACAGTTTTATGATTCTATGATCTTATATCTGAATTTATA
This sequence comes from Gallinago undulata, assembly GCA_026546715.1. Classification (NCBI taxonomy): domain Eukaryota; kingdom Metazoa; phylum Chordata; class Aves; order Charadriiformes; family Scolopacidae; genus Gallinago; species Gallinago undulata. The sequence continues at coordinate 83,076,111 of JAOTQQ010000023.1, forward strand.
CTCTTTTTTGTTTCCCTTCTTCAGGTAAGATTTCTGCTTTCTGAAGAAAGTCTTTCTAACTTTAAATGCCTTCCTTCATTGTTATTCAGTGGTTCTGACTTTAGTGGGTCCCTTTTTTGTTTCTCTTTGATTAGAAGAGACTCCAGTTTAGTTGTCTTTAAGTAATCTCGTCTGCCTGCAAGAATTTTATTCTTCTGTTTTCCTTTTAATCTGTTTTAACAAGCTTCCTCATTTTTATGTTGCTCTCTTTTTTTGAAATTAAATCCACTTCTTGCAAATGCTAAATTTGAATATATAGTAGTCATAATTACAGAGCAGCTCTTCAAAAGTAACTTTGCAAACCACATCTCGTCTGCTCAAGACGAAGCCAAATTGCTTCTTTACTTGTGGGTAAGCAAGTTTAACAAGTGGTCACTCGTGATATTTAAAACTTGTATCTCTATATAATTTCTCACTGTCACATTCCTTCAGTCTACACGGGTATAGTTGGATTCTCACATTTTTATTATCTGTTCTGCTCTGGTAGCTTCTCTGATCTATGTCTAAACAAATTAAAGGCACGTCGCCACCCTCCAGGCTGGCGATATCAGAGTTCCTATCAAGGCAAGACACTTGGAACTGGACAACCTTTGTCTTCTCCACTTTTCTCACTTATATTGCATTATAGCATCACTTCAACTTTGTCAGCAATTAAAGCCTCTTGGAGCATTCAGGTCACAGCAGCTTGTACTCTGGCATCATGATGTTTCATACTTTGGCTTTCTTTTACCTATTATACCTATAACCTCAATCAAAGCCAGAATCACCCATCTTGGTTTTTTCAGCTGTCTACCATTTGTATAGAAACAGATACATTCTTGACTTTGAAGAGTGACCACGGGAGTTTGGCAGAAACCTCTCCTGGGACCTGTGCTGTAAAAATATTCGTAAGTGCTCTGAAAAAAAGGCTGGTTACTCAGATGAGGAAGTTGCTGGAGATATGATGTCAATTAAGGTATTATGGATGAGAGTTGACTGTGAAGAATTGCAAATGGGCCTTGTGAGGCAGGGCAGCAAAATGACAGATAAAATTTAATGTGAATAAATTAAAAATGTTGCACATCTGCAGGGGAAATCATCCTGTTTTCTCAAATAGAGTGGTGGGCTCAGAGCTGACCATTAATACTCAAAAGTGAGATCTTGGTACTTTGGAAAATAATTCTATGAAAAGGTCAACTCAATCATCAGGAGTGCTCCACAAGAAAAAAAAAAAAGAAAAAAAGAAGGCAAAGTAAGGGCTTGCTCAGAAATGAATATAACTTGTTATAGGTACAGTGAGATGGCATGTATTTGCTTTGCTGATAACCATGAAACCTTCAACTTTAGCCTCCTCCATTCCTTATTGATTCCCTTTTGAAATCAACAGTAGCCTGGGTCAATGTACAATACCCGCTAAAATCCTTAACAGCTTTCAGTTCAGTATCTCCATATGTTTCGGTGGACTGGAAGCAATAATTTTTACCCGTGGATCTTTGTTATATAGGTGCAGAGGCAACAAATCTTCCATAAAAATGTCTGTATTGCTTTAATTTTTCCATCCTGGCACTTTGAACACCAACAGCACTTTGCAAAGAGATTAATTCAGAATAGGAAGCTGGTGGAAAAGTCTGGAGTTGAGCAAGTGCACATGGTACTGTACATATCACCTCTAAATTTATAAACTGTATGGTTGTTTCTAGGGAAAAAAAACCCCACTTTTGTTCCTTGCACTTTGCCAGGGAGGAAGAACTGATCCAATTTTTTTAAGGGAACATTAACAACAAAATATTTGCTGTTTTGTCAAAAATTACGGTTTTCCCATGGTGTAGGAAAACCAGGTTTTGTACTGTAAATTCACCATTAATTTGACCAAAATATGCTTGTTTAAACATTACAGACATCTTAACTGCCTTCTTCTAACATCATGTATTAGAAGAGGACGTGGGGCTTATTTCAACTTGCTTTTGCCATAGCTTCAGCATGATTTTATAGTAACAGTGCTGCAGTTTGTTCTCCCTCTCAAGGCATTTTGTTCATTAAAAAACCCAAAACCCAACATCCATGAAAATCACTGTGTGTTCAGTCAAAGTGGAGATGGTCTCCAGAGGTCCTCTCCAACCTCAGCCACGTTGTGATACGCTTCTAATAAGCCCATTTAGGAACCTGCTGGTTCCAAACTCTGCAGACTCACTTCAGCCTCTTTCTATTATTTTTTCTTTTTTTTCTGCTAAGTTGATCATTTAGGGATCTCGCTGTGAAACGCTATGCTTTCCCATCCTCCAGCAAGTGCATTTTTAATGTTGAGCCTATTTTTTGCCTAGATAGATGAAAATCCCACCCAGTATTTGGCATCAATTTCTTCCTTTGGATAGGAAAGGTCTGAGTGAGTTTGGTTCTGTGGAATAGAGCCCTCAGTTTCCCTGCAAATCTGAAACAAAATGTCTGTACTGGAAACTTGACTGGATGTGGGATTCTTTAACATACAGCACACTGTGAACTTTTCGAGAAACTCTGTTTTAAGATTCAGCATGTTGAGGTCAATATTTTACAGTAATAAGCACTAAGATGACACCAGTTTGTGTGGCTTGCATTAAATTTGGGCTAGAAAAATGAATAGTGAACCCTATAATTACATAGAAATAGGAGTCACTGTATGGCGAGGAAGACCATGGTCAGACCTCTTGAAATGCAATCCTTATGAATGCTTTGGGTTTTTTTTCCCCCTCCCCTTTCCCTTTCCCTACAATTTTGCTCTGCAAAGGACATTCTTCAGTGATGGATTTGCAAGGCTGAAGTTGGGTAAAGATTTACCCCACCTGGAGCACTGTGTCCAGCTCTGGAGCCCTCAGCACAGGAAGGGCATGGACCTGTTGGTGGGGGGCCAGAGGAGGCCACGAAAATGCTCAGAGGGCTGGAGCACCTCTGCTGTGAGGACAGGTTGAGAGAGTTGGGAGTGTTCAGCCTGGAGAAGAGAAGGTTCTGGGGAGACCTTAGAGCCCCTTCCAGTGCCTAAAGGGGCTCCAGGAGAGATGGGGAGGGACTCTTGATCAGGGAGTGGAACCACAGGACGAGTGGGGAAGGGTTTTAAACTGAAAGAGGGGAGATTTAGATGAGATCTCTGGAAGAAATTCTTTCCTGTGAGGGTGATGAGACTGTGGAACAGGTTGCCCAGAGAAGCTGTGACTGCTCCATCCCTGGAGGGGTTCAAGGCCAGGCTGGATGGGGCTTGGAGCAACCTGGTCTGGTGGGAGGTGTCCCTGCCCAGGGCAGGGGGGTTAGAACTTTAAGGTCCCTTCCGACCCCAACCACTCTATGATTCTATGCTTCTATGCACTGAACTTCCTATATAGAGCGGCAGGCAGCTCATCTTGTATTTGTTTCTGACCGTGGGATGGAGGATGGAGCTCTGAAGTGTTAATGTCTTGGCTGCAGCAGGGGCTGCCCAGCAGCTCGAGGGCTTGTGGCAGCTGCAGTTGCCCAATATAGCTAGATGCGAGGCATGTGGCCGAGTCCTGTGGCTTAGCAAGTTATCACCGTCAGAAGCGAGCGGCGGCTCCCAGAGCAAACTGGCAGGGCTGGTGCCATGCTTTGAAAACACCAATTCACTGACAGCAATAGTTACTTCTGCAGCTCTTGTTTGCCTGGCTCGGGGTAATTGCTAGTTGGGATGGTTCCATCTACGCTTATTGTGTGTTCTGTTTCAAGATGAGCATTAGAGTTGAAATCATTGACCTTGGCTCCAAATTAGAGGATGATTCTGTAAAATGTTCTCTTGCTCCCCCACCCATTTAGCAACCTCCTTGACCTCTGGGGGCTCGATTTCCCTGAAATGCAGAGATAGATCTGACTTTTTGTTTCCTGACGTTGGGGTAATTTGTGTACTGTTTAAATAAGTTTTAAAATGATTTTTTTTCTATCACTCTCCATGGAAATCTTTAATATTTTTTTTCTTTCTTTCTCACTTCAGTTTTTGCTTTGTGCTCTTTCAATAGGCAAAACAGAAAATATCTCTGAAAAATATTAGAAAATATAAGCATCTGCTTTTTTCTCTCTGACACAAGTCTCTATCAGCGTCCCTTTGAGTCATCTCCCTCGTCTTGCCCTGGATGTCGATAAACTGCTGGTCCTGTTCTCCCCCACCCCCCCCCCCAGCCTCTATCACCTCTGAAACAGCTTATTTTGGACTTGTCTGAATGTTGAACATCAATGTGTTGCAAAATGAAGCAGATTACAGTGATATGAAGGTTTCTGAGGGGCAAAAAAAAAAAAAAAGAACCTTTTGAACAGTATCTGCTGAAGCTTTCCTGGGTTTGGCAGTGAGAAGAAATCAAAGGTAGCAGTTCTGCTGGCACTGAAATTAACTTCATAAAATTGCATTATCTGTATCCAAGACTAAAAAATGCAGATCAGAGCTGGTTTGTTTCTCCAATCCCCCCTTTTCTCCTTCTTCCTTCCCCCCCCCTCCCTCCCCAGCCAGTATGTCTGTATGTCTTACTGTGTGTATCATTTGCCATTTATACATTTGCTCATACTGATAGTAGCTTTTTCTTTCAAATGTCATTTCCTTGTGGTTTGTTAGTCAGAGATTAGAATCAAACCCATTGTTTTTGATAAAATATTACTTTTTGATCTGGTCTCTGTCTCTTTTCTGGTCAAATCTTTAACTAGAGTAAGTTTGAACAGCTCGACTGTTCCTGGTGAAGTTACGTTACTTTGTGCTGGTCCTGACCACGTTTTCAAGCTTGTTCCTCACTCCCCACTCACTTTTACCCCAGAATAAGAAGGAAAGAAAGTTGTGGCCATGGCAAACTTTTAAAATAGTTTTCATTTAAGAGACGGTTCTTAACATACATATGTTTTCAACAGTACTTGATACTAAAAAGGAATATTTTGTAGGCTGTCATTGATGGCAGATGTTAGTGCCAAGAAGTGATGTAAGTTCTTCATATCACGAACTGCTCTTCACTCTCTGTCTAGCCATAAAGCTAACTTGCATGCACTTCGATTATTGGTGTTTAATTTTGAAAAATATTGTTGACTAACCAAATGCTAATTGTAGTACATGTACCTGTTAAGCGTGCTGAGGGATCTTTTTTCCTTGTTGTCAGCTAAGTATTTCACAGAAATGATATATATCTGTGAGAATCAAAAATGGGTAGAAAGTTGTGCTCTACCACAAGGTCCAGGCAAGACTTTTTCATTTGCCTTATTATCTAATAGTCAACCCTATGCTGTTCGCTACATAAAGAAATTTGATGTAAAAATACAGAATGACAGCAACAAAATGGTTAAAAAAAACCTGAGTAACTGATGCTGTTGCAAAAAAAAAAGGCAACTCTTACTTTAGTATCAGCCCAAGGAGAATATCATTGTCTTCTCCTTGGAAGTGACAAAGTCTCACCTGGAAGACTTTTGCCAACTGAGCTCTTAGAAATGAGAGAACTCGGATAACAGCAAAAATGAAAGCCACAAACCTTTGCGGTTTACAATTTCTACATATCCCCATCTTTTAATTTCCATTTGCTACCTATGTTTTGTTTGTAAAAGTAGAAACTGAATGAAACCATAAAAAAATACCTACTTGAAGAGGTTGAAAAGACTGTCAGTAGGTGTGAGGGCAATATTCACTGTAAGGAGGCTGAGTATTGCTCGAGCACAACTCCCCAACTCCATACACTTCATCCATCATGACACTATATCACAGTAAGAATTTTTTAGGGGTATTTATTTCGGCAAACAGGGACAAATGCTTCTCATCAGAAGCTGATGGCACCCTTCTTGCAGTTGACAGTGGGGAGTGTGGTACGTATTTGCTACAGGTTAATTGACACTGAACTATGTTAATATGTTTCTCAAGGATAAACTTGCCATCAGTTCTATAGTTCTTCGTAGTTCTATAATTAGTTTCTTTCTACATTTAGTTTCTACGTTAGTTTCTTAGTTCTATATTTCTCCTCCCAAATCCTGCAACTGGTCTTGAGGGTATAATGATGAGGCACGAAGCCTGGTGTTAGGATATTCAGAGATCCATGCAGCTAATTGTTAGGAATTCACTGTGCAGTGTTACTTATTTCAAATTTCTTTATTTTCATAGTTCATAGTATTTGCTTTGCTGACACTTGGGCCTTGGTAACAGGCAGAGAGAACTATTTTCTCATGATCTACTGTGCTGTCTTCCTTGGGTTGTCTTTTCACTTCGGTTTTATAGCTGGTCCCAACGTATCGTCCGCTTCGGTTCATTATCCATTCACTTTCATTATTTATGTTCTCATGTGTGGAGAGATTTGGGCCGTGAAAGTGCACCTGTCCAAAGAAGGGGAGCAAGGTCTGCAGGAGGGCCCATATACGTTTTGAAAGAGCTCTGTTTCCAAACTCATGTTTCTGGGAGCTCCCAGTGTAATTCAGTGGTGGTTCAAAACTAGACTCTTCGTAGCGAAAGCCCTCCAGTTTGCCTCCCAGTTTGCTTCCCATGGATGCTCGGGCTGCCTCCGCTTTCCTCTGATCCTCTGAAGAGACCCTGTGCTCTCCACAACTCCTGCATCCGACACGGCATCGCCAGCGCCTGCGACCTGTGAGTGCTTTTTACATGTTTTCCAAGATATTTCCTCCGACCGGTGTTTTTGCTTCAGCTTGTTGTGGCTGCTGTTTGCCTTTGAGTGCATTTTTTTTTTTTTTTACTCCTGTGGCCACGCTTATCCTAAGCATAGACTAGTGCATGTGGAGGGGTGGACTGGAAGTGGTGGGACAGGGCTCTTCTGAGTCACAGTAGGGTCAGCCACCGCCTCTGTGAAAATGCTCACTCTCCCAAGGGAACCCATTTACCCTCAACCAGGTCAAAATAGGTTCTCAAAGATCATCCAGGATGTTGGATGGGGAAGGCCTTAAAAAGAAAATTTCACTTCTTGGTAAGTTGAGGGAAAAAGTAAGGAGATGCTTCTCTTTTGTTGTTTATCTATGAAAAATGTTCACAGCGTGAGAGAGTGGCTGAACCATACACAGAAGTACCTTGCTGAGCAATTTGGGACTGCATTAATGCCAGGATTAGTGGGAGTTTGTATCCCTGTGGTGGTTGCTAGTATTATTCCATAAGCTTGGAGCATTTTCTCCACTCAAAAAAAATATAATATTCTACTGGTGTAATAAACAAAAGGAAGAAATCCTACTTCTAAACTGAACTCACTAAATAGATTTGTAAATCAACGTGGGGGACTGAGAGGAGCGGAGGTGGCAGCGGGTTGAAGTTTGACTAATCAAGTCAGTCAGGTTAATCTGTTCCAAAGCAGCAGGCTCCAAGCCAGAGGAAGATCTAAACTGTTGATACAGACTAATTGTGAGGTTAATACAAAACCAATTCAGGGCAAAAAAAAAAAAAAGACCTATCCGTTAGAATCCTGCACGGTATTTATATGACTTTAACTACTACTTAATTTCCATGTTATCCACCCTTGCAGGTTTGAATAAATTCCTGTTTAAGATTCCATGTTGAGCACAATTTTTAAAAGCCCTAGGTATCAGCTTAGTGTGGTGAAGTCTGGTGGTTTGACAGCAGGGGGGATTAGCCTGCTCACTGAAATGGCCTTGCTGTTCCTGGTGTACTGGCTTGGCTTGGTTTGAGTTTGGTACCCCTACCCTGTGCTGCCTTCATATCTGTAAAAATCTAAACCTTTACAGGACAGTAAAGCAAGATGTAATAATAAGAATAGTCCTGGGACAGGTTCTGTTTGAAGAGCGATGCCCAGAGTGGGGCAATTCCTTGAGAAGTGGATCCTGTGCATCCGTCTAAAGTAGATGCACAACCTCAACCTCCTCACCCGTGCCAGGAAGATTTAAAACTCTGGGTTTGCTACAATTCTCTGGGAAGGCTGTATTTCTTTAGGCATAAAAAAATGACCTTTTCTGACTTAAGATAATGGCGTATCTGTAGTCCCTATGCAACTTAAAAGCAGCCATTTTTAGGAGACTAATAATATATGAAAAAGGGCACCTCGCCTGTAAATATTTTTTTCTTTTTCTGAGAGGAGTGTGAAATGGTAGAATTCAGTATGTAATTTCAGAAAAAAACCCAACAACTTTAAGAAAAAATTAAAAATGAAAATGAAAGAACGCGGAGCCGTTCTGAAACTTCTGTTCCTATAGAAAAGTGTTTAATTCCTGAAACGCCCTTGGACAAAGTACCCTATACTTTTAAAGTTAAGTGCACTTAGTGCAGTGGGAACAGAGGAGGTGTGCCTCTGTGTGTTTTCCTTTGAACCATGCCCTCAGCTGTACTGAAAACACAACGTATTCTTCTGGTAGAGTGATGGTTCCGTTTCATTTTTATGGGTAAATCAGTACCCAAAGGCAATGGCAAAAGCTAGTGATCTTGTAGATGAAGAAAACGCCCTGTAATTTGCTATTGGCATTGCAGCTCCTGGGATTTTAATCTTTATTCAAAAAATATATGTGTTTAAGCACAGGATCTTCATAAAAAATGTCCAGACCACATGTAGACAAACACTGACTAGACAATTTACCGCATCCTATGCAATTCACAACTCTAAAAAGAAATTTAGTCTTCTCTCCCTTTTTTTTTTTTTTCTTTTCGGTAGATTTTTTTTCCCAAAATATTTTTCTTCTAGTTTTAGCAGCAAAAAGTTTGTTTGGACATGAGTCTAGACATACTGTGATTTGAAAGGAACAGGTACATTCCACATCATCCTGCCAGAAAAGCTATTGATTCCCTAGTTAGTGTCACTGCTGGAAAGAGCAGGCTGAACAGAACATCTCAGCGAGTGAACGGATTAGCTGTGCAGGGGAATCTGGCTCGTTGGATGGGAGCATACTACTCAAATTAGACTGAAAAATAGCAAAATCTGCTGAAGGAAGCATTTGGATGTCTCTCTCTGGAGCCATTCTGCCTGAAGGCTGATGTTTCCAGTTTGACTGCCGGGTATGTGCCAGCAGATAGACACATACATTGTATTTTCCCTGGGAGTCTTCATGTCTTTTATCAAATGACTGATTAATGTAAAAAAATAAACAGTTTATTGAATCAGGGTCTGGAACCCAGGTTTTCTGATTTCCCAGAGAGTGCCCTAAATGGTTTGGCTGGAAAATAACATTCCTGGCCTACTAAATCTTGAATTCCTTTACGAAGGTGGAACAGCTCCAGTAGAAAGAACTAAAACCACCGCATTTTCTTCTACCTCAAATAGCCTGTACATCTGCTGCTGGAGCACTCTCCCAGGCAGTGAAGGAGAAGGGCTTGAACTCCTTTTGCTGAACACACCCTGGAACCCAGGGTTCCCACGTCCTGTGTCAGTCTGCTGCTCCTGGAGCTGTTGGTTAAAAACCCCAAAATCAATTGGCTCTCCTGTCATGCGTTAAAAGAAGCCTGAGCTCTAAAGTCTCAGGACTGGAAAGGATTTAAGACATCATTTCTCACAGGCTCTGGTAGCCTTCTGTCGATGATCTGCCTCTTTTGGGTCCCGGTCCTTCTGCACATTTATATACAAACACTGAGGATGAAGGTGTTGAAGGTGAACAAAGCAAGGAGAAGGCTTTGTTACTTTAGGTGATGTTCTCAGTCCTGCCAGTGAAAAGCAAAGATTTGGGTGGTTCTACCAAATTGGTAGAATTGACAAATCGTGTCACATTTACATATCTCATCTCATTCTCTGGGAGATTGCGGTGCAAATCCTCCCCCAGAACTCATGTTCGGGCATATGAAGGACAAGATGGAGTGAGGGGACAGCACAAGGTGGTGCAAGGGGACAGCCAGCACATATTCATCAAGGGAAAACTGTGACTTGATCTAATTATTTTCTTTGATGAGACGGAGAGCAGTGGATGTCATTTCCATTGACTTCAGCAACACAGTCAAGACGGTCTCTGTAGTATACCTGTAGTCCAGCCAAGGAGTAATGGACTACGTGGTGGGTGAAACCTAGCTGGACAGCTGCACTCAAAGGGTTGTGATGAGTGGTTTGAAGTCCAGCTGGTTGCTGCATACTAGTGACTTTCTTGAGCAATTGTAGCTGAGGCTGATACTGCCTCATTGATGACCCGGGCATTGGGACTTGAAGCTCAAAAAGTTCAGAGATGACACCAAAGTGGGGGCAGTGATTTAAAGGCTGCAGGTCAAAGCTACCTTGATAGTCTGAAGATGTGACCAGACAACCTCCAGAAGTCCCTACAGTGCTAAACTACACTATGATTCTTTTCCACACCAGGAACCAGATTCCCAAAAATGAGATGCTGTGAAATAAGGGCAAGCTCCATCTCACATAAAAGAGATGAGATTTTTTTGCTTCTGAAGGTATGCATGTGGCTGAGTAGCAACCTAATGCTATATTGAGGGGACCATACAGGTGGTTAACAGAAAAAAGATACAATGAAAAAATCTAATATTTCTGTATGCGCTCTGTAACTTATTTGATAAAAGAAAACATCTCAAAATCTATGTATATAGTCAGGATACAAAAAGAAACCTAATTCCCCATTCCCACAGACATTGTTGGAAGGAACTGCTTAAGAGAAAGGTCAAGCTTGCAACATTTCTGAATAAACTGCCACAAAAAGTATCTTAAATCAACCAGTGAGGGTTTTTTTTATTATTCTTTCAACCCTTTATTAAACTAGTCATATTAAATTATTTCCAGAAAGCATGTAATTCAAGAATGATCTGACCAATTTTGAAATATGCTTTATTTTAAATGCTATGAATAGATCATACTTAGATGCTCATAAATTGTGTTACTTTGAAAGGGGAACATAAAACAGCACAAGATGCTTAATAAAAAGATAATGGTGTCTTGCAAATGAATAGCTGGCTACTTAGTGTCAGGATATCGGAATGTAAAAAGTATTGACTATTCATTGAATTTAAAGCTCATGGCCAAATGAGTATTATTAAATTTTAACAAATAATCTTTATAGCTTTTGAAGTGGTCTCATTCTGGAAGATCATAAAGTCTCAGTAGTTAAATGGAAACGAGATAGTAGCTATGTAATGGCAGCCACTACTGAATTAACTTCTAAAAGAAACTCACTAGATGCTTAACACGAACACTGGGCTGAGAGAAAAGCAGTGGCAAAGAATTTCATTAAAATGGCTGTGCTCAATGTTTCATTTGATTTTAATGGAAAATTTATGAAAGGCTGGGTGGGGGAGATGATAACTATCATTCTTTTATTAGTATAATTGAAGGGCCTAATTTTCCTTAGCCCTTTAATTAGTCCTTCATCTTCCCTGGCCCCAACCCTTGTTTCCTAAGAGCATGTATTTATTAAAAATATATTTAGATTTAAGCTGGAGGATAGATTTTAAAAAAGCAATTATTTTATTTTCAAATTAGAACATCCTTCATTTTTAAATGAAAGGAAGGAACTAATTCCTCAGTGGTCATGGTCAAATGTTATTCCCCCACTAGAAGTACGTGTGCCAATTCTACCAAGAGGCTTATTTGTATCTTGAAGTCATGTCTGTTTGTCTAGAATGTGAGGAATTGACCACTGGCAACCAGTCAGAACCATTAAAGGGAAGAATTTTCTCATCAGTTTTGAACTTGGAAATGGTGGGTTTTTAGACATCTCATTCATTCATTTTGCAAGTGATGGCTCAAGACTCACCAAAATTTTTTCTTCCCACATTTACTGAATTGTGCATTGTATCCTTTTTTTTAACGACTGTGCCAGATTCCAGGGAGACGTCTGCGTGAAGTGTTCTAGACACTGCTTTTTCCATGCTTAAAAAAAAAAGGCAAAAATTTAAAAAGGCATTTTCGTTCACGGCTGTAAAAAAAAAAAAAAAAAAGGTACAAGAAAAGCAGATATTTAGCATGAGCAAATTGTAGAAATGTGAAGAAGAAATGCTGTAAGATAAAGAGTTGTATTGACTTTAGTTTTGCTCTAAAGCTCAAAGGTGAGTTGCAGTTCGCTGGCGAGGGATTGCTGTGAGGAGGACAGGTTTGCCTGAGCTGGGGAATGCGGAAAAGACCTTCTGTTAATGTAATTAAGCAGCTGGAATAAAGGCAACTCTGACATTTTATAGCAGGTAACTAACCGAGGCACAGGTTTTTCTCTCCCCATTAATGCTGGTTGACGTAGCAGGTGTTCTCTCTCCTTCACATGCTTTGGATGAGTAGATGTTTGATCCTCCTCACTAAAAGGCTTTGAATTCCCTCATCTTCCTCCAGAGATGGACCATAGTCCTTGTTTCCTTTAAAAAACCCCAACTATATAGGGTTGTTACGTGCTTTGTGCTTAGCATGCAGCCTTCCGAGAGGGAGAACTGTACTCATTTGCAGTAATTTGTAATGTGTCAGTGCCCTGCGTGAACTATGGAGTTTTTAACGCCTTGCTTTCTTCTTGGGTGTTTGTATTTTTCTTGGACCTTTGGATTTCTCCTGACGCTTCTCCCTGCAATACTCTGCCTTTTTCCAGAAGGCTAACCACGCTCTGCTTCTTCAAGGCTCTTTCTTTTAGCGTGTGTGTGATAGATTTCAGCTGAAGGACGATGTTGAAAGAGCAAATAATGGCCCAAAATGATCAGAGAAAAATTTATGAGTTTTTTAGTGTTGTAGACAGGAAAACCTTTAGGAAAAAAGCATTACTTATATCTGTTGAAAAGCCCTCTGAAGTGGCTGTTTAATGGAGCTCTACACTCCCATACATTTTGCACGTAAAGTGGCAGGCGTAACCACTGCAGTGAATAAGGAGAATAGCTTCTATAATATATCTTTCCCTGGGTAAATTGTAATTATTCATAGAGATTAACAGAGATTAATAGGCCTCAGATAAGCAGTATCCAGAGTATTTTTTACCGTTTTACCACAGCATAAAGAGAGAGATATATATATATGCAGTAAAACTGAATTTAGCTGGGTGTTTTCATACCTTTCAGGTACAAACAAAAAGGGGTGCAATTGCATTTATTTGTAAATATCCTTGCTCCATCTGTAGCTGTCAGGAAGCAGCAGCATCTCCCACCGAAAAGGAAAGAGGGAGGGCTGGGTGTACAGGACGGTGCAGACAACGGGACACGTCCTGGTGGGAATGACTTGGAGCGTGGAGGCTCTTTAGCTGTAGTTATGAAATCTGCCATTTGAATTTCTGCGTGAAATTCACAGGCTCCAGCCACCCATAAATCAGCCCGCGTTTCCATCTTCTTCCAAATAACCTTCAGTGAGGTCACCCAAAAGGAGACAAACAACAGTGTTTCACGCAAGTATGTGCCTCTGTTGTTGCAATGGGAATTGCAAGATGAGGCATCTCTGAAAGATAACTTGAACATGGTATTTCTTTTTTATTTTCCAATAAATGATGACTTGGAAGAAGACTTCTCAGCAGAAGCCAGAAGTGAATAGTAACTTATATTATATTTTTTTTTTCCTTTATGTGCTGGATATGCTGGTTATGCATTGGGGAGGATTTGGGTTTTTTTAAAAGAACATTTGCAATATCATACTGCAAAGCTTGAGAGGCGGCCATTAAGCAAATAGGGAATCTTATCTATGGAGGAAGTATTATGTTCAAGGCTTCAGTGCTTGCTATGATTAGAGTGCTCTTTGTGGGAGATTTGTTAAAATTTCTTCATCCTGGACACCTGCCAAGCTGAAGGCTTTAATGCTCTGAGATTGAGTCACGGAAGCGGGGACTGACTGCTCTCAGAGCTTCTTGACTTGCCAGGAGGCGGGTGTGGGAGGCAGAATGCAAGTAAGAAAGAAGAGGGGCATGAAAAATAATCTCAACATTCCGTGATAATCTTTTGTTTAGAAGAAATAAATCCATGGCTTCAGGTTTTGGACCTGCTTCCCAAACTTGCCAACAAAAATGGGATGTTTTAGAGATGTGATGTCTTTTTTTTTTTGCTTCAGGCTGATGGCAGAAAGAATGTCTAGCTGTTTGGCATAAAAAAGACCAGAAAAACAAGGGTTAACATGGTACTGAATATGGATAGTTAAGTATAGTGTCAGTCCATGATAATTATTAAGTGAAATGAATAAATTTGACACAAAAAATACCATCTTTCAGTTGCTAACCACTAGAAAGCTCCGGTAGATCTTTGCAAAACTGACTGAAGCTTGTTGAAAATAGACAAACTTTTCCGGATCGTGTTTTATGGATCCTGCTTGTACAGCCCAAGTCTCTTAGAAAACATACACTGCAAATCATTAGAAAAACCAAAATTGCACAGACAGTATGAAATGACAGTATTTGTGAGAACCATTTAACCAAATTAGATCAGTGTAATCAAGCAGTCAGCCTTTCTTAGGGTATATGAGGGGGCTAATGCACGAAGCTCAAATGCTTTTTGAGGGAAAAAGCTGCTGAAAACTCAGGAATGGCTGCAGGGTTACACAGAGAGCACTGAATCCTGAAGTCATTCAAGGTTCAGAGGTGGATGTATGTGAGTGTGTAGGATGGGCTTGATTTGTGGCTGTCAATTCTCCTGTGCCTAAGTAAAAAGTGAGAAGGTAGTGACACAGGAAAAAGAATTTATGTGAGTAAATGGGTTCATGAGAGGCTCCCTGTAGTCTCTCATGGAGGGATTAATAAATTTGGGGAAGAAATGGGACCATCAACCTTGTAAATTTTTACCTCATCCAGAATGCAGATTGTAGATCCAGTCCATTACCACATCTCCTCCATAAATGAAGTTTGATCTATAAATCCCTGGTATATGCAGGCATGGGAATTAACAGCAATAAGAAAAATATGTTTTCCTTTGGTGGAGAGAGAAAAAATGTGGGTATGGCCAGAAAGAGTCAAGGAATGAGCTCACAAACTAGACCCCAGGTCATTATATACTGATAGCTCTTAAGTTCCTTTCCGGTTCTGCTCCAGCCACTTCTCTCCTAGACAGCACCTAAACATGGTTGAGGTGACAATACACCACAGGGTCTGCTCCCAATGGTTGGTACGATTGAAACTGCAGCAACTTTATCTTCTTCTCTTCTGTTCAGTCCTCCACCTCTGTCCCCAAAGCTTGTCACCATCAAACACATCCTCTTTCCAGAGCCAGGGTGTGCAAAACGCTGACCACAGCCCTTGCATTTTTCTTTAAATGGAGAAACCAGAAAAAAATTATAATTGTCTCTTAAGAAGTCATAGCTCTGGACTCTACCTCCCATATTTCACAGTCCCAGCAGAGCTGAGAGCAGCCTGCTGTCGTACAAGATGCCCATCGAGCTGCGCTACCAGACCTCACCAACTGCAGGAGCCTCCCCCTATCAAGCTCTACCTCTGCCATTTGCCTCCTGGAGATGTCCTTGTGCTTCTTTAGCCCCTGATGAGAAAAGGCTCAGCACCAGATGGAAGACTGAGAGAGCTCTTGGACTACTGTGGTGATTACCTCTCCAGCTGCTGAGGGTGCAGAAGGGGCTTTGCCACTGATGAAACTCTCTCAGGTCCCGACACAAGTTGCAGCTGCTCTTCATGGCATGAGCATCATCCACAGGCCACTTGCATGGGAATTTAAGCCCTCGAGCATCTGAGAGGAAAAACTGGTGCTCTTCTCTGATGATTTAAGCTTTCAAGGCCCGTCTGTGCTGGCTGGCTGCCTTCCCAGGTGTTCTGCACTTGAAGGAGAGAGAAGACTCCAAAGAAGCTCCTCAAAGCCTTACAGTTGTCATAATCCTTCTAATACCCCTGAATTTGAGTGTTTTCTCCTCTGCCTGCTTGCCTGCTGCTGTAAAAAAAAAACAACAAACAACCAAGTGTTTGTTATCCAGGCATTAATTTCTGTTAGGCTAGAAGTTTTAAGATAGCCTGTCATGAGGCTTAATGGCAATAAAGTAAGTTATGGAAGGGTATTTCAGAGGAGGGGAAGGGCAGTGGTGTTCACAGATGTTATTGATTTGATTTTATTTATGGATTGTGGAGAATCAAACAGAAATCGAGCAGAAACAACTTCCTAGTTAACTAGGAAATTATACCTACTTAAAACATCTGTTTCTGTACTGCAAAGGACTTGCAGTGAACCTGGAGGAATCTGTTCCTCGGTGAGGCCATGCAGCAATTCAGTCTTTTCCATCAGAGACTGAAGAATTAGGGACATCCAGTTTCCATCTGTCTTCTGGTGCTGAATCCCCCAGCCCTTAGCCTGAGGTAAACTCTCAGTGTTCTCAGCTCATTTTCGGAGGCTTTGCAGCTGAAATGCTGCATTGCCCCTTTCCGAGTCACACGTGACTGTAGCTGCTCAGCATATATATGCATGAATTCACTCAATTTCAGTAGGGAATTTTTAGGCTAAAGCCTGCATATTATAGTTTCTTAAAAAAAAAAAAAAAAAAAGACATAAAAGTTCCCCTGAATGCCATTATAAGATGCAAGTCTTATTTGAAGGTTCCATAGACAACAAAGAGGACATTTATTTCCACTCCACCTTTTACATTGTAATCTAAATAAACATTGCCCTAAAGCAGGAAAGGAAATTATTCTTCCTTTTGATGGTCTCTGAGGTAAATCTTTCAGTATGTTCTCCAACTGTCTTTGTGTCTTATTTCTTCTTTCTGAGGCCAGTATTTCTACCTCTCAGGTTTTTCAGGTTTTTTATTTGTCTGTTGTGTGAGAGTACCCCAGCTTGGAGAGCATCCATGAGCACCGGGACAAGGGCATTTGAAGGGGATTTTTTTTCCAGTGTGAAGAAAGTGGACTCAAATGCTGGATTTCTCAATCATCTAAACGAGATAAAAGCTTTACTTCCAGGAATCTGAATAACGAAAGAGATGTGGATATAGGTATTTTCACTGAATTTCACTGAATTTTTTTTAGAGTTGGAAATGTATGTAAACAGGCGCATTATATATATGCATCTCTATATAATCGTAGAATCATAGAATCATAGGATCATCAGGGCTGGAAGGGACCTCCAAAGGCCATCTAGTCCGACCCCCCTGCAGTCACAGGGACACCCCCAACTAGACCAGGTT
>JAOTQQ010000023.1:83093141-83105842 GCA_026546715.1 Gallinago undulata
TAGGTCTCCCCGGAGCCTCCTCTTCTCCAGGCTGAACAACCCCAGCTCCCTCAGCCTGTCCTCGGAGCAGAGGGGCTTCAACCCCGAGCATTTTTGTGGTCCTCGTCTGGACCCGCTCCATCAGGTCCATGTTCTTCTTCTATGGAGGACTCCAGACCTGCACACAGTGCTCCAGGTGAGGTCTCACCAGAGCAAAGTGACAGAATCACCTCTCTGGACCTGCTGGCAACACTTCTTTGGATGCAGCCCAGGGTGGGATTGTTCTCCTCCATCAGCACCCCCCAAGTCCCTTTCCTCAGGGCTGCTTTCTAAGCCCTCATCCCCCAGCCTGTATAAAGGCCTATAATATAAAGGCCTTTTCCTTCTTTCATAGGAGCAAAGGGAATTCTCACATGGATTTTATTTTGTACAACAAGAGTACTGTTACAGCAACCTAAAAAAAAAAGACAACATTAAGGCTTTGACTGAAGCACTTAAGCATCCGAGGAGCCTATTGAATTCATGGGGCTTCTTCGCATACTTAAGAGTTTGGCACGTGTGTAAATACTTCGCTGTCGCAGGGTCACAGGGCCTCAATTCAGCTCTTATAAAACAACTCGGAGGAAAGATTCCTTTTGATTTTAAAAGCAGCTGGATGGGTTTGCCTTTTTTTTTTTTTTATGCTAGCGCGGAGCGAGCCAGCCGCCTTGCAGGAACATGTGGTGCACGTTAAAAGTCTCGGGGGCTGCGAGCGGTAGCAACCTCGTGCTGACGACGTTTATCCAGATTGATTAAAAGATGCTAATGAAGAGGGGCTCCCAGAGGGGCAGAAGGCAGCCAAGCACCTTCCAGAGAGGGGGAGGTGGAAGGAGCTCCGGCTGGTTGGGAGCCATTGGTGGTGGTGGTGGTGGTGGGAGGGCGCCGGGGGAGCCCAGCGAGGACAGATGAAGATAAGCAACATCATCTGGATGTCTCGGGGAAGGCAGCTGCGTCGTCACACCCCACATCCACCTGGGAGTGCGGGGGGAAATCCCGCTGCGAGGAGCTGACGCCAGCCGGGGAGGAAGAGCAACATCATCCATTCTTCTCGGAGACGGGGACTTGGCACCCGGTGGGGCCAGATTTCTGGGGAAGAAATAACAACAGGCTGGGAGTTGCTGCAGCCCGACTGCAAACGTAAAACAATCACCACTCTGACACGGGGCCCGCTGAAAAGGCTTTGTCTACAGTTGTGTTAAATTATCATCTCAAGCAAACCATTCTGGATGAAACGTCTGTTACTCCAGAGCTGAAGGGCGCCGGCAGAGGAGGTGTGATGGAGAGGGACCCCTCAGAGATACATCTCACGTGCCTTTTGTACCAAGACGTGCTCAGGGAGCTGGATGGGACCCAGAGAAGTGAGGTGACACCATTCCAGCTCAAGATCAATTGCTCCGGGAATGCTACTTCCAGGCATTTCTTTAGCAAGAAAATTTGGAGGAAACGCGGAGAGACCAATGCAGTTGTGACGGTCTTGGTTCAGTAAAAATGGTAAAAATCACAGGTAAATGACAACTCTATAGGTAGACCTAATTACTTGTGGCATTTGCAGGAAATAGATTGCAGGGAGTCCCAGCTGAGTAATCTAAGGAGATAAAAGAAGATAATTAAGAACTAGAACTGCCCGAATGTTTTCAAATTTTCAATATGGGGAAATGAAGAGAAGAAAAATCAATTCTGTTTTGACCTGTTCTGTTGGCAAGGACAGATGGAAGAAAGGGGGGGTATTTAGGCTGGCTGACGTAGAGAAACTCCATTCCAATGAGACCATAGGACATTAAATAAGAATGAAGGGCAACCCCCTCACTCTCTATTGCATTCAAAGTGAGACTCGGCAAAATTAAAAAATATAAACATAGGGGTAGGCAAAGAACAAGAAATGAATCAAAAAAATTTAAAGGTGCTCAATGTCCATATTTCATTAAGGAATCATCTAGGTTTCTGTGTGTTCATTGAAGTACCTTCTAGATATCTGTCCCTTTCAATATCCCTTTCAATATAGTTGGTCTTTTTTTTTTTTCACTTTTTTTGTCTCCCCAGGTTAAAATCCAGCCTTAGGTAGTACTTGACTCTCAGGTGTGCACAGCACTCCTTTGGGCTTAGTATTTCCATCTTCTTATCCTACAACAACCTCAGTTCTCCTCAGGAGAAATTCTACCTTCTCTTCCTCTGATGAATAAGCACCCTTTTCTACTGTCCTTACATTTATGGAAATGTTCTTGGTCTTTCATCCTGCCTTTTCCATAATCTCATCACTCATGTCCTTCAGCTGTTTCTCATGCTTTGTGACAACCTCATTCTGACTGAGTTAACTAACTCTGAGTTGGTTTCCTCAATGGTCTTCCTAAACATTTTGCTTCAAAAGATATGATAACATATAATTTGATTCCTTTTTAGTTCAAGGCTTGAAATTTTTGCCTGCAGAAGGGTGGAGCATAGGAAGGTCAAAAGACAAATGGATATTGCTCTTACTTTCTTCTGGGCAATTTTTTTTTTAAACCAGAAAACCTAACCCAAAATGCACCCCTCACCAGAATCACAGAAACACCTGGCACCTGTGGAATCTGCTCCATGCCTGTGTGTGCATCCCCTCCCAACCTCCTCCATCCTCCATCCTCCTGGCCTACATCAGGAACAGCGTGGTAAGTAGGACTTGGTAGGTGATTGTCTCCCTGTGCTCAGCACTGGTGAGGCCCCACCTCAAGTCCCATGTCCAGTTTTGGGCCCCTCACTGCAAAAAAGACATTGAGGTGCTGGAGGGTGTCCAGAGAAGGGCAACGGAGCTGTGAGGGGTCTGGAGAATAAGTCTTATGAGGAGAGGCTGGGGTTTTTCAGCCTGGAGAAAAACAGACTGAGGGGAGACCGTCTTGCTCTCTACAACTCCCTGAAAGGAGGGTGTAGCTGGGGGGGGAGTTGGTCTCTTCTCTCAAGTCACAGGCGAAGGGACAAGAGGAAATGGCCTCAAGTTGCACCAGGAGAGGTTCAGATTGGAATTTAGGAAAAAATTTGACACTGAAAGGGTTATTAAGCCTTGGCATGGGCTGCCCAGGGAAGTGGTAGAGTCACCATCCCTGAAGGTATTTAAAAGACGAGTTGACATAGAGCTTAGTGACATGATTTAGTGATGTTTTTTATCAGAGGTAGGTTGATAGTTGGACTAAATGATCTGAAAGGTCCCTTCTGACCCAGACAATTCTATGATTCTATGAGTCTATGAGTCTATCTGTCATGGACATAGACCTGGCAGCATCCACAGTCAGCATTTTGGCCCCATTTAGTGCTCCTTCCCGCTTGTTCCTATCTACAGCTCAGAAGCCACTATTGTTCCATTTCCTAATTGCTTCAAGTTTCAGTCAGGTTAGCTGGGACAATGCAAGGTATCTGGTAGACCCTCAACCTCAGGTGGAGATATTGTGCAATGTTTGATTAATTGCTTTGGTAGAATGACACTGTTTATTTTGTTACTCAACTAGAAATGATAGGCTGTTTAAAGTTTAGAAATTTGGTTGGTAAGTGGGGAGATAAAGATAATAATATTGCCCACTATAGGGGGTAATCTAAAACTGCGTTGACTAAAGGACATCTATGCTACTTAATTGTGCTGAGTGGGAGGAGGAGCCAGAACTTTTATTACCCAGATATGTTGAGCTGAGGAAGCCCAGTCTCACTTTGAAAGGGGCTGAGCTGGTTTTCCCATCCTTCTTCTCCTGGGTGTTTATGTTACACACTTATATAAAGGATTTAGGCCAGCCCTGCAAAACATCCTACAGAGAGGGATGGATAAAGCTCCTTAAAAGATGGGGTTAGAGTTTATCCAATTCCAGCAAAGGAAGCAAACGAGTGGAGATGGGACTTGTTCAAGATGAGGCATGGAGGCCATTACAGAGGTGGGGCTGGAAGCCTTGAGTCTTTAATCCCAGGCCTGTGCCTGTGTTTGGCCAGGGATGATTTCCTGCTGGATGTTGGATGAACGCTTAACCATTCCCAAGTGCCTGTCGTTCCAATCATACTTTCAGTTATTGGTATTTAAGGGATTAATATGTAAGTTTGTGAACATGTGCTACTTTGGCAAGGGAAATGCTATATAGCTTCATTGTATTCAAGTGAGATTTATTCTTCCAGCATGAGGTACTAGTAAATTGGCTGTGGGGCAATCTAGCCCTTTGATGACACCATGATTGATAAGTCTGACTACCTTGAAAAGAATAACAAACCCAATCTCAAAGTGTCTCCTGATGTTTCTGAAATCGCCAAGTGGTTTCATTTTATGCGTAGGATGTCCATTTCTCTCAAAGGTGTGCTACTGACTGTGCTGCTGCCAAGGTAGGGAGAGAAGCTTTAAAGCTAAGCTGAGGATTTTCAGCAAGCATTACGATGCAAAGCAGGTTTGTGCCCATTCCCTCTTGTCCTGTCACTGGGAACCACTGAAAAAGGAGCGGCCCCATCCTCCTGACACCCACCCTTTAAGCATTTATAAATTTAGATAAGATCCCCCTCAGTCTTCTCTTCTTCAGACTAAACAGACCCAAGTCCCTCAGCCTTTCCTCATAAGAGAGATGCTCCAGCCCCCTCATCATCTTCATAGACCTTTGCTGTGCCAGCAACAGTTCCCTTTCCTTCTTGAACTGGGGAGCCCAGAACTGAGTATATCCACCTCCCCCTGTGCTCTGTATTCTCAATCCTTGGCAAAATTTCATGAGGGGGGAAAAAAAAAGAAGGAAAAAACATCTTATATTTTGACCCGTTCTATTAGGAATGACAGAAGTAAGAGAGGGAAGTTATTTATGTGGCTTGGTACGGAGCCAGCATCCTCTTGGCTAATGTCCTCCTGCCCTCAGGACAGCAGTGTAGCTATATGCTGGCTTGTGAACTGGTGAAAGCAATCAAACCCACCCTTGCCTGGGAAGAGAGACAACAGGGACCTCCAGGAGCCACACCGTGGTCTGCTAAAGGTGCTTCATTATGCTCCCTACGCAGTTGGGTTAATTGGGACCTTTTTGGTTTCCTTGCTGGGCAGCTGACTTGTTTCAGGATGGGAGATCAGCTTTGTGGGCACTGAACACAAAACGAGCAGAACCCAGGAGTCAGCAAAGCTCCTCCAGCTCCTGGGTGGGGAGGAAAGGGGGAGAGCAGAGAACAAGGAGGGGAAATAGCCCGTTTCCAGATAAGCGTGTTGAAAGGTTGGGAACAGGGAGAAGTCTGCTTTTCTGCTCAAAGTTTACTCATTGATAGGGACTCGGCTCTTGGCTGCTCCTGCTTCTTGGATGCATATGTTTAGAATTTGCAGAGCTTTACGTTCTGTTTTTGCAAATTATAATGTCAAGTGGGGAAAACGGTAACCCAGCAGGATGCTCGCAGGAGATGACATCTGTTACCAGTATCTTACACGGGCTTTCATTCAATTTTGTCATCAGGAGTCCTCGTGATTGCTTCAGCGTTGTCAACACGTGCGCACACACACACAAATCTATCTGTTCATCAGTTTATCTATCACTCTTTACACACCAGTATCCTGCCCGTTACTGACCCTTGGCAGGAATCATGGGGCTAATGTGACTTCTCCTGATCAACAACTAAAACTAAATCTCACTTCACAAGAGGAAACTTCACGTTGAAGACCTTCCTGGTCTGCGCTGTTGGAATTCCTTATCTCGCTCTTGTGAGATGTTTTCCTTTCTAAAAATAGTCTTCAATTCCATCAAAAAAGTTTGCCTTCCTCTGTCACAATTAACCACACACACTTACAAAACAGCAATGAGTATATCCCCCACTTTTTTCTCTCTCTTGTTTTCACTTCTTGATGCTGCAGCACTTGGCAGAGTTGCTTTACTGCTTTCCCTGGATGTTCAATTCCTTCTTTGTGCTGTTTTTTCACGTAGCAACAAGAAGAAAGTAACTTTCATAAGGGGGAGATTGGAATATAATTATTAAGCTACCAAGAATGATACAGGGAGAGGTGTTGTACGTGAAATTGTTAAACTCTAAACTAGAGTTCAGTAACACTTTGCACTTCTCTGATGCAATGTGATTTCAGTTCTTGGCACTGGAGAAAAAGAATATGCAAAATCCTGTCAGTGGAAGGTTATGCTGTTTTTTTCCTAGACTTACATTTTCCTAAAGGCACTAAACTTCAGGATGTGTATCAGTGAAGTTCCACATTGCTGTCCCTTCCCAGATCAGACAGAAATTCTGGTCACGAATTCAGTAGATATTTATTCAGATAATTATTAAAAAACACCCACACAAATAAATCTTTTTTGGATATAACAGATTTGACTGATCACCCTTTTTTTTTTTTTTTAAACAAACATCAGTGTGAGAGTATTTTTTGGTTTTAATCAGGATTTTTAAACTTACGTAGCACTTGCAAAAAAATTCATGCAAGTTTCTTTTATACAGGTTACAGAAAGGTAATAACATGATCCTTAACTCTTGTTTTTCCTCTTCTCTGTAGGACTTCAGAGAACTGAAAGTATCCTAATTGCTGATAAACAGCATGTCATATGCATTCAGAATCAAGGCTAAAGTTTTAAAGTCTGCTCCCTAAATAGCATCAGCAAAACATATGAGACTGGCGTTCTCTCTTCTCTCTGTGTTTTTAATTATAAAATTTGGGCAACAGACAAGTTTCAATTGTGCTGCACTATAGTTCGGGATAGTACTTTCAGCTGCTCTCTCATAAATTAATCATAAATTAATATTGTTCCATTGAAACTGGTGACTCTGTATGTCCTGGGGGTCAGGCTGAGTCACCCACAGGTGTCTAGTCCTTAGGAGGTTGCCTCCAGGAGCCTGCCCCTGCCAAAGGGCACCTGCCTCCCTCCCATAGGTTCTGTCTTACATCTGCCAGCTCAAAGGGCATTCTCAGATGGCCCTACTCACCTATGGCTGGTCAAAGAACCTGCCCTGCCACCCGAGAGCTTAATTTATAAGCTCTGGAAATCGGAGAGAAGGAATTAACAGGTTAAAATACACGGCTTCCGGAGAATCTGTGAGGACAGTTCTTGCAGTTATTTTTTAATTAAAGACACCTGCCCCTCCAATTTAGATCCGTTTCTACCTGACAGCCATTTCTTTTATTTTTCTTACCTTTTTTTAACTGTACTGAGTGGTTAAGTGCTGGCAAAGAGCCTGACCTACAATCACCGAGTAATGCCGTCAAGTCTGATGCATTAACTGCCTTGGTTAACCTGTAAGGTTAATAGGAAGATGCTCTTAGCTAACTGTGCCATTTCCTCATTAATCCATAATGCTGGAACATAGGAAAGGTTTGGGAATATTCCTCACTAGAGTGCAGAGGACGAGGTAAGGATTTTCTTGCCTTCAGTGGAGCAAGAATAATTAATAAGCTTTAAAAATGCAATTAATCTTCTTCTCTTCTGCTGATATATTTTCCTGATGCCTCGTCCTACTCTCTGTGTAAGTTTTAATGTTGGCTTTGTCAATATAAAAAAAAAGCTTTTTGTGTCTGTTCTGAGGATGGGTAGAACCAGGTAATTAAAAGAAAATATTAATAATTTAAAAATGCCATCTGATAGATGTCAGTTCCTTTGTCCCCTGGGAAATGCTGACAATTGGGATAAATTCCGAAAAAAATTATTTCATGCCCTTTCCTATTATTTTGCTAATATGAATATTAACTGCTACAAGTTATCTTTGTTCTTACTGAAAATATTATTATTATTTCAGTTTATCTAGATTTTTGGCCTCACTGTCATCCCGGAGCAATAAATTCCACGATCAAATTGCATAACAAGGTTTATACCTGCTACTTCCTGATACAGGTGAATTCCTCTTTGCTCTTATTTCATATTACAGAGAATAGAAACTTCTTGGAAGCTTTTCTAAGACATATAGTTCTTAAGAGTTTTCCATTTTGGTGACTTTTTCCTGTCATCTTTCTCCAAGTCCCCCCTTAACTGCACATTCTCCACTCATACTGCATGACCCACTAATGCCCAGTATTTCTTATATATTTCACTGTTATTTTTTTGACTGGCTTGAGTTCCAGTCTGCTTTTTCATTCACTAGTTGAGTGGTTTATAGATTACCACGGGACCTGGGTTTTCTATTTGATCTCTTTGATTAAAGTCCTGGCAGCAGTGTAAAATCAGCGTGCTGAATAATTGTTAGAAAGCTGTCATCAACAGTTGCCATATGTTTTCTGGGTCTTTCCAGTAAGATTCTTGACTATGTTCCGATACTCATTTGTCTGGTTATGCATGACTGCCAGTATAATTCTGAAATGGGGACAAATAGGTATTTCAGTGTTAGCCAAAGAAAATGGCTTATGAAAGAGTTAATAGATGGTGCATGACTAAAATTCTGCCTTACAACGTCTGAAAGCTAGTGGTCTTCATTGTTTTAAGCATTTAAAAATCACATAGCCTTTCAGTGCTCTGGCCATCTTTGCTAGCCAAATGAATAGAGGTGCCTTCGCCAACTTAATTAGAACCTCTTTGCTCTCTGCCACAAATCACTGTTACCAAATCCCCACATTTGCCCCTCGATTTTAAAGGGTTGGGCACCTCGGGGTTGCTGGAGGACGGCTGTGTCTGCTGGGAAGCCCTTTGGGCCAGCAGCCTCAGGTCATGCTGGGCTGGTGGTGGAGAGGGCTGAAGAGCATCCACCAGCTCTGCCTCACCCTGCCCAGCAGAACCCGTGGGCATCCACGAGGAACAAAGAAGTGTTTCAGGTTCACACGGGTCTAACAGCAACCTTTGGCTTCCAGTGGAGTCCTATGGATCCAACTGGCTGTATTTAAGCACTTGCCAAATTCATATGAACAGCATCAGAGCGATTCCTTTATTTTCTCCATATCCTGCAGGCGTTTTTTTCAGGCCTTGCAAGTGTAGTTCAACAATTACACGGGACAACTAGAGGAGAACTCCTGAATTTTCAAGCCCTGTTTTCTGCTATCACAATAAACACCTTTTCGTCTCACTAATTAACAGCTTGAGCTCGAAAACAAACCAGTTTTCTGCTCTTACTATTTATATAGAGTCTCAGTCTAACAGTAGAGATTTTTTCTCTAATTCCCTACATTTCTTTCTCACACCCAGTTTATGCCTAGTTGTTTTCATGCGTGTTCTGCGGACGAGCTGAGATTATTCCTGTGACTCCCCTGTTTATCTTCTGGCACTGACAGACAGCAATCCTTGTCCTGCTAGTTAGCCTCCTGCGAATGGGTAAAATATTAATATTAGTAATTTTATGCTTTTCATTCAGCATCTGAGTGAACCCCATTGCAGAGGCGGGAACATTGCAGGAAGCCAAGAAAGGTGCTTTTTGCAAAGCTGTAGAGCTTCAGGGAGATATAGTCAGCTCTAGTGACTCTGCCAGGTACAATTATCAACCTGCCTAAACCTTGTGACTGCAGATTATGTGCCTGTATTTGAGCACAGCACTAACAACAACAAAAACAGTAGAGATATTTACTCTAAAATGAAACTGGTTGTTGTTGACTCGTGAAAAGGTGTCAAATGATCCTTGGCCATGGCCAAGGGAACTGCCTCTCCCACTTGACCAGAGATTATGAGGCAGGCAGAAAGGCCAGTCTGAGGGTTGGAGATGATTGCTTGTTCACTCAGGAATGCTTTCCCCGAGGGAACTTTGACCCTGTCCCCAGATAACCTTTCCTGTGTTCCAGTTCTTAATCTCCCAGCTTCTGCACAACCACAGTGAGCAGTGTACCTGGTGGAGCCTCTGAGAGAGGAGTTTACCCCACCTGCACAGCCCAGCTTCTCCAAGAGCTGACCAAAGGATGACTTTGTCACCCCTTAATCTCTGTAGCATAAGGAAAATATGACTTTCACAGGTTTACATAATTATTTGCAAAGTACTCTGCAAAATCTGTGAGTGTTCGGGCAGAGTATTTCTACTGGACATTTGTACATAGTTTAGTTGTGAGAGGAAAAGATGTTCTTTGTGTCTTCTGTCAGTAAAACGGGACAATGCACAGGGCTATGGTCTGTGAACATCAAGCTGAATATTCAAGGAGGTTCTCCTGAGATCTTCTAAAGAAAGTGTTCTGCTCTTCCATTTAGCCACCCATCCACTAGGCAGTGGGGTATGAACTGTTTATAGCAAACATTTGTCAGTTAGCTATTTCCCCCTTCTTTGCACATTATCCAGAAAAGAATGATGATTTTAATGACTGGTGCATATTTGCTGTTTCTCCGTGAAGGTGAGCACTTGGCCGAGTGCGTGGTCTCTTTCTAAACTGTAAATTCCAAGTACTACTAACAACATTGCTTCCAACGGTTGATAGTTTGAAGAGCAAAACCAGAGAATACGACTGGTCTGATTTACAAGAATTAAGTTTTCCTGGTTTCAGTTTCTCATATGAACTTATCTTCAGCCTACTTCAAGGCTCACACAGATGGCAATGTATAACTATTTCCCAAAAGTTCTGATTTTTAAGGAAACAGTGAGTTGAGCAAGTGAGAGTTTGGGTGCTCGCTCTGGGTAGTGTCATGTGGTGGCAATTCTTCAGAAGGTGAAAGCAGGGAAGGAGTTCTTTGCAGAAAAAATGGGTTCCTAGAAGATATGGGAATGGACTCACCTCACCAGCCAGAAAGAAGAGAGTGGCTGGACCTCCTTTTTTGATAGGATATAAGAGAAGTGGGGTTGAAAAACAAAGAGGTCTTTGGTAGTTCCAGGGAGCGGAGCCTGGATCTTGTGACAGAGAGTTTTAGAGGAAACATTGGATGTCAAGAGGAAAAAAAACTACTTTGACACCGAAATATCGTATTTTATTAGTCCAGGTCTGAAAAAGGTTATGTCATGATGTGTGGACATCCTAGTAGCACTGCTCCAGTGGGAAATGTGGTGAGGAGAAGGTGGAGCCTCATGTGGGGCTGAGTGACCAAGGTCCAGGTTTGACAAGCAGCATGTATAACCTTCATTAGATACTTCCAACTCTGTGAAACTGCGCCAGGGCCTTGGCTCTTAATTATAGGGGTTGTTCCACAGAAAGAAAATGTGGGAGCCTTTTAGAGAGCGAATGATGAGAAGACTTTCTTCTCATTTCTAACACATTATTTTTCCATTAAAAAAACAACCCAATGTATCATGCTATAGACAAAGATCTAAGTAGCAAAACTAGGCTAAAATATCTGTCTTTCCTCCTAACAGAGAGAAATTAGATTTATTGGTTCCTTAACAGAACTATCATTCATTTTTTTCTATCCAGATGAATATTATTCACCTGTATCTGTACAGGTGAGCAAAATGCTGTCCCACCTCATCAAACCCATTCAATTTATTGTCTTTGTGTGAGACATCCATAGATCGTAGGTGGCTAATGGATGTTTCAGGATATTCAGTGGTAGGTGACCAATTCCTCTCCACTGCAGCAGCCAGCTGAACTTATTTTTACTTCTGTTGGTGTAGTCACACCTGTCCTTGAAAAACACACGGGTATTGTATGTCTTCCCACCTGTGATCAAGGGGGTTCTGCACTGCCCAGTTCAAGAAGGAGAGGGAACTGCTGGAGAGGGTACAGAAAAGGTCTTTAAAGATGATGAGGGCACTAGAACATCTCTCTGCTGAAGAAAGGCTGAGGCACTGGGTCTTTTTAGTCTGGAGAAGGCTGAGGGGGGATCTGATCAACGCCTATAAATACTTCAAGGGCGGGTGTCAGGAGGATGGGGCCAGTCTTTTTTCAGTGGTGCCCAGGGACAGGACAAGAGGGAATGGGCAAAAACACCATAGGAAGTTCCATCCAAACATGAGGAGGAACTTCTTTCCTGTGAGGGTGGCAGAGCCCTGGCAGAGGCTGCCCAGAGAGGTGGTGGAGTCTCCTTCTCTGGAGACATTCCAAACCTGCCTGAACATTTTGTTCAACATTCCTGTGCAACCTGTTCTAGGTGGACCTGCTCTGGCAGGGGGCTGGACTGGGTGATCTCCCAACCCCATATCATTCTGTCATTCTGTGACTCCTGCCCAGCCTCATCTTCATTTGCCCAAGAGCTCAGCTGTTTCTTAATGCTTTTTTCTCTTGAAAGGAACTGCTCTGACTCCGCAGCCTGTGTGTGTCAGGATCTCTGGGATGTTTAAAAGCGCCCACAGCGCGAGCTTCACCCGGAGCACGCGGACAGCGGTGAGCGCTGCGGCTTTAAACTTGAGGGGCCTTCCCGGGGACGGAGAGGCCGAAGGAAGGCGGAGAGGCCCGAAAGGCCTCGGGTGTCGCGAGAGGGAGCGAGAGGATGACGTATCTCGGGGCGGGGCCGGGCGAACCGCGGCACATTTAAAAGCGGCCATGGCGCGAGCTTCACCCGGAGCACGCGGACAGCGGCAGCGGTGAGTGCTGCCGCTTTAAACTTGAGCTGGAGGGGGCTGCCCGGAGACGGAGAGGCCCAAGGAAGGCGGAGAGGCCCAGAGAAGGCGGAGAGGCCCAGAGAAGGCGGAGAGGCCCGAAAGGACTCAGGTATCGCGAGAGGTGACGTGTCTGGGGGCGGGGCCGGGCGAGCCGCGGCAGGGTCAGAGCGCGTGCCAGGCGCGCGTGAGAGCAAGGGCGGGAATACTAGTGCGCAGGCGCGCGTGCGCAGAGCGGGCGGGAGCCGCCATCAGGGGTCGGTCCCCTCCTGGCTCTAGGCAAGAACATGGCCCCAGCACGTGCCAAATGCCCCACAAAGAAGAATGTGGAAACTCAGACAGAGCTCCCACAGAAATACGTGTCT
>JAOTQQ010000023.1:83111178-83128898 GCA_026546715.1 Gallinago undulata
TGAGGAGGAACTTCTTGACTTTGAGGGTGGCAGAGCCCTGGCAGAGGCTGCCCAGAGAGGTGGTGGAGTCTCCTCCTTGGAGACATTCCAAACCCACCTGGACACGTTCTTGTGGGACCTGCTCTGGGTGACTCTGCTCTGGCAGGGGGTAGGGCTGGATGATCTCCAGAGGTTCCTTCCAACCCCATATCATTCTGTGATTCTGTGAAACTCAGTGCTAGTGAAAAGATTTACAAATATGTGCAATGAACCTTCAGCCATGCCTTCTCCATCTTTGTGTTGGTACTAAGTCTAATTTTATTTTCTTCTCTTGTTATTTTTGGAAACAACTTTCAGACTTGAAAGACTGCCATGCACAGGAGATGTGTTTTGGCTCTTCTGCCAGTTGCATTCTGTGGATGATTAGATCAAACCCCGTGGCTGCCAGATGACTAATCAACTTGTTGCAGAATAACAGGTCTCACTGGAGAATTAACAATGTCTTTATAGTCTCCCCTTAAAGAAGTGTCTGGAATTTTCTTAGCTAATGGGATAGCTGGGTTTAAGATTTTCCAGTGCTACTTGAATATGATTTATAAGTGAGCTTTAGAAAACAAAACCAAACAGAACAAAAGACCACAACAAAACCAGCTCCTCCCCCAGAAAAACTGTAAGTCTTTTAATTTTACTTCAGGGCTAAAAGCCATCATTTAAAGAACACTGTGCCGTGCATTGCATCTTTTTATGCCTGTGTGTGTCTGTGGGGTTGGGAGTGCTGGTAAAAAAGCATTTTGAAGCAATAAATGCTGGACATTCACTGGGCATTCAGAGCTCTTGGATATTCAGAGGAAATTCAGAGGTGTTGGATATAAAGTAGAGCTCACCATGAATCAGGTTACTTGCAATGAGTTGTAGAAGGATCTAAAAACATTGGGCATCTGGGCAAGACAACATGTGGATTTCCCAAATCAGCAGATCTCTTCTCTCTGCTCTCCTCGCAGCTGTCTCCAGACCTTTTCACAAGGGGATACCCCTTCATAGTGAAGGAGATAGTTGCGGGTATTCCTAAAACACTCAAAATTTGGAAGCGATGAAAAGTGCAGAGAAAATCTTGGCTTTTTCAGTTAAAACCATTGGCGCCATCCCTGGAGGTATTCAAGAGATGAGTTGACATGGTGCTTGGGGATATGGCTTAGTGTTGGGTTGGTGGTGTTTGGGGTGTAGTGTGTGGTTTGTGTGGGTTTTGTTTTGTTTTTTGTTGGTTGGTTGGTTGTTTTTTTTTGTTTTCGTTTTTTTTTTTTTCATTGGTTGGACTAGATGATCTTAAAAGGTCCCTTCCAACCCAGGTGATTCTGTGATTTAAATACACTCACTGAGCATATGCAGAGGTGGAAGCGGGGTCCGATGGTCAGGAGTGTGCTACACAGAGCACTGTGGTACTGCCTGAGATGTGTAGAAGTCTACACTTTTTGCTCCTGAGCAGAACCAAAGTTTATATAAAACCATGCAGCTTGAAGCAAAAGGAGGGTCCCGAAGCAATGCTGCAGTCACCTACTCCCGGGGAGTGTTGTTACCCTCACCCCCAACCAGCTCCAGACTGGAAGATGTGGCTTGAGAGGTGGTTTTTTTTGTGTCCTGTGGTGACTTCAGGTTGGCTTCATCACACCTAACTTCACAGGTTAAAGATTAACCACCTAAATCCGCCCCAGTCATGCGGTTCTCCCCGGGACAGATAACCAAGAGAAACAAGAGGCTGCAGGTTTCCATTACTGCCTCCATCACGGGCACCAGCTTCCCTGCCCTGCATCGTCCCCAGGAGACCCTGGTTTCCCAGGATTTCCATCCCCAGCGGGGTGGGTGAGTGCAGCTGATTAGACGTAGACGCAATTAACCCCGCTTATCGTGCCGTCAAAGCATCCTCCTGCGCACGAGCCAACCTTCTTCCAACCTTCCCCCAGAACCAGGGCTGGAGCTGCTGCTTCTACTGAGGCTTCACACTCCTTCTCTGCAAAAAAGGGAGGCTGGGTCAGGCAAGGAAGTGTGGAAAAACCCTTGGCTCTTCGGGAACACATAAAAGGCAAAGGCTGGCACGTTCACCCACAGATCCAGGAAATGGCTGCGGGGTTTTAGCTGCACTTGTTTTTGCATTTGGGTGGACTCCAGTCATGATTTTGGCTGGGACCTGGGTCTGATTTTGACACGTTTTTTTTTTGAGCCTCTGGAGTGTAAAATACATATTTTAAATAATATTTATCCCTCTGCTACATATCTCTGACCAAAACGGTACCCACAAAATGCTGCTTTCTCAAAACACGGCTTAGCAGCAATTAGATTTATTTAAACACTTTCAACAGCTGCACTAATGACTTATTTTAAATAAAACCCATGTTTCACTTAGAGGATCTCAGTCTCTAGCTATACCAAATTCAAGTCACTTTGCATGCACAATTTTCTGTGGTTTTTTTTTTTTACCTCAGAAGGCTGTGGGGGAAAAGAAATGTATTTGGAAGTTTTCTTGCTGATAACAGGAATTATCATCTGGAAGGCACTGGTTGTTAGCAGTTTCTTTCTGATCACATAATGCATTTATAGAATATCAATATTAACATGAGATAAGGTGGAAAAAAACCCAACAAAACTGTTGCTGAACGACCGTTAGTGCAAATTGAAATGTTTGTACTAGAACTGTATGAATAGCTCCTTTGGTGTAGTGCTAAAGTGGTGCACTGAGACAGGGGAGACTTTGCAGAATCACATGGGGTTGGAAGGGACCTCTGGAGATATCCAGTCCAACCTCCTCTCAGGGCAGGGTCACCCAGAGCAGGTCCCACAGGAACGTGTCCAGGCGGGTTTGGAATGTCTCCAGAGAAGGAGACTCTGCCACCTCTCTGGGCAGCCTCTGCCAGGGCTCTGCCACCCTCAAAGTCAAGAAGTTCCTCCTCATGTTCAGATGGAATTTCTTATGTTCAAGTTTGTGCCTGTTCCCTCTTGTCCTGTCTCTGGGCACCACTGAGAAAAGACTGGCCCCATCCTCTTGACACGCACTCTTTAAGTATTTATAAGTGTTTTTCAGATCCCCCCTCAAGTCTTCTCTTCTCCAGACTAGAAAGACCCAAGTCTCTTAGCCTCTCTTCTTAAGAGAGACGCTCCAGGCCAATTAGCAGAGATGTTTGTGTGAACCTTGGCCGGAGTCTGCACCTGCAGAGCCTTTAACCCCCACTGAGCACAAACCGGACTGTGCTTTGAATGTGAATGTTAGCAAAGCTCCAGACATCACTCCATGATGCTAATGTCACTAAAGTAGATCCCGCGAAAGATTTAAGCGTGCTCTAAAGCAAATCAAGCCCTGCAACACAGCAGACCTGGATCCTCTGACCTCCAGTCCTCAAGGCATATTTCACATTGCAACTCATACTCTGCTGCTCGAGCCCACAGGGACACCGACTGTCACGTAGAGTTTGCTTCTCCCTTTCCACCCTAATGCTGCGATGTAAGTTGTAGCCCTGCTTTATCCTGTTTCTAATTTAATCGGCGTTAGCGAATGTGGAATTGAATCGGTGGTTTGTTCCTTAAATTCAATTAATAGATCTGAATGGACTTTTTGCCACGAAAGAGATTTGCTAGTACCAATATGCTACTCCATAGGGGTTTAATTAGGCGTTCTAGGAAGAGTGGTTAATTATCACTTTCTGTTTATTATCTGAAACCATGCCCTACGTATTGAATGCTGTCATGATTCTGTTTGCTTCTGTTTGCTTAGTTGGGTTTGGCTTCAGTTTCAATAACAGAGAGCCTAATTCTCATTCAATGCTGATATTCCCTTTCAGGTAGGTTGCTTTGTGGAGTAATGAAGAAGTGATTTACAGTAAATGAGAATCAGGCTCACCATAGAATGTGCCTTATACTTTTCTTTCCTTAAAACATGTAATACTGGTGGCACTTTCCCTTTCAACTGGTGTCATGGGGAGGTGACTTTACTGGGTTCCTCAGCATTTGGTTCTACAGATATTCAGTGTGGCTCCACCGTTTTGCATTCCCCCCCCCCCCAAAAAAAAAAAAGAAAGGAGATTTGCAATTTTAAAATATTCCAAAAGTAACTTAAGGCTTGGTCTGATAAAACTACAAAAGACGTCAACATTTTAAAGGCATGTGAATTTTTTCAATATTTTAGGGTTCAGGTGATAAAACCTCATTTTTTAACGCTGATTTTGAATGTTAGTTTTGGGAATCAAGTGTCTGTGTGAAGCCAGAGAACAACGGCTATGCAGAATTCTTGTATAAAACACAAGGGTAAATAGAAGTGGTGGTTAAGTCAATATTTCCTCTTATTTTTCTAATTTGTTCAGTCTATAAACATAATCCATGAAAAACAGACAAATCTTGCTCTTCTCACAAGAGAGTTCCAGTTCATACTTGCTATTATTCCGTATCAACAGAAAATTAGGATAAGAGAGCTGAGATCGATCATACAGATAAAATTTGGACCTATTCTGTGTAGAATTTCATTAAATACTAGGCAGATGCAGATGAGGAGATCTTAAGTTCACTTGAAAAGAATTCATTTTTAGTGACAAGGAAGCAGTTTTGTACTACATGTGTTCATATTTAATTTCCTATTTGGTTATGATAACCTGAAGGCACTCTGTGGTGTTACTGAAATCTTACTTTTGCATATCTTGGTTTCTAGTATTTGGGTTTGGCTTTGGTTGGTTGTTTCTCTCACTTTTTAACTCTAAAGTTTTTTGAAGGGACATTTTCTCTGGTGCTGCTGGAGCCATAGACCAAAGCCCATGCACAACAGAACCCTTGGACAATAATCTTCACCTCGCGATGACTGTACTGTGTATACATACATAGAGATGTATGTATATACAGCTTCAATCTAAAAGGGAAATTTCCTGTGATACGTATATTCTGTGTAGAGAAGAGAGAGAGTGTAAAATGATCTGCTTAAGAGAAATGTAAGATGCAGGTACTGGGATGAGAATGAGATGGGGAACATCTACATCTGGCCAGAAAATGGGTCTCGGATGTGGGTTACTAAGGAAAAGAAGACCACCCTGCTCTGAATTGACTATATGGATCGAGGAGCTCAAATTTAAGACTTGGTTGGCTTTTGAAGGAGCAACCTGACCAAACTGAGGGCTGGACAAGGAGCAAGGGCAAGCTTTTCTCCTTGCTCTCCACCTCAATTAGGTGTCATGCCTATGTCACACTCCTCCCTGGCCAAAAAAGTAGAAGCCAGAAGGACCACTGACTTCCAGGCAGCCAGAATTTCTCTGCCTGAGCTTCTGTTTCCCTCCTGATGGTTTTTTTTCTTTCCTTGCCTGTAGCTTTCAGCCTGAGCAGGGCACCTGCCCGAGGTGGTGCTCACAGTGGGGATGGCACTGGTCAGCTTTTGGTCCCTGGGCTGTGCTCTGGGGTCTGCTGCCTCCTGAGAGCTCACAGTGAAGTGACCTCACACAACAGGGACCTCTGAACAGAGCCCCAGGGCCCTCCTGTAATATTAATCCTAAAAGCAACCTGTACGGGGATAAACCTGAAAAACAAACAAACAGAAAAACCATTTCCTTGGTTCTGCTAGAATCCCGCTTCCCGAAGGTGACAGAACATACGAAAGAGCCAGCAACACATGAGAAAAAAAAAAAAAAACAAAAAACACGTCCTGAGGAGGAAGAGAAATATCCTTTAAAAGCTTTGCATTCAGCAAGTTGCTGTTTAGTTCCTGTGTGAACAATTAATCTTAAAACAAATATTTGGCCAAGGGGGATTGAGCTCCGGGAGGTTTCATAGCTAACTAAGGCTGAATGAAAACACACATTGCCTGACTTCTTCAGGCCAGTTTTTCTTTTTCACCCTCTCCATAAAAATAACCAAGAAAAAAGCATCTGTTACAATGACCCAGGTTTTGCCATTCAAACCTCCCTAAATTACAGGCTTCCCCTCGGAGGCCATTTACAATGGGGTGTATAATGCATGGCTGTGTTACACCCTACCCCTCTTTGAATTCACTATAACTGGTTATTACTACGTTCAAATGTACTGGTCTGGTTCAAAGGCTTTTCTATAAATAAATATCTTCCTAGCTGGGCAGATGACTGGCCCTACCAGCAGCTCCTGTGTTATCGGCTTTCTAGTTTGCAGCTCTTCAGCTTGGCGTGGTTTGGAGCTGCTCTGAAAAGCCTGTGAATGGGTGGCAGCTGCAAGGTCTTGCAAAACCCCATTAGGATCAGATTAGAAATCAATGACTTTTATTGCATTGCTGGTTCTTATTCTGGTTAGTATTTCAAAGGGTGTGAGTTTGTGTGTGTATTTTTTTTTAATTTTCTTTTATCTATGCTTCCCAAGTTGTTTCCCTTCAAGGGAGGCTGGAAGAGAGAGGATCTGGCTGTTCTGCTTGGGGTGCAAAGGTTGTGTGGTGTGTTTGTGCTGTCATGGATGACCTACCCAAATCAATGGAGAAGCTCCCATTGGCTACAGGAAGGCTAAGGTACGACCTCAAGAGTTGGTAACTGCTACCATATCTTGGCTATGTTCTGGATTTTGCTGTACGTGTGTGTGCTTAACCTCTGGGGCATGGTAAAAGGCATAGCTAGGGAGTACATAAAGCACCTGTAGATTTCTTTGTCAGGGAGTGGGGTGACAGGATGAGGGGGAACAGTTTTAAACTGAACGAGGGGAGATTGAGATGAGATCTCAGGAAGAAATTCTTTGCTGTGAGGTTGGTGAGAGCCTGGCCCAGGTTGCCCAGAGAAGCTGTGGCTGCCCCATCCCTGGAGGTGTCCAAGACCAAGCAGGATGGGGCTTGGAGCACCCTGGTGTGGTGGGAGGTGTCCCTGCCCATGGCAGGGGGTTGGAACTGGATGATCTTTAGGGTCCCTTCTAACCCAAACCATCATTCCCTGATTCTGTGTTCCTGTTCTCTGCCCCAGCAGCCACCACAGCCCTCTGCTTTCCCTGACAACTGACAACCAGTTTTGGCAACTCTGAGACCCTCTTCCAGTGGAGAACGAGTGGCTGGCTCCCTTCTCCTGCCCAAAAACATGCCCATGCTGGGCCCCCTAGGCCATCTTTGGATAAAATGTAATTGGTGCCCCTGCTCTAGCAAAGATAAGTGAAAATAAAACGCCCCTTAATTGAACACATTGACCAGAGCAATCCACTTAGACCGTGGGGTCTTTAGGGAAGAGGCTTTGCTTGTTCTGTGTGTAGTAACTAATGGAGTGAGCTTGTGATCACTGCAGGCTTCCTGGCTCTGCAGTAAGACAAATAATAAAGGGATATAAAAGTATGAACAATATTTGTCACTGTTGGCAAACAGTGCTTTCCATTTTCAAGGCACTGCAAAAGGAAAAAACAACCTAAACTACTCCTTCAAGTGCAAACTAGCTGTAGTGTTCACCTCATGGCTCCACAAACCATAAGCTGGCTCTCCATAAGACTATAAGTATTAAGAGATTGTTAAAAAAAATGTAGCAAGTTATTTGGTGTTTGATTTTTGGTCGTTTCTTGTTTGTTTGTCTTCACATTCTAATTTTTAGGCTAATTTCAAGGTTTTGTCTGCAGTGATAGGGAGGGGGAAGGGGAAGCAAAAATTTGTTTTCTTAAACTGCATAACTCCGAGGGCTGAGTCTTTATTGAAGCATAAAATATTGCATTTAAATAATGAGAAAGAGAAGCCACATCATAGTCGGGGGAAGAATACAGCACCACCAGCTGTGCCAGATCAAAACTCATGAAGCATATCCTAAGAATGGGATCGTTTTAAGATTTCATGAGAATCAAACTAATTTTCTCTTTTTTAATTGCCTCAGGGTTTCTGCAGTCACTTCAGACTCTCAAGAATCCTTCCAAAACCATGAAAGCTGACAATTTACCCCTTTTTAATAAAAGGTAGAGGGTGCTTCTTGAAAAATGTTGAATATCAGAAAAATTAGTGGCACTAAGATCACCATGATTTGGTGGCTTTAGGCTGCTCACTCTGGGCCTCTTTTCCCATAAATCACGCTACCTTTTTGAAGTTGTTATGAAAGAATATGATGGAAAAGAACCTGCTTTTTCATAAAAAAAACAAATTATTGCTTCACAAAAGGCTAAGAGAAATCATATATCACAACTCTTTAGTGGGCCAGACAGAAACTGTCAAATCGACACTAGAGTTCAACGAGAGAGACAAAACCACAGTGGGTTTTTTTGTTTTTTAATTGGATTTTGAGTACAGCTCTGTCTTATTTCTTTTCCAGATTTTTAACAGGCTAGGGTTTGGTGGTGGTTTTTTTTTTTTTTTCCAAAATGCCAAGTAGGAGCTTATGGCTAGTGACATCAACTTCTAACATAGCAACTGCTGTACTTCATTCCATACTGCTCCAGTGATGCTGCATAAGCTACTACAGGAATGGCAGCTTCCAAGGAATGGGAAATTTTAGCTGCCCCTAAATTACTGGAAATGTTGTGCTTATATACCATAATAAAAGGGTGTACATACAGGAGATGGTTCAGCAGCTTCAATCTGCGGCAATTATAGCAGATACGACTACACCAGGAGACCAATTTAAGTGACTGACATTCAAAACACAAAGCCAGACAGTCCGTGGGGAATTTCGACTTCTTTTCTTCTGTAAGGACTAGTTTTCCCAGACATCCACCACGTCCTTCTCCCTCCTCTTTGGCATTTCTGTTTGATCTCGCTGAACCTGTCCCAGCTCATGGAGGAAGTTTAAAACGAAGGACTTGACCGCTTTGTGGTCACCGAAAATCACAAGGCGTTTGTAGTAAGAGCAGGGTTCCAGCTCCGGCGTCACGGACACATTTTTACTGGGAATAGCAGTGTTTTGGGGATTGTGTGGAGGCAGATTATTGGGGGGGAACTTCTTTGAGTCTGGGGTCCAGGCCCAGCACAGAGGGGAAGGAGTCTCAGCCACCCACCTGGGGATGCTCCACTGAATTTGGCACGATTATTGACCAAAGGTTACCTCCGTGCATGTGGACATCCCGTGCTTGGAGCCACTAGCTTTTCCAGTTCTGCAGGAAGGAAAGGACCTCCTTGCAAGCTCCTTAAAGAAACTTTAATTTCCACAACATCGACCAGAGCCCGCATTGAACCAACGGCATGGTATTTTGTGACTAGGTTACCAGCAAAATATTTTTTCCAGTATTGAGGCTGCCTGAAAGCCTGCATATGATTGAACATGACAGTGTTTTTGAAAAGTCATTTTGTGAATTTTTTTTTTTAAATTTTAAAAATGAGGTGTGATGTTTTACATTTTTTTTTCTGCTTATTTTACCTGCTTTTGCTTTACACATGAACAGAACTATTTCTGTGCACCAGAACTATTTTCTGTGGCTTCTGTGCATTGGTGAGCATCTGGAAAAATGGATTTTCTGACACAGAAAACTACTAAAATTTATAACTTCATGTGGCAGTCATAACCATCATTAGCTTTCAATATTTCTAGAACACTACTGTGCTATACATAAAAATAATCCATTTTCAAGTTACTTATAAGGGCCTGATTTATTTGTCCATGAAAATGTATAGGCATAGGAGAGAAGTTTTATGCTAAAAAATTACCTCGCTTTAAGTTGTGGATGAGAAAACAAAAGAAAAAAACCTTGAAGAAATATATGTTTTGACAGACATTTACATATAATTCAGAAATACTTGACAGCATCCTGTTCATATTTCCAGAAATGTCTCTGGGCTACGACCAGATTTAAAGAAATTTTAGTCCCCAAAGTAAATTGTTTTTCCAGAATGTTATGAGTATGTGGGGAAAAAAAGAAAAGGAAAAAAAAAAAAAAAGGATGATTATAACAGTTACTGTCAATAAGAAAAAGATAAAGTATATTGGCCCCTCAGGGGGAAAGAACCTCACGTACTACACGATTTTGCCACTGCCTTTAACAGGTGCAAGGAAGGCGTTACAATTCCCTATAATTCTTCTTCCTTCCTCAGAGCTGCAAATATTTTTTTCTTATTTTCTCAGCTTTTTTTTTTTTTTAAATTTTTTATTGCAGGATTATATTTTCATAACTGGAATTTCCTGCTTATATGGTGACGTTCAAGCCAGGTTTTTCTTGGCTGTTACCAAACCATTTGATTTCTTGTTGGAGAA
Organism: Gallinago undulata; assembly: GCA_026546715.1. Classification (NCBI taxonomy): domain Eukaryota; kingdom Metazoa; phylum Chordata; class Aves; order Charadriiformes; family Scolopacidae; genus Gallinago; species Gallinago undulata. The sequence continues at coordinate 83,121,273 of JAOTQQ010000023.1, forward strand.
GCAGAGGACAAACAGCAGTTAGAGGCTGGCGATGGGCTCCTCGTGCCTTCTCATGTACCTCCCTTGCCAATTTATCTCTCTTCAATACCATGATGTCTGAAGAATGCCAGACTTTTCCGACATTGAATTAGATTATTTTCTTCTCCTGAGACACACAGTTTCTAGGTAAGCAGCTGCGTTGCTTTGCATTAGAGTTTTCTTTTCCTCTTCTGGATAAAAATTAGCTCCGGTAAGATCAAAGACAACTTCTGCAGCTCAGAGAAGAAGGTAGAACTCCCCTTTTATTTTCTCCCATGTTTGTTTTGCTGCCAGGTCTCTTTGAAAATGGCCCTTTTTGCCAAGGCTACACTTTTGGCTAAATGAATTTGTGTTAATACTATGTCTTGCTTATTTGCACAAGTGGAACATGAAAGGTGGGAAGTACTAAAGTGAAAAGAGAGCAGGAGATGATAAAGACCAGAACAGCATCAAGAAAAATGTGAAGAGTGGCTGAGGCAGGCTCAGCCCTCAAAAAGTCCTCCTGATGGACCTGCTGAGGTTCTAGACCTTCAGGGTCTCCCTCAGACATCCTTGAGGTCCTCCAGGCTCGGCTTGGGGGATTTTGAGGAGTTTCACCACCTGCGATGTCGCAAATGTGATGAGGCCAGAGAGGGGTGAGTGAGGCTGGAGAGGGGTGAATGAAGCCTTGCAGGTGGCATCCAGAGCTTTGTGAGACCAGAACAGGGACCACCGGCGCCTCTGCTTCTGTCCCTGTTCCTGAATGGGACACTAAAGCAGCTGAGTTTGCTTCTGAGGGGGCTTGCCACCAGCTCCCATTTCATGTACCTCAGTGAGAGTGTGAGACCTACCAAAGCCTGGACCACTTCAGTCAGGTCCTCATCCTTCAACCTGTTGCTAGCCAGAAAGCAATAAATTAGATGTGGCTAGAGATGGGGTTAAACTGAGGAGCAAGGAACCCTTTAGGATTCTTTGCAAGCTTAAAAGTGTGCTAGGCGCTGCTGAGGGCTGCAGAAACAGCTCGTCACTTTTTAAATCCTAAAAGCCTGCCATGTGGCCAGCATAAACTACACGCTTCCTTCAAAAAAAATGCAAGGTGGGCTAGTCCAGCCTCCTGCTCAAAGCAGGAGATTGCTGGGGACCGTGCTGGGTCCGGTTTGACAACCCTTGGAGACTCCACAGCCTCCCTGGGCCACCTGCCACGCTGCTTGACCACCCTCATGGAGAGGAACGTGTTCAATCAGGTCTGTTTAATAACTTACAAAAATTTATTTCTCAAACTAAGAAACTTCCATGTAAAATGCCTTCTTTCTGAGTGTGACATTTTCTCGGAAAATGACCGTCTCGGGGAGATGGTTTATTCAAAGAGTCAAAAATAACTATTTTAATTCCAGAGGAAATCTCCTGGGAGTGAATGTTAAATGGCTTTACCCTTCCATTTTCTTGTAGGTGTCAAGTTTTCTGGTCATCCTACACCACCTATAATGGAATTCTTATTGTATGTATACTCCTCTGTTTTTTTAGGGGAAGAAAACAATTCATGATGCCAGAGGAGTGGTCCGTAGACGGAAAGGGGAATGTAAAACATTCTATAACAAATCTCATGAGAATTTCTGGCACCTCTGTGAATTCAACTACTTCTGGCCTAGATGTGAATGCACACAGGAGTGTAAATCCACACATATATCCATATATCAATCTCAGCATCTGACCAGGTGCAGTGATACAGTCAATGATCTAACACCTGTAATGGTATGTGTGCCGACAGGCCTGTTGTAGCTTTAAGGTCCCAGCTATTCTGGGACAGTTTATTCTGGGCAGTAAAGTCATCCTGGGCAGGTCCTGAGGCTACCAAGACCGTGGCCAAACTGTCACTTGCCCGCAGGTTAGGGCAGGAGATGCTGCCAGGGAGGTGATGAAGGCAGCACAGTGCCCCACAGATCAAGAGAGGCTGTCTCTCTCTCTCACATCAGCATGAGGGAGGGCTGTGGGAGATGCTTTCGGTATGAATCACGTGGAAAACTGTCAGCCAAAGGGGATGTACTCAGAAAACAGGTACATAATAATTAGAGGTGTGAGCGTAATGACTTTGTGCAAATACATACAGAGAATAAAGGCACCTTTGGTGTCCTGTTGAACTTGGAAGTGTGCGGTGGGATGAGAGGCTATAAATAGGAGCACTGGGATGGAAACAGAATGGCACTGGGCTGAGAAGGCTCCTGACGCTGGGCACTGCCACCGAAGAAGCTCCCACTGCCCTCTGCCACCACTTCTTCCACCTCTGCATGGTTTGGGACTTGTCCATTCTGGGCTGAGGAACCCACCAACCTAAGGAAAAAAGCCCATGCTTTTCTTTTTTTGGATGCTTTTAACCTGGTTGGTTTGTCCACCTGGCCCATCTGGGTAACCCCATGAGCGGTTGTGTTGGCAGAAGTGGCAAAGAAGCCATGAAGCAGCAGGGACAAATCTGTGCAAGCCAGTCCTGCAGCCCACACGCATGGACACACACTGGGCTCTGCAGGGCTGTGCTGAGCAAGGTGGAAACCTGCCTTGAGGAAAGGAGAAGAGGATCTTGCACAGTGCTCTGGACAGAGTGGTTCTGTGCTGGAAGAATGGAGATGAGCATAGAAGCATAGAATCATTCAGGTTGGGAGATCTTAAAGGCCTTAAGATCATCTAGTTCCAGGGACACCTCCCACCAGAGCAGGTTGCTCCAAGCCCCATCCAGCCTGGCCTTGAACCCCTCCAGGGATGGGGCAGCCCAGCATGTAGATTCTGCTTCCATACTTTCTTCTCTTCCCTTCGGGCATGAGCTGCTTTGAGGTCCCTGTCCACCTCCCTGAAATGAAAATTTATTCTTGACTGAAGCACAATGAAAACAACATCACCGTTTCCCAAAAAAGACTGATGGCAATTGTATTTGTTCTATCTGATAAACAAATGAGTATACAGAATTTCTTATCATCTCTTTCCATCGTTTCAGCCAGAGAGCGTGTGCCAGAAGTCGATGTTAACCTTAAAGAACTGTCTTCCTATAACTTGGTCTTAAACATTGTCTTCCTCTTCAAGTTCTTCAAAATGGACACAAATCCTCATTTATCATCAGTTGATAGCTCAGCTGGAAGAGGTACAAATTAAATTGAATAAGGACTGCTTTAATCCTGAACAACGCTGTCCACTCCCTGTTCTAAAAAAAGTTTTTTTAGTCCCTTTAAAATGCTTAGATTAACAGTCTTTATTCTTTCCATCCAGGAAAATCCTTTTATAAGGCTGATGAAACCCCATCCTTTGATCTGAAAACAGTCACGACCTTATTTGATACGGCCTGCAGCCCGACAATATCATCGTAGTCCAGGGAAGGTAAATTGATACTAATTTCTTTTTGTGGCGTTGTTGGATAATTCTGATAAATTCTGATATACTGAAACACTAAAAAAAAAAAGTTCCTCACCTCTGCCTAAAAGGATAAGCAGCAACTTTCTGGGAAACTTGTCCCCGATGACATGAGATAGCACTGCTGCTAGTCAGGAAAGCTGCTACAGTTTAGTGTCTGTGGTTGACCATTATAATCCAAGGGCAAAATTCTGTGTTTCTAATGGGAATTAAGGCTGTGTAACTAAGAGCACCAGGTGGTCCCTAACAGCAGAATCCAGACTATTGTTTTTTAGATTTATGTAGTGTTTTATGCCTGTCCCAAATGTTGGCTGCTGGTAATTTCTGCTGCTATTGTTGCTTAAGGTCATCTATAAATGCAAAACGTTTCTCAGTGGGTACTTGACAGCAGTAACCTAGATAAATATTTTCATTTACATAAACATTGTCTTAACAGTTCAGAAACTGTAGTAAATAGTCCCAAATCCCAGAAGCCATCGAGACATTACAAGAATTACATTGTTTTTTGAAAAAGATTGATGTGCTGTATTATTTCATTGGTCACAGTCCAACACAAGAGGGTGGACTGATGAAAGAGATGCTTAACACATCCAGGGTTTGTGTTGCTTTCTTTTTTCTAACTGTGCTAATAGATGAATTTAATTTGTTTTTCAAATTTTTATGTACCCTTACGCAATGAAAGATAATCTAACTGGACAGGCGCAAACAGTGGGGACCAACTGGCTTTTAAAAGCAAACCCAAAGCCAAGAAACCTCTCTATAATTGCCACAAAGTACCAAAAAGAAATGAAATTACTTTCTGCCTACTTGAGAACACAAACAGTGGCATTTTATTTATTAAAAACGGATGCCCCGTGGAGCTCAGGTTGTGGGCGAGTAGCCACAGGTCCCCGTACTTTGTTGTACGTGCTCTCCATGGAAGAAATGTTCTCCTGCAAGACCTCTTGGACTCGAAGAGGTTCTTCGCTCATGCAGTGCTGCTCCACCAGCCTGTGCCAAAAACAACTGGGCTCCAGGCATTTCAGAGAGGCTAAAGCTAACAAAAAAGAAAATACACTAAATATGGTGCGGGTTGTTTTCATTTGTTCTCTGTAACTCATTTCTTGTAAGACCAAGAGACCCATCCTGTACACGGGCACTTTGAGGATTTAGCTTTCTTTCAGAAAAAGCGCCTGTGTTTGAACAGATCCAGAGAGGCCTTGGGTCACCTCTGAGAAGACCTCTGCTTATTGTTTATGTGGCATAAGCTGAGCACTTCTCTTTGAAGATGGACAGAGCTGCCTCCTGCCCACTCTCCAGCCCGAAGCCTTGTAGATGATGAGGTTTAGGTGGAGTCGATGTGGTTGAATACCTCTCTAAAACAGGTTCACTGACACGCTGTCTTCCAGGGTTGCCATACCAGCCTAAGAAAGAATGAAATGAGCACCAGGAGGTGAACATCCCCTACTCGGGATCCTGGTGTCCTATTGGAAGAGAAATCCAGCATCCAGCTATCGACTGCCGTTGACTCTGTGTGTATTTTCCAGACCTTGTGCTTTGTGTACGTTTTGCAGCCGCGGCGTGAGTGTGCGCTGGAGCAGAGCCCTCTGAGCCATTGCATCGCTGCTCTGATCTGTTTATACCCAATCTCAGCAGCTAATCCTTCTAATCCTCAAACAATCATTTTGGCCAAGACTGTAGCTGTTCGGAATTAGCTGACAGTGTTTGTGTAGTTCGCACTTAGTTTTAAATCACAATCGTCTTGTTGTGAGGCTCCCACGTGGCCCAGTGATTTGACTCAAATGGGCACAAACACGAACGTAAGAGGTTCCATCTCAACATGAGGAGGAACTTCTTGACTTTGAGGGTGGCAGAGCCCTGTCAGAGGCTGCCCAGAGAGGTGGTGGAGTCTCCTTCTCTGGAGACATTCCAAACCTACCTGGACACGTTCCTGTGGGACCTGCTCTGGGTGACCCTGCCCTGGCAGGGGGTTGGACTGGATGATCTCCAGAGGTCCCCTCCAACCCATATATCATTCTGTGATTCTGTGACTCCATATGAATACATCACAAATTCACTGGAAGTATGGGTCTGCAAGCATATACACACGGAGATGTAGCCATCTGTGCCTGCTTCTGTTTCACATGTTTGCATTATATTTTAAAACTGCCTAATGTTGTTTGGTGTTCAGTTTGGGGCACCTGAAAGAGAGTTTCTTTGCAGGAAGAACTGGTCACCCTACAAAACCCAGGCTCAGATTTTGCATTTGGATCCATTAGTCATTTCTCAAAATCTAGGGCAGATTTACTTACGGCTGCGGGTCCTTCTGTGCTCTGTTGTGGGCCACAAACTGGTATTAAGCAGGGTCCTTCAGGAGTTAGAAGTGCCTTGGCTCTTTTCCTACTGGGCAGATGTTCATTAGCAGTTCCTTATCAGCTGTGATGAGATAACAAGTCTCAGGAGCCCAGACAACTATTTCATAGTCACATATTTTGCCAGCAGAAAGAAGAAACACGCATTTCCTTTTGCTTTCCTAATCTCTAATATTAAGGGGATGACTACTGACCTAAATCTCCTAGTCTCTTTTGGAGGAGATGCTTCTCCATGCTTTGTTTCCACTCTCTCTGTGGGAGCGTGGCGATTCCTGCCATCGTCTGCAGAAACTCCAGCCTCCCAGTTACGATTTCACTGGTTTGAAACTGCAGCTTGGGAGTTAGATCCTGAATTTGGATCCAGCCTTAAGCACAGAGCTTCCCCCAAAGCTGCCAGCCTTTCAGATTCCTCAATTTTAACTGGGCTTTGCCCTCTGACTAAGAAGTTCAGACAATACAACTGTGACTTTTCCAAGTATTCTGTGATTGCCACAGGATTTTCAAGAGATTGACTGTCCAGGTACCTTGAGTTTATACCAATATTAAAATGCTAGGAAATAGATTAAATGCCCTGATGCTCTTTAACCCTGGTTTTGTCACCATCTCCAGCCAGCGATGGAGCTCAGGCCCAATTGCAAAGTGAAACTTGGTGATGACGACACTGCCAAGTAAACTTCATGGGATGTAATCTGTCTTCCACGGAGTAATTTCCACTAAATTCAATTTCCTGCATCATTATATTGTAAAGAGAGAGGAATCTACTTGTTCACAAATTGCTCTGCAGGCTGGGAGCACAGAGGCAGTGAGTTACACTCATTTGACTGCTAAAGCTCAGCGGATAGAGAAAGTCCTGAATCACCCTTAAAAAATATTTTACTGGGTTTTATTTTATATAGTACTCCTTCTGGGTATCTGACATATTGTACGATGTAAACCGATAAAATAAATATTTAATAAGATAAATATTTAAGCAGAATTAGCCAAGGTGGGACAAGAAAAGCTATAATTAAGTACAGAAAAGGAGCAGAGAGAGGAAGATTTGTTCCAAAAACAGGGGCGGGGATTGGGAAAGAACTGGGAAGGTCCTGCAGTGAGTTTTCACGGGTTAAATAATCTTCTGCCTCTCTTTCTAGATACAAGTGAGCAGCCGGGACAACGAGATCAATTCTCTGTGGGTTTTCCTGCCCATCCTCTATTTGCACTCGTGGGCAGCTGCACCGAGAGCCTCCCTGTCTCCTGCGGGGCGAGACATGGGTGGCCTGTCCCTTCTGGCTTCTCCACAAGCAAATTGGGAAGAGAAAAGTGAAACTTCCTGCCCAATGCCAAGGAGGAGGCAGCTGCTGTTCTTTCCCGAGGCTCTCCCAGGACACGTGCACCAGAAGAAGGCAGCGGGTTATTTTTAGGTACCAGCTGTATTTTCTCCAGCCTGTTCCTGGGGCACACGTTATATCGCTGCTTAATTTGACGAAGGGTGACAAGGCAGGTTTAGGGAACGGCATGCTGAACTGTAGAAATTCATCTGGGAACAACAGAAAGCTTTTCAGCTTGAGGCTGTTGTGTTGTTTCAGAGATGAGCTGGTGCCTTATATTCCCAGCATTGGTTATCTGTCAGTGTCAAACAAATATTCAGGAAGGTCTCTTGGGTCTGCTGTCCTGCTGATGTACCACACACACCGCTCAGACAATCTATGGCTTGTTGAACTATTTCTGTTTGACCATCTACGGCACCGTCCCTGACCAAAATTCTTAAATATTGATTACAGAAACATCACAGCTAAACTGCCATGTTATAGAATCACAGAATCATGGAATGGGTTGGGTTGGAAGGGACCTTAAAGACCACCCAGTTCCAACCCCCTGCCCTGGGCAGGGACACCTCCCACCA
>JAOTQQ010000023.1:83128998-83141185 GCA_026546715.1 Gallinago undulata
GATGGGGCAGCCACAGCTTCTCTGGGCAACCTGGGCCAGGCTCTCACCACCCTCACACCAAAGAATTTCTTCCTGATAACTAATCTAAATCTCCCCTCTTTTAGTTTAAAAACATTACCCCTCATCCTATGGCTAAAGAGTTCCTCCCCATATTGCTCAATGAGGCTACATTGCCTAGATTTTTCAGGTTTTCTTAGAGTTATTTGTCAGGAAAAATTACTTGTTGGGCTTTTTAGGATTACCCAGGTTAATATTTGTAATGGAGGGAGAAGAAGGGGAGTTAATTTATGGCAGCAAAGGAAAGGAAAGGGGCACTGCTGTTCTGCTCACAGACACTGCCGATCTGTCCCAAAAGAGGTTTTGCCAACCACAGTCAAAATGTCTGTACCTTTACTGAAATGTGTGGATTTTTGTGAGACTGAATTATCTCACAGTTGTCACTATGTTCCTGTGTCACTGTATTCCTGCAAGGAATGCAATTTCAGACACCCACCCCCCCAGCCCCTGTTACAAACCACACTGTTGTGCCAAGGGGAGAAAACTAGATAAGGCACCAAAAAGGCCATTGCAAGAGGAATTCTCTGATACACCTCAAAATTATCTTGGCTGCTTTGCTTATACAAGAGGCACCTAAACCATGGCCTGAAGGCACGTTGCCTCCAGCGCATGGCAGCACCTTAGGCAAAGGGCACGAGGATGAAAGAACTTTAAGTAATTTGTTAAGAGACCAAACTCATCAGTAGCCAGAGTTTCGGGCTTGTGTAGGATGGGTGAAGTCACACCAAAGCCCCTTCTCTGCCTGGTGAGGAGCAGGGACCTATGGTCTCCAGCACTGAAGTTCAGGGCTCCTGGTGCCGGTCTATTGCCCTGTTCCAGGTGGTTTGTCCTCTCTTTTCTGACCACAGATGCCACCTCGGAGCTTTCTTTCCTTTTGAAATTGGGACACGCAGCTTCTAACGAGACTTACTTAGCTCATTCTCAGGCAGCTCTGCTGGTGGCCACCACTTATCCTACGAAGACTGCTCAGCCCTGTGCCTTGAGAACATCCTCACGCTCTGTCCTGAATCCTTGTTTGGCAAAATCTCCCAGGGAACAGTAGCAGTTTTGATTGAATGAGGTTTCTAGGATCGAGCCACAAATAAATGATGTTCCCCTTGTAGTCATATGGAACTTGTCTGATCGTTGTGAAAATAAGAGTTAAGACTGAAGCTGAGAAAGAACAAGACACTAAATTCTCATTGTAGTGCACAGAAAAAGCACCAAGTGTTCAGATTTCCATTGCAAAACTGCTCTTTTTATGCTTTCTTTTTTTCACAATGGGTCAGCCTGAAACTTGGCTCTGAATGGGAAAATGTGTCCATTTGAGCAAACGAGCTTCTAGTCCGCAGGCTTGTTTGTTAAACTTGGCCAGCTGGGGAGCATAAAGCCTTAATTAATGTCACTTGTGATATTAAGAGGCAAATAATAGAGCAGCAAGTCAATTTGTGAAAGTGAAGACAAAAAGTCAATGGGGAGCATTAAAACAGTTGTGTGGGTTCCTATGGATTTCCGTCAGGCTCACAAGAAATGCTCTGAAAAATCAGAGAAAGGAGAAAGCAATTTTGCCCTCTTTTTTTTTTTTTTTTTTTTTTCTTTTTGGTTTTGTTTGCAGAGTCTCAGGCTAATTGTCCCACGTAAACAGTTCATTTGGCAGAGGAGGAAGTTAGGTCTATTAAGTTGCTCAACAACTTCAGTGTTGAATTTATTGCAAGTTTTTTTGGCTTTTAAAATAGATACGCAGGTTTCATACGAAATACATTCTGGTTTGGGATCGCTACGTTCCAAACCATCCAAGATTCAGCTGGTTTGTTACACGTGGAAAATTTGGGTAGGTTTTGTTGAAATGTTTATGAGTTCTTCTGCTGTTCTCTGAGAAAAGCTGAGCATCCAAGAGAACTGGGGTCCTAGACTTGGCCTGACTCCGTATCCACAAGCTCTATCTACCTTAGACAATGCAGAACTATGGACCCTGGAACACAAAGCTGATGAGACTCTCCCAGCCCAAGGTGCTTCCTCATTTCTGACCTTTCTCTCGCTGAGTCAGACCCAGCGTTTGCCAAGCAGGGCTTAGTTCAGGTCAAGCTCAGCCACCATTAGCTTTGAGAGAAGGGGCAAAGTCCACATTTCCAACGCAGAGGCCGTTGTCTACCTGATGACTTGCATTCCCAAAAAACCTATATATTTTTTCTTCATTTCCCCGCTTGAAAAATGACCGTAGGTGCAAAGGCTCTGGGCTCTTTGGCTGCCTGGGAATTTGGATCTTTGAGGAAATTAATGGGATTACCCAAGTGGTGAGGGACTTACCCATGTGAGAAGAGGTTTAGGAGGGCTGTCCCTTAACTCCCTTCACTCGGCAATGATGTTCTGCATCTGTGTCGGGAACGACTCAGTTTCCATTACCCCTTCTCAGAAGCTCTATGGTATTGGACTTAAACAGGCTATTCTTGGAGAAAAGGAGTTCCTAAAATGGCAGTGATTTTTACTCTGGCCATATATCACTTGGCTTCGTCAGAGAGCTGGTGTAGTCTCAGTCCTGGAACCCTGCTAAGCAGAAGCAGTTGTCCTCTTTTTTTGCCCCTGGACATCTGGTCACACTGTGGCTACAGCTGTAGATCTGCCACCCACAGCAGCTTCTCAGGCTGAAATTTATAGTGTTTATTTTAATATTTTAAAGAGAAAAACTTTCTCTCTAAGGGACTCTAAAAATCAAGAGAGAAATGTGGATTTTTCCTCAAGAGTCAGCACGAAAAGAAAGGCAGAAAAACCCTGTATCTGACAGATAACCGTGTTTTGTAAAAGCAAAGCAAGAACGAATCAGAACTTTAGTCAGGTGTAAGTTTTCCCAAAACAAGTGATCTCCTTATGCACTGATGTTAAAAAGCAAAATAGAATAAAGTCTCTGATTCGGTGTCTGAAAACAGAGTCGTTATTCTCTGTAGTACAAGCTTGGCCATGCATTTTGCTGCCAACATGGCTTTTTATTTTTTCCAAATCTCTGAAGTCCTAGAGTGCTACTATGTAAAAGCAAATATTAATGTTTTAGATAAATGGATCTATCTATTTAATAAGTTTCTGCTGTGCAAATATTTGTATTACATGGCTTTTTAAGAATTTTAATACTTTTTTTTTTGTAAATTTTGTTTTCTTCCTAAAGTACTGTAGCAGGGATTGACTGTTCTGGTAGTATTAGAAAAATGCCAACTGGTAAAAAGCCCACATCATGAGCTAAAACCACCAGACACCCAGTTTTGTTCCGGATGGTCCGTGTTTCTGTGCATCTCAGGGTGGCAGTCAGATGTTGAAGGTGGAGGGCCACCAGCCCACTACCAAGGTGGCCCTACCTTGAGGGTAGCTCAGAGGCAAGCTGGAAACTTCACTCCACTCTGAACATGACTCCAGCCCGTCTTCCCAGGAGCGGAGGGGACAAATCACTGCTTGAGGCTCAGTTGAAGCCAAGCTCCTGGCAGGGAGGCCGGGACTGCGGATACATTCCCGGAGAAGTTTACTCAGATTACCAGTGGATGCCCATTATCTCACAGAACCAGTCAATGTTATTAATGCTGGAGCCCACGGGGACGCAATCACGTATTTGACTGAAGTGTGGGGGCAGAGGAGATTAAACCTCTAACGTCCTCCAAATTCGTATCTTGGCTGCTGTTCAGCCTCTGAGTAGACAAAGAGGTGAATGACCTAAGTGCTAGTCCCGTCCCCCTTCTCCTACACCGTTAGATCCCACCACTGCCAGCTGTGCAGGCAGCCTTGGCACAGACGCCGAGATGGAAAACAGGGGGAAAAGGTGCAGGGAATGAGTGAAATACAGCAGTTATTGGACTGAATGACCCGATTGCCAAGGTTACCCAAGTAAGATGAGGCTGCACCATGCCAGGAGGAGTCCAAGAAGACTTCAAAAGAAGAAGGACATGGACCTGTTGGAGTGGGTCCAGCGGAGGGTCACGAAGATGCTCAGAGGGCTGGAAGACTTCTCCTATGAGGACAAGCTGAGAGAGAATTGGGGTTGTTCAGCCTGGAGAAGAGAAGGCTCCGGGGAGACCTTAGAGCCCCTTCCAGTCCCTAATGGAGAGGCCCTGGACCAGGTCACCCAGAGAAGCTGTGGCTGCCCCATCCCTGGAGGGGTTCAAGGCCAGGCTGGATGGGGCTTGGAGCAACCTGGTCTGGTGGGAGGTGTCCCTGCCCAGGGCATGGGAGTTGGAACTCAATGATCTTTAAGGTCCCTTCCAACCCAAACCATTCCATGATTTTTTCATAAGTAGGGGAGGCTTGGAAAGAACCTCCTCTTAAAGTGGTGCCTTGTGAGGGTTTTAGTACAATTCATTTTGTTAAAGGGTGATGTGGCTTCAATAAGCTGTGTGGGAGACGAGTAGGGTACTCAGATAGGGCTACCTGATGGCCAGATAGGACTACGTGGGCTATGAGCAAAGCTGGCCACCAGCTTTGAGCTGGGGGCTACCACTGCTGCTCATTCTGCACTTCCCATTCGGCGCAGCCCTTCACCATTGCTTTGCAACTGAGGAGCCCAAAAAAATCCTCATCCCGTCCCCGCAGTCATGGGATGGCTGAAGAATTTGTCAGCCTAGGGTCTGTCAGAGTAACAAACCCTAGGGCACATCTCCCTCCAAGCTGACAAGGCCTCTATTTGATTATTTTTTTTTTAAGGGATTATCCATACCATTAAGCAAAATACACAACAGTCACCCTATTTATGTCTGATTATAGCTTTGCTCAGACCACCTGAAGCATGCAATAATTGCCCTGAAGTGCATTTCCTGGTGAGCCATTTATTGCATTTCTAAAATATAAAATACTTAGGAGGGACAAACCAACACCAGAATCCAAGAAAAAATGGGCAGCAGGGTTCATTTTTTTTTTTGGCACTCTTTAATATATGCAGTTTGCCATTCTAACAGCCAGTCTAAAAGCTAGTTTCACTGAAAAGCATTTATAGCTTTTTAGCTTTTTTGGTTAAAGACAGAGGACATTGATTTCTGCTTCAGAGCTCCCTTTTTTCTCTTTTTATTTTCCTTTTTTTTTTGTTAAATAAAAGAAGATAAAATGCAGACGTGGTTCCACAACCTTCATTACGACTGCCTCTGTTTTGGCATACAGTTTGGTTTATGTGTTATCTTTTCCCATCTGTAAAGTATGTTGTTTCCCTTACAGACACAAGACACATTCATATTAGAGAAAACAGAAGGATGAAGTATGGTTTAGTGAGGCAGGATGTCAAGGCACAGTAAACATTAAAAAAAAAAAAGACTTAGCAGAAATAAAAGCGAGAGGTGGGTTGGTTTTATTGTCTTTGGTGACAATAAAGGGTTTTGACATATGGCCTTTATCCATGGGAACAAAAATACTTCGCCTGAAAAATCCCACAGAGGTCTGGGTGACCAATTTCAAGGCAGATGAAAAAAAAAAAAAATTCTTCCAGAAAATAAGCAAAAGAGCTGTTTGCAGTGCAACAAATGCCTACAGTACTAACATGAATTGTGAAATCACTGGCTGTGACTGATCAGAGTTCATTAAAAATAAATCTTGGCCCAGCAGTTTTAATAAACAGAATGAGCTATAAAGGCAGCAATGATTCGCTTTTTCTCATGCAGAAAACTCTCTGATTTTGCATTTTTCACTCCGCCAAAGGATTTCTGCTGAAGAAAACTGATGGAAAAACTCAGGTCTGGCCTTCTTGAGGGTGAGGAGACGACGGGAGACAGCAGCTTCATCAACCCTTCAGATCCTTTCAAATGTAACTTTTTACTAGAATTTATTTTGGCATTTAAGGCTTTGTGGGGAAAAAAAAACCAACAAAAAAAACAACAAAACAAACACCAACCAACAAAGCTGCATTTTCTGTTCTGCCTGCCAAGGAAAGGTTGAGAACACAGGTATAGAAGAGGGCTCTGTTTGCTCCTGTCGAGGAGAGCTCTGCTTGAGGGCTGAAGGATCTCTCATGTGGAGTCAAGTGTTACCTTGGCTGAAAAACTCACCGTAGAGAAGGAAAGCAAACATCGTTGGGATTATTCGTTCCCTCCCTGCCATCCCTGCTTTCTCCCTTGCTACAGAATCACAAATGATATGGGGTTGGAAGGGACCTCTGGAGATCATCTAGTCATCCCCCCTGCCAGAGCAGGGTCACCCAGAGCAGGTCCCACAGGAACGTGTCCAGGTGGGTTTGGAATGTCTCCAGAGAAGGAGACTCCACCACCTCTCTGGGCAGTCTCTGCCAGGGCTCTGCCACCCTCACAGGAAAGAAGTTCCTCCTCATGTTTAGGTGGAACTTCTTAAGTTCAAGTTTGTGCCCATTCCCTCTTGTCTTGTCACTGGGCACCACTGAAAAAAGACTATCCTTCTCCATCACCGTCTCCACATCGTCCCAAATCTGACTTGCACATTTGAGGACCAGCAATCCCTCTTACAGCTCCTCTGAGCTTGAAGACGTTTCATAGCTCAGGAAAACCAGCTCCTGAGAATTATGCCGTTCATGACAGCAGACATTGATCAGCAAAAACGCCGTGTGCAGCAAGGTCTCCCCATTCAATGACACACACAAAGCAAACTGAGTATTGAGGTGGCAAAGAAGACTGCTCTAAGCCAAGGTGGGGCAAGCTAACCTGTATTAGGGATTTCCCACTTTTGGGTAGGGCTAGTGTTGGATTCACTGGGGAGTCAAAGAGACACAGGTGGTCTAAAGCTCTAGAGAGACAAAACCTGGTCTGAAGTCCAGTGGAGTGGGTGGAAAGTCATGCACTGGCTTCATAGAATCATAGAATGGTTTGGGTTGGAAAGGACCTTCAAGATCATCTAGTTCCATGATCATCCAGTTCCAACCCCCTGCCCTGGGCAGGGACACCTCCCACCAGACCAGGTTGCTCAAAGCCCCATCCAACTTGGCCTTGAACCCCTCCAGGGAGGAGTCAACCACAACTTCAGTGTGCTTTGGAGCATCTCTGTACGTGGGGAGGAGCAGGTAGGTACTCTGTGGACCTGCCACAGCAGCCCTGGATTTTTGGGGGCAAAATCCCTCTTTTAAATGAAAACACTTGCCACGCAAGCGCAAACTCGACCTGTGTGTGGAAGAAGAAGTGATGCCTGGAGGGTATGGGTCATTTATACCCTAAGGAAAGACACTTAGCAAAATAAATGGTTTTAATAAAGTAACAATGTTTACTTTTCCTTTGCTGCAGCCGAACACAGAGCACCTTCATGAAAGGTCCTCGAGGTTAAATAAACTGCTCTTAGTCAAATACCTCACAGTTAAAACCCGGGGCTGCTCCTGTGCACGAGGTCGGGTCTTTGCTGTTCTCCTGGGCATCATAACTCGTTCAGATTATTTCTTTGCACCTCGTACCTCTAATTAGACAAAAAAAAAAAAAAAGAGAAAGAAAAAGGCCAGTAAACAAAGGCTAAAGCCAGACTGACACAGGTCAGCGGGTGTGCTAAGGGTTTGTAGGTTCTCATGATCTTTCTTGGCCGAGTTTTCTCACGTACGAGGTGTTGGGCAAGAGCTGACCCTGCAGAGCTGCCAGCGCATGCCCAGAGGGGTACATCGCACGCCTATTTTCGGGACTTCTCTTTGAAAACCCGTTTATTTCTTTACCATTCCCATTCATTTTCTCATAAGTGGCGACACGCTGACTAATAAATGAGTTTATGCCTCGTAGATCTGATACCAGCAGCTTGATGCAGTGATTTCTGTCCTTTAAGCTACCCAGAGCAGGGCTTTGGTTTGTTTTTTTTTGCCTGCAGTCCCTTTAGCTGCACAGCCAGCTGCCTAAAATATTTACCCCCCCCCCATCTTGACAAAAATCCCCTAATGTTTACCCATATTACAGGCCTTGGATGAAGGACAAGTCCTGGTTTATCAAACCTGAGGAAGACTGGGGGGAGGGGGGGGGGGGGGGAGCAGCACCGCCGTGTTTTTCCACACAACCTGTTCCGGTAACAAGCACTCCCCCGCAATGTTTGCTGACAGATGTTCAAGGCTTGGGGGAGGAAAAAAAAGAAAAAAAAGAAAAAAAATCCGCTTTCAGCTGATGGCTGCACCACCACTTTTGAAATAAGTGTTAGCTCCAGGCTCCTGAGTTCACGAGGGCAAAGAAGCAGCAGGAGGAAACCAGACAAACTGGGTAACGAAGGGGAAAGAAGAAAATGGCAAAATAAAACCTTGGTGTTGACAGAGCCGACAAACACAGAATCTCCTGGGCAGCAGGGAAGAAAAAAATAAAATAGAGCTGGGTTTGTAAGAGCTGGAGCAGCGACCTTCAAACAGCTGTGTGTGGCTCTCAAGCCACCACGGAGGTCTGAACTTCCCACCACGTCTTCTTGGGTAGAACTTCTTCTTAGTTATTGCACTCCTCCCCCCGACTTGGGAGGAGCTGGGGATGGACATCCCTTCTCAAGAGGAGAGGGCGTCTGGGAGGCACAGACCATGCCAGGGGAGGACAGGGACCTGTGGTTTTTGTGGAGCATCTCTACATCTCTTTGAGCACAAAGAGAAGTGTCCAAGGAGTCTGGATGACACCAGCAAGATGTCTCCCATTAGGTAGCCGGGTTTACCAGTGCTGACTGTGGCCTGGGGCACAATCCTCTCCCGGATGACAGAAATTCAGTGTGCAAAGTGTGTCTGTGATGGACAAACTTGCTGGGATGGACAAAATCACCAAGCTCGTTGAGTCCTGCTGATGCCAGTGGGAACTGGGTGAGCAACCGGTGTGAACATGAGGTGCTGCATGAACCAGGCACGTCAGCGGTCCTCAGTTGCTTCTGAATTGATCTCTATGGTCCCTTCCAACTCCAAAAACTTCAGTGAAATTCAGTGAAATTCAGTGAATTCCTGGTCCTTAGATAGGACTGGTTTCTCACCTGGCATAGCCTGGATTTTCTCTGAGGCTACTGAAGCTTATCCAGCCATAGCCCAGAAACTGGACCATGCTGGGGAGGATTAATCTAGAGCAGTGAGACTTCATCTCGTTGCCAGTTTGTTTTTGGTTTTTTTTTTTTTTTTTTAATTAGCACGACAGGCTTGTTTATGCAGGAATTGGAAATCCTGGGAGCGTATCCATTTCCCCAAACTCTTTGTTGGAAGGGGTTTCTCTGCTCGTGGGCAGGCTGGAACACCACGAGGACAATCCCTTTCTGTCTTGGCTTCCACCTTCCCTTATCCCAAGCAGGCAGAAGTGACTGGACAGACTACTCGTAGTCTTTCTCAAAATTTCCCTTGCCTTGCCTTTCCTTGCCTTGCCTTCTTTCCCCTCTTTTTGCCAGCTGAGATATCTATTGAACGGCAAAACCGCTTATTTAATCTGAGGTTCAAAGTAAACGAGCTGTGCTATCACCTTGTACATATCCCTATCTTCTCCCCCAGCGTGGGAGTATTTGTTTACTCCCTGCAAATGTTGCAGTGATTTGCATGCCTACTTTTTTTTTTTTTTAAAAAAAATAAATTGAATCAAAGCATTAATAATTTACCACCACGTAGCCCTCGTTTTTGTGAAGTTCCATCCATACCCCAAAACGTTGTATGAAGAGCAGATTGCTGAATATTTTAACTTCAATATAAGACTGAGAAGCAATGCCAATTTTCAGCTCTAATAACCCTTGACATTACCTGTTTAAAGGTGCAGATACGTCGTTTCTACGCTGTTATTCTGGGAGATGGATTAATTCAATAAAAGTTAGCAACAGACTTTTTTTTTTTTTTTTCTATGTACAATTTTTTTTTTTTTTTACTTAATAACATTCCCTAAAAGACAGGCAAAGTTTAGATGTTTTCCTTTTCTGCCGATGAATCACCCGGCCATTTGGATGCACGGAACTGATGGGAATTCCAGTAGCCGGAGCCCTGGATACTGGAGAGAAAGGGAGAGGGGCGTAACGTGAGGGAGGGTGCATCCCCCCTCCCTCCACAGAGACATCCAGTTTTGACATATTAAGGCAATACTAGAGAGAAGAGAAAATAATCTAGGCTGGGAACTATTCATCCCCTTGCCTTTGTGGCTCTGGAGGTAATTGTGATGAATGGCGCTAGAAAGATTTTGGAGTTTTATGGAAGCGCTTTGGCCCGATATTTATGTTTTTTTAATTGAATCCTTAACACTTCAGCAGAGGCAACAACGTTTTCCCAGGGAGTACTGGGGGAAGAAATGTCTCGAAATGGAAAAAAGAAGTACAGTTTCCATGATTTATGCCATTTACTCTGCAAATATAATATGTAGAGCAGAACTTTGGCAGGTGTTAATCAGTATATTTTTCTTCGCACCAGTAGAGCTGCTTCAGCTTATACCAGCTGAGAATCTGGCTCGGTGTATTAAATGACAAAAAAAAAAAATAAATAAATAAATAAAAAAAAAAAGTGAGTCTGGCTTCCTGGTCTTTTGTAGTAGACACACAAAACTGTTCGTTATTGAGCTGTGGCCTTGAAAAGCAATCTCACTTCTCAGTATTGGCAGCGGGCTGGAGAAACGGGGACATGGTGTGCTGAGCTCCTGGGGAGAAGAAATGTTTTCTTTCAAACCATAACGACCTTTTTGGCCATCTGAAGGAATATGTTCAAGCTTCCTTGGCAAGCAAAGGCGGGACACTAGCCAGCTACTACATGAAGGCTTTGAAGATGGAGGGAATAATAAAAGAAGGGGGGGGGGGGGAATAAAAGAGGAAAATCTTTTTTTTTGTTCTCAGACGGGTGGCGGAGGAGTAACTCTTCGTCCCTCTGCTTTGGCAGCAGGAACACAAATTGACCTGATACATCAAAATCAATACATTTTTTTGACCGTTCCGTAGCACAGATGTTGTGTCTGGTTTTTTAGAGGACCACAATGCTTTAAAATAGGTGCAGTTGGCTGCCAAGAGTGGCTTCAGGTGGAGTTTCGGGTCTGTAAATGGCTGTGGACCCACCTCTTCGGAAGATGGTGTACACTGTGCTTGATGGATCGGTCGAAACCCTGCCTGATATTCCCGACTCAAACAGCGTGGGGAAGAGAGGGACAGGACATAATTTGGGGGGAAGAAATCAGAGATTCACCAGGGGGAAACAGGAACGCTGGTTTTGGCAGAAATGCTACAGATGCAGACGTGTATTAGTAATAGAAACTGTCATTTGCAAACAGCTGCTCTTCAGAAAAAAAAAACCACAACAGAAACAAAACAAGTGAAAAAATAGGTAGAAGCTGGAAGGAAATGGGGGAGAAATAGAAATACATAGGCACTATTTATTTTTCCTGATCCTTAAACACCCTCCATTAAATCAAGATGATTTCTCAGGATACACACAGAGAAGGGCCGCACCGAAACATGAAAGCAGACTCTCATAATGTGAAGCTCCTGCGAGACCTTAAGGTCACCAAAAAAAAAAAAAAAAAAGAAAGAAAAAGCTAGCTTTACATAACAAACTTTTGGGGAAAGGATATGAAAGCTTAAAGGGCTTGAATGCCAAAGTCTGCTGTCCACTGACTGAATGCTGAGATGTTGCAATTGTTTGTTTTGGAAGGAATATGCTCTTGAGTATACAGAGCACACTATTTTAAAGATTAGAACTCTCCTTAATAAGCAATATTCTTTTAGCCCAGGATTTTATTCTATCAGCGTGATCTTTAAATGATGTTTTCTATTATGAGAGTTTGACCTAAACTCCTAAATAACTCTATTATGTCCAGCGACCTCGTTCTTACCAGGTTTTACAGGTCAGTGGTGAATTAGGCAGCCAGCTTCCTGCTAATTAATCCTATTTAGTTAAAGAACTGTTAGACTGCATTATCTTATCTCTGTTAAAAGGAAGTTTTTACAGGATTGGCACCAGATTACTCTTAGGAATGACAACCCTCCATCCAACTTTGACATCCAGTACGCGAGCAGAAAGGCAGAAGAGCAGAAAAAGAGGTCAGGGCACAAATGCCATCTTGTTCTTCAGCATCGCCCCACGACTTGAACTACCAGGGTTATTCCAGCACCCAGGTGGCTTTGAATTGACACAGCCCCCAGGTCTTCCTGCCCGACAAGGCAGTGTATTTTGGGATCATAGAATCACAGAATAGTTTGGGTTGGAAGGGACCTAAAAGATCATCCAGCTCCAACCCCCTGCCCTGGGCAGGGACACCTCCCACCAGACCAGGTTGCTCCAAGCCCCATCCAGCCTGGC
>JAOTQQ010000023.1:83189756-83207824 GCA_026546715.1 Gallinago undulata
TGGGTGTCAGGAGGATGGGGCCAGTCTTTTTTCAGTGGTGCCCAGGGACAGGACAAGAGGGAATGGGCACAAACTGGAACAGAGAAAGTTCCATCTAAACATGAGGAGGAACTTCTTGACTTTGGGTGCAGCAGAGCCCTGGCGGAGGCTGCCCAGAGAGGTGGTGGAGTCTCCTCTGGAGACATTCCATCCCCACCTGGACACGTTCCTGTGGGACCTGCTCTGGGTGGACCCTGCTCTGACAGGGGGCTGGACCAGATGATCTCCAGAGGTCCCTTCCAACACAAACCATTCTATGAACTTGTCTCGAGTGACCTGGAACTTCTTTCACCAGCCCATAGATTCAGGAAACTCTTGGGTGATGGCAATATCATTATTCAAATATTGATTTTATTTGACATAGACATACTAGTAACATAAGTAGCTCAAATGTCTTCACTAATTAGGAGTCCATTCAGTGTTTGGTCAGCAAAATAATGGAATAATTATAGTTTGATACACACTCCAGTTAAAAGGGAGAATGAGGGTCTAGGTGGAACTACAAACAGTGCAAGGACCTTAGGAGCAGGACTGGTGTGTACAGCCAGACTCAAATGGAAACAGTTTTATCCTTCAGACTGGGAACTAGAGCACCATATTGTGTTTGCCTGAGTATTGTTTAACAATACGAACTAAATAAGAAAAACAGAATGCTATGGAAATAATTCTTTAACGCATTATGAAAACCATTAGACAAGTGCAGTGTCAAGCGAGTGTTACAGCTTAAAAGTCAAGACAACATAATTCTTAGTTTGAGCGATAGACTGATTCAGAGTTTGAGTAGAAGTAAGTCTCAGCAGATAAGTCAGTGAAGGGAGATGTTTTAAAAGAATTTCATGGAACCCAAACCATACACCAAGGGAAATAGCAGAAGAGGAAAGGCCACAAAAAATGAAACAAATCTGCATGTCTGTGGGTATGTCAGCTGGGAAAAACGTTGTTGGTCTTTTAGGTGCAGTACATAGCATTTTGTTACAGTGGAAGGGTTGTGTGAGATTGAAAGGACAGGACAGAACAGAATGGATTTTCATTCTTTGTCCCAGCCTGTCCATGTCAACTCAGATTCAGGCATAGCCCACTAGCTTTTGTTAAAAGTTCCAGTTTTTCATAGTGAAAAACATGAGATGGTCCTTTCCAGCAGTAGCTCCTTCCTTGAAGAGCGAGATGCTTTGTCAGAGCACAATTGTTTCTGTTTATCTTGGCCTCTATAGACCCGGATGGGATGGTGCCATCAGTGAGTCAGAAAGCTCACAGAGATTAGTTTAGAGTTAATGCACATGCTGTTTAATGTATGCAATACCGTGATGATTACACTTTTTTTTTCTTTTTTTTTTTAAGAAGTTCTCACACTTTCTGTAGTTGCCACGGGCGTGATTAAGATAATTAAATAGCTTGGCTGGGAGTCTGTGCGTCTCTGCTGCGATGATGTCTTGCAGCACCCTAAAAAAAAAGGTCTCCATCTTCTGCAGGGCACAGCCCTCCTCCTCCACCTGCAGCAGAGAGCTGTCTCTGAAGGAGATGATTGCCCAAGGGTAGGAGAGGGGCCATGCCAAGGATGGAGAAGCTGGCCAGAGAGCTGCACTGGGGCTGGCGCTGGTCCCACGGCAGCAGAGAGCACTGGGAATGAAAGCTGGAGCTCAGGATCCTGAGAATGTAGCCCATGAATCCCACCCAGGGGACCCAGAGCAGACCCTCCGCAGCCAAACCCAACAGACCCCGGGACTGCAGATTGTCTTGACAACAGATAGATATTCATGTTTGCCCTCAGTCTGAAGTCTGGTCACAGTCCTCGTCAAATCCCCCAAAAATGCCGTTGCCTTCTGCCAGCAAGCATTACTACTGTTTTATCTGGATCAAACCAAGGGTATCAGACTTTCCTCCAGACACTGGGGGCCACTCTGGAGTTACACTGGAATGACACCAACGTTACTGAGATCAGAGTCTGGCAGTGGGTGAACAAACCCAGAAATAGCTGCGTATCATGAAAAGGAGATAAAGGGATTTGTCGTGAACTGTGATGTGACAGGAGAAATGAGAAGGTTCATGAGAGCAGACAGACTTAAAATGTATTTTGCTTCTCATTTAAAGACTTCTATGACTGGTATAGTTTAATGCAGAAAATATATACTTATTTTTGTTCATTATTTGAGCTGTTACATATAATGAAAAAGGGGAGCCCAAGCTTTCCAGATAAAAAACATATATAAACTAAGGATCCACATTTTTTTGAGGAATGTTGCAACACCAATGTCTTTTTTCTACTTTCCCGGAGGTCTACAGGGTAAAAGGATGGCATGGTCCACCTGACAGAAAATGCATGTATCAGAGTAGAACCCATGGATTGAGTAGCTCAGGGCCTGTACTTTGAGTACCTCAAGCCAGGACAAGAAATAAACCATTTATATTTCTGCAAGGTAAATGCAAATGAAACTGCACATATTGGCAAGGATTTTTCAGTTTAGCTCTAGGCCTTTTAGAATATGAAATCTTCCTCCAAGTAGAAATTAGAAAAGAAGGTAGAAATAGGGTTTAGAGTTTACTTCAAGAAAGAAAACTTGCACATAGAAGGATAAGAGCGAGCTCCCAAATGCAGAGAGACAGGTTTTGAAATTAATCCAAAAATAAGAACAGATTAGATTGTATTACTCTGCCAAAGGGACAAGTTCATTTGCTGTTGGACAAAGGACTCGATTCATTAAAAATTACTTGGGCAGATACTGATATTTTTGATATTTCATCCTTTACACTGGAGTCATGATAGTGATTTTCTACCTGATTTAAAAATGAAAAAGGCGCTTTTGTGGCTGCATAGAAGATATATGAGAAGGCTAAATTAAAACATAAAGCAAATAGCCTTTTTTCATTACATTAGACTGCTTCAGCCAGATACCCAGAGGATGTTCAGTGACAGAGCTTGAGTGGGAATGGGTCTGGGCCAAAAATTGCTTTTTCTTCTGTGCTCTCCTGATTGCAAATCACTGTCCTTTCATTCACAAACAAAAGCAAGAAGATAGTGAGAATGAGAGCTGTATGCCTTCTCTGAAAGAAAAACCTCTCCCATCCAGAAAAGCCCTCATGATAGAGCAGATCAGCTGGGAAGCTGTAGGAACAGGAGCCAGTATGAAGTATACCCTGACTGTACCTCCTCCGCAAGCTTCACCTCCTTATGAATGACCTGGAGGAGATGGTTACTTGATGAATCACATGATGCACAGAGACAGATTTTGTTATGCTGGTTTTAACAAATTACTGTGTACCAGCCACCCTTCTGCTTTGTTCTTGGAGTTTCTCAGGGGACAGAACAGTTTTTGAGCCAGATCCCCAACAGGAATGCCACCATAGGTCCCAATTGAAGGTATGCAAAACTAGCACTTGCTTGTGACCTTGCTTTGGACACAGACATTTCAAAGGTCTGTGGTTTCCCATGTTCTCTAGATGTTGGATTTTATTGGGGATATGATGTCTAAGGAGATGTATTAACAGACAGGAGACCTTGCCAAGCTACAGGTGATCTGTTCCCTCTCCTGAAAGATATTCTCAGAACATGCCTACAGAAAAAAGCTTCTCAAAAAAAGAAGTACTGCCGTTGATTTTGCCACATGTTGTTCCCAGGAGTGGAATTCAGATTTGAGCATCTAAACCACCATAACAAAAATAACAGAAAATAAGATCATAGTGGAGGTATGAGACACATCTGTTGCTGTGTCTCCTTTCCTCCTTTGTAACTCCTGAGAACCAGCAATACCACTTTTTTAGGACACATAATGACATTAAGATATTTCTGCACTCTTTGACAACCATTTCTTCCTTATTCTTGTTACATGGTAATTTATTAACATAAACCTAATCCCTTGCAGAAGCATTCCTTCAGCGGGGCTTTTTCTAGTACTAGCCCTTTAAATTTGGTGGTCACACCTGGAGGCACCCTCAAAGCAGCTAATTATAGTTTCCTCCCTTCACCTCTTACAGTTGGCTGCCCTGGTTGCTCTTGCTGTCTTCTCCATCTGCCTCCTGGGTCTCTGGGGAGGAAGCTTGTTCTTGTAAGTCTTTCTGCAATAGCATCCCATATGTGTGCTTTTGTCTGTGATGTTGTATCCGTTCAGAGAGCTTAATATCTATATAACTGTTCATACAAAAACATGGGTGTTAATACCCATACCCAAGACAGATTAACTACTGAGTTACCTGTAGGCAAAGAAGTATAAAGAGTCTATGAAATGTGAAGACATGAGCTAGTCAAGGAGGAGTTGTAACTAAAGATTTGTGTAGGGCATCGAGGGATGCTAATCTTCCCCGGGGTTTGTGGGGGACAGTGGTCAAAGATGAACGTAGAAGGCAAAGAGGGTCTGTAAGTTTTTATTGTGGTGAATGCTCTTCCAGGCTATGGGAAAATATAACCCGTAGCTGCAGCTGGACAATTTGAGGAGGGCAGTAAAAGGTAAGAAATAGTTATATGAAAAAAAAAGAAATAAATTTGTAAGCAACAGAAATTCTCAAAAAACTTCAAAATTGTAAAATTCAGCCAAAGTGAACATTTAAAGAAGAGAAAAAAAAAAAAAAAAAAAAAAAGAAAGAAAAGACTTTTCCAAATGTATTGACCAGATCACTGATTGGAAAATTACCAATATGGTGAAAAAAACCCACAACCCTCTGATGGGCAAGAAGCTAAGAAATGAGAAAAAAATCTGTCATATTTTCCAGTCAGTATTCTTAAATTTCTCTAATGAGCGGTATGTGTTTGCTAATCCAAATTGTCTATGAAGTAATACCTTTTGGTTGCTAGAATGAATGCCCGATGAGACTTTGGCAGCAGGATCTGGGGCTGTGATGCTCAGTGATGCTTGGACAGTATTTTTGTCGTTCGGTGATTAAAATGGAATATCCACCTGGTAAAAGACCTGTAGTATCACAACTGAAACTTCAAGTTCTAATATGCTGAGTGGAGTTGACTTCTTGCTTCCTCTGGGATTAGTCTTTCAATCTGCAGAGATTAATCGTCACTTCACAGGACCCTAAGTGGTCTTGTGGTAGGGAAAACTACTGAAAAAACTGAAAATGTTGTCCCTGTTTGATGAAAAACAAATACCATCCTGCTAAGCACAGCAATGGTTTGGAGTCAGCAGCAGTTGGAAGGGATGAATTACCTTTAAAGCCCTCTGGGTGCATTGAGCATCCTTGGAAATCCTGGGGATTAATTTAGAGCAGGTACTGGCGTTTTCCCTTTCTGAGCCCTACCCGTGACACCAAAAACCAAGCAGCGCCATCGATTTTACGTCTGGAAAATATTATTCTGGCTGTTCATGCGATCTGCAAGGCTGTTTTGTGCCTAAGTAGACGAAGGAGCTGGACTGCAGCATTCAGAAGAAAAATGGATTGCATTAAGTAAAATGTGCCCAAAATTTTTGTGTTCTATCCATTAATTGCTAAGTAATAATAACATCTGTGGGAAGGATGTATTATTTTTCCCAGTTTCCAATGGCAAAGTTCAATTTTTATTTTTTTTTTCTCCCTAATTCTCATTGCAAACTTCTGCGATTCAAATTCTTAGATACTGTAGTGAAAAATGAATTATCAGGTCTGATGGATTTATGTTTCTTAGTATGACAATTGCAGTCAAGAGCGGTTTTATCGTATGTGCCAACAGAAAGATGAAAGATATCTAAATGAAAGCTTTGTCCTCTTCTCTTCACAGTCTGTTGGGGTGAAGAGCACTCACTGAGTCTGCTTAGACTCTCCAGTCTATGAGATCAATGGCTTTGGTTGTCACATTTTTTTCTTTTCCTTTTTCTTTTTATTTTGTTCATTCTTATGTTGCCCTGTTTCTGTCGAACAGGGCTGCTGCTCTGGGACACGAGGTTTCCATCTCCTGTATGATGGGAGGTGCTGCTTCAAGTGGCTTTGACTATTCAGAGGTGCTGGAGAGAGAAAGATCAGCAAGTTTGTAAACTTTCAGTGTAGTTTCCTAAGAGAGTTTACTAAAAATATTAGGTAAATTCTGTGGTGTGCAGGCTGGAGAACAGCAGCCCACAGCCCAGAGATGCTTTAGTTATTGGGGGAACACTCAGATTTTGGAAGATTCATCCCAGTGAAGAATTCAGGGAGGGGAGCTCAGTTCCTGGGTGAGCTGGTGTGGTGGGCTTCTCATCCAGGAGATCAGAGCAGATGATCAGAATCGTCTCTCCTGGCCGAGGGATATGTCAAGGCTTAGCTAAATGGGATGGCTGAAGAGCAGAAAGGAAATGAGCCTGCTGGGACATCTCAGTCTAAAATAATGATCAACTATTAAATTGCCTCTTCATGCATATTTTGAAGCAGGGATAAGTTTGAGACACCTGGAAACTGTGCAGTGATCCAACTGGCTGTCACTTCAAGCCTTTTATGTAGCTGGCATCATGTGGAGCTGGGATTATTCTAGGTAAAATGAGATTATAAGTACCCGATAGTGAACACTTGCTTCATAATATTTTCTTCTTTGACACCCCTTATCCCTCATCTATGTTCTCAATCTGTCGTGGAGGTGTCTCCCAGCTCATGGGTTTTCTCTAAATTAATTGTGTTGTTGGATTTTGCACTGCGATTTGAAGTTATCAGGCTGCATAATTACTTTTTCTGGCTTCCTTCAGCCTTCCAAAAAATAACATATATTTGCCAAGCCAGTGAGATGCGGTGAGGACTTTGTGAGACAGGGAAGGGCTGAGTCAGTCTTACCCACTTAAAAGCAACAAGAAAAATGGTGATGTAAAGTGGGTTCTTTCAAACCAGACCTCTTTCTCCCTGCTCGGGGACGGTAGGTGCTGAAAGAAATTTTTCATTTCCATTTTACATCAGAATAATCTCCCCGAAGCAGCCACAGAGTACTGCTTTTCCTTTCATTCCTTTCCTGCCCCGTGTTAAATCTGTAATAGTTAAATAGTTCTGCGTATGGTGTACGGTCCCGTCCCTCACCAGTTTGGTATGGGCGAGATGGTGAGAAGGCTGGGGAATTCTCATTTGCTTTGTGTGTGGAAATGCTGTTTTATGTATAATATTTTTCCTTCTCTTGATACTTATACCTCTGGGAAGGGCCTTTCTCCTATCCCCGAGTGTTTTAATTCCTTGATATTTCTTAAGAAATATCTATTGCTATAAGAAATCAAAGGTGGAGAAAAAGAACGAACATCTAGAGATGGGAGTAAGGATTTAGCTCAATGCAATTGACTTTCCTTTCCCTACCTTCCTTATCAAATCCTTATGGAAGCTCAGGGAGGGAAGGTCTGTCTTAAAATGATTTATTATTAGATACGGAAGCTGGACCCACATGATGATGCAACTCTGAGATCCTCTGGTGCTCCTGCCCTTGATTTCTGTAATGCTTCAGTCAAAATTATGACGTTATTTGAAAATGAGTGATTACTAACACTTCACTGGCTAAAAGGCAGCAAAGCCAAGTGTGGATAGAGGCTCTATTAGCTTTCATGTATGCTTCATTCCTGAGCTTGACGTGTCTATTATTCCAGACCTGAGACGCTTCTTACAGCAAAAGCTATGATTCTATAAGCAATACCATTTAAATCAAGATTATTTTTTGCTTTTTTTTTTATATCACTTAAGATCTGAGAATAAAGCGGGGGGTGGGGGGGAAAGCTTCTAGAAACTCAGTTGCCAAGTTGGTGATTATTCTATTTCTCCTTGAAAAGGATGCCAGATTCTTCCACCACGCAGCCTTTCTGTACTGCTTTTTTTTACACCCTTGCTCGCAGCTTGTATGTGTTCTGGCAGGGACCCAAGTGACTTCAGTAAGAGCGGGCCCAAGAGGGAGAGGGTGGAGTGGAAGGTGACAAGTTCAACAAGAAGCAATTCAAATCAAACTGAATCATAGCGTCTTAAAATAGTTATCTAACATAACTGTGTTGTCTTAAACGAGTCGCCCCGAGTGATAATCCATTCATTCCCAGGCCGACTTCGTATTTCCTGCCTTGATGGGACCTTTGAAGTCTCTAAAATCTGATACGTGAAGCACATGAGAAGTTTCAGATGAATAGTGTTATTGAGAGAGTTTGGTCAAAAAAAATGAGGGGAAGGACTATGTTCAAGCCATAGAAAGAGGACCCTGCCGTAGATGCTGGAATAGAGAACAAAACATACTGGTTTTCTCCCTCGAGTACTACTGGCACCATTCCCCTGTCTACCATCTATCCATCACAGAGGCCAGCTCGTTGTCTGTCTGTGTTTTTCACGAAAGGCAAGGTTCATATAGGATCCTTGCATTTACCATCTGCTGCCACCTCCACGGGTAGATTGAGTTCCTTTGCAAAAAAAACCCTAAACTGTTAAACATAAGAGAAATTAAAAGCTCACCACACAAGAGAGATGGAAGGAATATATGGATGTATAAGTCTCATATATGCATTGAATAGCATTAGGCAACGTGTCTGTTTCTGAAAATATGTATACCACAGAATTGCCTAGGTTGGAAGGGACCTTTAAGATCATCTAGTCCAACCGTAATCAACCTTTCTTTTATTTATTTTTTTTTAAATTAATGTGTTATGACTTTTCTATTTTATCCTTTGTAAAAAGATGAGCAACTCTGGGAAGACAGCATTTTCAATGGCTGGCCCTGCCAAGCTCTTGCTGATCAAGGTGTTTGTCCTGGGTCACCAGGTCCTACTGTAGCAGCACCTTTTGCCGTGGGCTGTGTCTGCTCCTCGTTGGAGCTGAGCACGTTCCCTCTGGGGCAAATTGCTTCACGTGTCTTTTGTTCATTTACGTGGCAACTTTTTTTCCAAGGAGGCTGCAGGGAAAACTGGAAAGAGTATCTCTGTGTAATGTTTTCTTGTTATGAACGCTGGGACCACGTTCAGATGACATGTAATAGGTACCTAAATTAGACCTTCTGATACTTAAGCGAGACCCTGACATCTTTACAACTGTTAAGAAAGACAAGTACTGGCGTAAGTTCAACAGGAGACCTGAGCTGCTCCTTGCTCTCTTGAACTTTGAGGCTATTTGGGGGCAAGCTGAACGTGTCTCATGAACCCCCAGTGGCATTCCTACACGGGCTGCTGGTTGTCACTCTTGGCTCTCATGCATTGGCTGCCTAAAAAAAAGCTGATTTTATTATTATTATTATTATTTTTAAAATATTATTTTCTGACGCCTCCTGGGTTTTGGCAAGCTAAAATTGTAAAGTTAACTTCATGCTTATTCCTGAAAGCAATATAGCAAGTGAAAGGTGGACAAGCTTTGGGGTCAATTAGATTTTTTGGGGGGATCAGGCTATATATTGGTATGGCTCCTAGCACTGTGAGGCTGTGGTCTGTCAGTGACTACAGCTCTGATGTCCATGGTCAACGAGAGGGGAGCGGGTGGTGGTTGTGGCCGAATCCTGTTGATATGACCCGGGGCAGGTTTTAGCAGAGGGTAGAGAGCTCCCCAAAATCTTTCAGGATCAATTACAGGATTGATTACAGCTGGGGTGGTGGGAGGAGGAGAGAGAAGAATAAGAGCGTTGATGATGAGCCTCATGTGTGTCTCTTTCAGGTCAGCAGATGCAAAACATGTGCTATTAAGCTGTGAAAGTTCTGGTATTAACACCGGGTCAGAGACAGGCAGAAAGGGAGAGTGAAAAATTAATTACTATTTAGAGAAAAACTGGGACCCTGTCCAATTTGACTCTCTAATGGCTGAGACCAGGAGTTCTTCTCTTCCAAGCCCCATCCTTCCCAGCCTCCCCTGAAGTGTTATGTGGGAGCCAAACTTTGGTACCAGAGGTAAGAAATCTACCTCTGATGGTGCCAGGAGTGAGCAGATGTTGGTGCCTGATGCTTCCGTGGCCTGAGGCTGGAGCTTCTAATGGAAATGTTCACTCTGAAGCTTATCATGGGAAAAGGACAATCCTTGTTCGATTTAGACTATGCTGTTAAGAAGGAATTAAACTTAGAAATCCATGAAAGTACTCTATATCAGTCATCTTTTTCTTTTTCTTTTTTTTTTTTTTTTAAATCCTTTCTAGGGTTTATTTTAGTCTCTTTGCATTTTTTGCACACGTGAATCAAAATAACATTTAGAGAGTGCTTTCTTATCAAATGTATAAGCTGGTGCCTCGAACTGTGCCGTCAGCCCGAGCTCTGCTTGCAGCTCATGGTACAAAGAGGGTCTTTGAGTTGGGGCAGACAGGTAGGTAACACATACCATTTCTTATGCTCTTGTAACTGGCTTTTCATCAAAATGTAATTAAGAGCCTGCTATTAGTAAGTCAGTAAAGCTGCTTTCACTCTGCAGCAAAAAGAAGACACACAATGGGACGGTCAACCTTTCCCATCACAGAACTTTAAACTTCATGAAAACCTTAGGCAAACTCTACTGAAGTTAGTTTGAAGTGATGTAGGGTCTGATATGTGTTACTAGTTTACTTATTATTACTGAAGTATGTTTAAAAGGTACATGAGAAATCTGTACAAAGACCACAGATTTTTGTTTCCTGTTCCAATAGAGCGTGCCTTAATCATAAATTACAGAGACAAAAAAACCCAGCTATTTTTTTGAATTCTTAAAAACAATTATAGTTTGAATTCTTAAAGAAAAAAAGTTGTACATATGAGATATTCTCAAAAAAACCCCCATGTGCCAGAAATGGATTCCGATATGGTATCTGAAGACTATTGTTTGGACTTGGCCTTTCTTTGTCTTGGACTCATCTACTATTTCATTTTTATTACTAATCCAAACTTTTTCTTAGAATTCAGACATGCTTCTTGTTACTTCTTGTTTCCTCGACTTACCCCGTTATTCTACAGAGTAATTTTTTGTCAAGGAACCTGCTCTGAGATTACTTACATTATGCAATTTAATTCTAAATTTGATTAATATGCTAGCATTGTGATTGCTGATGTTAACCCCAAACAGATCTTTTTTTTTACTTCTTTTTCATTTAGAGTTTCCAGTGTTATTGATTCTGTTGTCTTGGCTCTTGGTGAGGAAAAATAAATGAATCTGTTACTCCCAAGTAAGCCTTTAGGGAATCCCATAGTATATTTGGCAAGATTTTAGGGGATTTGTTTTTATCCATGGATTTCTTGATCTCCTCTTATAAACTTATAAACTCACCAAATTTGAGGTCTTAAATCCTTGGAAAGGAGTTTTGCCAGAAAATGTCACTATTAATAAAGAGTGAAATGGGTACAGGAACAAATTTATGAATTCTGCCCATACCAGCAGCTATTATCTGTGCTGCCAGGAGTGAGGAAATTAAGAACATTAAGAATTACTCTTGAAATGATGAGGAAAAATATAGACTTCCTTTCAGCCAGATTCCAGTGATGCCAAATATCTAATTGGGTGAAACCAATATTTTCAGATTTTCATATCTAGCATTGGGATTGAATTTTTTTTTCAGAGGTTAAGTGTCCTGTGGCTTCACACTGTAAACAAAAGTACTTGTATGTCTCCATAGGGTTATATGTTGCCCTATTAAGGATGGGATGTAACAGTAAATGTTACTATTTAATGATGTTCTTCTGAACTGTCATTCCGACTGGCTCCATATCTACAATCTCATTTTGGTAGATGCTAGCAGGAGCTGGAGTTCAAAACGTTTTTGCTGGTTGAAGCTTGTGTCTAGGGTGACACTTGTTCCTTTTTGTGATCTAGCAGTGGAGAAAAAACATCTCTTTTCAGCGCTTGTGATGTCTATAACTTTAACAGTATAGGCCAAACAAAAAAACCCCTTTCTTTGTAGTAAAACCCATGGTGGCTGGGCTCAGCAGAGTTGTTTGAAAAAGGTTCAGGCCACCTCCTTGAGGTGCTGGAGGCAGATGGATGGAGAATGTAGCACTCGAGTCTGGAGGGACCACTCAGGACTGATGCGATCCTCCTTGGTCCTCACCATCTCCAGTGACTGTACTTCACAGCCCTGCATTCACAGAGGTGTCTCAGGCATTTTGGTTCTCTAGATGTCCCTAGAAATCTCTTGGTTAGGCAACTTAGCCAAAAGGGACAGTATTTGAAAACTTTGGTTTCCTGGATTATGCATGCGTTTTTAGGATTATGTGAGCGTTTTCCATAAAACGAATTGTTAGGGTTAAAAAAAAAAAAAAAAAAAAAAAAAAAAAAAAAACAAAAAAAACCAAAAAAACCAACAAAATGTAAGGAAGTAGACTTCAGGTTTGTCCTTTTCCAGTGTGTACTGTAGCCTCTATGCATTAGAGGCTACAGCTGGTATTGCATTTTAACCTTCTGGTGGGGTGAACCTCAGCTTCGTGGCTGAGCTCTGGCTAATCATTTTAAAAAAAGAAGCAGGAAACTCATCAACCAAGAATAGCATAGTCATTAGGAAGGTCTCTGTTGGGAGACAGGTGATATGGGCCTGAACCTCCTTAGGTTGGCAGGATTTGAAGCCAGTGTTTCCATTCCATGCCTGGACAAATGTCCTACCCACCATGATGCAAAAAAATGCAGCGGGTGCCATCACTGCCTCCCTTGGTCATAGATCTGTATCAGCTGTGATGTGTGGGGATAACCCAAGTCCCAGGTGGATGAAAATTCATATGGACCTGATTTGGGCTCCATGGAGTTCAGATGTTGTCAGAATATCTGCCATTTTCCCCCTGGAAGTAGGGATCCTGTAGGATTTTTGTACAGACTATGTTTTAAGTCCTGCAATAAGCACTTGTTTTACTGGGTCCAAATCTTGTCCCTTGGGAAGGGTTGAATTTTCAAAAATGTGACCAGAGAGGACACGTTCTGAATACCATGCCAGTTTTGGGGTGACCCCTCTGGTAGTCATCATTGCTCCCAGTCAAATGCAGGTGCTGTCTAAGGCATATGTAATTTTCTCTGTATTTTTTTAGTGGTGAAAGTTTGCCTTGCTAAGGTTTGAGTATATATATTTATTTACTTATCTGCACCAGGACCTTTTGTGCTTGGTGGGTGTAGTGCGTTTCGTTTTGCTTCAAGAAAAAAGTTTTCCCCACTGGAAAGTGGGGGACAATCATCCACCTTCTCCGAGGCAAACACTCGAGGAGGCTCTTCTGGCATCCCCCGAGCTGGAAGCTGCTGGTGGTGGTGAGAACCGTTGTTTGTTTATTCCTTAGGAAGTCTGCAGCTTTCTCTTTGTTTGGTTTTGTGGTTTTTGTTTTTTTTTTTGTTTGCTGAGACAATAAAAAGCCTGCGTGAGAGCTCTAGGCCAGCGGATCTGCGCAGACAGAAATCCAGGAGCCAGGACATAGAAGCTGACTTGCGTATTCCCTGGAATCCGTGCCGGTTTGTCAGCAACCTGCACGGGTCACTTGGTTTCTGACTGAGCTGTAGCGGCGTTTGGATACGGAGTATTGAAAGCAGGAGCCCGGGGATGTGATTCAAGCAGTGAATGGGACGGGTAAGGAAAACTAAATCAGTTGCTGAGTTGTACCGCAGGCACGGTTCCGCAGTCCAGGATACAACGTGCCTTCATGGTATTTGTGCTTAAATGGTATTGTGCATAAACCCTAGTACAGTCACCGAAAACATACAGACAGGTTAAAAATAGCATCTGGAAATTTGCAGCAAGATGAGTTTGGTTTTTTTTTATTTTATTTTTTTTTTATTTAAAAGGGTCTTCTTGTTTGATTAGAGAAATAGAAAGATGTTCTTGAAGTCTCTTCTGTTGCTTTGGTTGCTCTGACTTGCTGCTCTCTCCTCCCAGTGTTCCCAGGAGCTACAACCAATGTATGTTGCCCTTCTAAAAATGAAATGTATCGTTGTCCAGGCTAGGCACCTTTATTGAGCAAAAGGAGCAGATTTTTTAGAATTTATTTAATTGAAATAAAAAAGTGTGGCTGAATAGTATTCCTTTACTATAACTAAAGCACTTGCCAAGGAGAATCACATAATCACCTAGGTTGGAAGGGACCTTTTAAGATCATCTAGTCCAACCAATGACCAGAAATGACCATCGTGGTGGCAGGAGCATCGCTCTGAGACCTGTGGGAAATACAGCGAAGCGGTGACGTCTTTGTGAACTTCCTTGAGAAAAAGCTTTCAAGCACAGGTTAAGTCGGTGCCTTTTCCGGTTCATGCCTGAATTATTTCACGCAATGGAATTGTTTTGTGTGTGGCTTGACAAATGCGACTACTCTTTTAGCCATTTCTGTGAGAACCTAACACCGTGACCTGACGTCTGTCAACGTCGGAACGCTACACCAGTGCAGGAAACCTAAAAATTGCCTCCAAGTCATACGTGTTTTGTTACAGAAGGATTAACTTGCAGAGATATCAAACACAGAACCCTTTATAGTCTAGTTTTAGTGTGGTTTTTTTTCCCTTTTTTTTTTTCATAAGTATTTAATCCAAACTTTCTCATTTGATATTATTTTCCTCCCCCGTTTCTCTGTCTCTCACAATAATCGGAGTGGTCTTTCTTCACAGTGTGAAATTGGAGGATGGGAAAAGTGGGTTCTTCTGCTGAGATAACTGAGTAATAGGGCATCCTCCTTTCAAGAGAAGAACTCTCGTGCAGTGTAATGGGGCATCCTCCTTTCAAGAGAAGAAGTCTCATGCAGACACTGTCAGGTTGGCCCACCTGCCTTTGTGTTGAGGGCAGGCTCTCCAGGTAGTCTGTGCTACAGAAGTATGAACTTGCACTCAGGCTCTCCTGAGGCAGGAACAGAGTGATTTCAGTGATGGAGGATGGGAGGATAAACTGTGACAAAGCCATAAGCTCCCTATAGGGTTCCTCGCCCAAAGCCAGCGCAGTCAGAAGCAGAAGGTGTTCCTCTGCCTTAACTGGGTCCAGAAGTCAAGTAAGGCAGACAAGGGCTCTGTCATTCACCATTTGTTTCTCTGTCTCTTCGCATCTTTCCTGTTTTGTTTCTTTTCTTAGTGTTGGATGATACAGATGGTTTTGCATTCTGCAAACAGCATTATAGGATTTAGGACCTCCACGTAGTTCCATGCAGTGATTTACGAAAGTAATGGTGAGAGCAACAATTGGGAGACATATCCTTTTTTAAATTTAGTTGTGTGTTGGGTTTTTTTTTTAATTATTATTATTATAGACTTCAGCACCAATAACGTGGAGCTGGGAGCAGCAGGGAGAACTCAAAGGGGAGAACTGTGGACCACAAAGCTGTGGGCTGTAAGGGTCTATGCAGCTGAATTAATGCTGTCAGTAGGGAGAACCTCCACAGACTTTGGGGGGGTGTTGCAGCTTCCTGAGGTGGTTTCTTTTTTGCCCTTTGAGAATTTAGCATCCGCTTTCCTTAGCAACAGAGTTTAGGCAGCTGGGTGAATCTTGGCTGTTTTCTGGCCCTGTATGTTTCCGAGGTCATGCCATAAAGCACGTGTGGAAAAAAAAAAATAAATTAAAAATTCAAGTGGGGCAGATATGAAAATCAGGGGTGTGTTTTCCTGCAGCCCTTGAGCTCTTAAGAATGAGCAAGAGAAAATAGAGCTGGAAAACTTCTCTGCAGACATCCCCCTTTCCACTGACACCAGGAAAGGTTTGCCCTTGTGACATTATCCTGTCACTACTTCAGGATCGTGTTGGTGCCAATTTGCTGTTCACCTTAGCTGAACAGGATATTTTTTTTTATTTTATTTTCTTCTTTTTTTTTTTTTTTCTAATGTGGGTTTAGGGCATTTACCATAAAGCATTTGTAGCTTCCTTCCTTGAAGCTTATTTTAGCTGATGATTCAGGCCCTATAAACACTGGTACTTGTAGAGCTCCTGCACAGTCTGTCTGCTGCACCAACCTGTATTTAAATTATCTTAATGAATATCTTGCTGCTGTTGTGGGAAGCCCATTGCCCCATCTGGTTCACAGTGCAGAAAGTAAAACAAGCCAACACCGATGCAAATTTTTGCCAAGCTCCTCTGGCAGTAGACTGTCGTTTAGGAACAATACTGCAGCTACTTTCCCTGAAAGAAGAAAAATCCGTGGTTGGCCTGAGACATGCTCCATCCCTGGGGTGGGAAACAGGTCTCCTGAGGAGACATGAGGAAGAATGTGAGGAGGAACTTTTTGAGGGTGGTAGAGTCCTGGCGGAGGCTGGCCAGAGAGGTGGTGGAGTCTCCTTCTCTGGAGACATTCCAAACCTGCCTGGACACGTTCCTGTGGGACCTGCTCTGGGTGGACCTGCTCTGACGGGGGTTGGACTGGATGATCTCCAGAGGTCCCTTCCAACCCCGTATGGTTCTGGGATTCTGAGGGGATAGTTGCCCATCAGTGAGTAAGGAAATATGTGCAAGTATAAAGATCTAGGAGACGGTGTTATGTGTTTATTTCTCTTTATTCCTCCTCTCTAGGGGATTTCTGTCCTCTACAGAACAAAAACCTGGGAGCCACAGGATTTACTTTGGCTCCAAAGTGTTGTAGTGATGACACAGGCTTATCACAGGTTGATGAAGGGTTTATGGTGGGTTGTTGTTCTCTCTTCTTTGGTGCTTTCTGAGCCAGTGACCTGAAGGAAAAGCTTCAGCTGGCTGATGAGAGAAGGGGTAATGCCTTGCTAAGCCAGGTCTCATGCTCATGAAGGAGAAACTCTCAGAGGATGTCCACCAGCCAGAGCCTTAAGCCCTGTCACCGAGAGTTCCCCAAGTGCTACCGTCATAACAAGCCACTAATGGATTTTCCTCAGGTGAGATTGGGGCGTGAAGAAAGGAATCACTTTATTCTTGAAGAGTTAATGGAGCTGGGCCTTACGTGCCAGCTTCCTCTTCTAGGGACACGGCAGAGCAGCACCTCTCACTGCGGTTTGCTTTGCAGACATGCTCGAGGAACAGAGAGCTGACGGCAGCAGCAGGAGGAAGTGGGAACCGGGGCTGCGTGTGTGTGACCTCTGAGAAAAACAGGTGTAGTAGCCACAGGGCTGGTGCCCCAGTCACAGCAGTCAAAGTTTAGAGATGGCATTTTGCCCCTAAGCATCTACCACAGTGACTTCTTCGTTAGTGTGACGTCTTGCTGCCTGTGCTATTGCCTGAGCATCTTACCTCATGGGGCCATTACTTGCTCCACGTGACTACTCTCCTTAACGTCCAGACTTTTGAATTATTACCTTATTTTTAAAGCTGGATGCACAGCACGTAGGGGGTTCCTTTCTCGTGTGTGGCCGTTTCCTTGCCTTTTGGTCTGGTAGCCCTCCTGTCGCCGAGGGGATGTCTTCACATCGTGCCGCCGTTGGTTGGGGTTGGTGAGCCCTGTGGTTGATTCATTGGGAAACTTGCAAGCTCAACTGGCCCCAACCCCCTGGTTTTGCACAACCAACAGCCACAGCCTAAAAATAAACCGCTCTCCTGATGGATTGAGGTCACCCTTTGCAGCGGTTGCCTCTTTCCACCTGGAGAGAACTTCCACCGGAGAGAAGTTCCAAGCGAAAAATGAACATTAATTGAGCAAGAGAGTTTCCATTTCAGCCCAGCGGATCGAGTTATGGAGACAGACGTGCAGGGCTCGTTGGCGACATAAAAGGCCTTGACATAATTGGTGAGGAGAGGGCGAAATTGCTCTGCAGTGAGCTCGGGCCAGCCTGAGGTCAGCGGTGAGGGAGTGGGTGCTGCCAGGGGATCTGAAGGAGTTCTACCTCTCTTTTACCTCTCAGGCTGGTTAACCCCACAGTTTTTTGGCTGTGCTAAGTCTGCAGGTGGGTTACTGGCTGTCTGAAACTGTTCTCTAGCAGAGACACTGAATCATAGAATTCTGAAGCGACCTTTAAGATCATCTGGTTCAACCATCAGCCTAACTCTGATATAAAAAAAAAAAAAGCACAAAATACCCTCTACATGACTAAACCCTGTCTCTAAGCACTATATCAACCTGTCTTCGAGTACCTCCAGGTATAGGACCATGTAATGATGAATTAGTTTAGTCCGATTAATAAATTTAAACAATCAGTTTTCTTTTCTTCCTTTTTTTTTTTTTTTTCTGCATAGACTCCTGTTGGGCTTGGAGGGAAGTAATGGCTTCAAACTGAAAGAGTGGAGATTTAGATCAGATCTTAGAAAGAAATTCTTTGCTGTGAGGGTGGTGAGAGCCTGGCCCAGGTTGCCCAGAGAAGCTGTGGCTGCCCCATCC
>JAOTQQ010000023.1:83214892-83227964 GCA_026546715.1 Gallinago undulata
TGGGAGGTGTCCCTGCCCAGGGCAGGGGGTTGGAACTGGATGGTCTTTAAGGTCCCTTCCAACCTGAACCATTCTATTATTCTCTGATTTTATGATTTAGCCTGGAGAGAGATGACAGAAGTCCATGTGGGTGTAAGCACCATGTGTACGATGCACCAGGAACCACTGCTCAGGGTCTCACTCACCACAGGATCTAGGAAGCACTGAGTGACCTTGACATGTGAGATAATACCTCAGTATTGAGTGTGCAGAGCTCCTTACTCTTGGACATTACAGACATTGTTTTATGTCATGAATTTATTAGGGAAATTCCCGGAAGAAAATCCATCTTGGCAGTTAAATTCAAGGACACCACTATTGTCTCAGGAAGGTTTTTGTGCCAGAAAGCACTTAAGGCTGGAAGACAGTTCCAGTGGAGTGTGACGTGCTTTCTGCCCCCTCTCTGTCTGTCTTGAACATCTGCAGTTTCTCCTCTTTTAGTTATAGGGCCCCTGGGCCTGCCCTGGTGTATGTGTAAGTAAAGATGAAGAACAAAGGTTATTTATTTGCTTAAAGATTAGCTTTTTTGTCGCTTTCATTGTATTTTGTGATATAGCAGGACAACAAAGACTTTGCCAATATGCCTTACTTTTACAACCAAAAGCATGTATATTTTTCTTTCTTCTTTGACAACCAGAATGTACTTCACCAGGTCCAGATGTCTCAGAGGGGAAAAGTGAAGCAGCTGAGGGGCAGAAGAGAAGGTCCTTTTTTAGAATGGTCTTTTTATTTTCATAAAAATGTTGATTTTCTTTCAAAAAAAAAAAATGAAGTGATTGTTTTCCCATGTATTTCACAGTTGTTTCCCAGAATATTCTTTTAAAATATTCTGATGACCATTCATGCCTTTCAGGTCCAAGAAATGTAATTTTGTTCTGGTTTTAAGGATTTGGCAAAATGGAGAGAGAAGAGTGAGAAGGTAATCTTACCAACAGGATGTCCCGACTCCTAAATTTCTTTCCTATTTCAGGAGTCTGAAGTGCTGTTGATGGCCAAGGGAAGTCAAGGAGATCATGGAATAGAAGGAACTGCTTTGTGAAGCAACAAAACACTTTGTAAAGATGAACCTCTTTGTTCTTCTGGAGGCAGCTCACAGGAATAATCTGCATTAGAACTGTGACCCATTGGCTCAAGTAATAGCCAGCTTGTTTGAAAGTGCAAACATCCCACATAACGCTCATCAAAACAGTTGATTTTTAGGCTAATTTTTCTTTTTTTTTCCTCTTCTCCTGTGCATTGTCACATGGAAGGGGAATAACAGATGTCTGTGAATGAAGTGGTGGCTTGGGTCTTTGTGTGAACTGGAAAAACTGGGAATACATGTAATTTAGGTATATAACACTGATTGTCCACACACAAATGAGCAGTAAATAAATAGCCTGCCCTAATAATAATAATTCATAGGAATGATTAGCTCTTCAAATGGCATGTGTTTTTCTTTTTATTCCTCTGAGGAAAGCCAGGAAGCCGTTATATCTGTTACAAGTATTTAAATAAAACAAGGAGAAAAATTGTTCTATTTTTTCTAGAACTGATGGGCATTTCTTTTTCAGTCAGATATGTCTAAAAATGAAAATTTTAGTGTTTTAATTGCTGCAAAATTAATAGTTCTCTAGGAAATTATGGCTTTTTGTTGGTACACTTTCCATAAAAATGAGAGCTACTCAAAATATGGCAAGAGCAGCTTAAGTTCAAACCAGGATCTGTCAAATTAGTGGCTCTTCAAGATCCACAGTCTGATTTTAATTTTCTGGAATGTCCTTGCTATGAGAGAGAAGATAAAAGGCAGAGGGCCAGGATATCTGGTCAACATCAGCAAGCAGCGAAGGGCCGGTGTAATAACTACTCTGTGTGATCCCACAGTAAGTACATAGAGAATCAAGTTCAGACTTGGAGTGAGTTGATGTTAACTCCCACCCAAATGTAGCCCAGCCAATAAACCATTAAGGTTCTTCTCTGGGGCCTGTGCAATCTCAGAGTAGTTTTCTGGTGGGAAGCTTGTAGTCATCAAATTAACGTCCTACAATATGTTCCTTTTGACGTGGCCAGAGGAGGAAGTTAAAAGTGATCTATCGTGTTAGATATCTTACAAATGAGCTTAGCAAGTGATGGGCAAAAAAGATTCTGAGAGTCCCAGAGATGACAGAGATGCCCTTCACCGCAAAAAAGACATTGAGGTATTGGAGTGTGTCCAGAGAAGGGCAACGAAACTGGTGAGGGATCTGGAGAACAAGTCCTGTGAGGAGTGGCTGAGGGAGCTGAGGGTGTTCAACCTGGACAAAAGGAGGCTGAGGGGAGACCTTCTCGCTCTCTGCAACTCCCTGAAAGGAGGGTGTAGCCAGGGGGGCTTGGTCTCTTCTCCCAAGTCACAGGCGATGGGAAATGTCCTCAAGTTGCACCAGGGGAGGTTCAGATTGGAGATTGGGAAAAAATTTTGCACCGAAAGGGTTACTAAACATTGGAATGGGCTGCCCAGGGAAGTGGTGGAGTCACCATCCCTGGAGGTATTTAAAAGCTGGGTAGATATAGTGCTTAGAGACATGGTTTAGTAATGGATTTTGTCAGTGATAGGTTGACATTAGGACTAGGTGGTCTGGAAGGACCCTTCCAACCTGGGCAATTCTATGATTCTATGACTTAAGTGACATGTGCAATGTTGGGAAGGGCTCTCTGCTTGCTTCATCTTCTTTGGGCTGGGGAGCAGCAATTACGTCCTCCAGATGCTTACAAAAGAATGGCCAGGCCTGCAGTGAACATCAACCTGCAAAAACATCTCAACTTCATGTACTCCTCCTATTGTAAAGTATTGGAGTTGTTTTGCTGGTCTTGTACAACTGGATGTTTAAATTGCTTAAATCTGTTCAAATTAATTACTAATAAGCTATCGTGTTTCCAAGTGACAGAAGGGGGAAAATGTAATCATAGAAAACACCTTCTTTAACATAAAGCGCACTAAACTGAAATGCATGGGATATATTTCATAAGATAAATACAAGGGATACATGACTTAGAGTTTGTCTGGATTAAGAATTACGTTTCCGTGTTAAAACTAGATGGTGGTAATTAAAAGGTGTAGTAGCCTGCTCGTCGGGTCACAAGTCCAACAGTGTGTCTCCCATCTACAAAAGTCTAAACCGGTCCCATTTCTTCATCTCCTTTGCTTTGTGCATTCCCATGCTCTCCTATCCAGTTCCCCCTGCTGGGCCACCTGGCTTCTGGGTTTCCAGGGCTTATTGATTAGATACGTTCTGATAATTTCCAGTCATCCCACCAAATCATGAACGTGCACTTCAACAACAGAGATTTGTTTAAACAGATTTTCAGCTGAGTATAAGATGTGTATCCAGATGCTCAGATGATGAGTGTCGTGGGAGCACTTATCTACAGCTTAAAATTTCACCACGTTAGTCTTACCCATGTGTTACCTCATGCACGCTACGAATGCACAGCTCATTAACGTTGATGTGTGTTGCTCTAGAGCTCAATAATTTAATATCCACTTCAGTTCTGAACAACCAAGCCAAACTTTGTATCTTGCATCCAATTCAGGAACCTGAAGTAGAAGTTTGGGTTTTTTTTTTCCTGTCAAGTGCTCATTAGCCAGTTGTTGTCAGATTCAAATTATTTAACAGATGAAGAAAATAGACCCCCAAACTCTGGCAAAGTCCCCATTATAAACCAGAGGATGATAAAAATGGCAAATTTTTTTCCAAAGATTCTGATTCTCAGCAAGGAACACCTTTGTTACCACCAGTGATTTAAATAGCAGCTTTTTTTTCTTTTTTTTGTGTAAATCAATATGTTTTTGAAGTGTCCCTCTTTTGTAAGAAAGCACTTTTTTTTCTATTGTTTTCCTTAAAGTGTGTTATGAAGATGACACCCTTAAAGAGTGTTGTCAGTCTGTTGTCAGCTAAAGACTAGAATCAAGGGAAAAAACTGTATACAAACCAGATACAAAAAGGACTTTTTCTTTTTTTTTGGTGCATGTTCTGTTTTTTAAAGCTAGGAAAAATATTGTCCTTAGACATTTAGCCAACATCAGGTGATCTACAGTGGTGGTTATCCACCAGTTCTAAGACTTATCCCCATCAGGACTGGCAGCTTCAACTTCAGTGTGCAGAGGAACAGCCCAGCGACTCTAAATTGTCAAAATAACCTTTCTTGGGGCTAATGTATGTCAGCTCTAACTTCACTTATTCTTTGGCTTTACATCTACAATATATGTCAGCTGAGTCTGGGGAATCACCCAGTGTTATAATGTTAAAGAATTAAAAAACAAAAATAGCATGATTTAGTAAGTTTTCTTCAAATTCTTAGAAAAGAAATGGGATTTTTGGGGGTAGGATCTTCCAGATCTAGGCTAAGCATTTAAAACCTTTTTTTTTTTTCTTTTCACCCTCAAAACTTTTTAAATGGAACAACAAAGGAGAAAATTCTGTATTATCCTTACATGATCAATTATCTTTGTTAGTGTTTTTCATAAACTTCTAAAGCATTGATACCCCTTGAATGTGACAGGCAGTACAGTCACCACGGGATATGATTGCATTTGAGAACCGTTTTTTGTGTGGTATATGATCTCTTTACGAAAGTCAGGAGAAGTCTGCCCAATTTTTTGGAAACTTTAAATGTACTTCAGTGGTGATGCAGTACAAACATACTTTAAAAGTAAGTAAATTTCAAAAAAGAAAATGCTTTGTCAGAAATCATGGTAACGAAAGTTCTTGCTTATTTTTAAATGAGACAAGAATGCAATCCCTAACTGGTTAAAGAGCAGTGGAGGTACCAAAGCCTGGTTTCTTATGGGTTTGTGTCCTGTTTTTCAAACCTTTGGCTTTCCATCACCTCCTGTTTGGTTTGCAAAGCTCAATGCCTCTTGTTGCTCCCATGGAATTAATTGCCTGTTGGTGGCAACCCATAGGCACCCAGTAGCATCTCACTTATTTCACAAAACAATTATTCCCTTATCCTTAGTCCAGGCAGTAATTTCAATGTCTTTCCTCTATCCGGTTTGAACTTTTTTTTTTTTAATTCCTTTTTTTTAATTTGATGAAATTGGAATTACTGTTAACGTTAATGAACACAGAGTGTAATTGCTGAAGGTCTTTCTGTAAGAAATCAGACCCTCCCCATCCTGCTCCCCAAAATGTGTGATCTAAATGAAATGAGAGACACTTACCTCTCTCATCATGATGAGAGACATCTGCAACATAGAACAGTGCTTCTCTGTTTTAATGTAACTTTATACATTATGAATTAGAAGATGATATTTTGGATTTTGAGATCTGCATTTTAATATTCAGGTAACCTCTTTAACATTTTTTTATCAGGTATTTTAAAAAGTGTGAAATGTTCTAATAACTTTTTAACCGTGTTCTTTTGCGTGATAGATTTAGTATCTTACTTAATTCTCAGGATTGATATACTGTTAAAAGTGGAATGTTAAAAGACCTGAAAGAATGAAAGGATTTTTAAAATGTCAATTTTATAACTCTTAGTCTTTTGGAGGAAAGTAAGCCTAGTGCTTTACTCATTCCTCGGAGTTGCAGAAGTTCACCATGAACAAATGTAATATGTGCCAGGAATCTTTCTCTCAAAGAAAGGATAAAAGGACTCGCCAATACGGATCATTATTTTTCAAGCAGTCAAAAACCTTTCTTTTTTTTTTTTTCCTTTCTTTTTTTCCCCCTTGTATAGTGTAAAGAAGCAAAAAAGATCACAAGCCCAATTTTAAGGGAGAAAGAAGAAAGGCTTTGTGAGATACCTTAACATCATCCAAAGGGATACTGACTTTCTAGGACAGCGCAAGTTTCCAGGGATGTCTCTGAAGTTGTCTTTGTCAGCACACTTGAACGTGATGAAAAAAATGTCTTTTATACTTGTCTTCTC
This sequence comes from Gallinago undulata, assembly GCA_026546715.1. NCBI lineage: Eukaryota > Metazoa > Chordata > Aves > Charadriiformes > Scolopacidae > Gallinago > Gallinago undulata. Next base: position 83,220,821 of record JAOTQQ010000023.1, read on the forward strand.
ATCTGAAAGGAAAGTACCCCAATGAGGGAGGGAAATGTTGGCATTAGGAGTGTGCACAGCTGTCAGTTGAGTGGGGAGGCAAGAGTCTCTGCTCCACACAACAAATACTGAAGGTGCTTTTTACATTATTTTATAGCCAAGGCAATGCATTGTCGTAACATATGTGTTATGCTGCACTAACGGAGCTGCAAAGTGAGATAGATTTCAACTCAAAAGAAATAATGCTTGAGCAGAAGAGTGTTTTCATCTTGCTCTAAGAAAATAATTTTTTTAGAGTCTTCAGCCACTGGAACAACCTCCCCAGGGATGTGGTAGAGTCACCATCACTGGAGGTTTCCGAGACCTGTTGGGCAGGGTGCTTGAAAAACTCATCTCTTCTCCCTTTCCCACGAAAGGTTGGACCCGTTGATCTTTTGAGGTCCTTTTCTCAAAAGAGGGAACCTGGGCTCTTCTGCAGTTCTGTAATTCTCCAGCACATTATTTCTCTGCTAAATGCAGAGGTAAAAGCAGGCATTGTTTGGTGGTACTGATGACTGCATTTCTCCTTTCATGACAAAAGTTTGAGAAGTATTTTTGGGGAAAAAAAAAAAAAAAGAAAGGTGGCTGAGTGTTACTTGGTGTCGTTGGTAGAATGTATTTCTTCTGTATCTTTGTCAAAGTCTGATTAGAACGCACAGATTGGGTCATGAGGATGCAGACAAAGCAAAGTATCACACTCTAAGTAGAATGGTCATGTTCTTCTCAAATAATAATATATAAATCAGCCTATCATGTAAATTACTTATGAGCTTAGAGGAGAGATAGAGTTATTCTGACTTGTCCAACTGCCAATTGAGGAAAAGTAATTAATCACGTGCATGGTTTTAGCCCCTGGCAAATGGAGGTAAAAGGCTAAATTTGAGTTTAAGCAAATTTATTTTATTTCACATTTGTGATAGGTTGTGTGTGTGCTTGGTTCATTACCATCTGTCAACTGATGCACGGTAATTTGTTAAGAAATGGTAATAATGCAATCACTATAGCTTAATATACTGTTTTTTATCACTTTGGCCTCTGACTGTGAATGCTCTAGTTGGCCATGGCTGTGTAATATTGTGCTGTGTAGATTAACAAAACTCTCACAGTAAAGTCATTGTCTGAAGAGGTTATAAACTCTCCATTCTTGGTGGTCTTTAAAAAACAGGTTAGATAAATATCTGTCAGGGATGATGCGAGACAAGCTGATCCTGCCTGTGAACAGGTCACCTCTTGAGATCTCTTCTGGCCCAAGGAGTCCATGATTTCTGTTTAACTAACTCAACGAAATGCCACCCAGGGACTTGTAGTAATTTAATTAAGTTGGCTTTTAAACAAGTTAACAGATGTTTACACTTATAGATGCAATCATTTAATGCCTAGAGTGTGCAGTCTATTCCAGTGTTTCACTGATCTTTTAAATAGAAAACTTTTCCCTAAATCTAACTCCAACATGTATAAGTCCATGCTACCTTCATGTATCATTTTTGCTAATTTTATCCTGTCCACCACAAACACCTTTTTAGTAGGGTTGTTGGGTTTTTTTACTTAAATCGTGCGCTGCCTTTCTCCCTTTGTTTATGCTTTTGGTTCTTTTCTCCATAGGGTTAGCTGCCTACATGTTGGAGTTAGAGTTGTTTTACCTCTCCAAATATTTTTCTCTTATTTTTTTTTTTTTACCTCCGGAAAATTTCTAGTTAAATTATGTGGGTTTTTTTTTTTTGAACTGTGGCTTCTGCAACTGCATCACTTGTTAGGCTGAGTCTTTATCAGTACTGATACAGCAGAATGATATTTCCACAGGCAGCACGCTTGGTTATACATACCAGTAATTAAAAAAAAAATTAAATTTAAATAGCTTTAGGATCCGTCTGAAGGATCTGGAGGGAGATTGCAGGCAGAAAACAAGAACTTTGAGATCACATTGTTCAATTCATCCCCTGCAAGTTTGCCATAAAAAACAAAAATAATTTTTTGTCCTGCTTTTTATTTTTAGGTGTGATCAAGGCCTTTGTGAGGGCTTGAATATGTTAATATGTTTCTCAAAGTTTTGTTTTCTTAATTAGAAGGAATATTCTGCAAATTGTAAGGGGAATTTCTTTAACATCTTCTGTTATGGCCTAAATTACAGGTCAAGGCAGTTTTATTTGGATTCAGAGACAGGATCACTGAATCTGGAGAGGGGAAAGATTGTTTGAATCCCTCCCCGGCCATATTTATATGAAATATCCATCATAACCATATAGCACAAGTTCCACGGGGCGGTTGCTCGTCGCATGGAGGGAAGTGTAGTCAACTCTGTAGTCAACTCCCCAACCCCTTTAAGACTTTGGGTGTTTAGATTTATTCCTGCCCTCATCTGAGGCGTGGAAGCAGACCTGCTGTTAGCTGCAAACCCTGACACTTGTTAAGACTCCCAGTAGCCACATCCTTCCCACCCTCTTTTTGCTAATTGCTCATCTTATCTTCTGGGTATCTTCTTTGCTTCACATTCAATCTCAGATGATTCAGTGATATGACTTTCTCGTGTACTCGGCGTTAAACCAGCGGCTAGAAAAGATTTTTCTCTCAAATTGACAAGAACTGTTGCTTGGGAGCTTTTGTTTTGTTGAGTGCTTTCCAGTGCTTGGAGTCACTGGAGCCTCTGGTCCAGCCGGTGGCAAGCTTCCAGCCAGCCCATTGCCTTTTTCTTGTAGGAGCAGCTTCTCAAAACTTCAGTCCGAGTGCTGCAGCTGCAATGGATGGATTCTCTTGATCTCTAGGCATTTTCACCAGAATAATTGCCTGTTATTGCAGGAATCTTTCCCCTTTCCAGTGACATTATTGCTTTCCTTGAGGTTTCGCATTTTGTGTGTGAAAGGCTTTAAGCTTATTATAGGGTGGATGGTTTGTGTTTTTGGTGAAGTGAAGCTGTGGGATGGTCCAAAATTCTGTTACATATGGTAACGTTCTGTGCTGGAGGACTAGATTTGATAACCCAGATCAGATTAGTAGGAGTCATGATCTCATTATTGTTATTTGAAGGTGCTGCAGCACCTTCCCTACTGGCACTGCAACAGCAGCAAACGGTCCCAGTCACCAACTAAAGAATTACAAAACACAGCACTGAAAAGGTCATATAATCCTGATTAAGCAGAATCAACTGTTCCTAAATTCCTCGGTGTTGTATGGTGCTAGGCAGTAGGGTGTATTCCAAACACTCAAAATTTGAATAAGTGTAGTGTTAATCTAAGTTTAGTACTCTCTTCTTTTTGGACCTGTTCCTGAAATAATTTGGTGGTTTTTTTTTCTTTCTGCCTTCTTTTTTTGTGAGTGAATAAAGTGAAGACTTCTGTGGTAGGGCTTCTACTCATGAGATTTCCTCTTTTGTCAACCTTTAAACCCTCACCTTATCTAATTTCAGTGATTTTAGGCAAATTTATAAGTACTGTTCTTTGAGTCAGTGGAGACTATCTGCCTTTTCAGTAATTTTGAAAGATCTGTCAAGTGGAGAGAAAACCTTGTGTGACTGGATTTATAATTGAGTTGTCCCAGTTTGGGTAGGATGAAATTAGTTTGGATTAGAACAATCCCAACTGTTGGAGTTTGGTATTTGTTTGTATAGTGGTTTGTTTTTTTTTTTAATTGGTCAACATTTGTTGCCTATTCCTTCAACAAACAGAATTTCTCATGCTTCTCTGTACAGGGATATTCAAGTCACACACAAAGTCTGTCCCTGCCTCCTTGAGCTTTCAAAGGATGGCATCAGTAGGAGTAGCAAGCAAAGGTAAAGCAAGGTGGATGCTTGGGGTCCTTAGATTTATAGCTATAATATTTTTTCATGGAAGCAGTGCTAAAGTGGAAGGAGAAATTATTCAATCCTTGGTCCCAGTGAAGATCACCTATAGCAAGCCTAAGCAATTTAAGCTAATGGAAAACTTTAATCTATCTTCATGTCCTACCTCACTTCAACTAACCAAACTTAGGCTAAAATAAAAAAAAAGTGTGCGGTGGGAGGGGACAAATTCAATTAAAAGAAATCTTTTAAACTTAAAGAAAAAAATAGAAACTACTGATACAAACAATGATGTCTTAAAGTATGTATTTCCAGTTCTCTTGCAGGGGTTCAGTGGAAAGAAGTAGAAACCACGGAAGTGGTTAGTCATCTTGATCGTAAAGCTTTTTTTAAAGCAGTTCCAGTTGTTTATCATCATTGATTTAATGAAAAGAAGCTCAAAAAGCCTCACTGATGCCTGAGATGGAGTGAAACGTTAAAATGAATACCAATTTTAAGGACTGGGTCTACCATTCCCTGAGACAGACAGACAGAGACTCTGAGAAGTGGCAACTGGAGAAAGAAATCAAAACACAAAACCATACTACTTTCTATGTGAGAAAACATAAGGGAACTTCCTTATTTTGCTCACTTCTTCTTCCCTCTTTCTCACCAACACACACACACATATGCAGAGTATACACACCCCCACAGACAGCTCCGGAGCCTCTAATCCTCTGCTGAAAATTTTTCTTGCTGCTTTAATAAGCTGAATACTCTTTGGAATGAAAGAGATTAACTATAAATTCCAGCACAACGGAGCAGGCAAGTCTGAGGCAGGAATGAATGGCCGGGGTAAGACCATGATAAATAAATAAATAGAAAAGCAGAAACAGTGTCAGATGAAAACTTTCATCAAAATATAGTCCTTGCATGTCCCTGTTTCAAGCTATTAAATCGAGTTCTACTTGTGCTCACAGAATTGTAGGGGTTAGAAGGGACCTCTGGAGATCATCTAGTCCCAAACCCCTGCCAGAGCAGGTCCACCCAGAGCAGGTCCCACAGGAACGTGTCCAGGCAGGTTTGGAATGTCTCCAGAGAAGGAGACTCCACCACCTCTCTGGGCAGCCTCTGCCAGGGCTCTGCCACCCTCACAGGAAAGAAGTTTTTACTCATGTTCAAATGGAATTTCCTGTGTTCCTTTAGATGTCAAAAGATGTTTCAGAGGAAATCTTTCAACCGCTGTTTTCTACCAGAAAAAAGAACTGGTTAAACATATTAACAATAATAAAAAAGTGATACATAAAGCTTTTAACCTATGGCAATCCAATCAAGAGTGCAATTTGACCTTTAGTTATGTGCAGTTTGAAGATGGAATTGGAAACAGATCTGAACCCACGGAAGCCTCTGGCTTCCAGCTTGTATTTGGAAGCGTTCAAGGCCAGGCTGGATGGGGCTTGGAGCAACCTGGTCAAGTGGGAGGTGTCCCTGCCCATGTCTGGGGGTTGGAACTTGATGTTCCCTTCCAACCCAAACCATTCTATATTCTATGTTTCCTAACTCTAGAGGAAAAAAACCCAGCCTGCTCCAGTGCAACTCCCATAAATGTTGCAGGATTTCTGGTTTGTAGCTGGCAAGCAGATGATGATTGTATTGAAACAAAATAGCATGTCTTCTTTGTTTTCGATTCCCATATGCCACTTAAGATGGTTCTTAGCTGAAAATGAGAAACATTTTACAGCTGAGGAACCCTGGCCCTGGACTCAATGGGTAGCACGTCCCTTTCTGAAACATCAGTACTGGGTGTTTGATTTGCGATCGGCCATCTGACGATCCTCTGCTTTCTTCTATGGTGATGGATTTTGGATGTTTGACTCTTCCTGTGTGATCTCCTTAATGCTTTTTTCCTCGGATTTAGAATGTATTAATAAATTTCTTATCCACTGGCAGGCTAATGAAAACACTATTCTCAAATTACTGAACAAAAAATTAGCAACTCCTTGCTCACAGTTTTTTTTTACTGGAAGGCTTCCTGGCATAAAAATGTTCTAATCCTCTCAGTAGGAAGTCCTTTCTTTCTTTAATGATAAAAATGTATACTCAGCTGTGACCTCTTCAATAATGTTTTCTAAAAGTAGTATTTGATAAGTACTGTGATGTTGGAATGAATTCAGGTACAGGAATTTGTTTCTAAGTTTAATTTTAAGGTAAATGATGATACCATATGTAATATGTGATAGTGACAGGGTATGTAGTCACTGAAATTTTCACTGTGTATGTATGTACTTAAAAACTTATGAATGAATGTGTGCATGCATATGCCTTTTAAAAAATATTAGGGGTAATATAGATATTTTATATTAAATTTCTATATATGTGTGTGTATATATGGGTTTGTTTTTTGTTTTTCCATGTGGAGAATGTCAATTATTAAGTTTTCCTCAGTCAGGCTCATTCAAATGGCTCTTTTCCTGTTTTCTTTTTTTCTGGCCCTCCCTGGCCAATATGTTTCAAAGGGGAAGATCATTTAAGAGTTGTTTAGATGTGGTGCTGGGGGATGTGGCGTAGGGGAGAGCATTGCAAAATGATCCTCTGAACACAGGGAGTCTGGCTGTGTCCTGGACCCACAGTGATGTAGAGGAGCGTTATTACTGATACAGAAACTACAAGGTGTAAACACAGTGCTGTAAATGAAAGCAAATCTTTTCATTCTGTTTCATCCTGGTTTGAGAAGTCTTAACCTTGTGGTGTGTTTGTGAGTAGTTGTCTGTATGAGAAGGCCCAAGGAGCTACCGCTGCTATGGTTGCTCTGCCCTGGACGGTTCTCCTCTCTGCATGGATGTGGATAACAGCTAGTTCTGCTTTTTTGTTGTTGTTGTTGTTTCCCTTTCTCTCTTGTCTGTGTTTACAGTAAAGCGCCCGTATTGCAATCGCCATGAAGATGCTGAGTGGTCTGAATGATGGGGTGAAGGAGGGACTCGCTTCCTTTGGTGCAATCTGTTTTTATTTTCTTGGAGAGGTTCTTCAGATGAAGTTGAGCAAGACCCTTATGGAGCTTTTCTTTCTTTCTGTTGCGGTTGAGAAAGGTAGAAGCAGCTTTCACAATGCATGTGGAAGCCTCCCACATAGATCAGCGAGCCCTTGGGGTCACAGAGGGATGACTCTGCTGTCTCCCCAGTGATGCACTAAAAAACTGTTTGCAGGCTGGGTGGGAGAAGGAGGGCATGGGAAAAGATTCAGAGAATCATAGAATGGTTTAAGTTGGAAGGGACCTTAAAGATTATGGAGTTCCAACCCATCTGCTCTGGGCAGGGACACCTCCCACCAGACCAGGTTGCTCCAAGCCCCATCCAGCCTGGCCTTGAACCCCTCCAG
>JAOTQQ010000023.1:83230802-83241697 GCA_026546715.1 Gallinago undulata
CCAGCCTGGCCTTGAACCCCTCCAGGGATTGGGCAGCCACAGCTTCTCTGGGCAACCTGGGCCAGGCTCTCACCACCTTCACAGCAAAGAATTTCTTCCTGAGATCTCATCTAAATCTCCCCTCTTTCAGTTTAAAACTATTCCCCCTTATCCTATGGCTTCAGTCCCTGCTCAAGAATCCCTCCCCATCTCTCCTGGAGCTCCCTTCAGATTTTGGAAGGCTGCTATGAGGTCTCCCCGGAGCCTTCTCTTCTCCAGGCTGAAAAACCCCAGCTCTCTCAGCCTGTCCTAATAGCAGAGGTTCTCCATCCCTCTGATCATCTTCGTGGCCCTCCGCTGGACCCGTTCCAAGGGGACCATGTCCTTTCTATGCTGGGGACTCCAAAGCTGGACACAGTACTCCAGGTGGGGTCTCATGAACGCAGACTAGAGGGGATTCCTCAACTACAGTTGTTCTACAGACACCAGTGAATCTATTGGTCTCATGTAAAGCAGTTGGGAACGAGGGGATCCGGCATCACGTAACCAAGCAGTTCTTTGTGGACCACAGGCAAGTGCTCCACAGACCACAGGGCTGGAACTTCTTAACTAATGTATTTCCCAAAGGCTGCGCAGCCACCACTAACTGCTCCAGCCCCCGCGGGGTCTGAATGTCTTCTCCTCGTTACTCTAACTCATCGCAGTTAGTTATTACAGGTGGCCTAAGCAGAAATAGCTATAGTTAAGGCTGCCTGGCAATTTCCCTTATTAAACACTGTTTTCAATACTTTATGACTTCTCCAAAGTTTAATTTGTTCGTGGTTTTCTATGCTAAAAGTTTGACTTTTTTTTTTTTTTTTTTGAGGGTGACAAAGGTGGAAAAGATGAAGGAATGAGAGAGGGTAATAAAAAAAAAAATTTTAAAATAGGTGAAACTTCTGGAAGTACTTATCCTTTTTTCTCTTATAAAAATATGTGTATTTTTACCTGTCCCATATAGGACCAAGGACAGGAGAGGGTGTTTGTGGTATGGAAGGTGGTTCCTGTGGTTGTTCCTTCATAGATGTACCCATGGTTGTGCCTGTTTGCAGATGGTCAGGCTTGTGACAGCTGACAGTCAATCTCTCTGCTGATGATATCGTGTGTGCTCCGTGTGCTCCTACCCCTTGCCAGCACCCATGTCCCACCAGCAGAACCAGGCTGGACCCATCACTCCTGGAGGTGGTATGGGACCCATTGGTCCTCACCATGGCCAGGAGCTGCTGTGAAGTTGGGTGTGGGATCCAAAACTCTTGATTGAAGGACATGTGGATAGAAAAGACAAGAAGGAGACTGGGCTGTTGGGGGAGAAAGGAGCCATCTGCGAATGAAAAGATGGGTGTCAGTGTTGCAGGGATCAAGGAGGCAGCAGGCTGATGGTTGGACTCAATGATCTCAAGGGTCTTTTCCAACCTGAATGATCCTATGCTTCTAGGAAATTGATTCAGGATGAAACTGAGGAACTTGGAAATAAGAGGGATGAAAGCCTTAGTGCTGAATGCTGCCACCATACAATTTCTGGAGGAGTTACGTGTGTGCGTGTGCACACACAATTAAGCAGTTGTGACCTGCAGAAGCACTAATCATTTTTTCCAAGGGTGCCCAGTGGTCAGAGGGTGAATCGGGGCTGTGTCCTAAAGGCAGCTGCTCCCTGCAGCATCCCTTCCTCCTTTGTGGCCCAGGGGAATGCTGAAGGAGAGAAGATGGCTGTTGTGACTTGATTGTGAGCTGTAATCCACACTTCTATTTGGCTAATTATTCATCTGTTACATGGGATTTTTCCTGTTGTTTGACTAATAACTGTTTATTGCGAAATACATATTATGTGGATGAACTCCATGGAAATAAACCCCTATGAAACCTATGCTGCCTTCAGAACAGATTTTCTATAATACCATGTAAATAAGCCATGGGACTACATATTTAAACATTTAAGCATTTTGATCTATTTTCATTAAGTGCTTTTTCATTGAGAACAGTCCATCCTGTGCATTAAATAGACAGAGGCTCTCTGGGGGGAAATAAGTGTATGATACTTGAATGAAACATTGTCTTGGCATGTAGGAGAGGGAAGAAAAATGTAAGGTTTCCTGTGCAAAATTATTTGGACAGTTTTTCAATTTTGAAAGCTTAACTGTGCTACCTCAGTACTGCATTCAATTAAAATTGTTTGTATTTGTTATTTAAGCTAATCTGGAAATTGTTTCTCTGAGCCTTTTCACATATGTATGTGCTCAAACATATATGTGTTTAGGTAAAGTGTATTTATTAGATATGCATAGAAATATGTGAAGTGATATATCCTGGGCCAGCACTTATCTGCCTCATGAGACTTTCAAAATGATGGTTTCCTGTTTATTTGTTAATTCGTCATTATAAAATCCAAATGCTATTAGTGTTCTCAGTGTTCCTGGTGTGTATCTGGAGTTTTAAGCATATCCTTTGTTTTCATGAAATGAGAAGACATTATTTATACCACTTTGATGTAATTTTAACAAAGAGAATGCAGAATGTTTTTACAAAAAATTCTCCCAACATCTGAATGGTTATTATGGGGGATGTTCACTGAAGATTTTGAAAACACAGTATTTAAGCTGTTCTTGTACTCCTGGTGTTTTTCAAATCCAATACTTTAAAGTAAATTCATGTGTCACTTTGGTGTTCCTACTGATTCTGCAAGGTGACAGGACACGCAGTGAGCTACACCGAACAACGGAGAACAAAATGTGTTGCTCTGGTGTGATGAATCTTAAAAACGATGTTATCTTTCCACCACCCAGTGCTCTTCCCCGGCTGATTCTGGGACCAGCTGTCAGATCTGCTGAGTCAGTTTTCTCTGACGTTCGCTGAAGATTTGGGACAATAATAATGATGAAATTAGATGTGGGCATTGTCTTCAGGAACGTGCAGGTTTGGGCAGCTTGACCTTGTTGTAATTCACACAGAACTCGTGCTGGAAATTCCAGTTTTCTGCCGTTGGAACAAGCACAGCTCCTCGTCCTGCAGGAGCCTCTGGCCTTTCCCAGACATTGTTTATGGCAAGGGTTCAGAAGGACGCAAGCCAACTCTTTTAGTTATTTGTACCATTTATCTCCCCGTCCTCTACCCAATCTCGACTTTTCCCACTGTTGTGAGAAAAAAAAAAAAAGATTTTTACAGCCATCTCTACAGTACAATCTCTCTACTGATGTCCCCAGCAAGCACGGTCTTCTCAATACGATGTGATAAGCCAGTCCTAAGAGGGCTTTCCAGTATGTGGTGGGGCACCAGTTTTGCATATGTTTCCCCTCCACCCCTTTAGTTTCCCCTCTGTGTATGTGCTGCCCCCAGACCACGATGGATGCTCAGCTGAAGCACATACATTGGCGCCCAGTTTGGCTGGCTCTCCCTTCTCTGGGGCTTTCTTACCATTAAAATGGTTGGGTCCAACTGGGGCTTTGACGCTTGACCAGTTGTTTTTACTTACAACATTGCTGCCTGTCTTCTTCAAAGGCTTCCCATGTAGGTTAGGGTTTGTCTTGAAAAAGCTTTATTACTTCTGTGCAGCTGAAGATGGGCCATTTTAACTGCATTTTGCTGGGATATGTTCGATCCCATATTAAAACTTCATTTTCAGGGGAAAAAAAAAAAAAAAGTTTAACTGGTCGTTTAATGGTGAGATCTGTAGAGACTTGGGAGTATAATTTTGGTTTGGTTTTGTTTTTTTTTTATTTTTTGTTGGTTTCTTTTTTTCCCTACGACACTATTGGTTGTTTTGAAATGTATTCTTTCCCCTCACCTTCGTATTTTACACCACAGATTTGTTAAGCAGAGATGTTACGGGGAAGCTGGGTGTTTCTGTAGACTGGATGCTCTTCCTGTATTTGTTTCAAGGGGAAGTCAGGTCTCTGCTGGTCCATATGAAGACACCTTTTGACATTAACCATGCTGTACTCCTTGATGAAAGGAAGCGTTTCATGGATCCAGCTGGAAACCCTCTTTTCTTCTCTGGTGAATGCCAAGTCCTCAGCTGCACATCATGTTCTTGTGTGTGAGCTGTTAAGATAAGAAAGAACTTGGAGAAACCGAATCTATTGAATATATTGTGGTACCTGGACACAAATTATTGCTTCAGGTGATGATGAAATCTATCATTTGCAGATTGTGGACTCTCATCTTTGGCTGACACGGCTGCCTCTGTGGTGGTTGTCCAAATTGGATACAGGCATAAAGCATCTTGATTCCTTCTTGGGAATCAGGCCACAATCTGTACTAATGCTTTTCCTGTGGGCCGGCTGCCCGCAGATGGATAATGGATGAATTCTTTGTATGGATTTGTTATTGTTGTGATAAAATTCTTTAATTGTGGAAAATCGTTCTGTAAGAACAACTTTTTGAAAGATTTTTCAGAAACCCTCTTCTATGGAGTGTTTTAAATTTATGAATAGATCAAAGACAGAAAACAGCACATTGAAAACATTGGAAAAAAACTCATTCCAATTCCTGTACTAAAACAATTGAAATAGAGTGATAAGGAATGCCAGACTAACAAAGACATAGTAAATAAAACTAATTAAAAATGAAGCCCCGAAGATGTATAAAACCAAAACAACAAAAAAAACCCTCAATAAAAAACAAAAAACCCTTTCTGCATTTCTATGAAATTGAAACTGGAGAGTGTGCTGGTCAAACACTGCGAATCCTTTTATGCTGCCTACCAGAGGTTTGCATTGAGACAAGCAAATAAAAATAGGCTGTTGGTCACAGCACAGCAGACAAGTTCTGATCCTCTTGTTTTGGATCCCAGCACTAATAGTGTTTGCATTCAAATAGCTCCGTGTCCTGTGCAAGTGGGCTATTTTTAAACCATGTGCAGTAGATGGCTTTAAGTCTTAAGCCTGATGCACTTTAAAAAAGTACATTTTGTCCATTTAACCATCTGCCAACTGTTAACATTACATTTCTGCTTTTATTTTTTCATTCCACTCTTTAGAAACATCATATATTTTAGAATCATGGAATGATTAGAGTGGGAAGAGACGTTAAAGATCATTTTCTCATATCTTTAACTACATTGTGTACGTCAATAAGGTCAGGTCAGACTCTTCTGGAAGAACAGGGAGGTTCTGAGGCTTCGTGTAAAGTCATACGGCAAGGCTTATCCATGAGAATTCGTTGGGTATTTTATACAAGATAATTTACTGATAGCAGGAATGCTTATGTTGCATCTTGCCAGCAGGCAGTCCCTTAGCTATTTAAAACTCTGCAAAACAAATCCCAAGCTCAGAGTTTTGTCTGAGTCTGAAGATGTTTAATTAGAAATTAAATAGGCACCAGTGTTTTCTCTTGCTTGAGAATTTTGAGAAATCAAAGAATGCTGATGGCAAGCCTGAGCAATATTGGGAAAACTAAGCTGGATACATAAACATTTGGTGAATCCTTATATTTAGAAGGCTTTCGCAAAAGACAGATATATTCTTAGGCCAAGAAAGGACAAAAATCCTTTCAAAAGTAGTAAATACATATTTGTTTTCCTTTTGTGCAAAGAAACTTAAGGTTGGTTTGTGCAAATAGAGAAAATATTCTGCATGTTCTAGTGAAGTTTTATTCATTTCACAAATATGTAAATATGGAATAGTTTGCCTAAGAGAGAAGGTGTTGGGTCCTAATCCAGCCTACATGTTCGAGCTGCATATCTGAATTTATGGGATATTTTCGTGTTGTTTTGGTTCTTATGTCAAAGGGACTCTGCTTAGTGCAGAAAAACTGTTTCCTTCAAAACTGTTGGACTCTGAATTAGTCTGTAGCCAATAGAGTTCAGAAAATAGTCCCTTCACCTTCATCCCTTTTTGTCTAAGGAGAGCTACTTCCCCTTGTCACCTTGTTTGATTTGAATCCATGCTTCAAACAAACAAGAAGAGATGACAGAAAAGATAAATTACAGAAAGAGTTCACAGGTACTTGTAGAAGTAAAGAACTGAAGAAAGAAAGGGAAAAATCAGCTGTGTTAACAGGATTTGGCATTTTGCAGAAGATGCTGTCATATAGCAAGCTAAAAATCTCTTTTTTACACCCAATTCAAAACCAAGGTTGAATTTCCCAAAGCGTGCATGTATTCTGCATGAATTAGCTATTTTCCTCTGTATATTTCACAGACCGCGTTTGCCAATTATCTGTGAGATCAGATTAGTAGAAAGTAGACACTAGAAAGCTTTAAATATTCCCCAGGCTTGTGCTGGAGTACTCACTCTGTCTTATTACAAACTTCAGCAAACATTGGCTTATAAATAGACTTTTATGAAAATAAAGTGTGAACTCGCCACAGTGTGGGTGGGATACGCTGCAGCCTTATCAAAGATCTGAGTCACTCCAGCCTCTAAGAGGGAAATGACTGAGGCTCGATGTGCAAAGGGGAATAAATTAGCAAGATAAAAATATTTGAGAGGCAAAAAGAAACAAACCAGAACTGTTGTGTGTTGCTGTGGTGGTATATTTGAAATGGCTGATGAATGACAAAGGTGTTATGGCTATTTGTGAAGAAAGAGAGGATGGCAGTGCCCTAGAAGAATGTATGGGAACAAAATTCCTTACTGAGCTCTGATCTCAGACCCCGAGGACACCAATGCCTTGGCCGTGGTGTTACCTGTAATGCTACATGAAATTTGAAAACAGGAATGTGTAACTGTGGAGAGGTGTTTTAAGAAACACACTTGGAATCATCTCACAGTTTCTTGATAAGTATAACTACAAGCCAATTTCATGAGTGAAGGATCAGAGCCAAGTTGGGGAAAGGGACAGGAGGGCATAAAAGGAGATTTCTTACATAGGATCTTGTTGCTGCCCAGTCCTTGGGTTCAATGCCTGGGTTTTGAGCAAAATATATCAGTTTTAGCAAGCTCTGAGGTTCCTTATTGAGGAGCCGGGACTTCAGAGAGGAGAGGAGAAGGATCATTGGCTTTTCTTAGGTGCAGCTTCTCTTAAATGTAAACCAAGGTGTGAGCTGTAAAACAGTGACACAAGAGAACATAGTCGTGGTTTCCTGTAATGAAGGGGAATTCCAGCCCATTACTGTTCTGCAAAGTATAAATTATGGGGTATTTGGGAACCACACATTGGAATGGAAAAAAATGATATATAAAAACGTAGTTACATCTTAATATAGGAAAGTCTTGCTCAGATATCTTATAGATGCTCTTGGACAATGGAGAGTGACATTTCGTAGAAGACCAGGATAGGAAATTCAGCTCTTTATTTTACACTTAGTGGAAAAATTTAGGTAATTTCTGCAGTGACCTGAGTATTAATGAAGGAAGAAGGTTCTTCTATCTTCTGCAAGATGTTCATTTTCCTATTCCGTTGAATAGAGGAATAATGCTGTTTGTGTCCCATAATTGTTATAACTGGTCTTCTTTCAGCTCCTTACACACCAGGTATCTCATTGTGCCCTGGGTGCCAAAGGTACCTGAGATACTTGCATAGGGATGGCAGGTAAGAGAGAGAGAGACCTACAGGAGACATGGGCAGGTCTTTATTGGCAGCTGGAGGTCAGATGTGATCATTTAGCCACTGGACACCCATGCTTTGTTGATTGGAGCCCAGTGGCACATTTCACTCACTCAAACTTTGCTCTAGTACAGCCATGAGTATGTTAAATCTGCTGGAAGCGGTGTCATCTGTGCCCCACTCACGGTGTTGAATGTTGTTGTTTCTTTCTAATTTATTTGGTGTTTAAGTCACAAGAAGCAAAGAAACATTTTGCAGTGGAGCACTGCCAATTCTCACCACCTGGATCTGTGGGTTTAGTGTGAGCTAAAGCAAAGTAAATAATACGCTGGGAAAACGAACACGGAGAATGCAGGTACTGATTGTTTTCACAGAATTTCATTATACAATTATCTATCAACCCTTGTGCCATCAGGGAATCGATTCTAAACATGTGTCATCTTTCTATTAAGTCGTCTAGTAAAACTATGATAGTATTTTCTTGTTCCTGGACTGAGCCCTCTGAGGCAAAAGCGTGAGTTTAGCTTGAGGGCAATCAGATGCTAATTTTGAAGACACTTCTTGTTTATCTATGGTAATTTACTGCAAGGGAAATTTCGGTGGTAAAACTCAAGGAGGGAAACAAAGCAGTTTGGCTCAAATTTCCCTCGTGCTCTTTGAATGAGGACTGTGCTGCTTATGTAAATCAGATCTTTGCTCTAAAAGAAGCGTGGAGGGCTTTAAAAGGTTCTAAATGGGTGGGCGTCTTACTGTCCCCTGCATCATTCCCACAGCCCTGTGTGGGACCCAATGGGTCCCAACCTGGCCCCTTCCACTGTTCTCTAACCTAGCTATAGTCTTCTGTTTCTTTGTGAAGGTGAGGGGACAGAGATGTGCTTCTCTCCAAGTTTTCCCCCTTTATCCCTGCCTGGCAGCTCTGCCAAGCAAGAACGGGGCCATTTGAGACTTGCCCGTTCAAAAGCAAACCTGGCATTGGGGTGACAGTGGGCACTTTCAGGAAAACAAGGAGTTCTTTGAAAAGCAGAGTTAGTGAAACCCTGTTTCTTACACCTTTATACGTTGTGATTTATCCTCAATGTCTTCAGCTCCTGCTTCTCTTGCCCTTTTTTAACACTCCCTCCACCCCTCTCCCCAGGAATCAAGTTCCAGCAAGACTCTTCACTTTTCTGTGTCCTTTAGTTTTGTCCCCTGTTTGGCATCCTCTCCAAAAACCTACATAAACACTGGTGGTGCGGCTGAGCACAGTCTGGTATAAGGAAAAAAATATTTTGGGACATCTACCCCTTTGTCAGTATTTCTTTAACCGCCAATTTCTGGGGAGTTTGCAGCGCTCTCCTTTGAGATCTCATTAGCAGCTTGGAAATCTGAGATCACCTGAAAAGAGCAGAAAAAAACTGAAACACTACACTTCTTTGTATATTTGTCATTCTGATTAGGACAGGTATTTGCTGAGACTGACTCACCAATCACTAATACTTTTTGCTTTGGGAAATGTCTCAAGCCCTATCAAAGAATTAAGGCAGTAGGGTGTTAGTGCTCTACAGAAACCTGCTTCATTATCTCATTGCTGTCAAAATGAGTTCTTTTTCTGTTTATCCTTTGAAAACTCTGTGTGTGATCTGTCGTTTAAATAGGGGTTAATTAAAACTTTAAGCGTTTTCTGTGCTTTAATGTGGGTAAGTATCTACTTGACCACTGGAATATATTGATACTGAATCTTAATCCTTATTATGTAAACAACTTTGTGATTTTTTTTTTATTGCTTCTCTAATGCAGCTAAGCATAATCTTGTCTATAGCTGCACATTGAAGGCATAAGTCTTTTCTTTTATGTATTACTTTAAATTCTTCAGTACCTTGGTTACAAAGTTAGTGGCTTGCCACATGAAAAATAACTTGCTTTTAATTTATTATAAGGGAAAGGTCCTCTATATTATACTTCATTCAGCTTTCTGTTCTGTAAATTGAATATTCTGAAAGAAATATCATAAGATTCACTCTTCATATTCTGATATAGATTTACTGGCTGTATGATATTTAACATTCGCAGGGTAATTTTGGTACCATGATAAAATTTAAGATTCATAGAGTCAAAGGGAAAAAGGAACTATTCTATTATTTTTTCAGGTCTGTGGGTTCCTTATATTTAATCCAGCTACTGATATATTGAGCCAAGTGTCATGAACTTGATTGAATAATGTTATCCCAAAAAGCTTTCATCCGGTTGGTCTTGTTACACCTTTCATGGAAAATTAGAGAAGTTAGTCCCGCGAATCTTCCCTTCCTGAAGGTGCATGTGTACTGTAATTACAGAATTCTCTACATCATCTTTGAAATAAACTAAACATTACAACTCTGACTTCAAGGCATTTCCTCCCCTTCCCAGTCATGTTTGTGGATCTTTATTGCATTCTCCAATATTTTAAAAAAACCAAAACAAACCACTATAGTATGTGTAGCAGAAACATATAGTATGTGTACATCATGTGTTTTTTAAAATGTGGGATTACTGAACTAATTAGGAATTAGGAGGAAGCTAAAGTGCAGTCCGTCGGCTGCCTACAGATACTTGCAGGCAGTTACAAAGGTGATGGATCCAAGCTCTTTTCATTGATGGTAGATGGTATAAAGAGGCTCAAACCTTCATTTGGGAGGTTTTCTGGCCATGACACTAGGAAGCAGTCTTTTATTTGGAGGGTTATGCAGCGCTGGAACCGGTTCTGTCCTTGGAGGGGATGGACTGGACAGAAAAAACAGAAGCTGACCTGACTGTCTCTCTTACAAGAGATTGCTGGGCTTTGGGTGGGAAGCTGGAGTAGATGATGTGCAGACGTCCTCCAATATGAGTTCAATGACTCCGTGATACACAGTTGTGTTTCTCTGGATCAAAGTCCCAAGTGTTTTACATGACTATCCAGAGCTTCCCATCACTTAATGTTTCATCAGTCTTTTTATCCCACCAGTAGATTTTATCAACAGTATATAGTCTGTACTATCAAATTTTTGCTGGTAAGGTTGAATGATAAGCTTCCTGGAGAAATGCCACTATGTTTTCTTCCCTAATCAGTGAAGACCTTTTTTCTGATACATAATTTAGTTATTTGTTAATCTATCTCATTGATGAGATGTTTCTGTTTAGTAATACTGTTAAGGCAAATAACTCATATTTTACCAAAAGCTAAATGTAAAAAAGCTTGGTCTTTATCATCAAACAAGTAATTTTTCCCTCAAAAATTGAAATCAGGTTTTTTTTTTGTGTGGAAAATTTTCCATAAAAATATAATGACTGGTACTGATTACCTTTTAAACCTTCTAGTTCTTTTGCTTTAGTTTGTTGTTAAAATGATCCTATGTCATCTGTTCCATCACTATTCCTGGGATTGATGCCAGGTGACC
>JAOTQQ010000023.1:83243252-83254160 GCA_026546715.1 Gallinago undulata
CCTCGTTTGCCAACCTATACTTTGACCTTTAAGGGAGAATCACTCATTGAATAAAGCAGTAAAGATCGCTGGTGAAAAAGGTGCAAAATTTCTCTTGAGGTTCTTTTGAGGTTCTCAAGAGCTACTCAAGCTAGGTAGAAAGTTCTTACAGAAATAAGGCTCTCTTTGAGCACCCCGTTCAGTGCTGCTCTCTAGGAACATTTACGTTTTGGTTTCTTTTTTTAATTTTTTATTATTTTTTTTTTCTTAGAAGTCATTTCGTGTCCTCTCTAAGTAGAGGATATTAATTCACACTGATGAATTTGGCAAGGATAAGTGAACGATATAATTTTTCAACTAATCAGCCTCTCTTCATGACCCGAGGGATTTTGAAGTTCCCGGATAGCTAGTTAACTGGAAATATTTTTGAAGTGTCCTTCTTGCTTTTCCTCTCATTTTACTTATCCTGCTCATTTACTGTGCTGTGAAATACACCCAACTTGGGGCACTTATTGCAAGAAAACCTCTGAAAAGTACTGAAAATGGAGGTGTAGCTGAAGTTGACAGATAATAGACTGAGTTGGATGCAGCCTGTAGAGCTTCCAGTGGCTGAATTCATTCACCTGGAGCCATCTTGGGCACCTTTGCTGGTCACCTTGCAAACAGAGCCTAGAATTCAGCTTGGCTTGGGAACTGCCATTTGGTTTGACTTTGCAGAACGCTCCATATGGCAGGAGCCTCGAGTGGTTTGAGAACATGCTTTTACTTGTCACTTGTGTTCCAGTAAATGTCAGCATAATTGAAATCTCCATGATCAATGTCTGGGCTTTTTTACAAGTCTCCCTTTTTCATGCATAAATGCTTCCTGTTCTGCCTTCTAATCCTGCCCTGGAGATGCATCACAGTTCCTTATGACTGTTGTTTTTTCACTATTTTCACTCTCATCTCTGTCCAAACTCTTTCAGCTGTGGGGAGCAGACTACATTTGTAAACTTTTCCCTCTGAGATAATGTCCTTCCTCACATATGTTTGCATATAAATCTAGTGCATCCTGCTACTTGAACGGTCACACTGCCAGTTCCTCGGTTTATTGGTACCGAGATGGGGGGTAGTCACGATCCACCACTTCATTATTCATGGCAAATATGGAAGGAAAAAAAGAGGGAAAAACATCCCGGGTCTCCCTGTGTTTTTTTATGATTCTGTTTTGTAAGCAGGGTGAAAAACTAAGTGAGCTAGTAAAAAGATTGTTGTATTTACACATGACCATTTCTTAGAAGATCTGTGGCAGAAGATAATGTCCTGGAAATGTAACTAACTTCTAGTCCAGTCTCATGTTGATTTTGATGTGGCATTTCCGTGTCCCCAAGAAGGTTTTGCAAGACTGGTGTTCTACATTTTTGATACAAAATCTTACGATGCTCTCTCAAATCTCACCTTTTCCTGTACTCCTTTTGGACATCCTTTCCTATTTCTCTCCCTGTTTCTAGGGAGTCTCTTCTCGTGGTGCTTCCGTAGCTTCACATACCATCTTTTGCTAGAGAGCAACCACATCTCCTGTTAGATTCAACAGGCTACCCATGTGAATTAACTGTCCACTTTGAAAGGGGGAATCATGTAACCTGTTCTTCTACTTTTCCTCCATCAGGAGCAGCCACCAGGTTATCCAGAAGCACAGTCATGACACTAACTCACCATAAACCAAGCCATTCTCTTTTTTCACTCTACCCCTTCTGCTAAAACATATTCCCCCTGCCTTTCTTTCACTTTGAGAAAAGAAAACCCACACCCAAACCAAAACAACAACTTCTCCTTTTTTTTTTTTTAAAAATGTTTGATCTGTGGTTAAGTCCCACGTGCTTCCTGGAGCCTCCACCTCTGACACCCCTCTTCTTCCAGTGGTGCAAAGCAGGGACGCTAGAACTGTCAGCCGTACAACGTCAGGTCTGAGTTTGGTCCTCCCCCCACATCCCCTTTGATTATTCTACTAAGATTTAGCTACTTCTTACTCCTTTCATGGAGTTGTTTCTTACAGTTTCACTTTTTCACTGTACTTGACGCCATTTGGATCAGAAATCTCTGTCTGGTGCTTGTCTCTCTCTTGTGGTAATGAGGAAACCAGCATCTTCGTGACACAACGGGTCACTGCTGTCTTGCTACGGAAACCTTTCTTGAAGTCTTGGTATCCTGTAGAAAACCTAAGCAGTAACTTATATCACGGTGCTTTCACCAGGGAGTTACATAGAGGGGAAAAAAAGCTGGATGAACTGGGCTCTAGGACATGAACTTCACAATATGTCTCTCTTGGATGGCTGTCTGGTGGTGGCAATGAATGCCTTTCTCCTCTGTATGCAGCTATGTATTTTTTTTATTGACCAAGCTTTAACTGTGGAGGATGATAATCCCCCTCCTCATGAATTAGAGGGCAACAGATATAAAAATGAAAGGAAGGCAATAGGTGGAATACATTTTTAGAGAAGTGGATATGATACAGACCATGATTTTAGACATGTCTGACCCTGAGACAATTTTAGCTTCTCCATGACCGTTTATTGATATTATTCTACCCCCATCCCCACCAAGGCTCACATATGGGCAATACCAATTGGGTTTATTAATGTAATTAAGATTTTTCTGCCTCTTTGAAATAAAATATAGAGCTTCAGATAGTTCCTTTGGTGTAATACTTAACTATTTTATATCACAGAATCGTAGAATGGTCTAGGTTGGAAGGGACCTTTAAGATCACCGAGTCCATTGAGAAAACCATACATTCCATTTGATTTCACCTTGAAAGTGAAAATACTGATGGTAAATAATATAAGACATTCTGTTTTGTTTAATACAGTTCTAGCATTCCTGGGGGAAAAAATTAACTGAAATACAGATTTAGAGTGAGGGGGAAATGTAGAAAACAGCACTCCCAAAATAGGTGAAGCAGCAGTAGGTGTGACTTTGCAGCGCAGTCCAGCTCCTAACGAGCCAAGATGACATTGGCCGGCCAATGCCGCATTACTCAAGCAGGAAACGATGGCCTGATGTGCTGACTTCAGCTTTTTCTGTCCCGGAGATGAGGAACTGCATCACTGAGTAACAAGTAAAGTAAGTGGTGTGGAGGGGGTGTGGTGAGGAGTGCTTTAAAAAAAAAGCTCAAAGGCAGAGAATTATATAAAGATTGGCAAGTTTGACCGCAGGGAACAAAGTATGAGATGCTGGAATCCTGAAAAGGCCAACAGGGTTGGTGTAACCTTGTCCTTGACATACCTAGGAGCATCAGGCAGGGATTAAGAGAGGGTGATTTAGCTGAATCATTAGGAGAAAAACGTGCGTTGCTTTGTTCTGCCATGTAAAATGCTGAAACGATTTGCCAAGTCAGGTGTACAAGCCTTCATTCATTCAGACACGCAGTGGAAAATGCACTTTGAGAAAAAAAATTCTGTGGCATGTTCCCGGCCTGTATTTCTGGCTGTTGGGCTTTCCCTGTGCTTATCTTTTATACGACAAGCCGTAAGAGTTACTACTATTATTAATAATTCTGTCTGTGAATATCTAGGTCCCTGTTTCTCTCAGGCTCATAATCCTGCTCCTAAATCAGAAGAAGGAATTAGCTACAGGACAGTTAGGACTTTTCAGGAGTGAAGGAAGACAGCCTGGGCATGGAAATTCTTTTCTCCATGATGCAGATCTTCTAGGATGTACCCATGCAACGGCTCTTCTCTCTCTACCCCAAACTCTTGTGGTAAAGGGTGTTGTTTTCAGTTCCCAGAGAATTGATGGGAGGTGCTAGAATAAATTTTGATGTAGTTTTGGAACGGATAATATCACAAAATTTACATGAGTTGATCCGGCACTGAAATTGTTCTCTTCACCTCCTTTGGATTGAATTCTTCTGCCACATCCCCTGATAAATAAAGTGTAGGAACCAGCTAACATATAAAATCAATCTTGTTGTATAGAAGGGTATAAAACAAGCATATAAAAGCAAAGGAAATTAGACTTTCATAAACTGCAGCAAGCAAAGCTGAGGAGGGGTATGTTGCAGACCTGTTAAATCATGAATAATGTGAAAAAATGTGAGCAGGGAGTGATCAGTCATCATTTTTCAGTACGGGTGAATGAGCAGGCCTCAATGAAACTGTCCTGCAGCAGGTTTAAAGCAAACCAAAGGAAATCTTTATGAGGCGTATTAAATTGCAGGAACCCTTGTGGGACATTTTGGAAGCCAATAACATGGACAGAGCTGGAAAGGATCTGGAGAGATTAGTGAAGATTAAGTCCATTTGTGGCTATTCCATGCAGCCCTTTAGATGCAAACTTCATGTCAGATGCTCCCAGTGATGGCAAGAAACACTGATTACAACACAGGAAAGAACTCTTTCATGTGCGCCCTGTTCATATTCTGCTCTGTAAGCATCTGCTGCCGGCAGCTCTTGGAGAAAGGATGCTGAATATATGGACTTTCAGCCTGGGACACAGCAGAACTCTTTGTAGGAAACAGCTGATAGGCTTTCTGGAACCCAGAGGGATGGAAGACATCTTCGTTTGGCTCCTTTCCAAGCAAAAGGCTGATGTGAGACTTGGAGTAGAACTTTACAACTGACAAATGTAGGGCCATTTGGTAATAACGCCATCAGAGCTGTATCTCCTGAGCCAACCGCAGCGTACCAGGTGATCTGTCACCTCTGTAATGATAACATTCATCTAATTGCAAAATGTTAGTATTATTTATACATTAATATCAGCTGCATAGCATGTCTGTCACATATACCATCAACAAAAACTTGAAATTCCCATGGGTTTAGAAATCCCTCACTGAAGTTCTGAAAAAATGATGAATTAAGATTTTTCAGGTGCTGTTATTCAGAAAAATAGAATTAAGTTTCATATTAGAGTCAGTAAAAGGCTCTGTTTCTGGGTTGTTTTCTCCATTCCCACAAAGCAAATATAAAAGCCATATTTCCACAGTTTGTGGAATTTAAATTCTTTTCTACTTATTGGAGGAAGGAAAAGTAAAGAAAAAGAAAATTAAAAGGAAAGAAGAAAAGAAAAAGAGAAGAAGAAAATAGAGAAGAAGAAAAGAAAAGGAAAAAAAAAAAGGAGAGAAGAGAGAAGAAGAGTGGAAAGGAAAAGAAAAGAGAGGAAAGGAAAAGGAAAAGGGGAGGGGATGTCTGGGCCCAGCTAAGGGGAACTTGATGGGTGGACGTTGCATCTGTGCACAGCACCTACTCATGCCCAGAAGATCCTCCAGGACATATTTGGTGAACTCAGACAGCCCAGACAATGATGAGTCCTGCAGTGTGCTCTGAAGAGGACAACTCTATAGTCCAAAGCTCTTTTACAGTGAGAAAGGCAGCCAAGGTTGAAGGCTTCCCACTGCAAATGCTTTTCTCCAGCCCTTGTCAGGTTCTCCCTGGGAGCTAGCTGCTGAAAAGCTTCTGCCTTCTGCAGCTGCAACTCGCAGGTGGAGACAGAGGTGACCCCTCCAGAGGAGATCACACGCTGCTGGGAGCGTAGGATGCTTCTGGGAACAAAAAGTCCTGTTTCTGAAGCGTGACAGTGTCCTGGCAGTGGTCGCTGTAGGCAATGGCATGGTACCAACCCAGAGCACGTATCCTAACGCACAAGTGATTTACAGCCAGATGTGCACGGCAGGAGAAAAGGTCCTGCACCCGGTGACTAGAGAAATTCTCATGACACACACGATATGAAGATCACCCACACAAAGACAAGTTGTTTTTGGGGGTGTTTGTGCCACCCTTTCTGTCTTTTAGAGCCTTTGCTAAAAACAAACCTACCGGCAAGAATTTTTACAGACCTAGCAAAGGTCAAGCAGCTGTTGCAAGCTTAGAAGGCTAAAAGTTGGTGTTTATGACGGTGGAGAGCTCGTGTTGAAAAGGGCACAAGCTTACTCCTTCAGGTAGGTGATTCATACAGTACCGTGTAACTTCCTTTTCCAATGGAAAAAGGTCACATTTCAGGTAGCAAATATTTTCAGGAGCAATAGAAAAATTACTTTGAAGGTAATTTTTGAATATGAGCATGAAATTGTTGAGTCTTTTTTAGGGAGAATAACTATTTATAGGGAATGATTGTTTTCAGGGAAAATAACTATTTTGTGACAAGTGTTTCACAGAACTCAGTTTTGAGCAAGTAATGGATATTTCAGTTAATGCCATTGTGAACTCAGCTCTCTGCGACAATCAGTAAGATAAAGAGTTGAAACATTTTCTGTTATTGCTGTCCCAGAGCACCTGAAGCTGAGCTCTTTAAATCATTCCCCTGGAGATCTCAGAAAAGAAAGTTGTAAAGTAGAAAAAATTGCCTACGTATTGTAATCAGGACCCAGCCATCTGACTTCTCCCCATGTGGAATTTAAAGACTCCAGGAGTATTAAGTTCTTGAAGAGGTGAATATTTGATAGTCCTATGTTTGCACAGAAGTGGTACCAGTGACAGGCAAATTCAGGAAGGAAATTGCTGGTTTTTGTAAGAATAATGCTTCAAATACACAAGGGGAACAGAACTTGTCTTCTCTAAAAAAAACCACACCAACAACCCAGTTCTGCCTCCTCTACTCAGAGTAGCTGGCATCTGATTATATAGTAAAGCCCCTGAGCTAATCAGCTTTTATTATTTGTTCTCTACGGCCCTGTACAACAGGAAAAAAATCCCAAACAAAACCGCCTGAAGAATCATCATACACTTACTCCCTTTTTTAAAATTCCTTTTTAATTTGAAAGATCGTGAAGGAAGGTTACTCCTTACAGATGCCCTGGAATGACTGAGCTTAAAATTGATAAACTTTGCCCTACAGCATGAGACAGTGAAAAAAGTTCAGGTACCAGCCAAAAGTAGTGGAAACAATATTCAGGTGCACAGAAAAATCCATTAAATCCTGTGCTTTACATAATTTCCAGAGACTATATGGTAACCCTTGGAAAATCAGCCTTTTATCTGCCAGTGGTTTCACGTGAGTGGTGATGTTTGTGTGAAGGACAGAAGTAGCCCATTCCCAAATGAAAAGCAGAGCTTAAAAAAAAAAACAATCATGAAGGAACTTCACTCAACTACACACTAGTTTGGCACCCGGCGTTCTGTATCTTGGCCTGTAGTCTGCTTTGTGGTCTCGGGGCTAGAAAATATATTCTGTTCCAGCAATTAAACTTCCATTTTATGTTTCTCGGGATCAAAATTTTTGGCTCAGAGATTGCCAACAACAGAAAGCTAAAATGTTAATCCAAGGGTGGGGCACAGCATTGAATGAATTGTACGTGTTGTCTCAGAGGTTCTTTTTGCTCCGTGCTATATCCAGAACAGAAATGATAACATCTTTAACTAGGTTAAATTTATGCTTTGATTTATTCCTTGGCAGCATGTGACCGCAAGGTGCCAAGCCTCACTTTTGGTCCTCAAATGGCTCTCATTTCTTTGCCTCTTGGGCAGGCTCAGCATCTCCCTGGGCCTGGTTGTTATGAATTTTGAAGAAAAGATAATTTCCAGCCCCGTCAGATACGGAGTTCATCCAAGCTCAGAAGAGAAATTTTGTGACCAATGGACCAGCTTGACAACTTTATGAAGGTTAGATCAAACATGTGTTTCCTACTGTCCCATTGTTTTCCATCTCATATGGTTATAAAATTGTTAAGCCACGTTATCTATTCAGGTCCCTGTAAACCCTGTCATTCAATGAATCATTATTAACCAAGCAAACAAAAAAAAATATGTTTTCCCTTTTCATTTTCTTGTTTAATGTCAAACATGTGCAGCTTGTTTTCCTTATGTCTCTTTTTCCTTTGCCATGTTCACATCCTTTTCTTGCCTTCTTTAAAAGGGGGATGACTGTGCTGTGGAAGTCATTGATCACTAGATTTCTCCAGCCTTAGGTCTCAGCATCAGGGGTCTCATGGTCCGACTCGTGGACACAACTTAGCAGGCAGAGGACTTGGTGGCTCAGAGCATGGAGCTGAGCAGAAACTTGGACTTTGCAGAAAGATTGAAGCTGTCAAATTAGGTTGCGCAGAAAAGACGATGATGACCTGTTTGAACAAGTTTCCTAGAAATGCCAAGGGGAAGTTTGAGCAAGATGTATCAAACTCTTGGCACGTACATTTTGGGCCATTGCCCAGGTTCCAGTCGCTTTGAAATAGATGACTGATGATCCAGGAACATGGGGTCTGCTGTGAATTACGTATATCAGCAATCCAGACATCGTGTCAGACTTGAAGAAAGGTCTCATTCACGTACCTTTCTTACAAAATGTGGAAAGAAAAAGGAGGAGCTGCCTTACCCTGTAACACAACGTGGTTGTTTTTCAAGCCGCAGGCTTCCTGAAGAGGGAATCAGGGAGTGTGTGATGGCAGTCTTGTGTTTCCTCATTTGCAGAGGCTTTAAAAGTAGCTTGTCGATAACCAGGGGCCCAGAATACAGTGGGTGAACACTTTGGTTCTGTGGCAAAAACAGTCTTCTGACACACAGCCTCAAGCATAGCCAAGTGGTCTTCAATGTAAATTCCTACATTCTCACCTTAAAAATCCTCTGGAATTATCCTTTTCTTAGATCTTTTTGTTGTAGTTCGGTTTGCCTCATTTTTTAATTTATTTTTTATTTAATTTTTTTTCCACAGAGCCAGAAAACCAACAGAGAGTATAATACATTGGCTAAGGAACTCATTCAGAAGAAAAGTAGAGGATGATCCACCTGTTTTCAGACCCTGTGTGGTTTGACTCACTTTTATATGTATACATACAAGAGTGGAAAAACAGTAGAGTGTGCAAGCTATTATTTTTTGGACTGTGAGTTTTTCTGCGCAAAATTAGTTATTTTTATTCTTTATGATACATCATGGTAGCTACAAAAATAATGTTTTGTGGCTCGCAAGAAGTAAAGAACTGATGCACGTACTAAGTCAACCTCCTTATTGCTGGACTTGGCTGAAAAGCTGCTCACAAGTCTAAACAGATGTTTAGAACAATGAAAAGTTTATGGAGTGCATGTTTGTCTTTAGAAAGAGAATGTTTAAGAGTAAGTTCAGGCTCAGGATGCGGTCTTTCCTGGAGGACTTTGACTGCTTAGCTAGATTAGAGCAAAACTTAATGATCAGAGAAAGAAATTTTCCAATTATCATAAAAGAGATTCCTTTCCATTGGAAAGCAAAGACTAGAGCATGTGGAAACGACGTTGCTCACTATGTCTTTTTTTGGAAGAACCAGTCTGATAACAAAAATTCTTTAAGCCTAAGTTTTGGATTTTTTTCTACTAGGCTTTCAGATATGATATCTGTTTACTGATTACGGTTCTTGACAGATTTGTAGAAGACAAATCTTATAAATGTTCTTTACTTAGGATAAATTAATGTTTTGCTTCTGCATTTGGAAATATTTTAAACAGTATTAACGCTTACAGAAGTGATCAAATATTTACCTCCAGAAGGTCTGTTTGTGTGCAGTTCTACATTTCAGGTGGAAATAAAACCACCTTTCTATCCAAATTTATTATTCAAATTTATCCTGAAAGAAGATAGTTGTTGTAAATAACATTATATATATTTTTCTCCCCATATTTTCCCTTTCTATATGACCTTTCTGTGCTACTGATCTTGTATTTACCCAGTGAATATTTCATTTCCCTTTCAAAGCGTTTAACATTTTAACGAAAATATTCTGTGTGTAGATAAACTTTCTTTTGAATTACAGTGACTTTAGATAAGGAACCCTTCTGGCATGACAGCCAGAGCGAGCTTTAATAGAAATTGTAGAATCAGCAGATCCATCAAACCCCCTCCCCAGAACAATCATCTGGCAGAGACAGCGGCAACATCTATTGCCTGCAACAGCCTGATATAAGAAAATACAGTTTCCAGGATAAAGAGAGTCCATAATAAAAATGCTATTATCTTGGCAAATAAATACCTAGGCTTCTCTGCAGTGTGCCAGCAGTTGGGTTCTGTGCTTTGTCTTCTGTGAAGAGGAAGCATTAACATGTGACAGCATTATAACTTCTTGAAGCGACCTCTTCGTTATGTTGGAGAAAAAAAGTAGATGTGGCGATACAAAGGATGTTTTATCCGCGGAGAATGCCGCTCAGTCCGTGCTGACTATCATGTGCTATCTGTACCCATGCTCCAAGCTGGGAAGATGCAAGCTGGCTTTTCATTCCAAATGGCACAGCCACTTCAGTGCCTCTGCTCACCGGTTCGTCATCTGGGAGGCAGGATTTGCTAGCAAGCAGAAAAATTATCAGCCCTTAGGGATCACGCATATGAGCAGGCTCCTGTTTAATTGCCTAAAATTATGGCTAGAGTGAGAGTGTGACTTTGTGACGTCTTCGATTTTTGGGATTCTTAAATCCTTGGGAAAGGCACTGTTGAAGTGGGTGGAATGAGTAGACAGATGACTCATTGCAGCAGGCGAAGGGACCTGGAAATGATTGCTGCCTTTAGAGCATCTTGGAGAGCAGAATAATTTCAGTGCTGCCTTCTCAAGACCAATGAGTTGCGTCAGTAGCTGCCTCTCAGTCTGGTACGGCAAAAAGATGGATGTTTTAGATGCATGTGGCAGGACAGGACTTGGTGTAGACTAACCTCAGACTGCATCGGGATGAGGTTATGGTCGGAAGAGAGAGAGGATCAAACATCAAACCAAGCTGGTGAGGGGTCTAGAGAAGAAGTCATACAAGATGCTGAGGGAACTGGGCATGCTTAGTTTGGAGAAGAGGAGGCTGAGGGGAGACCTCATTGCTCTCTACAACAATCTGAAAGGAGGGTGTAGAGAGGTGGGTGTTGGCCTCTGCTCCCAAGGGAATAATGACAGGACCACAGGAATTGGTCTGAAGTTGGGGCAGGGGAGGTTTAGATTAGATATCAGGAAGAATTACTTTCCTGAGAGGGTGGTCAGGCACTGGAACAGCCTGCCCAGGGAGGTGGTGGAGTCAC
>JAOTQQ010000023.1:83255049-83283064 GCA_026546715.1 Gallinago undulata
CGTACCCCCCCCCCCCCCCGCCTTCTTGTAACGAAAGAATGAGGAACCAAAATATGTGTGGTAGAAGACAGCTCATTTATCTGTGCTACTGATTTATCTCCTCTGAAGTGGCTCTTGACCAGCCCACCAACATATTCTCAGAACCTCAATCCCATTGCTCAACTGCAGATTGCAAACAAACTCAAACTATGGGGAAGATATAACTTAAATAAACATTCCTCTTTAGAGCTTCACCCCTGTGATGTGCCTGGCCCAGTGGGAATGAAAGAGAGCTCAATTTATGATGGGAACACTGCTTTTAATTCAATAGCTTGGCACATTAATAAAGAATGATTAAATGTCAGTATTTGGAGAAACTCGTGTTATTCTAGAGAGGTAACATTCTGCTTGACAGAGTCTTGAACTCCAGTGAAGAGTAGCCCTTTAAATCTTGAAACCTGACTGCCATTTGCCTGGTGAGCTGTCTTATCTGATGGAACCAAGGCCAACTAAGGGTCTCCTTATTTGACCTTAATCTTCCTGTTAACCACCTATGGCTTTAACTCAGGATGCCAAGAATTTTCTTGGCATCCTTCCACAAAGAGCTGGGCCAGATCCTGTTTCTAGTCACAGCAGCATAAACTCAGCATCTGATCCATCCTCAGCTCCTTCAGCCCCATTGTCTCAATCCGAGACTTGCTTCTGCCTCCTATAGATTTGACATCTCTTCGTTCCTTGGATGGAATGACTTACAAGTAACCCATTTTATTATTATTTTTTAAAAAAAATTTATACCCCTGATGAATTAGCCATCCTTCGTGCCATGACTCGTGTGTTTCTTTGGAAATTTTGCAGTGAACAGCGTTTTCATGCTGATTTTATATAGTGGCCATCCAGTCTAACAGATCTCAGTTTGCTGTGTTTGTATAAAGAATATTTCTTACATTCACAAATATATTTTATCAGCAGTACCTTTTTTACTTCTCTACCATTGTAATTGGCTGGATGAATGGAGAAAAAAATATTCAAATAAATATTTTATAGGCATTTCCATCAACTGTCACTTTGTCTTTAGCCTCCACGAGCATTTGACACACTAAATAAATGGACTTTAATCATATGGTTTGTTTTTCCATTTACGTATGTGAATATTTGTTTTGGAAGAGGCCGTAGTCTCATCCAGCCAGGTGAAGGAAAATATGCTACACATTTTATTAGTATCTAAGTTAGTCTTAAGAACTAGATTGCTAAATATTGAACACCCAAAGAACTGCTTGTTACCAACTAAAAATAAAGCATTGGCAAATTAAAAAAAAAATCAAATAATAATATTTAAAAATCTAGAATGAAGTAGGTCAATTTATGGACTAATCTCCTTAAGGCTATTCCGTAGACAGAAAAAAAGAGGCAAATCCATAGTTCATTACAATGTATTTGTTCACCTCTCCCTCCCAAATGATAAAGTTATTGTTGCTTTGTTTATACTCAAGAGTTTCTGCAATTTGGTGCTCTGAACTTTCTTTTACAGGTTGTGTCAGCTGACCCACAAGGACTCGCGTGGTGACCCTGCTGAGATAGTGAGTGAAGGAGGTCAGAAGCTAAGATGCTGAAAACATCGGGTACCCAGGTACGTCATCTGAGTAAATTCAATGTGTGGAGGATGGAGAAGAGGTAGGATGGAGCTCACATTTTTGAGGCAAAACCCACTATATTTTCCACTTACCAAGTTCAGGTTGAACTCCTGCCTCTGGGGGATCACTCTGGGGCACCATTGCTGAAGGTACAAATTAAGAATAGAATCATGATGCACTCAAGCATCAATCCGGAGGCAAATCCATTGCTTTTAATTGCCACACTTGCTTCTACACACCTGAGAATTAGTCCTATATCAAAAAGAATATCCTCTCTGCTGTCCCGTGAGGGCTTATGAGATTTAAGCTTTAAATTGATTCAACCTGCACGTCAAATTATGTTCTGTTGTCAGTCGTGATCAGATCCTGAGGGCATATTCCAACACCTCCGTGCTGCAATTCTGGCTCTTCCCTTTCATTTGGAAAATATGTTTTCATTGTAGGAGAGTTATCGTACTTACACAAATTATTTGAGTCAGAATTTTTGGTGGGAAGATCAAAACGTACAGTTCCTGTTTCAGGGCAGATTTCTATGGACAGGAACGCCTCTTACTGCCTTACTTCACTGTGATACCAGAATGCCTGATCATCCTAATCCCCACTGCTGTCTGTCCAACAGAAATGGTTTTGAAAGAATCTCCAGGTTCAAATGAAACTGCCTTAATTTTTTATCCCTCGAAAAACTCGGGAAGATTACGATAGTCAGCAGCTGGTCTGGTTTTTCTTAGCAGTGTGTTTGTTGGCTTCATGTTTTTTTTCTCTTCTGCAAAAGCTTTTTCTTTGTATATAATAATTTATCAGAAATTCATTCAATCTCTAGAATTACATCTCTAGCAACTCAGACAGAATTGTATTCTTACAGCTGTTGAAAACGCCAGGAAAGCTTGATTTTTCTCAATCTATAAGTAAGAATAAGTTTTGAAAAACTGTGGGATTTTATTTTCCACTGCTGCCTAGGAATCTCTTCCCACCCTCTTGCAAGCAGGAAATGCAGAAAGTAGGATTAGAGTTCATTTTAAGGATCTGGAGAGATAAATATGTTTTTATTGATCCCCTGGTGCTCTGAGTCACAATGTTTAAACAGGCTGCTGCCAAAAAGTTAAATAAAAAACCCCTCTTTTCCTTTCGATGTTTTCTAGCTTTATTACAAACCAGTCCAAGTGGGGCACATGTAACTAGAAATTGTAGTATCTTATGAAACAGTAATAATTAACATGCTGGGCCATATTAATACAAGTCAGGGTACAGATGAGGAGAAAACAAATGATTTAGATCAAAGGTAGGTTCTTCCCAGTGCTGAAGAATTTCTTTTCAAAACTGCAGTTGTAAACTAAATCAATTTAGAAAGTACAACCTGCAGTATATTCATTCTCTCTATAAAACGAAAAAACCCATTCCACCCCCCCCCCCCCAAGTAGTACAATACTTTTATCTGCCACATTATAATTTTGAAATATCATGTTAGATTAGAAGGGGAATGGCCTCTTTAGGAGGGGTGACAGTAAAATCATCTGAGGCAGTCAAAGCTAGACTGTTCACAGCAATGATGACCTGATAGTAATGAATAGTCCTTGATTTGTGGGCAGATGGTCTGTGTGACCTACTTAATCCATATAAATCTTTCTTTTTTATGAGGTTTTTCAACAAGCTTGGCTTGGTACCAGTGAGTTGGTGTGAGATGATTAGTTGTTCTTTGGACTGGTCTTACCATGTTTTATTTTTCAGCTGTAGCATAATTGTTTGGCTAAATAAGCCAAGAATTTCCAAGTGAGGTGCTTAAAATTGATTTTTAGGTATGTTCTGAAGTATCAGTATAAGAGTCTCAAGCTTCTAAGTGGACCCAGGATTCATATAGCAGCCTGGAGTGGCTGAAGACTGAAAGAGGTCATCAACTTTAAAAACTGCATTCATTCTAAGTAGGAGAGATGCTTTCAAAGGACCCTAAATCAATGAGCCTTAGATCCCTCAGTCACATGAACGCTTTTGAAAATGTTGTCCTGGTTGCCTTTTGGACATGTGACAAAAGAATGACAAAGAGTGAATTTTCTAATTGATTATTTAGAAACCGTACAGGAAAGCTACTCGAGATTAGGGTTTTTTTACCAAAATATTTATAATTATTTTTTAATTTATTTAGAAATATATTTGTAGTACATTAAAAAAGGTGTGGGTGCAAGACTGGAAAAATTGGTCCAGGAGGACCCAACACATTGAAAGGAAAATGAGAGTATGGGATAGAAAGTATATCTACTTTTTATCTTCTACATAATGAAAGGAAGTTAGCACTTCAACAAGAGTTCCCTTTAAAAAACCACTTGATATGCTGAAATGCATTTAGAATACTGCCTTTCTACCTGCTAAATTTAAGGAGAAGGTTTTTATTTTGCAAAACACACGCAGGTAGCGTTCTTTTTGCAATCTGGGTTATTGCAGTTTCCCCAAATTAGATGCTTTCAGACAATTGTTGACATTTACACTCTTTTTTTTTTTTTTCTAATTAGAAAGTGATTAAGATATTTTTTTTTTTCACTTAGATCTCTTCACTTAAAGCAGGGCAGGCTAAAGTGAGACCACATCTCAGCAAGGCTCTTGTACTTCTGTACGCTTTTGGGCGCACGCAAAATATGCTCATCCCCGAAACTGCCACCAAACTAAATGTTGGGTAACAGAATCTTTCCACCCTTCATCATATTCTGCTTGCCCAGGACTTTGTGTAGGATTTCCCACAGCTAATGGTTTGTGTTGTGGCTGCTTGCTGTGCCCACCAGTTTTCAACTACCAGAGAAGAAGCGCAGAACCAGCAGTTTTTCCCAAATTCCTGGAGCCTGTTGTAATTCTACTTTGCTGTTAGATCTTGTGCTGGAAAACACTCCCAAGAGCTCTGCTGGCTGGGTTTAAAGGCTCTCTGCAGCTTCAGATTCTTGATGTGCTAAAATGGGCTTGGCTCTTGGACAATGTGTGCAACTGGTGCTTCTCTGCCACCTCACTGAGGAGAAAGGGAAGTTCCACAAGTGTTTAGTGCTCATTAAACTCCCTATCACATTCAACTAAATATTTTGTCAAACAGTTCAAAGCATCCACTGAATTTCCTTGGTAG
Organism: Gallinago undulata; assembly: GCA_026546715.1. Classification (NCBI taxonomy): domain Eukaryota; kingdom Metazoa; phylum Chordata; class Aves; order Charadriiformes; family Scolopacidae; genus Gallinago; species Gallinago undulata. Next base: position 83,259,757 of record JAOTQQ010000023.1, read on the forward strand.
ATAGCTCTACAAATTTTTTTTTCCGTGCATGTGTTTTGGACCAAATGTTTCTGCTCCTAACTAGTTGCAATTTTATTCATTTAAATATACAAAGGGTTGGTCCTGATCAACTAACTCTTCATGGGTTCAGGTTAAGAAGATCACGGTGTTCTTAGATAGAAATATTTGTGCAAAGAAGCAACCAGCAATACTTCCAAGTGTAGAAACACCTAGAATTTAAAGTAGTGGTTCAGGTGTGTATGTGTGTCCCATATTGGAAACGGTAAGTTCCGTCTGCTAAAGTCAGCTGCGGAATTTCGATGGGGTTTCCTAAATTCCTCATGTACTTTTCTTTCCCTTCCTTCCTCCTCATCCCTCTTCTGCATCCCCAAATGTGGGAGATAGTGTTTTTTTCACAGTGTCCTGCACTACAGTGAAAGGAAAATTTAAGGTTCGCCTTTTAGACCATAATTTCAATGTTGTCCCCAATTGATTTAAACCTGGGTCATAGTAAAAAATGCAGACTAATAAAATACTGTGTGCTTTATGTCACTTTTCTCTTCATCTCACCATCAAGTGTTGAAAGTGCTGATTTTAAGCCTGTAAGTAATTTAAATTGCTCCTAGATGCTTTCACTAAAGTTGGTCACCCTTCTAAAAATTTTTCCGAGTCCTTGCATGATACAAGCCATATCTGATTGCAAGAGGGAAAGCAGGAACTCAGGAGGACCATTAGAAACAAGAAAAGAAGAGGTCAAAGTTTGCAAAAGAAAGAAATGAAGAAGAAAGTTAAAGGAATGAAATACAGAGTTGTTATTTGCCTCTGCTTCAGTGTTGCTGGCTGATGGGACTTACCTATTTTTGTCACTCCTGCTTTGACTCTTGTGTTGACTCTTCCATCCATGATTTCATTGAAATGGTGAAATTATAGAATTAGCCATAGGATATGATCAGCAAATGTCATTTTATTTTTTCTGCGAGACTGTGAGGATTTATAAATTTTCTAATGTGTCCTCAGTGCCATGTTAATTTTACAGAATGGACACTGAGCAATGAGGAAACATGGGGAAATCTGATGTGCCTGGAAAAAAAAAAAAATCAGTGAATTAACACTATGATTATTTTAGCAAATCAGTGGTGGTAAATGGGGGGAATTTATCACGTTTCTAAGTGCAAAAGCTTAGAATTGACACTTTAGAGAGAGAGGTTGAGATGGTTTTGCCCTCATGGGCCCTTCTGACAGCAGGGAAGGTGAATGGCATCCACAAGGATTTTGTCCTGAGCAGGGCATGGGCTGGCAGAGTTGCCATCATCTGGTTTTGTGAGATAAGAAGTAACACCTTGCTGAAAAAAAAAAAAAAAAACAAAACAACAACCAAAAAAAGGAATATATAGTTACCACTAATTAAAAGTAATGATAAAAAGGAGTGTTTTCACTGCTAGAAATAGTGCAGCCTTGCATCAAATAAAAGGTCTATCTTTTCAAGATGTGTTCTTGCATAAATTTAGTACTTCAGCAGCCCCCTGGAATGAGTTTATGTTACAAATTACTGTTCTTTATGCTTGTTTATATTCACAAACAATTGGAAGCTTATCATGCATGCAAATGCATTAATCACAACATGTCACAGAGTAGATTCAGCAATTTTCTTCCTATCAGTTGCTCATGGGCTGTTGATTGTGAGTCCTCCCTATTCTCAATTATTTATTTTTGATGTTTGATCACTCACCTGATTCATAGGGCATGGAATAATCAACCCTCTGGTGAGATGACTGAAGTATATTTAGAAATATTTTATACAACAATGAAAAGCAAATATTTGGTGACAAACAATGATTCAGATTATCATCTGTAGAAACTGGTGTAACTCTGTTGGATAAGATGGCAGATAATATTCCAAGCTGCAGTTATTCCTTTATGATCAGGCAGTACCAAAACCTTCCCTCCTCAAAAAAAAGACAAAAAAGGAAAGAGGAATATCCCCTTACTAGATAAGTTTCCTATAGAAAAATGTAGAAAATTATAAAATATGAAGGCAAAGCATTTATGATTTTGTGATTATGATTTTTATTGGTGTTCAGGATCAGACATTCTCTGTCTTATGGCTTCCCAGTGTTGTGAAAAAAATGATGGTGATGTTACGTTCTGAGCGTTGGTGGGACAGAATGAGCACGTTCAGGTGTCACGTAGCTCAAGATGGTAACTGTTTGGCACCTGCATTTTGCCATCAAAGGATACTTGTGCATCATGCAGTGAACTGAATTTTCCTTGCCATGGGAGTCTGAAAGGTCTAATTTCCATTTATCTGACTAACTTTTATGAGTATGTCACATTTGCATTATTCTTAAAGCAAGGTCAAAGGCAGATTAGGAGGAATGCACTTGTGAGCATGAATTATTGCAAACTGATTCTGCAGATCAAGTGGAAGCCGGGCTGTTCTCTGCCTGAAGAACATCCTTTTCAAATGGCAACACACACTGGGATTTTTAACATCCGTGCTTTCAAGGGTATTTGAATCTCATGTTTCAAAGGGGCATTCACAAATTCTCAGATCTGACTATTCACAATGAAATAATAAAAATCATGACTCCGACTAATGTGACGTGCATTGAAAAAGAAAAAAAAAAAAAAAAAAAAAGACAACTGTGGGGGGACACAGAGCAGATGGGTCAAAAAAACCTTCTCCAATTAAGAAAAAAAACATTTCATGTGTCCAAGGTTGGAGGAAATGCCATGAAAATTTTACTATCTCATTTGATGTGCATAAATTGGAGTAACGTTTGAAGGTACGTGACTGAATTTAAATCTGTGGGTCTACGGAGATCACAGGCAGCGTTTTCACAGTGGTGCTAATCCAGCAGACCTGGCATTCTGCGTAGCCACTGCAGTGCAACAGGATGGACCAGGAAATACGGTCCTGTAACTCCTTTCTAATTGAAGAGATATCACTAGAAGGGTTTCCAAGACGAATTAAAGAAATTCCAAACAAAATATTTGCCCTAGAACATTGTGAAATATGAAACAATGCTTATATTGATAGGCAAACGTTTCCTGTCGAATAAAGTTGGCTCGTGAGGCATTTAATCCCTTCTCTGAAAATTATGATGGCTTGTGTTCAGTACAGGGGCACTGCGAAGTCTGCAGCAAGATCTGGGAGGCAAGGCAGCTAAAATGAAAAACAGAAATAACCATTCTTTTCAGCTCTGAGGGAACAGAGAAGCCCCAAACAGACGATCTGTTGAAAAGTCTTCACGGGCCAGATGCTTCAGCAATAAGAGTGCAGGTTCACAGAAAATTTTCCATCCAGCCATCTGAAAACTGCAGCTTATTCTGGGAGCAAATCCATCAGAAAAAAACACTGAAGTTGCAGAGGGTTAGGATGCCTGAGCTTTCCAGGAAAAATTCCTAAGAAAATACAAGCAAGGTCACGTGAACCAAGCTACTCAAGGAAATTCTAAGTTTGTTTTCCTTAGTGGAACTAATGATTCAATTTCTCACACCCAGGAATACACAGAAACGTTAGTGGGAGTTTTAACTTGCCGCAGCCCCAAAGAGAAGCCTCGAGACATGTTGAAGGTTCAATGTTTGGCTGCTGATAGCGATCAGGGCACCCACTGCAGCCAACCCTTAGGTCACAGAAACGTCGCTGCAGTTGGTTCAGAAGTGTCTTGAGGAGCACCGGTCAAAAGGAACATCAGCTGCTTCTCAGAACGGCAAAACTGATGAGAAACGGCTTCGATCAAACCCGTTCTGGGAATGAGTTCAGTTACAGCGCTCCACGTTTTATTAAAATATGGCTTTCATCCGCTCTTGGACAAACGTGTTTGATCAGTGTATGATTTTACATGTACATAAGGACAAACCTGATGACTCCCAGCTTAGAGATGTTGCAGAAGCTCAGGATGAAAATCATCATTTGGAGCTTTCTCTGATTTATAGCTCATCTTTTTTACTTTTTTCCTTGGAAAAAAAAAAAGGTGTGTTAATGTGTACTTTTGTATCATGAGTGAATTTGTCGAATGTAAGTGAGGTAAGTGAGCTAATGCTCCAAACTCAGCATGCCTATTCCTCTCTTTCTGCCGTACCTAATTCAATATTTCATGGGGTTTAGGGGCTGGGGATTCCCATATTTTCCCAAGTCCGTAGCTGTCTGCATCCTCCCTTTCTTAAATCAGAGTAAGGAAAGGCACAGTTCTGGACCACTGATATCGGAGGGAGTTTCAGCATTGACTTTGAGAGGAGTGTGGTGAAATTTGGAGGACAGACTGATGAAGCCATGTCAAGTCTTGGATCAAGACCTGAGGCTGAGGTGAAGCTGAAGTCAGGATGCTAAATATCTTTTATCTTGTCTTAGCTGAAAGTAGTTCCTACATAAGGACATTTTGCTGGATTTGTAAGCTATGTTTTTTTCTCTCTAATTTTTTTTTTACTGAAGATTTAGAAATTTGAGAACAATTCTGCTTTTTGTTTTATAGAGGCCCAAAATGCAAGGAGTGGATGAAAAGGAGTTGCCAGCTGCATCTCCACAGGGTGCTGCTCTGGGAAACTGCGATTGGGATTAATTCTCCTCTTCTCCAGCACAGCAGTACCATGATGGCTTCAGAGGGACCACGAGGAATCCGTGGAGTACGCCGCAGACTGCCTGGGATCCTGAACGGTTGCAGGTGGCTTCGTATGTATGAAAGGCAATGATGTAAAACAGTGTTACGACGGAACTCCTGTTAATCTGACCTCTTCTACTAGTAGTGAAATTTTCTTTTATTTGCTGTTCTATCAGGACATGACTTTTTAAGACACGCTGAAAGAGGCCCTGATGTGGATATATTGGAATTACAAAGAGCATGTGTTTTCCATTTTAAGGAATGTCAGTCTAAGCATTTAATTGAGAAGTAGGTACATCTGGTGTTTTAACTAAATATATTGTAGTTGTTGTCAGCCTTTCCAAGCGAAAATTTTAATTTCCATATAGCCACAAATGCCACAAATTACAAGCACGAACCATGTCCACAGAGCTTCATAGTTGCTTCAAGCCCATGCCATTTTTTTTTCCTTGGGTCTGTGTGTCAATAAGAAAGGAAGAAAGAAGCAACAGCACCAGAAGCATACTAAATGTTCTAACTTTCTGCTTTTTACAATAATGGATTTTGAATGTTGGAGATCAAAAAAGCCCAGAGCACATCTGCAAATGATAGCTCAGATCTCCTGAGGAAAATTGGTTCATTGGTCTTATTACCTCAACCCTGTGTGCCTGCCTGGAAACTAAATACGTAGATAGTTTGCCAAGATGAAACATCAACAATCCAGAGAACAGAGTTTGACTTTGGGATGCTGTAGACTTAGCTCCCAAGCTAAAATGAGCCGCTAACCGAGGCTGACAGGATATCTTTCAGGATAAAACAGTAAAGGCAAAGCTGCACAGCCCCCACAGCTCAACAGACAAACCAGTAGTTTCTCTGCTGTACAGCTAAGAATAAAATAATAATTTAAAAAATAATTTAAAAGTGCTAAATGGTAACTACGGCTAGTTACAGTAAAGAACAGCTAGAAGTCATAGTCTATTTCATCCCATCCATGATGATTGTAACTAGGATATGTGAAATCCATAATATACATCTATTACCTGAAGGGAACAGGTCAAATGCTGAGTCAGCGCTTTGCTCAGGGCAGAAAGCTCGACAAAGGTGCGCTTCTCTCCACAACAGGTTAATCAGTTCCCCGCATGGCAACTTCCCATCCCGTTTTTTTTTTTAAATATTTGCAGTATTTGACCTAAAGTCCCAGCTCATAAACAAACCATAAAATGTAATGCAGTTGATGGGGATAACGTGTTATCTGAAGTAAAGCAGCATCCCTTTTAATTTTTAGAACAAACAGCTTTATTTGAAAGAAATAGCACAGCATAGATCTTCTAATATTGGATAGTCACTTGTAGCATTGAGATAAAATCTAATGGAGAACAAGTACAGAATCACAGAATGGTTTGGATTGGACCTTAAAGACCATCCAATTCCAACCCCCTGCCATGGGCAGGGACACCTCCCACCAGACCAGGTTGCTCCAAGCCCCATCCAACCTGGCCTTGAACCCCTCCAGGGATGGGGCAGCCACAGCTTCTCTGGGCAACCTGTTCCAGGCTCTCACCACCCTCACAGCCAAGAATGTTTTCCTAATATCTAATGTAAATCTCCACTTTTTCAGTTCAAAGTTGTTCCCCTCATCCTATTGCTACACTCCAGTAGAAGTCCCAGTATCCCTGGCACAGAGATTTAGTTCCAAACTTCAATGAAAAGGGTGTCCAGACGTGGGACATCATTCCTACTAAAACTAAGGTGACCCCCTGACTTAAAATATATACTATATATATAAACTTTTTAAATGAGACTAGTTGCTGTTGTGTCCTGAGCTCTTATGTGTCCTGAGGCAGTTATCTCACATTATTAGTCGATAGCTTTAAGAAGCAAGAAATGCAAAAGAATAGACGTCACCATAATCAAATGATACAGAATAATAATCTGGTCTGTACATCAAAATAATCTTTAACATCTTGCTTCCAGGGTGGCCAGCATGCTGGTTTAGTGAACTCAGTAAACTCAGACCATGAAGTTACTGTGGGGTTACTGCTATGAAAATTGCCTTGTCATGAATACCTCTCTGTCAGCCCAGGCTGGCTTGATGAGACCTGCCTGAGAAGGTGGTCATTAAATCATAACAGGCAATTACTGAGCACGAAACACCTTGGGGCATCAGGGTGGCCAAGGCTTTGGCCGTCAAGGGGGTTTGGGTATGGAGGAGTGGGCGGTTTGCCACAGGCTGACACAGGAGCTGAGTGCTAGGAGAAGAGGATATAATAGAGTGAAGCCCTACAGAGATGGAAGTGGGGTTTTCCCCCCTTAATAAGGGGGAAAAATGCAGGAAAAAGGTGGTTGGAGGGTGGTGTTTCAGGTTCTCAGAGCAGCCACCTGCTGAATTTGCAGGTGTCCCAGAGGGGAGCCGGTGGGATGGTGGGAGTTCCATGCTCTGGAAACACTGTTCTTTTTGATCTGCTAGGTGCATTTTTTCCAGCTGGAGAGAAAGAATGTCAAAACCTGTTCCTGAGATCCTGAACCATGAGAGATCTTCACCTGGTGGACATGTCATCACAAAGGGGGGTTCCAGTGAATCTTCTCCACCTCAACATCAAAGAGTGAAGAACTTCAACTGAGAAGTGTGGGCAAGGCAGAAATGTGAATGTAAACATAACTGTTGAGGACAGCCCATTGGCAAAGACCTTCTTAATCCTTCCAGAGCTCTGGAGTGCCGTGAAGGCAGGTAAGAAGGAGAGAATGATTACCCTAGTGAAATGTTTGGGTTTTCCTGCCTGTGCTGCTGACCCTTTTGGATGTGCTTTTTGCTTCGCTTCACCACAGTGAGGGATAAAGCACTTACAGCTCCGTCAGCAGTCGCTGGCCAGTCTTGCGTGCCAGGAGGAGAGACCCTCCCATGCATTTGTGACCTCTGGGCTTGATTATTATCTGCAGGAATGAGATGACTAAGCTGAAAAATGCTCAGCTGGTTCGTAATTCAGCAGACGAACAAGACAGGCTGCTGTGAAGACACCACCCAACCACCCATGCACCCTGCTCTCTGGAGATGGGTCCCTGTCAAAGACAGAGCCAGACTGAACATCAAAGCCCAAGTTCCTTATGCCATTAACTATTCTTCCACATTGGCTAATATTCCAGCTGGAGAGGACAACGTTACCCTCAGCAGTGATATCTGTTGGTGTGAAAGGCAGAGATTCCTCCTCAGCTGGTCTGTGTTTCTGGGGGTTAAGCTCTAAACAGCCAGAATTACTGTAGGGCTCATTATCGTGCAGTTTATGCTCCTCCAACCTGCTCTGCTTGCGGTATCGAATAGACAGGATCTCAAAGCCGGGGAATTTGAGGAAAAAGAGTCTTTATTCTCTTGATGGTGCTCAAATCTGGTCTATAATGTGGTCTGACTGAATGTGAAGTTGGGTGCATGTGTACCACATTAGCCATTAGCTGGTTTCTGATTTACTCCTGGGATATGCTCTGGAGTGAGCTAGTTATTTCCTTCCAAAAGGAGACCTAGAAACTGTTGACACGATAATTTGTTCCAGGGTCTGTTCCTGGATGCATCCCGCGCCAAGATCAACTCCTTCCATCTAGGACATTCCTCCCACATTATCCCATGTGATAATGCAGCGCATATCCTTGGTGTCATGAAAAACACAGCTGGGCATGCAGCACAACCCTCGCATTATTTTAGGCATTGTGAACTGGGAAATGATGACAAATAGTCCGTCCTTGACATAAAGGAATCCCCATATGAGGGGGATGCCTTTAATTTACAGCCGCAGCCATTACATGCCTGGGGAGCATGGTGAGGTCAATGCTGGCTGTCCCGTGGGGACTGTAAACGCTGAGATTTTTCAGCCCTTAACATGGGAGAGACCACCTGTGAGGCCACTTGTGAGGCCACCTTGTCAGGTGGAAAAGTTCTTAACCTCTTGGTAAGACCTTTGACTTCTTTGGTGTACGGAAAGAGGAGACACCTTTTATTTCCAAGGCACGAGCGGTAGAAAGTAACAAGAAAATAAGAGAGCATCCAGCAGAATAATGACACTGATTTGTAGAATTAACCAGAAAAAAAGTTCTTTTCCATAATATTCTCCTGATGGATTCTTTCACATATTTGAAGGGACAGACATATAACATCCTATCATCAGCAATCCAGCTTCTTTCATAAATGAGCCAGCAGGTGCTGCCTCCCCATCACTATCCAGCTGAGGTTCCTGTGTAACCAATTTTAGGAAATGTAAAATAAGCTCAATAAGCATTTTTTTTTTCACTGAAAACAATGTGCCATAGTTCCAAGGCTGAGTAGTTTGGGGAAAACTGGTGGGTGTTTATAGCTGTAAAATAACATCTTGCAATTAATTTTCAAGATCTTATTCCCAAAGAGATACAAACTCCATATCTAAGTGCATATGTACGGACGTATTTAGGGATTGCTTCACTCATCAGAGAAACGGAGCCAGTCGTTGGGAGGCTGGAACATGACAGCTGCTCAGTAGCTGATACTCCCACATTTTACAACAAGGGTGATGAACAATAACACCCTCAAGTGATTAAAATTTTATTTTCATCAGGCGTAGCAGCTCTCTTGCATGCTGTCAGTGACCACTGGTAGCTCACCTTGCATACAGAATTTTAACAAGAGGGTAAGTAACACCCTGGAGGTGTTCAAAAGACGTGTTGACATAGTCCTTAGGAATATGGTTTAAGTGATTTTTGTCAAGGTTAGGTTGATGGTTGGACTAGATGATCTTTAAGGTCCCTTCCAACCTAGACAATTCTACGATTGATGTTAACACCGTCATTTTCCATGACTTTTTGTTGGGTTATCTCTCTTCTGACTAGAAATGTGCTCTTTTTGCTTACAGGTTGCAGAATTCAGTCTCTCACCCATTATTCCCTGAATTTCTGTAGACATTCTTACTCTGGTTTTGAACACACAATAAATAACTTTCCATGTTAGACAATAAATAACTTTCCATGTTATTATCCTGAAGACAGATGACATGAGGGTTTACCGTGAGTTGTACAATTGATGCAGGACAGAGAAGCATATGGAATTCAGGTGAAAACTGTATGTTTCTCAATGAAGCATATTATAATAGTATAAAAATATTCTTTGGCCGTGTAGGTTATTTTCTTGGCAATATTCTTCCTGGCAATCAAATCACCTCCCGTACAGTTTGCAATGATTATTCCAATACTTTTCCATCTGATGTCAGCCAGACCCGAGCCTCTGGAGGGGCACTAAGGCTGGCCTATGTATGTAACTATGCTCAGGGAATGCTTCTATATGCAAGTCCATCCCCACTTCGTTGAAAACTTTGAGCACCTTTATTTTATTTTATTTTTCCTTATTTAGTATCGGAGTTATATGCTTTAGATTATAAATTCAAACTTGAATAGTTATTAGACTCACGGGGCACAAAGCTCAGGCCAGGCGCGGTTTGCAAACATCAGTAACATGCTTTGTAATTTTTTTTTTCTTTTCTTTATTGTTTTAAAAACATTGGCAAAAGTACAGACAACAGTATCAAAGCCCTAAAGGTTAGAAAACGAAGCCAAATGCGTGAAGGACTGTTACCCAACCGACGAGGTGCTTAGGCAATATGTCGACTCGCAAAGGAGACAAGTGGAACCTTCTGTAGTTTCCCACAAGCTGAACTGATTTTCACTGCACTCCTTGGGCTAATCACCCACCCTCAGACCTAAAAACCCGAGCTACACCCCTGCATGTATAAATAAAAGCCCATTTTGAACTTAGACGATAAGTGTTAAAGCAACGGATAAGGGTCAAAGTTAAAAAAAAAAAAAAAAAGGTTGATAGAAGAAGGGGGAGGAAAGACAATAATACCAAGTAGCTACACAGCAAGATGTATAAACATCTTAATGCTAATGAATACCAAGCTTAAAAATTGCATAGTGTCATTGTTGTCTACAGCTCCAGTGAGCTCGCTGAGAAGTGAGGAAACCTGCACACGCAGCTGCGTTTACAGCGCTGAGGAAGGAAGTTGTGTGGATTTCTGGGAATGTTGGAACAGAGTTCTTAACTAATATGTTTCCTAAAGATAGGCTTTATTTTGATTTTTGGAAAATAAACCAAATCCCTCTTTAGCAGCTATTTTTTTTAAAAAAAAAAAAAAAAAAAGTTTGAATGGCAAGAACTTGAGGATAATATAAAAAATTTTAATATAACAGGTGTATATGAGTTATTAAATTTTCCTGTGTTTGATTTTCACGTGGTGTGAGCACTGTCACACGTAGCCTTTACTTGCGTGTTGCCTTTGCTTCTGCTGCTTCATTGTAGTTTTCTGCAAGGAAGATTTATGACAAGTCACACTATGGGGATGACTGGCTGAGGCATCAAAAGCAATCTTGCCTTAAGCTTATTTCTATATTGCATAAGATTTGAATCATACCAAATGTTTGTCCTTATAATGCAGCCCTTGTTCTTACTAAACTGCCATTGACTGGTGCTGTGAATGACCAATTTGGGACCATACTTGCCTTCATTAATGCCAAGAGGAAGCTTGTCATCAAAGAAAGTGGATTCAGATCCTCAGATAAAAGGTATTAGTATTCCTATGCACACATTGCCTCTGGTTCTAGGATAGACTTTGTAGAAATTCTCTTTGGATGCAACGGCTTTGAAAACAAACACAAAAGTAGGTAAAATTGTTTGGCTGACACCAGTCAGTGTGAAATGATGTTTCTGAGAAAAATTCCTGAATATTATGATACTGCTAATACAAATGAGGCACTAATACAGTCCAGGGGCTATTTGAGGAGAAAGAAAAATGGTTTCATTGTTTGGTTAAAAAAGACTACAAAATGAAAAAGTAATGGACTGCTTTTATCATCTTCTTGCAGGAATTTTGCGTCAGAGGACTCTATATTAGTTATTTAGGCTATAATGTCTCAGTCTGGATTGCAAAATCAGGTATGTGGCTTTAAAAAAAAGTAACCTTATGTTTAAACCCACTGGCTTTAGCCCTGTAGATATTTTTCCTTGAGCTGAGGAGAGAAGAGCTTATTTACGAGTTGGTCATCTGGTCTAGATGCCCACAGCACAGCTCTTGGTCTCCTCATTATGAACTTTTGAGCTTTGTCAAGAAAAAGTGTGGACTATGGGAAATATTATGCTTTACAAGTGGGACCTATAGGTATATGGTAAGAATCCATGGGTTTTGATGCCTTTACAACTTTAGAGTTGTGAAATATTTTCATGAAGAATATTTATTTTAATGTTGCATTATGAGTTTCTGGGGTTGGTGTTATGAACAGTGATGTCACGTCTTTGTAATATACTATTAACTTTTACTCTTTCTTTATATGCCTTTACAAGCTTTTTTTTTTTTTTTCTTTTTGCTCCTCTCCCTTTATGCAATTTTGTGAATAAATATACATTTCAAATGATTTATGGAACCTGTGAGTTTCTATAAATATGCAGAAGTCCCTTATATAAGTGGACAGAGTAAAGGAGAAGATCATACAAAACAGAGGTTCGGGGAGGTCATGTAGCCTGAATTCTTCACCCGTAAGGACTCAACTCTGCCATTGCCACCCCTGGCAAATATTTGTTTAACCCCTCCTTAGAAGCTCCCAGTGATAGATTTCACAATCACCCGAGGCAATCTGTTCCCACGCCTAGCGATTCTTACAGATGAGAAGGTTTCCCTGATATCCAACCTGAATTTTTCCAGCTGTAATTTGAGCGTTATTTCGTTTTGTCCTCTCTCCAAGGACATGAAGAACGGATCATTCCTTTGCTCTTTGCAAAGCCCTTTCTGTACTTTAAGGCCATTATCAGGTCTTCCTTCAGGCTTCTGTTCTGCAGACTAAACAAACCCAATTCTTTTTCAATTGTAGCTTAATGTTACTTAGCAGTCCGGGAGATGTAATATGGAAGGACCATTTGCAAAGAACACGGTGTTAGGACAGTGGAAGAAAAGCTTCAGAAGACACACACGAAGGCTGTTTAGCTCTGCATCTCATGTGCTTCTGTCCCATCTATTTCCTAAATTTAAATTTAGAGCCTTATCTCACTCCTGTTTACAAGGCTTTTACCAATTGCCACTCCAGCCCAGGTCTGAGGGCACATTCCAACGGCCCGTGTAGCCAAGGGAGCACTTGATTCAAGAGTTTTAATTGAGGTCAGCATTTACAGAGAGTCAGTTAAAACTGACAGGCAGAAGTGCCTGAAAGGAGAGAACAATGGCTCAGCATTGTACTGGGGCTGAAAAGGAAGATATTGTAGTTGGACTTCATAGGAAGTTGTTCTCTGGCAAAATGAGGTATTCTTTCCATTAATATAGTATTTCCCTCATTTTTTTTTCTTCTTTTTTTTTTTTTTTTTTTTCTGAAAGGAATTAAGGAATTCATAGCAAAACTGGCCGATGTTTAATTTGAAGAGAGTGAGTAAGCTTCTATCTGTTTCTAAACCATCTCTCGTACTTAATGAAGTTCTCAAAAATGGCTCTAATCTTATCTCGTATAAAGACTTATATCTGTATTAATGGCAAAACTTAATGTTACCAAACCTGCTTGTGTTCTTTAAGATTCATAGCATTTGAAGTTATCTGGTTTTTGTATTAAAGAAAATATTAGCTACTCACTTTCTCACTGCCATCCAAGTGCTGTGCTTTCAGCTGTGTTTTTCTTTTTTTTTTTTTTTTCCAAGGTGTAAGACTTAAGGCTTTATGCAATTGTCTTTGTTAAGTGACAAAACATTTTTGTTACGATGTATTATTTTTGCTGTGGGTAGCATAAAAATGACTGGCAAAGTGAAAAAGTGGTAAATTTTCAGGTAGAATAATCTGGAAAATTTATTAAGCTGGACTAACACAGAAAAGAATTATTTGAAGATGGTTTATTTAAGACCATATTAGGTAATCTATACAGGCAAACAGGGAACTGGTTTGGCAGCCAGTAGAAGACTCAGGGATGAGAACAGTCAAATCATAAAGTGATGGTGCAGCAGAGTGGTACGAGTGAGGAAATGGTCCTACTTTTGTGCTTCCCATCAATGACAAAGAGGCTGGAATGCCCTCTGCAGATTTGGCAGATTTGGGTTGGAAAAGAAGAGTCTAAAAAATGGGCACAGGACTGGGAAACACGACAGTGTACAGTCTTCTTTAATTGCAGACAAATTTAAAGGTGAGTTGACTGATGCGTAAGCATGTTTGGAAAACAGCAGGCATTAAAAGGCTCTTTAGAAGAAAAAGCCATAACAAGGATGCTTTCAAACCAAAGGCGGCCAAATTCAAACTGGAAATGAGGCAAGCACCTTTAGAAGTGAAGTAAGAACAGCTCAGATTAGCTAACAAGAGAAGTGAGAGGCTTTTCCACCACAGATCTCTGTGTCTTCTTTTTTCAGAGTCAGAACTTTCGGCTGTGAGCTTAAATCTCTGAATTATGAAGAACATCATTAGTCAGGTTTCTATTCTGATCCGTTATCTTGCTACTCCCTTCTACAAAAGGGGCAAGTAGACCTTCTTTATCCTCATGCCAGTTACTCAGTGTCAACAGCCTGCCTGTCACCTGGCTCACACAACCACAGCTTTGAATTCCTCTGGTATTTTGTGACCTGCCTTGCTGAGAAACGTGCTAGCAACAAGGTTTTTGGACAGAAGAGCATTCAGTAAGGGATGAGTTGTTTCTCCAAGCGCGGCTCTCAGGCTCAGAGCAATTTGCTGTATATTTCCGTGCACTCAAAGCTTGGTGGGTCAGCTGGTGTCACCCCCCTCCCCCCTCCAAAATTCCTCTCCGGCCAGGATTCCAGTGGGAGGAATGAAGAACCACTTCAAAGAGGCACTATTTTGTATAAGAACATCTTTTTCCCACTGATGTGTCAACCCCCCCCCGGGCCAAACTGTGTACAGCTCCTCTTCCAGAAAGAAGAACCACTGACCAAGGGGCAGGGAGCAAGGAATGAGATCCCAACTTTGGCCCCACTACGGGCAGATGCTTCAGAAAACTAGCTTGGGAGCCATCAAGTATAAAAATGGTTGTGACATTAAAATACTAAGTATGGAGAACACAAAGCCACCTTTGCTGTGCATGCTCTGCTTTATCCCTACTTGTAGCATTTTCTTCCTGTTGGTTTTTTTTTTTTTTCCTTAGCAGGATACCTCGGTTTTGGGCATTGCCAACACAGATGATTCTCTGTTCTGGGTTCCACTCTTTTCACCTCAGACTTCCTTGATGCCTAACAGCAGCCACATGTTCACCCCTGGGTAGCCTTGCCCCGGGAAAGGTGCCCACTTCTCTTGCTGAAGTGCCCTGTCAGGATAAGATGTAGCAGAGCTTGGCTCCCCCTCATCCGTTCTGACCCCAACTATTTTCCTTGTATGTCAGGGATGTCTAGAAGATTTGTTTGAGAAAAGAACACAGCACAGGCTGAAGTTTTCCTTTACCTTCACTGGCAAGAACTGCTCTCTTCTGTCAAAGATGTCCAGCCAGACAAAGGTCCAGAGTATCCCTTTGGCAAACAAGGTGCTTTCCAAGGAGCTTTTCCCAACCAGGGCTGGGAGGGTGCTCATGGTGTGTGTCCAGGCCACATAAATCAGTGATGGGCTCTTTCGTGGCTCAGTACAGAATCACCTAGATCACCTAGGTTGGAAGGGACCTTTTAAGATCATCTAGTCCAACCAATAAAAAAAAAAAAAACAAACCCCCAAAAACCCACCACATCCACACCACACAAAACACCACCCAACACTAATCCATATCCCCGAGCACCATGTCAACTCGTCTCTTGAATACCTCCAGTACTCTCTTATTTCCATGCTTGTAGCTGTGTACTGCACATCAGGGGTTCAGTTCAGGCCCCCCTTGCCCTGGACATGGAGACCTGCTGCATCTGAATCCTTCCCTCTGGGGAACTCATTCAAGGAGGTCCAGTGGGGAAGGAGATGGAGCAGCCAGGTCCTCGTGCACTCCTGCCCTCTTCTCCGACCAGGGCAGAACAACCAGAGGAGACATCCTGAGCAGGAACAGCAGTTCCTCACACAAATGATCCCTGTGGAGACCGTTTCTGCAAGGGATATAAAGCACCTGTTTATCAGCCTTTATTCCTCTTGTGGAGTCTGTTTCTTGTTTACTGTTACCATTTCCCTTTCCTAGTTCCACCTAAACCTTAAGATCTTTTTGTTTTTTTACAAGTAACACCTAGAAAAATTATTAGTAGTACCCTCTCCTGTTTTTGCTTTGCTTCCCCTCCCCCTTTCTCACTAGATCAAGTTTCTGGTTTTAATTCTGTTTTGCTTTGCAGGAGAAATGAAAGACTGTTTACTGATCCTGTCCCCACCCTTTCCTTTTGTGTCACAGCTGGTCCTTGAAATATGATGGAATAATAGTTCTGCATGTTCTCTTCCCTGCCCCCTCCCTGTCTGTCTGTCTGTTAGAAATGAATTTTGCAATTGTTGAAAGATCCCGGATGAAACTGCCAGCTCAGGATGTTGAAAGAAAATTGATTTAATATCTTATAAAATTATAATTGCTATTTAACTTTTTATTTTAAAAGTGAAGAAGGGGTGAAGAAAGGTTTGGATCATCGTGGATGGACCCAGCATGTGCTTTGTTCTGTTCAGCATCCTGATATTTTGATGGCCTGTGGTGAGTAACTTCCATTTCTTATCCATCTGTAATACCTACAGCAAACCTGGGAACGGGAATGGACACCTGAGAGAAGAAGCCTGTTGTACTGGTGAGGAGGGATTTCATTCTTTCCCTTTTATTTTGGACATTGAAAGCAGAAGCTGAAGAATAAGCCACTGGGATAGTGGGTGTAACGGAGCAGTGTGAGCAGATAAAGATGCTTTATTTTCAAGGTAAGCAGGAAAAGTAAGACCTGGGGATACAGCTCCAGAACAGATGGGATGGGGTGGATGCACAGCAGAGATGTTATTACAATCCTCTTCAATGGTATGCTTTTTCCATGAGCAATGTTTACTGAGTGGAATTTAAAGAACCACGCAAACAGCTAAACAAACAGATTTTTGGCATCGTTTCATAAAAGCAAGGAGGCTGAAGATTAACAAAACCAAAAAGAAAAAGACAAACCCACCACTTTACATTGCATGAAATTCAAGTGGGACACTGGGTAACGCAGTCATGCCTATAAGTGATTTTGTAAATTGACTGAAGACATATACAACCCCAGTTTTTATTGCAACAGTTGTGTGAACAACAACTGGTGATTTTGTTTATGATGTCCCAGTCTTGCAGTGGGAGGTAGTGTAATGATGCCTGGTCCTTTGGGGAAGAACATCTGAAATTGATACATGGTTACATAGTCTTGGTATTTTAGCTGGGAAAATAGTGGAAACCAGTAGGAGTGTGTCTGAAAGCTGTCTTCTGCGTAAGCAAACCTAATCTGTAGTCATTTTGAGGAGGAAACTTTCATGTTGGTATGACTGGGGCCAAGGATGTATTGGGGCCAAGGGCATAGTTGTCAGAACAGACCTGTCTCATGGATAAATAGCAATTAAAAAATGAAATAAAATAATGTTTTTAAAACTGTTGAGTTATAATTCCACATATTTGTACCTGTTTAGCACTGTGAATCCAAATATTACTTCCAGTTGTAGCAGGAATTGAAACTGAGATCATCCACTAATGTGCTCATCCACTCGTCTAGAGTTATATTGTGTGTAAAGACATGCTATCGTGATTTCTAACTATTCTGTCTCCTAACAAATTCTAGGTTAATTCTTCTCCATGCAGCACTGCAATTTTTCATGTACAACTCAGAGAAAAGAAAAAGATCTTGTTTGGAAAGCTATGTATTTCTATGACTTTATGGTGACTTTCCCAAAATACTTTTCTTCAAGCTGAATTAAATGACTCACAAGGAGACATCCTGTGTGAAACTCAGAGTACTACAAGCTGAGAAAACTTGTCCAATTATTTTTAAAATATCCCAGTCCTCTCTAGCACATGGTGGACCAGTCAGCTTCATGTATTTCTCTCGTGATTTGCAGTCAGTTTTTCTTCCCCAGATGTGTTGCAGCATTCCTTGGAATATTTGGCAGGAACTTTCCAGATTTAACCAACTCCCATTGAGGAAAGAGTGAGGAGATTGTGCTTGTGGCTTGACTGTGGCATTATTTCACATTCCAGGCACTGTTTGTGTTTACAAACACATATAAGCATAACATGGGCTCGTTTAAATGCATAGGAAGTTTCTGTCATTGCTAGAGTGATTTTTGTAGCAAAAACAGATGAGGGAAACATGCAACAAAACCAGTGCTGTGAAAGTTAATTAATTGGTTACTATTAATGAAGTGAGGGGAGGGGGACTAGGGTTTTGTAGCTCAAGTAAATGCAATAGGCTCATCTCAGGGTCAATCAGGGTTGGGCTTTGCTTTTCTTTTGTAAGCGATGAAGAGCTATCAC
Source organism: Gallinago undulata (assembly GCA_026546715.1). NCBI lineage: Eukaryota > Metazoa > Chordata > Aves > Charadriiformes > Scolopacidae > Gallinago > Gallinago undulata. The sequence goes on from JAOTQQ010000023.1 coordinate 83,277,714, forward strand.
TTATTATATCCATATTAAAATGATTTTTAGAAGTTCAGATTAAGTTCAAATGGTGACTCAAAACAATGTTCCAAAACAAGTTAATGCTTAAGATAGCAAACTTGCTATGCTATATTATATACTTTATTCATAGCCTGAAACTTGACTGGATAAATAAGCTCTGAGTTTGAGTTCACTGTGTTTGACTTCTTAACCTGCGTTCCCACCGAGTGGTTATTAAAGAGTTCAAGCATTTCTTAATGAAGCTGAAGGGAAATGTTTAAGTATTATCCTGGAAAATAACATAATATTATGGTTGAGTTAGCCCAAGGAAAGCATGTGCAGTTGCTTCCCTCATAAGGGGTGCAACGCTGAAAGATGTAGGCTCTACATAACATCCCAATGTCTCTTCATTCTCTCTGGAAGTGACTTATTGCTTTGGTACAAAGCCCCTACCCTGTCTTTGGCTAGCCATTTGAACTTCATGGATAAGAAAATAATGCCAGCAAAAATTCAACTCAGGACTGCTGCTGTTGATGGCTTGATGTCTACATGAAACACCGAGCAAGTTCATTTCCAAAGGTTAGTGACGATTTCTCGTACTGCAAGGTATGTGAATTGCTTTTCTTGGAGATTTAAATGTGAGACAGCTTCACACTCTGTTTTCACGTGTGTGGGTACCTCTAAATATCCCCACAGCTGTCTAGTGCTAAAGAAACCAACGCTTATCTAGTTATCGTATTAAAAAAAGGAAAAAGCTATCACATTGTATAAGCTGAACCTGTCTGCAGCCAGTGATTTATTATTATAATATTAAGCTAGAAAAATCCTTCTGAGGGTCCACAGAGCGTTGGAGATGTTCATATACATCCAACAGAGATCCTGTGAGAGAGATTTTAGGGCCTTGCGGTTGAAAAAACTCAGAGTTTTTTACCAATGCTGGGATTATTGGATATTTACACTTCTCAAGATGAACTTTAAGACAGAACTTTAAGAAGAACTTTAATTTCTCGCCTTAAGGCTAGAAGGAGATCAGAGCTTGGGCCTTTGCCTCTGCCTGACACTTTTGGCAAACTAGAGAAGCTAGGAGGGCTGCAGACATAAGGGGAAGGCTATGATTTGGAATAGTTTCTCCCCACTTTTGTAATTGAGCTTGTGGGTCAGTTCTTAGAGACCCCCACCTTGATGATCACTAAACCTGAACCTATGGCATTAAATAAACCAAATTAGGTTATATATTTTAAACTCGGAAATCTGTTAAAAATCAGAAATCCTTTAGCCTACCCCCTTCAGAAGACAAGGCCCTTAATCTCTGCCAAATGCTAAACTCTCTTGGCTCCACAGGGATCTACCCTTCCTTCTCCACTGCAGACAGCCTTTCAAGGGCAATCGCTAGTAATGATATACACAGCCCTATTTATTAAGAGTGCGTAATACCTTTAATTACAGCCAGTCTTCCCTGCTGCTCAGGTTTGATCCAGAAGTAACAATACAAGTTGCCAGTTCAAGCACTTCATCTACACAAACCCCAGAGCTTTTTTTTTTTTTTTTTTCTGACTGCTTATTTTATAGCCACGAAAACTGCCTTTAGGTTTTGCTTACCTAATTCTAAAACCAGTCAGTCAGAGAATGGCATGTGTCTTGCAGACAGGAGACAATAAATCAAGTAATGCAAAAAAGTTCCTCGGTGACTGTATCTCTGTCTGTATCACAGTTTTGTCCTGTATGGTCTGTGATACGGTGAAAGCATTAATTTTTCAGTGGTGTTTTTGAAGGGAAAAAAATTAGAAAAAGCTACGTAGTCCAAAATGTACTATGAATTTACCAGGTAAATACTTCAATAAGCTTGAGCATGAAAGCAAGCTGCTAGTGTTTTAAATGGGTTACTTGAAAGTTCTCAATAGTTTTACTCAGTTATTTAAGATTATATTGCTGGGAGCTTTTTAACTCATCTTGACACACCTAATAAATAAGGAAATATGCTCTTTTCTTCTTAGAAAAAAAAAAAAACACAACAGGCTCAAATCAAGTTTTCATTATTGAGAGGGCAAATATTAATTTTTTTTCTAGTTCTTAAGAAATAGCTTTGGTTTGGAAAGACCCTTCTATGTGACATTTATGGCAAATTCCAGTATTCAATATCTGAAGCTAGAAGATGTCCATCCTATCTAGCACACACTCTCTACAGCAATGATGCCAATATATCTCAGAGAAGCTGCATGACAAAGCAGACAGAGGACAAGACGGCTATTCAGGGGACAGAGCTTCTGTTCCTGACCTTCACATTGCTCTGCCATGTGACTGGAGAGGAGAGATTTCTCCTCTGCTCTAGTTTCTTTGTCTATAAAAATGGAGATGGGTATTCATATCCTCCTTCTGATATGGTCTAGGACATCAACGAATAATTAAGTTCTTTGAGCTACACTTACAAAAAACTGGTGCTTATAATCACACCTACACTTCTACCTGGAGAAATTAGTAATTTTAGGAAATACACTTTCAAGTCATAATTTACTCGACATTACTTTTCCCTGAAGAAGGTAATTGATTCCTTTTTCAGGCTTGAACTTCTGGCTGTTTGTATTGCCATTTAACCTGGAATACCTATTACAGGTCAGGTTTTATATGATTACATGCATCACTAAAAGTGTACATTTGTGCCAAGAATAGAATCGGCAAGACAGTCATGATAGACAGCCTTCAAAGTGCCCTTATCAATGTTTCTGAAAACCTCACATCAAAGGAGATATGGGGGATAAAGCTTTGGAGTCAGCCAGAATATCTATTCAGATGTTTATTGAGGCATCCTCCAAATTTAAACGGAGTCTTTCCTGCTTAAAAATTCCATAAATGGGTAACGAGAACTAGGTTTGTAAGCCAGTTGATCTCAGGGGTTAATGAATAAGAAGTGGTAGATGCAACACTGTGAAGAGCTTGTAAAATAAAGAGAAGTAGCTCACATTGGTGCAGCAAATAAGGGGAGGGGAAGTGAAGAGAAGAAAATGGTATTTTGAATACCATTCTGCATGCATATGAACGTTATTGAATTCCTCAAAGCCAGAGAAAAGGAGACGTTGTGAGTGACAGAACTGTGATTGTCCCTCGTGATGCCAAAGGATGTAGCAGAAACAAATGGGAGGATTCAGATGTCCCAAGGCCTCTGTGGGTGCTCTGTTCTTCAGTAGCCTAGATCTATGTTAGTATAACATCTCAGACAAATAAACATGTCCAACTTTTTTTTTTTTATTCCAGTACTTTGCTTATCACAGTAGAAAATGTAAAATTTAATTGAAGCATTAAATTGTATCAAATGATTAAAAAGTAGATTGTTTCATTATGTACATGTTCTTGGGTCCCTGGGTCCCTGCTTCTGGACATCAGGAGAAGGAAAGGCTGCAGTGATTTTTCACCTGAATAAGCTCTTTATCCTGAACTCCAAATGGAGAGCATCACAAGATAGGAATGAGCTGTTTTCCTGTATCCATCAACGGAAGGGGTAAAAGTATTTAAATTGGTTATACACTTGACTGGCATAGAACTTAATCCCAGACCCTGCTGGTGGAACTGTAAGATTAATTTGAAGTATATGGACTGCAGAACTGAACAATGATAATGAACTGAGAGGTGGCCTCAAGGCTGCTGCTTAACAGCTATATTTTGATTCACCTCCACCCCACTGATGTGGGGCTTTTTCTCTTGAGTGGGAACCTGGCAGCACAAGGTTTTTCCCATTTGTAGAAGGTCTTTTACAAAACAGAAAGTTGAAGGAAGCCAGAAGACCTGGTCGGTCTTTTTCAAGTCTTTCCTCTTTAGCTTCTGCGGCGTAAGTCTGAGATGACATTAGTGGGCACAGATAAAGTCACAGGAGAGGTGAAGGCATGAAGGCAGGGTTTCCCAGAGGACTGGAGACAGGAATGTGAGAGCCCCTGGCACCATCCTGCAGGCTGGCGGTGGGGAAACGGGACTCCTGTGATATGGAGAGTTTTGCCTGTGGGGCATTCAGAGCAATTGGTAGAGATGACGGTTAAGAGGCTATCAGCGAAACCTCTATTTGCGTGTGAAAGTTAGTTATTCGGACAACCAGTCCATAAACAGATACTGAAGGGAATGTGTTGTACAAAAACATCCCTAATCCAATGACCGTGAGTGCTGTGAGAGCAGGAAGGGAATGGATCACAGATAACCGTGAAGCTTGAGTGCCTTTTCTGTAAGCCATCTCCTACAGCTTCTTTTGGAGGTAGTGCTGGATCCAGTCTACCACTGGTTTGACCCTCAGGGCATTTCTTACATTCATTTTGATGGCTGCTGTGTCTTCTCCCACCAACATCACTGTGAATTTTATTTTTTCCCCCCTTTACCAGAATTTCCCTAACGGGTTTTGCAGGATCTAAGCAACATTATTAATCTTGCCACTTCCTCTCCATGTGCATGCCGTGTTCCTTTAAACTTGCCCTCTCTCATACAGAAATGCCTGGCAACAGGTCCACCTGTTACCAAACCAGCCCGGATCCCAAACAAAACTGACACCTGATTCTGTGTGATCCTTACTCTGGGTGAAGGACAAGAGAGCAAACACTTTAAAGTGCTCATAAAACTCATTTGGATGTTATGCTAACATGCTTGGTCTGAGAACAATACTTTTGTGTCTTTTTTTATTCTTATCCCAATCTTAAGATTCGTGTTTTTCACCAAAACCAGTATAGACTAATGTCCTTTCTTATAGGACATTATTGTCCTATATCTTATAGGACAATATATGTCTTATAATAATAATAATAATGTCTTATAATAAAATAATGTCTTATTTTTCAAATCTCTGCTCAATTGCAGCAAAAAAATGAGTGAACAACCTTACATACTTTATTGAAAAAGCTAGTTGACACCTTTTCTTAAAGACATGTGTCACATCACAAGGATAACAGTTTCACTCCAGAAAGTACCAGAAACACATGGACACTCTCTAATTATCATTACAGATCACACTTTGTAAGGCAGCATTTGGTCATACAGAAAGAGAGAACTCCATTGGGCTGTTGCTTCTTTTCAGTAGTCACCAGAAGGGCAATGTTGAAGTTTTAGGAAGGTGACTGGGACATTTCCTTAATGGTATGAGAAATGAGGCAGATGACAGTTTCTACAAAGAGTTGGCTGGGAGTTGTGCCTTCTCTTTTGTGAAGAGGTGCACAACAGTATATTAATAAATATATAACTGGGTCTGTGGATACCAGTCTTGGGATAATGGCCTTGGAGAAATTTGTGAGAGAATAATCACAGAATCATAGCATCATCTGGGTGGGAAGGGACCTCCAAAGGCCATCTAGTCCAACCCCCCCGCAGTCACAGGGACACCCCCAACTAGACCAGGTTGCCCA
>JAOTQQ010000023.1:83304375-83339597 GCA_026546715.1 Gallinago undulata
GCCACAGCTTCTCTGGGCAACCTGGGCCAGGCTCTCACCACCCTCACAGCAAAGAATTTCTTTCTGGTGTCTAATCTGGATCTCCCCTCTTTCAGTTTAAAACTGTTATCCCTCATCCTGTTGCTGCACTCCCTGATCAGGAGTCCCTCCCCATCTCTCCTGTAGCCCCTTTAGGTACTGGAAGTGGCTAGAAGATCTACCTGGAGCCTTCTCTTCTCCAGGTTGAACAGCCCCAAACCCTGGAGAGAGGGTTGCCATCATCTAAATGGGATGAAAATAGTGTCATGTGATAGAGACAGATAGTTAGAAATAGCAGCAGTAAACAAAGTGAATTCTGCATGCTGTCTTTTAGATGCCTGGTATCGTTATTCACTCAGCATCTTGACAAAATAATGTTGGCCTATACACTATTCCTGACCAGGGGAATTCTGTTATAAAGTGTATTGGCAGAGAACAATTTGGTGATTATTGTGAAAAAATACCGTTTGACAGCAAACATGCTTATTAAAATGTCTGCAATTTATTTTTTTTTTCCTGTAAGAGGATAAATCAGATAAAAGAGTGGTATTCACAGCAGTGATCCTGTGTTACTGATACGGTAATAGGAAGTTCTGCAGAAGAAAAACAGTCGCAAAGAGGAAGCTATTGATGCTTACGTCTAAAACAAGATAGAATTGAGTAATGATTTAAGGAGATGGTTGTCAGTGCCTCCATGTGGAAGGGAGGGATTAGCCTGTCAACCTATGGACTTGCACACAATTGTACTTCAGCTCTCCAAAACGGTTTCAAGGTATACTTTTAACAGAATAGTTCAAAATTAGCACCTATGACCCATGCATATCCTTTGCCTAATGATTTCCTGCCACCTCCTGTTCCTGACAAGGCCAGCTCTGAAGGATCATAAGTATTGTTGTTTTTTTTTGAAAAGATAAATCCTTAAATGATTTCCAGTCCCTGAAAAACCCTTGGTGGGCCTGCTTTTTATTAAGGTGGCAAAAAAAATAATCAGGTCACACAGGTACTGTAAGACAGCTTCTTTCCTTCATATTATGCACGCAGACCTATTTAGAGGTTAGTATGCAGATTTACATAGAATAACTGCTTTTGTAAAAAAAAAAATAAAAAAATCAAATATCCAACTCTGGGTCCTTGATTCTCAAGTTTTCTTGAGCAACGTTGGACTCATTAGGGTAGTAGTTCACTAATATTGACTTAGTTCAACATTGTCAGCACCACGGCGGGTTGGATTTGAACCGACAGGATCGCACCTCTCCTCAGCACTGGCAGTGCTCTCTCTTTACCCTTCACTTTTCTTTCCAACTGGAGAGGAGCAGGAATTCAAATTCCAAGCCAGGACTGTTGACTCTTTTAGTAAGGAGTTCCCCTTTTCTCTTCTTCTGAGCAACTGAGTGAGTTGTGGCTAAATTTGCAAACCCAGGGGATTTGGTTCGGGGCTTTGAAGAGCGATATAATTTCCATAAAAGTAGGTGGGGGAATGCTGCAAGCTTTGTGTTTAGAACACATAAAATTCTCTTGTCAGCACTAAAGCAGACGTAGCCATTTGAAACCGAGTAGCATGATTTAAACATTTGTACGTCTACGGATGATGACCTCAAATGATTAAATAAAAAGACAAGTGCAGTTTGAGTCAAATACAATTCCAGGTGCTTGAGGAGCTGCATCCAGCTCTGGCTCAATATCTAGATGCTCCTGCGAGCCACTGTGAGACTGAAGAGGTCTGTAATAAAGAGCTTTGACTATTCATATTTAGGATAATACTAGCATTCAGAGAAGAGTAGTTTCCTGAGGAAATGATCTAAGAGCTTCATAGCGGTAAAGGCAAAATAAATTAAAAAGAAATAACCAAACAAACTAAAAAAAAAAAAAAAAAACCAGAAGGAGACGAAATACATGCCTTTTTCATTTGGAAAGGTGTTAAAATGCTGTGTAAGATCCCTTTTTGTACCTCACAATTACACTTGCAGAGCAGGGGAAATAGTTACACCCAAGGAAAGTCAGTGTACGTGGGGAACGTCTTCCCTATTTTTAAGAGTGACTGCCTAGAATACTTGACCAGGATTTGGTGTCTCTCCCCATTGTCTTCTGGTGAAAAGAAGGAGAGTGCTCAGCCGTAAGCCCTGAGTCTGTGATAAAAAAAGTCTTTGAATCAGGGGATAGGATGAGCTGCATTCAGTTGGAGTTATCACAAGTTCTGAATGTCCTTCATTGAAAAACAGCACAAAAAAGACAGAAACACTTCCCTTTTGACACACAAATACTGTCCTTTTTATAAGGTCTTTTTACAGAGTATCACCAAGCCCTGATTTTGACTGCATGTTTCCAGATGCTTAGTAGAGATATTAATGAAGGATAATGTTTGAAGAACTTCTTTATACATGCAATCCATTCCTCTCTCAAGCAGCCTTTCTGTAAATATTTTGAATTTTTAGAACCCACATTTAATCCTCTCAAAAACTAGAAAGAGATAATATTTAGTTTAACAAAAAGCAAGCTATACATCTTCTGGAATATTTATTTTGCTGGAAAAGGCTCTCAACCTTCAGCTTGTGTCATCTTGGTTCTGCTTTCAATGTGATCTTTAGGGTTTCAGCAACTATTATATATTTATGATACAGTAGTACCTGAAAGCCTTGATCACTTGATCACTCTCTTGTATATGAGAGCCCATCATACCTGTAGTGTGAGAACTTCTGGAGAACATCCTAAAGACATTGCACTCTGAAAAGACAAGGTAGCCAGGTAGGAGAAAAAAAAAATAATTCTCCTTTCAGGGTGTACTGGGGAACTAGAGGACAGACTGATAAAGTGAGTTGTTCAAGTTCACAAGGAGGCTGTGGGAGAATTTGGATTTTTAGAGTCCCAGACTAGCAGCTTAACCACGGATCTGTCTTTTGCCTGAATATAGACACTGCACAGACATGTCCAACCTGCCAATCTTGAACCTTTGTGGCTGTCCCAGCTCAACTCCTTTGCTGGAGCTACACCCCACCACTGGTAGTGGGGCTGTGCTGATGAAATCTCATGACTAGTCTGAAGTCCCAGCTGCAGGATGAAGCTGTAGGATGAAGTGTTCCAACCAGGCTGCTGGGCTGGCATTACTTAGACTCTTCCAGGGCAGCTATTCCCTCAGCCAAATGCTGTCCTGCACTGGAGAGCCTCTCCACAGACCCAGTCTCATTCCCTGCCTATAGACCCTCCTAGTCCTTACTTGCCCGATCCAGAGGCCCTCAGCCCTTTGTGGAGTTGGTATGGAGGTCACAGGGCTAGAAGTATGTACATGCCTGCACTAAAATGGGTTAAATATCCAGGGTTATCTAACGAAGAAAAAAACAACTTCTACATCATTGCATATATTCTCTGGGGTTGGTTCTTTAAACATTCCCGAGAATTTCCATATGTCTTTATTTCTTTATAGGTCCATATCCTGGATATTTCCTAATAATTTTCTTTCACCATGCAAGGCACTTGGCTCCTTGGTTGTTGTTCTGTTCTACCTTCATTTCACATTATGGGAAGGCTCTTTCTCTCCTTAAAATAGCTTCTCTACTAGTAGCTTTTTATTGGTGTCATTACTGTTTAATTATTTTGCCATGCTAGTGAATATGAAAGAAATGTCCTTGAAGTCCTACACTCTGCAGTAGTGCTCTTTTCATCCAGTGCTCTTTTCATCCAGTGGCCACAACTTCCATTGCTACAGCCCAGCTGGGATGGAGCAGCAAAGTCAGCTGGAGAGGACAGCCCTTCCTGCATGGATGGGGATACACAAGGCTGCAGACCAGCCTGGAAGCACAACATCTTGGCTTGTGCAACCACCAGTCTGCCCAAAGCGAATTTGAACAATCCCACATGTGTATACCTTGATAAATTGTGACGGGAAATAGATGAAGATTTTTATTTTTTTTTCACATTTATTTTCTTCCCAAACTGTTTCTGCTCCTCTGGTTGCACTGCTGAGATGCTTCAACTCAGCTTTTGATGATGAAAGGGTGAGAGACTGCACGAAACAGCTTTTCTGCTCTGAACTCCCTGTCCCTGTGTGGACTATTAGGGGGGAACCTATATCACAAGAGAATGTTATAAGAACCCCATCTGTATGGTCTATGCTAAGCCCTAATTTAAAATTGGCCCTTAGCAAAACACAAGTCCAAAAATAGATCAAGTATATTTATTCATACTTTAGCTGAAATTAGCGTGCCAAAACCAACTTTGTTGAAAAAGCATAGAAAAAACTATATTTCATTTGCTGCTAGTACTCTTATCCTGTCTCTGTGTAATTCATTTCTGGCTTAAAAAAAACAAAACTAAACAAAAAAACTCATCAGAGCCAGTATCAACACTGTTGTCCTGATGCAACACACTCAAAGCAAGGAATCAATTCAAAAATAGTGTCAAAGACAGAGTTCTGTAAAAACCTTTCTTACTTCTGAGTTTAGTAGTAATTTAGGTTAAAATGAAAACAGATTTATCTTGCTTCATTTACATTAACATTTTTCTGGTGAATCTTTTCCATCATTTCTTTGTATTTTCCTCAATTTTGGTAATTAATCTTCCAGGACAGGAGAAGATTCAAAGCCTTCAGTCTGAAAAATATTCTGGCCCTATTGAAATAAGTGGTAAAAGCCACTAATTCTATAGAACTGAGAACTATAACTTTCTTCCAATCTCACTGGAGGGAGTAAGTGTGAAATAAGGCAGAAGGACAGATGAGGAGAAAGACAGTTTCTGTGCTGTGTGATCTGTTGGCATCTTAAGAAAAAAAGGTCATCTTCTGTGGTTTGAAGGTCCTTTGATTGTTTATTTGTTTCTTAGACAGGGGAAGCCTACAACGTTTCTGAAAATACTGAAGAGTGAGTGAGATTGTCTTATTTCATAGACTTATTTTAAAGACATAGAGAGATAGACATAGATAGGCTTATGTTTTAGACACCTTTCAGGTCCATGTTTTAGCACACACCCAAATCTAAGCCAATTCATGCCTTAAACATCACCGTAGGATTTGAGCACCTTGCTGCTTCTGGAAACGTAGTAGTCTGTGTGTTGTAATCCTCCCAACCAAGCTGAACTTCACATTCCTTTTTGAGCTCCTTAAATCAGTTCTCATGAAATACTAGAAAGCAGAGCACAGTTGAAAACTGAGATCAAAACGCGCTATTAAAGGCTTTGTAGACATTTGAGATTCATGTCAGACTTTATGAAATATGTAAAACATACCAAAACAAACAGTAACCCTACCACCAAACCTGTTCTGGTTTAAGCAAAGCATCTATTTTTGATGTCGAGTGTAATATTGAGTGTCGTCACAGGTAGGTCTACCTTCTAACTTAATTTCTGCTGCTGTGATTTGAAGGGATGGATGTGAAATGATGCATTTGCTTTAAAAAGTGAGCATTTCTCCCCTTCAGAATTATGGAGGGAGGAAAGGTTGCTTTTACCCCTCCGTGGGGCCACCACAGTCCGTGTGGTACAGCGGGGAAGAGCGGTGTCACCCCACACTCACAGGTATTGTCACCGTGACCTCGCCTGACCCTGTTTTTAGGAGGGTAAAAAAGCTGTGTTGCTCTCTGTAAGTGCAGCTCAGCACACAGAGGAATTTGGCCAGCCGTGATTGTACAACAGATGCAAATAACTCTCGTGTTTTCCCGTGACAAACTCGTTCGCTGCATTTTTGGCCTGGATTCCGCTCAGACAGAGCCATGTTGGCTTTTTAAAAGCCGTCAGACACAAAGTAACGCACGATTATTTTTTTTTATATTATTATTTATTTTTTGGCCGATTGTCTGCACTGCTTTCCTCTAATGGTATTTCTGTTAGCAGCTCTGGTTGTAGAGGTTTTGAGGCAGCTATCTTGTAATCTAATTCATGTCAATTAGTCGTCAGTCCAGACAAAAGCCCTCTTATTCAGTTTGTGTAGCTAGCCCCCAATAAATCTTTCATGTGCTCTATCAGCACATATGGTAGCACTTTTTTTTTGCTCAGTCCTCATTCTGTAGCTTTTATCAACAGCTCGTCTCAAGAGACCAAAACCTTTTTCTCACTCTTTATTTTTCATGTTCTTACCCATGAGAGTAATGCAATAAAGAGTGAGTGAAGCTGAGTAATTACACGCATCTCTCTGTTTTAACTAACATTAGACTAAGCTGTTCTGACAGTATGAATTTAACTCTCTACTCAGGAAAATGGATCAAAGTGAAGATGACGTGTTTCTCCATGGGGTTAAGAAACCGAGGGAAGAAGGTGAACCAAGGAAAGGAAACCCAAAGAAAAGAAACGTAATTTCTTAGGGCTGAGCTTGGTGCCTTTGGTGGTGGCTTGTGGCTTGCCTGGGGACTGCCTCATGAGTGAGCCTAGTGGTTTGCTGCTTGGGTTTTTCTACACTAGTTGGTGGCCTTTGATCACTACTGAGATTAACCTGGGGGCAAGCTTAAAATGCAGGATCTTCCTGAGAAGTGTGCAGTAGTGAAGTTCAGCAAACAAGTGAATGCTGGGGCTGGGGCAGGGGGGTGGGTTAAGGCAAGAGAATTTTTAAAAGTTTATATGAGCTAAGGAAGGTAGAACCACAAAACCCCGAAAGAGAGTCTCTCAACTTCACTGTTATTTTTGCCTTCTTTAGCACGTGTGGGGTCTGTTCCCAGATGGGAACTTTGAGTCTAGATGCTTTTGGGCAAGTCCTTGTCTCTAGTTGAAGGAAAGGTGCCCCAGGTAGTGAAAACCAGTAAGAGGCCGACATGAGGGATGCTCTTTCCTGAACTAAAGGAGCAAGTGGAAAATCTGCAGGAAAAGATGCCTGCAGGGAAAAGCTCCTGGAAACAGATGAGTTTTGCTGACGTAGTCCTCCAGAAACAAGGAAGGAAACAGAGGCAGAAGCTATGGTGCCAGTGTGGAGGCAGGCAGTTGTCCTTCCCAGCTGGCAGCCCATTACAGTCACAAATCATACTGTCCTTGCTGCACGCAGTAGAAAGCTGGGTCTAATGACAGAGGCTGCAGAAATGCATTCTTCAAAGGCTGGGAGGTTCATGACTAGTGCATGTCAAAGAGGAGCAAAGGGTGCTGGAAATGGCTGGCTACTCCTCCTGAGAGGAATGATTCATCTGCCAACCAGCCCCAGCAGTCCACACAAAGTGTGGTCATCCAACAGCCCCACATAAGAGGTTGCACAAAGATTGCCAAAGGCCAACAGCTCCTTTGGTTGCACTTTGCATTGGTGATTCCTATGAACTGGGCTCCCCACTACAAGAAGGACATTGAGGTGCTGGAGCGTGTCCGGAGGAGAGTCACCAAGCTGGTGAAGGGTCTAGAGAACAAATCCTATGAGGAGAGGCTGAGGGAACTGGGCATGTTTAATTTGGAGAAGAGGAGGCTGAGGGGATACCTCATTGCCCTCTACAACTACCTGAAAGGTGGTTGTAGAGAGGTGAGGGTTGGCCTCTTCTCCCAAGGGAATAATGACAGGACCAGAGGAACTGGTCTGAAGTTGCGGCAGGGGAGGTTTAGATTAGATATTGGGAAGAATTACCTTTTACTGAAAGAATGGCCAGGCACTGGAACAGCCTGCCCAGGGAGGTGGTGGAGTCACCATCCCTGGAGGGATTTAAGAAACATGTAGACGTGGCACTTCAGGGCATGCTCTAGTGCCCGAGATTGTTGGGTTGGGTTTTTTGTTTTGTGCTTGGGTTGGGGTTTTTTTTTGTGCATGGTGGGACTCGATGATCTCAAAGACCCCTTCTAACCATGAAGATTCTGTAATTCTTTGAACTGTAACAGCCCTGAGTGAGGATCTGGCGATGATCTGAAAAAGATGAGGGCACTCATGCCTGTTGTCCCAGGTGAAGATAAAAATAAGTTATGAATGGATACATCCTGGAGGTGAAAAAGTCCTTAAATGATATTAAGGGGTTGTTGCTGTGATATTGAGATGTCCTCAGCCATGGAAAGATGTTATAAATTACTGTTGAGCACAGATGAAGTTCATTTCACACACAGGCTGAGTGGCTAACTCTCATGAGAAAGCTTTAGCTTCAGATTGACGTATGGTGACGTAGAAGGAAAGACAGAAGTGTCAGCAGGGTTAATACTATCTAAAAGGTTGTTTAGCAAAGAAAATAAACTGACATATATGTGCTCTAAGGGCAGGACAAGAACTAACAGTTATTTATTTAGCTAAATTTTCAACAGCTGAATCATCTTTGTATCCTGATAATCCGAAGACAGCAAACCTTTCTTATTACGTTTAAAAGCTTCCTGTTGATCTGCAGGAGAGTTTTCTAGGAGAAATAATCACATCAAACTCAATCTAGACAGCATGGTATAACAGCTGAGTCCACAGTGAATTTAAGTAATGCTTTAATCTAGCCTATTTCCTCCCAGAATAGCCTTGAAGAACCTATTTAGCTCCTCAGTTCTGCCATGTGCAAAATGATGATAATGTTTACCCACCTCATAATTAAGGTTGGGAGTAATTAGTGATAAAACATAACCTGTGCACAGGTCTACTTGTATAATCACAACGAGTCTTGCCATCAGAATAAATAGACCACTCGTTGAGAAATTTGCACAACTGTTGACAACAGCACCCTCTGTTATTCTGCCATCTGTGCCTTTATAAAAATGAAATGGTAGTAGAGAGCCATGCGCATATACACATATGTATGTTCTTAACTTTAGATAAGCAGGTAAGGGCTTTCCAGTTAAAGACTAAGCCATGTGGCAGTAGGGAAAATGCACCAATGGCAAAGTTCAAACCACAGACTATATAATATCCTCAAATCAATGTATACATACAGATTGAAAGGTCATACAAATTGTAAAAATTATTTATTTTGGCAGACCAGTGGAAAAGTCTATTTCTGTCAAGCTCAGAAGAAAATGACATATGATTTTATATTAACAATATAACTAAGGTGTTAAGGTTTGTAGAATACAGAGACATCTCATGGATTACCAGACTGCAACTTCATGTAATTTGGGAAATGCTCAGGGTAGTTTCAAGATATTCACATAACACCAAAAATTATAAAAAAGAGGTGTGCTTCTATAGACAAATTGTATAAAGAACGTTAGCTGCCTCATGTTGGTCTCTCTACCATAGAATTGTGTGGCATAGCAAGACTTATAGGAACCATCTCTGTTGTACCCAGTGGGCCTCCTCCCACAGTAGAAGTTCGTCCATTGTCCTACCTTTCCTGTTTTAGTTATGTTGGGGGGACATCTAGGAGATTTCAGACATTTAGCATGAATTGCAGTACTGGGAGAACCTTCAGCAAAACTTATGATTCCAATGTGGGAAATCTGTCCATGACATCTCTGGAGACTTTAGAAAAGTTTAAGGGGCAAAGAAATTGCGATCTGGCAGCAGCTTATTTGAGCACTCTTCAGGATTGTGTCAACTGGAGGAGGAGGAGGGAAAAGAGGGGGCTCCACACTTAGGAGAGGAGAAGACTTGGGCAGAGGCCAGATCTTCTCTGTCGATTCTCAGCCAAGGAGAATATATTTATGGACCATAACCTTTAGTCTGTCTTGAACCCATCTGCTTGCTGTAATGTTGGAGAAGAGAATCTGCTGTGCTGGTTCTAGATCTTGAACAAGGATTCTCAGTTTCTGAAGACTGAATTCCTTACATAGGTTTGGGCTTATGTAGCATGGCAGTTTTGGGCTCCAAACCTTATCGTGTTTCACTGGTGTCCTTATAAACCAGGTAGGAATTACGTTACAAAATACATGCTGCTATTGAATCAGAGAGGCAATGTATTATGTCTTTTTTTAAATGGGCTTTTTACTGAAGAAGGATTTAAGTTAAAAGACAGTTTGCAGCAGAGGATCAGTACTTGCGGAACCTAAGTCGCCCAGTCTGTATTGATACGAGGATTGTTCTGGCCCAGGTGCATAACCTTGCACTTGCTCTTGTTGAAACTCATGAGGTTTACTTGAGCCCACCTCTCCAGCCTGTCCAGGTCCCGCTGGATGACATCTCCTCCCTCAGGTGTGTCGACAAGACCACACAGCTTGGTGTCATCTGCAAACTTGCTGATGGTGCACTCCATCCCTCTGTCTATATTGTTGATAAAAATGTTGAACAGTACTGGTCCCAGCACAGACCCTTGAGGGACACCACTGGTCACTGCTTTCCATCTGGACTATCTATTTCCATTGAAATAGATAGATTTATGTTGGAAGCAGTGTCATTAATATCAAAGCTGGGCTTTATAAGTTTGTTTTATAAGAATGCAGAAGACAGAGACCATTGAAAGACATATTATTGCTCTTCTGCAGTTTACTCCACTACAGGTTGCTCTCTCAGGTCAATAAAACCCCACCAAAACATTAAAAAATCAATGCTTACTTCCCTCAAATTTCTGTAACCAGAAGAGCTGTGGAATTGCTAGTATATAAAAACATTTATGAATTCAGCTGATGAAAGTCAGTGAGACCTAACCTAATTTGCATTTCCAGAATTAAAATAGTTGTTTAACATCGTCCTTCGAAAGAAAGAACTTTCATTCTGGTCCATGTACATCTTTTGCTCTTCCATAGTGCTCTAATGCCAAGCTCTTTGAGATGCATCAATCAGAAAGTACCCCCAAAATTTGTACCTGAAAGACAGAGTCATTCCACTTTATTGTACTCTGACAGTATTCTCTGTGTGGTGCTACTATTAATCTGAAAGGAATAAGGCTGGGTCTAAAATATGTCCCTTAATGCTGATTTTCTCAATCTCAGAATTGTATATTTTGTATGCAACTATCTCTTTCCCTTATAGCTACAATACCAGTGCTCTATAGCAGGCAAGTGGGAAGAGTGGAAACCACTGAAGAGTATTTTTTTAAATATTTTGAAGTTTCCCAAAGGAAACACCTTTATTGTGGTGTTTTTCCCCAATTTCAACTAGTGTTTAAATGTATAAAAAAAAAGACAAAATTAACTTAATTTTCCCCTAGTGAATTGGTTATTTACCTCAGAAGAAAAAATGCTGAATTTAAACGTCTGAATAGTACTAACTGAAGCTGTTATAAGACATTAATAGAAAACCTAAATTTAGAATTAAATAGATTAACACTTAAACTGTTTGATGTGTAGGTAGTAAGCTACCCAGCTCCAAACCACATGTTTTTATTTTAATACTTCTCATTGGCCATCTGTTCTTTGTTGTCTGTCCCAGTTCCACCATCTGTCCCAAAAATTACGCTCCACGTGATGACCTCACCTACAAAACTGCAAGAAAGCGATGACTCTGTCAATCAATCCCCGTAAACAACCAGAGCTTCCTTCCCTGTTCTCTTTGTGTCCTGGAAGCAAGGAATGCAGATTAACACTCCAGATATTGGTTCCAGTTCTGTCTCTCTTTAAGCTCATCTGATGTTTTCACATGAGGGTGGGGAGAGAAAGAGAAGAAGGAAGAGTGAGAAAATCAGGTGATGGGACTGGCACAAGAGGCAGCATTGCTCTACAGAGGACACCTGCCACTTGCAGAGAAAAAAAAATGATCCCTGATCAATCAAGCAAGGGGCTTCTTCTAACTTCCTTTGTTAATTTCTTTGTGTTGAGTTCAGAAGAAAATGCAGACCCCTTTATTAGGTAAATTTCAGATAGCTCATGAGATGAATCTGGCTCTCAAAATCTGTAAGAGACAAAGTCTTCCTCTCTTAAGCTGTGGATTTGCACATGGAAAAACACTAGATAGACGTGTTTATCTAGCACACCTAGACTTCTCCATTCTTCATGTACTTCTTCATGCACAACTAGTTTATCTTCTTTCTTGTTTGGCTGCTACACCTGGCACCTGCTTCCAGGCCAAGGGACATCTTGATTATGTCAGGGCTGCAGGCAGGTGATGGGGTCCTGGCCCTGGGTGAAGATTAGGGCAAGAGATATGAGAAACCATTGGACCAGACATAGCTGGAGTTGCTGGATGTGACTGATAACAGTGCAGGGACCCGACAAAGGTTACAGATAGCTCTGTGAAGGGGGGGCTGGATTTCACAGACTTTTAAGGAAGAGTTAAGTAAGAAAATGTTGGATTTCACAGATAATCTGGAGGGGAATACGAGGGACCTTATAGGAATACAAACATGCAAAGCCAGCACTATCCAGGTAGCCATACCAGAAACAGCATATAAAGCCAGGAATCCCTAGGGAATGTTATCAAACCCACCAACTTTGGGTACAGATGCAGCAAAACCGGGACCAAAGTGGAAGTAGTAATTATGGCTGTTTAGTTGCGAGAGTACGGAGATGGCAAAAGGAGGGACAAGAGTAGGGAAAGGGGAAGTCAAGAGACATGAAAAGGTGTGCAAAGGTATGCGAGTGGTGGAACTGGGGCTGCCTGGAGCAGGACAGTAAACCAAACCTGTTTCTGACCACACCACAGGCGTTGAACCTGCTTCTGTGGTCAGGAGGGCTGGGGGCAGGAGAGATGCCTTCCCTCGCCAGCAGGGAAACACCTGGGGTGGATGGACCAAGAATCCCAGCATCGCTGTGCGGGTTCACACTCCAAGACCAACAGCATTAGTGTCCTCCTGGAATCGTAGCAGACTGCACAAATCCTAGCAGCCCGGACTATCAGGATCCCTCTTTTCATCAATTTTTTTTTTTTTTTTAGAATCACAGAATCATAGAATGGTTAGAGTTGGAAGGCACCTTAAAGATCATCCAGTCCCAACCCCCCACCCTGGGCAGGGACACCTCCCATTAGATCAGGGGTTTTTTTGGTAATGACTATGCTTCTACCTTGTCATCTTGCTCTCTCCCACATTTATTTTATTCCTGCTTGCAACCACTAAACTGCAGAAAGGCACTTGCCTAACTCTTGAGCTATAATGGTGCTTTGATATTCTCTAGTGGGTATTTAAAGTATTTGTGGGTGAAAAACATGAATCTCAAAGTCAGGAATATCTGTAGCTTAGCTTTAGTGCCCTGGCATGGTCTTAAGACTGAAGACACCTCCTGTTGGACCTGGAAACTAAGAAAAAAAAAATTACTGCTTTTCCTATCAGGGAGATGTGAAGATAGTAAAAAAGGTATTCCTTGGCTTCTGACTTCAGTGAGAGATGGAGAGGGTTATCCACAGAGGGCTGTTCCTGCCGAGCAGGAATGCAGCTGGGGCTGGCCATCAGAAATGGCTGAAACATCCCACCTGGCAGGGCGTAGGTGTTTGAGGTCAGCAGCTCATTAGATGTTGCTGTACACTTGGAAACCAGATGCCGCAGTCCCTTGTTTGAGGGTAAACGCCTCGCTGAGGCTGGGCTCTCCTGTTACAGGGAGGAAATAGCACCATCCGTAGACAGGCAGTCATCCTGAAAGGGAGGAATTTGGGTTCTCTGAACCTCCTCGGGCTGATGGGGCCAAAACATTCGAATCCCACCCCCTGGAGTGACCTGAGCGCCACCCACATGTCGAATGCCTGGAAGAAGGGTGGATGAGAAAAGGCCAGACTTTGGAGTCAAAGCATAAGGGCTCTTAGAAAGAAGAGGGTGTTCTCAACTCAGTAGAAGCATTTTATATCAGATAGGTCTTGGATAGAAAATCACAAGATCCATACACAATCTCTCAGCAGCCAGTTGGGTGGAAGAACAGTGCTTTAGGTGGGATTTGGGGTCGCTTGGGTGAATGACGCATGGTGCCAGGATGTCTGAAGGATTATGGTCCTCTGGGGACGTGGCAGATCAGCCTGATCACCCCTTGGCTGAGGCTGAACCCATCTGTGCCTGCACAGATGCTGGTGGGTGACTCCTGCCCAGAGGCAAAAGTCCAGAAATCATCTGGGTTTTATTTAGTTGTCTTTCTGCTTTAGTCCAGCTAGTGTAAAAGCATCATCATTTAGTAAGAATGGGGTGATCCCCATTGCTGGGGGAGTCAGAATCGATTTTGTGCTGGTGCTGCCTCATTCCCAAGCTTTGTTGAATGGTGTCTTAGCATGTTTTTGTAATAGGGCTGTCACCTTGCATCATTACAGCTATAGGACAGTGTCTCAGTGGTGTCATACTGTGCTAAGGAGAAAACGACAAGAATGTGATCTTTACAGACTGCATGACAGAAGGCAAATACACTACACAGCATTTCATGTTTCGGTGACTTTCACTCCAAAGCATGTTACTGTGAGAGACATAAAGGTTCCCAAAAAGGAAGTCTGAAAAAATTATTCTTAAGGTAGACTTTCTGAAAATTATAAAAAAGGCATGAATTATGCCCAGCAAAACAGCATAATTCTTTCCATGTTGCTGCCCATGGGGATGCCATGGCAGATACCTTATTTTTCGTCGTTTCAGTTTGGACTGCTACCGGTTTTGGACCTTGTCCCCATGTGAAGTCGTAGAATAAACACATTGCATGGTAAATCTCTTTCAGTGATACTTATGATGACTTATGATACTTCTGGTCACTTTTCACTGTCCAGACCTTGCTGTCGAATTACAAACTGGTGGGATAGCACTTTCTGCATCTCCATAAATATTTACAATTCTTCTCATCTTAGAATTCTTTTTTTTTTCACTACTTCTGTAAGACTTACCAACTTAGGAACTCAAAGTTACCATATTTAAGCTGCCTTGAGAAGCACTGAAATCTCTTTCTAGATATGACAGCTGACAAGGAACACTATGACCCACATGTGCCTCATTTAGGGCAAGTTTTCTCCACATATACGATACTGCTACCATCATTAGCCATGTCAGCCAAAAGAAAATTAGAAGCTTTTACATTTCTATTCATATTAAAAGACTCTTTTAAATGTTGTCTCCCCAAAAATGTACTTATCTTGGAAATCCAGTACTACAGCAGGGCTTGTAACATAAAAATTTATCTATTCATAAATTAACGTCTCCTCCCTTTCCACACAACTACTAAATAACCTCTGTGTTTTCTACTAGGAATTAATGTGTGTTTGCTCCTTTTTTTTCTGCACAACGAAGACTTTTTCTGTTATGATTTTTCTTGCTCATCTGTATAATAATTCCAAATTTTATATAATAATTACTTACAAATATTTAAATAACATTTAATCAAGTTGCAAAAAATATTTTTTCACAGAAGTGATGTTAGAACCTCACAAAAATGTTACACATTTTTCCCACCAGAAAGTTCAGTACCATTGTTTATTTGTTTCAATGTGTGTGGGTGTTTACATGTATTTGTTTTTTATTTTTAAATTTTATTTACAAGCAGTGATTTTGCTCATACTTTTATTCTCCACTAATGAGAATTTGGTTTTCTTAAACTAACCAAGCTTACAGTGCAGCCAGGATTTCACATGCAAATATAACATTAAAAATTCGTTTTTGTGTGTGTTTATAAATGTTAAATTAGCTGAGAACTATGTCAAGCAGCTGAAAGACAATGAACTCAGCTTCAGAGAGTTCATTAGACATTCCAAAACATTTGGAATGGAATTACCAAAACTCAGTGATTATATTTCCACTGGCTGGGTTTCTACTCTTTCCATTTGCTTACACAGCAAAGAGAGGGGGAGCAAGAGAGAGTGCCAAAGTCATGATAGAAAATATCATCAGTCACCTCAGAACTGTGGTTTTTCTGTGTGTGCAAGCTGGTTATTGTTAAAGCATTTAGGATCTGCTGGTCAAAAGTGCTAAATGCTGGGGAAGTTAAAATGTTTAAGTATTCAAAACCCTCCTCTGGTTTAGCTGTACAAGGCAAACAATGAAAGATCTCTACTAGAATCTTGTAGAGACCACCAGAAATTGTCTTTAAGTGGGCAAAGTGCATTTGAACTTCACCCACGAAAAGTACAAGGGCCCTAAATCAGAGAATCACAGAATCATAGAATGGTTTGGGTTGGAAGGGACCTCAAAGTCCCAACCCCCTGCCCTGGGCAGGGACACCTCCCACCACACCAGGTTACTCCAAGCCCCATCCAGCCTGGCCTTGAACCCCTCCAGGGATGGGGCAGCCACAGCTTCTCTGGGCAACCTCTTCCAGGCTCTCACCACCCTCACACCAAAGAATTTCTTCCTGAGATCTCATCTAAATCTCTCATCTTTCAGTTTAAAGATGTAGTATATGGTTTTCGGTAATGGTTCTGTAACTCAGAATACCTGTGTGACGTAAGTAAAAGAATACACTAAATACCTAAATAAGGCTTTCCAGGACTAGAGACTTAGAAAATTTTGTAAAGAGGAAGGCTTTGATTATAGCAAAACATTTTTCCCCTGCCAGGTCTTACTAGGGTATAATGTAAAGGGAAAGGTGCTGCAAGACAAAAGGGTTGTAAGGAACTGGGTCTCACCAGATACTGGTATTTTATGTTTTTCAACCTACATCACTATATGTGTGTGTCTCATATTTTATATATACACACAAATAACATTTCCATTCAAACTAGTTTTGGTGGGATGAAACTGTGGTCTTCAAGGTTGCTTGGAAGCCTCAGGAAGCGTGGTGGAGCTGCTCAGATTCTGCTGGGCTGGATGGATGCAGAGGGAAAGAGGGGTGCCAGGTGTGCAAATAGGAAGGCAGTGGCAGGAAAAAACTTTCCAGAGTTTATTCCCTCCTTTTTCAATTGAGCCCAGGCAGGTAACTGGGAACCTTTTGCATCCCTGAGCAGAGGCTGGTGATGCTCCGGACAGGCTTTTTTCTCCTTGACCTGGGATAGTAAATTCGGTTCTAGTGAGGAGGAGGAAAGGTGCCTGGATTTTACAGCTAAGTCAGGAAGTGAAAAAAGAAAATCCCTTAATTCAAAGAGGAAAGAAATGACTTATTGGAAAAGTGAAATGAGCGTGCGTAGGGATGGAAGGGATTTTGCTGCCCTGAGTGGTCTCAAATGTAGATGTCTGTGATCATCCCACAGTCAATCGACTGTGACATCTCCCCAGAAAGCAATTAATTTTATGTTAGGTTTATGTTTTCAAAGGGAAACAATCGTATTGTGATGTATTTATGCCTTTGTGATTATTATAGAAGGAATCCAGATGAGTAACTTATCCAAATGCTTTTCTTTTGGATAGCAGATATTCATAGAGGTGAATCCAGCCCTTGATGAGACAACGAGGGGAGAAGACGTACATGGTAAGTCTTTTGGAGGCTGGATGAATTTTCAGACTTATTTTTGAAGCAAAGTATTACTTCTAGTGACTGCAAAGGTGTTTTATAAAGGAAACCTACTTTCTTTGCTGCTCAAATATAGAAAGTGGGTCACCTTTTAGGTCTATAGACCAGAAAGATTTTGTCTTTCAATGCTCAAAAAAACCCCAAGACCCCCACAAAAAAAAAACCAACCTACTCTTATTTTCCATATTCACTAATCAAAACTGAAATACAAAAATGTGCCTTGTTGACATTAAGGAGAGAACAGAATGAGGACAATTGCAAGCTATGCAATTTTATGGCTGATCCAGGCAATTTTGTGATGTCTTGTTCTCTGCCATCTTTATTTCGTATTTGGGAAAAAAAAAAAACCTGCCTCATAATATGTTTTTATATTGATATACATATATATGCTATAAATAAACCCTCATAATATGTTTTTATAAATGGCATAATTATTTAATACATCTAGCAATTTGAGCTTTCTGCAAGAGAAGTCTAAAATGGACAGTGGCAAAAATTCTCAGAAAAATTCTTAAAGATTCGAAGGACAGTGAACGCTAAAATTTTTCAGAAAAAAAATATATTTGATTTGATTGTAACAATTATGAAGTTTACAAAAAAAAAAGTAAAAATTAAAGCCTATTTAGCAAAGCACTTGATTTCTCAGTGGCATGACTTGAAGGAACAGCAGAAATCAGCTTCGTGAAAATCAGATGGTGAAATCAGCCTTTTAGTAGATGTTGTGCTTGTGAGGAGGGCAAAGCAACTTCTTGATCTTACGGAAGGAGATTTCTCCTTCTTTTTGTAATTAATTTGCAAAAGCAAGCAGCATTGTAAGCTTATTACTGATACTATCTGAAGCACAGGGGTGACAGAATGAAGACCTCTTTCCCTGCTGGAATGGAAAATAGCTTTTAATTGTGGGTTTTCTGTTATTTTTAGAGAAGACGTTTATTTTTTTCTCTGCATTGCACCTAGAGAGAAGAGAATCCAGTAGATAAATGCTATACTTCAAAGAATGTAATGAATTTTATTGACAAGGGACATGATGTGAAGAATTAATAAAGTTACAGTCGGTTAGCATGCGGGGGAACAGAGTAAATAATCCTGAACCATTTGAAAACAAAGAGCTAGAAGGAAGGGGAAAATGACCCCAAAGGGCCACAAGGATGCTGTGAGGGCTGGAGCCCCTCTGCTGTGAGGACAGGCTGAGAGAGTTGGGGATGTCCAGCCTGGAGAAGGGAAGGCTCCGGGGAGACCATAGAGCCCCTTCCAGTCCCTAAAGGGGCTCCAGGAGAGATGGGGAGGGACTCTGGATCAGGGAGGGGAGCCATAGGATGAGGGGCAATGGTTTGACACTGAAAGAGGGGAGATTTAGATTAGATATTTGGAAGAAATTCTAATACCCAACAAAGAAGATGGGGAATAAACCACACAAAAAATACCAGGTTGATTATGACTGGAGTGGACATCGTGTCTCAGAAAAATAGTTCGAGTCACAGACACAACTTAGCAATTATAATGTTCTGCCTTCACTGGGAAGGGACAATTAAAGGTCAGTAAATTCAGTCAATAAATCCACGCAGTGATATGCAGTCTTGTTAACTGTAGGCAAAATATGAGTGCTGAACAGCAATGGCATGACACTAGGGAGATTTCATTCAAAATTAATCTTATTTCACCCGTTCTTAGCTAATTTGATAGCATTCTTGTCTGAGTTATCAGAAGTATTTTGGAACACGCATTGTTCCTTTCTTATCAGAGTAAGAACTGGTTTTGTGAAAAAAACACCTCTTGCCAAGGGATTTGTATCTGATTGTTCCTTTCTTTGATTTTAGGCAAGAAAAATGAAGAAAAATCTCTCAAGATACTTACATTTCAGGGAGATTAGATGATCCCATCTAATAAATTATGAGCTGTAATTTGTCTGTAGTTGTTTAAACGATGAATTACTTTCTTCTGGCTATAGCTTACATATTGAAAATAATTTTTTTTTTCACTATTAACATAAACGTATAATAAATCATACCAAGGATCCTTCAGGAATCCTTTTATATATCATTAACTTTTATTTAGACAGTCTTCTATATCATTAATAATAATCGTTATCAGAGCCTTGTGTGGTAAAATACTGATCACATATTAGTGCTGAGCCCAGTCAGCTCCCACAAGGTAAATTCTAGGTGCTGTTGGGCTTCCCTTTGTATCTCCGGCCTCAGAAATTTCCCTCATGATCCCTTTGGAGCCCTGCAGGGCTGGAGCTGGAGCTGTATGGGAAGAGGGAGCCATAAGAGGATTTTTGAAGACGTGTCTCTGTTTTTCTGCCTCAAGCATATCTCAGGAAGGAAAGAAAAGAATCTATCCCAGTGTCTGAGCTGTTGTTAGACCATAAGTTGTTTCTCTTTTCATATAAGGCAGAATGAATGCACCTGGAGATGGAAAAAACAGGCTGGATTTCAGCCTTTCTGTTCCTTGCAGAAAATTCAAGGAATTTTGATATTGTGTTTGGAGAAAATTCAAAGCTTAAATGTTATCTTCTGATTTAAGATTACCTTAAAATACTGTAGCAGGTTACATAGAAAGCTCTTGATTGTGTTTTATTAATTGCAGAAACATCCTATAAAATGTGAGCCGTTTATTCGGGAAATCCCCCTTTCAATCTCCCGTGAGTCTTTGAAGAATTTTAATCTTTATTTAATCAGTTTGCTTTTTCTATACTTAAGATATTTCCTTTTCCCCCCTCTGTTACTTATGTGCTTATATACACTTATGTACGTATCTGAAGCCAGGTTCTGCTGATGTTTCATATCTGCCTAGAAAGTGGAAACAATACGCACTCCTGATGCAGAAGTGAAGATTTTGCCCCAACTTCTTCTCCAGAATGGAAAATATTTTTCCTCTCTGCCATAGTGCTAAATGTTGTGGTGGGGAATAAAGTGGTCCTTCAGTTTTGCCCCATAACTCATCCTCAGCTGTTTGGGAAACCACAGCGAGGCATCAGTCACAGTGACACTTCACTTCGTTGGAACATTTTATTCCCCTCCCACACTTTGTGCTTTCAGAGGAGTACAGGATAAAAAACTGTGGCTTGCAAACAGCTGGGAAATTTGTTGTGAGATCTTCACTTCCCCCCTCAAAAAAAAAAAAGAAAAAAAGAAAGATATTCATTAAATGAGAGATTAAAGAGTTTCAAAGCAATTAGAAGAAATCCTGAAGAGCAAGCCAGGCCCTCAGTGTCCCGAAAGCAGCATTTTTAGTTAAGTTTGGTCAGTGTTACTCACTCTTAGCTTGGAGCACACACATGCAGAACAGATCGAGCTGGCTACTGACACTTTGATTGCACTCTGTGGGATTTATGCTTAGGAAAAGCCTCAGACAGTGTTTTGGCATATCTTATCTGTAGGGCACCGCAGGAATAAATCCTGTGAAATGTAATCAAATGTTAATGGGAAATCCTTTGTGGGAGACATCTCCAATGGCGAGTTTTTTTCCCTCCAACCCCTTTCCACTCCAAAAGGCTGTTTATCTCCACAGGCAGATCTATCCCTGCCACTTGTAGCTGTGCTGCACTGTGTTATGTGGAGACAAAGAGTGACATTAAGAGCACAGAGCGGAGTAGACTTCTCCTAGAGCCATGCAATCTCCGCACTGAATCTCTTTAGACCTTCTGGCAAGGCCACTAGGCTGGGTTGCAAAGGATGTCTGTACCCCAGGAAAAAAAGTCACCACCAGGGTAGAAGAAATATAGAAATATAGAAAATAGACTCCAATATACTGGAAAGACTTTGGGGCAGGATGAGTCACTGACCAGGCTGCTTTCCTCACTTGTCCCAAAGTACGTAGGTATTGACGAACACAGAACACGTTTTGGCCACAATTGGGTATATCCTTGATCCTGTTTGTTTTTCTCATAGCCTGTAGTTCAAATAATTAGGTTTTTAATGTGATGCTGTGTGTTAAGTGGCACTGAATGCTGGGGCCACGCCAGGTGCGTTGGGAACAGGGCCCAAATGGAAATTAAGGAGTGCTTAACAACATCTTGGACATGGACAGGTTGACCATGAGCCAGCAATGTGCTCTGGTGACCAAGAAGGCCAATGGCATCCTGGGGTTCATTAAGAAGAGTATGACCAGCAGGTCGAGGGAGGTCATCCTCCCACTCTGCTCTGCCCTGGTGAGATCACATCTGGAGCACTGGGTCCAGTTCTGGCCCCCTCCCAGTTCAAGAAGGAACTGCTGGGGAAAGTCCAGTGAAGGGCTACAAAGATGATTGAGGGGATGGAGCCTATAGGACAGTCTGATGAAGGGGCCATGATTTTCAGCAGGGTGTCCTGGTTTTCCACCACAATTCAGGTTCCAAGCACTTTCTCCCCAGCTCCATAGACAGCTCCCAGCTCCAGGTCACCCACATACATGTGAAAGGGAAGGAGACCCCATGCCTTTCTTCCACATGGAGGTTCTCACCAAAGCTCAGATTTGGAGCTCATGGCTCTGTGAAGGCAAAGGAAGAGATGTTTTTGAGTAGCAGGCTCCTGTTGAGAGGAAGGGGTAAGCATCACAGGGCTCAGGAAGCTGCCAGTTGGATCCTGGTGGGAATGGAAACTCAGCAAAGGGACTTGCATAGTTGCAAATCTGACTTGCTGTATTAAGGGAAGTCCATACAGCTTAAAGGAAATAGTACTTTCTAGTTAGAGCCAGGCAATAATTTCCTTCATCTCCCAGCAGTAAATCAAACACAGATCATTGAGTGAGTTGCAATTTCAGGTCTATCTTGCATTTCCTAAGAGTGGAAGTAGGAGGATGAAATGTAGACTTTCTATTTAAAACTATACTAACTCAGATCTACATTCCAGTATCACATCTGTGTAAAACCACCCATTACACTCTTGCTTTCAATGTTATTTTTTTCTCCTTAGAAATCTCTCCATGCAAAAATATTTTTTTTTTAATATAATGAATTATGCAGAAAGAAAGTCATTGTGATAGACAGACTGAAATAAAATGGATGGGGCACATAGTCTGGAAATTCCTGACAAACTCAGATCCCTATTGCAACACGTAGGACGATACAATCCAAGGTAACTAAAAAACCCAGCTTTTGAATGTAAACAAGAAAGTTTAGACATGTTATATTTTTTTCAATATTTTTCTTAAGTTTATAGCAATTTACTTCATCTAGGAAACACTCTGAACTGCTGGTAACAACCAAACAGAGAGTCAATAAACACTATAGGTATTTCTGCATTTCCAAAGCATAAAATGAAAAATTAAGTGCTTTATTCCCTTCCAGGTGGAACAACTGAAGCCACGTCTGTCCCGTATCTCTGATTTAGTCACGTTTAGACTCACCCAGGGCTCAGCTCACACAGGGTCTGAGCGCTGCCCAGTCTTCCCATGGCAGCACCACACTGAAATACTATTAGCTAATTAGACAGCTTTTCCCTGGTAGCAAGCAGCTCCCATTTATTTTAAAGACACAGGCTTTTGTTGTGCTGACGGAGGGGTTGGCAGCGTTTGCGTAGGTATCTGCGAAAAACACAAAGGGGAAACGCACTTAAAATTGACATCTCAGCACACATTTTTATTCTTTTTGTGATTTGGAGGGAGCTGCTCACAGGAGGGCTGGTACTGGGAATAGCAGGACTGTTATTACAGGCAGAAGTCAAACACGTTGGCAGAATCTGTGGGAAAGTTTGTCCATTTTCGTCCTGGTTCCACCGGATGGCAAAACATTCCTCGGGTAGTTTGTATGCTGGCCCAGGGCCTGAAAAAGTAACTGAAACCTTCTTTTTTTTTTTTTTTCGTTATCTTTTATACTGAAAACTGACGAGAAGATTTATAAGACGGGTTACCTACAGGAGGCATTTTCCCCTTCAGTTACCAACTGGTGGAGGTTAGCAGCCTGGTTTCAAGTGAGGGACGTGGGAAAATGTATCATGTGTCTAATGGGTACATAACATCCTGTGTAACACCCTTCTTTCCAGAAAAAAAAAAAAATAAAATCTGTTGTATTTGCATTAAATGTACTGGAGTTTACTTGCCATTTTTCAAGATATGAATTCCAGGACTCTGACATATAAATATAAGGGTTACTATTGGCTTTCAAGAAGGTAAAACTTTTCCTTTCCTGTATGATGAACAACATGTCGTCAATTCTGCCTTAAGAAGGACTTTCTCTCCAAATGCTTGTCCTCACTTCTGTAAATTGAAAGAAGAATTAAATTAAAGAGCAATTAAACCTTATCTCTTCGAACCAACCTCGCACTATTTCTTTTTTTCCACTCCAAAATTTCAAGGATGCTAGAATAACTCTACAGAGTACCTAACTTCCTAACCAAAAGTCTGACTAACATCTATCGCTTTGCTTCCAACTTCTCAAAGGCTCATCAAATTGTGGCTATGGGAAGAGACCAAATTTTCACGTTTTTAGGCTAAGAAGAGAGATCATAGGGTAAAAAAAATCGTTTTACGCCTTTACAAATATATATCCTTTTCTACATTTAGAAAAGCTCATTGTTTTAAATAAAAGGTAGAAAAAAAAAAGTTAATCTTCAGTGAGTCTTCTTCATTATCTCTAAAATGCTGAAACCTTCTAGTCCACCACCTTGTTTTCCTCAAACTCAAGGTCTTTTCAGGCATGTGAGAAAAACAACATTGGTAAATAGTTATCTATTTGTTCAATTTTTTCTTTATTTTTGACAACATAAAGGTCCCTCTCCAGTCATTTTCTTGTAGAGCAGGATTTTTTTATGAAACAGTCTTTGAAATTCAGCATTATAAAATTAAGGTACAGTATCTTGAGCAGTTCACAAAAGAGAATTCTTATCCACTGAGAAATCATGTTACTTCCTCGTTTATTTAATCCTGAGTTAAAGCAAACCAAATGTCTTCAAGTCTTTGAGGAATGAGGACTTGGGAAATGTTAAAATGTTTTGACAGCATTTTATGATTATGTTGACATATCATAATATAAAATTATCAGCTATAGTAAATACTCATTTTACTATGTGATGTCAAAATGAAAGTCATAAAAACAGCAAATGAAACTGCAAAAAAAATTATTTAGCTGTATCTAAACAAAAAAATGTGAGAATGTACAAAAAAAAAAGTTGAAAAAATATTGCAGAAAAATGCCTTAGAAATTAACATATTCCCTTGAGTTGTTTTTATTTTGACAGGAATTGAATTTTCTGGTCTAAAATTCATCTGTCAAAATGTTTTCACTCTGTCTGACTGTTACCATATTTGTAGCCAAACTTCTGTCTCAGGCTGAGCTTCCACATTGAGTAGCACCGTGCCTCACCATCTCACCTACCAGGGCAGGTTTGATCTGGAGCCAGTCTGAGCTGAGACTCACGTTTTTGTCAAATTAGCTAATGCACGTGACACACATTTGGTGCTAGAATTCGGCTGTTGGAAGGCAGAGACCACTTAATCTTGTTTAAAGCCTGTCGGGACAACCTTATTGCTACAGGATATTTTTTTGACACGGTGCAACCCCGTGAGTTTGCTTTTTGGTGGGACCTCTCAGCACTTGACATCTTGAAGTGATTGTGTTTCTCTTCTGGTACTAAGAGCCACAAAAAGAGATCGTATGGCGTGGTGGCCAAGGGCCAGTGCAAGCTGAGATTCATTGTAGAATGAATCATTCATTCATGATGTCAAGAAGATTCGCAGCCATGGCTAATGCTGAGATGTCTATCGGAAAAGCAGCACTTGAATCAAATTTTGTACGGAACAGAAATTTTAAACTGTTTATATGCTGTGGTTTAATGGGCACATTTTTTCCCAGAATCTTTTAGGTTCGTTACCTGAGATTTGGAAGACCAGAAAGAAAGAGGTTAACCTTGTTTCCCATGAGAATGAAAAGGTCTGGTTCCCTACCCAAGTGGTCAGAAGAGAGTGGGGCTGCACATGGCTTTCCAAGTACCCTCCCCCAGTTCCCACTATGCCTATGGAGTCTCCTAAGGTCTCCTAAAGCTGTCAGCTAGACTTATCCCTCACTAGCTGTTGAGGAAAGGCACTGTAATTCATATTACACAACCATCTGACTGAAGCCCTGACCTGAAAAGTGGGATATCCTGAAAGGTGGGTTAATGGGAGGCAATGAAGGGGAAGGAATAAACTCTCATTTTTATTTTAATTTTAGCATAGGCAAGTACATTTCATAGAATAGTTAGAGTTGGAAGGGACCTTAAAGATCATCAAGTTCCAACCCCTTGCCCTGGGCAGGGACACCTCCCACCACACCAGGTTGCTCCAAGCCCCATCAAGCCTGGCCTCGAACCCCTCCAGGGATGGGGCAGCCACAACTCCTCTGGGAAACCTGCTCCCATTCCTTACCACCCCTGCAGTAAGGATTTTCTTCCTAATATCTAATCTAAATTTCCCATCTTTTGGTTTAAAACCATTACCCCAGAGCTTTTTGAGTTAGTTCATCTTGGACAAGGCTTTAACTAAGCTCCTGTCTCAAGACTGCATGGAAAACTACGAGTGCGATGAATTTTCCTCCGAGCATTGCATACTTTAGAAGAATTTCAGTCATTCATAAAGAAATTGGGGGTTACAGATGAGGGTGATTCAGCATTAAGTACTTTTTAACCCTTTTAATTATAATTTGAACTATAGAGCTGACTGTATACCATCCTAAGACAAACATCTGTTGCCAGTATCTATATTGTGTTATTTCTGGGGCCCAGTTCTTAGAAGTAATGGTAGAAAAACAGCCTGTTAAACACGTGGGACCTGCTCAGTTAGTATGGTACACAGCCAGCTGGTTAAAATAGAGAAGACATTTGGGGCAGGAAGAAAACCTAACCTGAAGATGCCAAGTTCATGGGGTGTTGCCTCTTCACTTTAGTGCTGTATTTTTTTCCTTATTGAATAGCCAGGTTCTCAGCAACTTCATGTCACCCTAATAAATGATATGTTAGGGGAAATTGGAGAGCTGTTACACCCTCACACCTGTATCCCAATCAGCTCGGAGCACTCTGGCTTTGATTTTCTTTTGTATATAAGTTTTTTTTCCAGCTTTTCTGAAGTAACTCCAAATTTACATTGCTATAAGTAAGATTATGCCCAGAAGGCATGGCATATGTTCTTATACTCTCATATTTTATGGTTAACAAAAGCTTTTGGCAGAACTTCATTTAAAAATTTGCCAATTTTGCTGTAGATAAACAGATAGGATTTTCCCACATAAAATACCTGAAGAATACAGCAACTGCTGGAGTCACTTTATCTGTTTTCCAGAGTCACTTGATACTTTTTAAGGGCGACCATTATGATTAATTTGTTCCAGTTGAAAATACATAAATAAACCTCTTGCTCTGTTTTGGTTAATCCTCCTTTCCTGAATTCTGGACTTCCTCTGAGTTTTATGGATGTGCACGTGTCTCAGCATTTCATGACATTTCCCCATCTGATCCTAAAATTTTATTTTCTTCTCCTAACGTTGGTACATGCTTGTGCTTGTCTGTAGTTTATACCCATGGACTCCATCCTGGGGAATCAGCTCCTCTTCCTTTGGATGCAATTGTTTCAGCTATGGATGGTTTTTGGGATAATTGTGGGCAGACAACGAGCTGTACCCGGTGAGCTGAGGCATTACTTGGCAGAAGGCTGCATCTTTACAAACTCGCAAAAGAAAGGAGGGAGCTTTCTCTCTGTTCTCCGGGATCTTGTGCTTTGGGATAGGTCTGTACCAACTTGGGTTGGTACTCACGTTCAGTAGGAATATTGCCTCCTGCAGGGCAAGCCTTTAAGAGCTGTCAGGTAAGAGTGGAGGGAGAACAGGCTGCCTTGGTCTGTAGTTTCTATTCCCTAACTCGAGGGTAGCCTACCTTCAGCATAGCGGTACCTGACACCTGCCCTTGGGTAAGGAAGGGCTACAAGAGGGTGACCAGTTGGGTCTATGCAACTTTTCTGATTGTCTAGGTTGGAAGGGACCTTTAAGATCATCAAGTCCAACCATCAACCTAGCTCTGATACAACCCATCACTAAACCATGTCACTAAGCACTACGCCTACCCAGCTTAAAATACCTCCAGGGATGGTGCCTCGACAACTTCCCTGTACAGCCCATTCCAAGGCTTAATAACCCTGTCATTGTCAAAATTTTTCCCAATCTCCAATCTGAACCTCCCCTGGCACAACTTGAGGCCATCCCTTCCGTCCCATCGCCTGTGACTTGTGAGAAGAGACCTATCCCCGCCTCTCTACAACCTCCAGTAGAAGTACTCAGATGGCAGGTCCTACATTCCTCCAAAGGGCCATGGGAGGGGCACAGCCCCTACAAAGGCAGCAGGAAGGTGTAAAAGCTCTTGGCGTTAATTTTTAAGAAGTGCTGATGTATTCTAGACATGGTACAGGTTGCACACTCAACCTCAAATGTTAACATTTAATAACACTCAAATGTTATTAACTTTCATGCTTGTCTCTTGATAGCTTCGACATAGTCTGGACTTAATATACAAATAATAAGGTAATGTTCTTGCCTGCCAAAAAACAGTCTTAGCTAGGATTTTGAAAATGAGCCTTTGGCCTTTCTGGCTCACCTCTCAGCATCAGTAAATGGATAGTAACTGGAGCTAACACAACTCTCCTAAAGGGATCTGGGAAGTGAGAGTCCTGCTCATATTCCCAGAGCATATTGTCTCCCAACGTCAACAGAATGAAAACAATAGTAAAATCTTCAGCAACTAAAGCAAGAGTCTTAAACCTTCAATGTAAATAGAAAACAGATCCTCTGAGTAAGAAAGCATGATCACTTATCTTACCGTTAAAAGCCTAAGAGCAGTTCTCAAGGCAATACCACAAGTTAACACAATAAATATGTAGTATATGCATATTGCTGCGTCTTCCAAGTTGGGTCTGTGGGTTATTTACTGTACATAAACTGATGAAAATAACACTATGGATATTATGCCAGACTTCCTAACACCAGGATATAAGATTGTTTTCCCAAAGGCAAAGAACTGCAACACACATAAAACTTTTCCCACTGCTACAGAGGATGGTTTGTTTGTGGCTTGTTGCTGTCATTGAGCTAACCAAGTAGCTAATTTCATAAATCAGAGGGGGAACTGGTGGGAAATGGAGGTTAAAGCGCAGAAAGGAGAATCCATAGGGAGCAGATATCTTATTTCTATACTTACCTGGCAGTTGGGCAGGTTGAGCTTTAATTTGTTTCTGGAGTAACCTGCTGACGGGGAATGAATCTTTTCAGACTGAGCCGACTCTGAAAAAGCGGAATTTTTACCTCTATCTCTCAACATGATGAAAAAGTTTAGACCGAGTGTTGATAAAGGCTCCCAGCGCTTCACTTTCTAAAGCCCTGCTTCATGAAATAGCTGCTCGTTTTTGCTGGTGGTCGCTGGGCTGCCTCGTAATTGAAATAATTAGGAGAGTCTGCCTAGAAACGAGGGCCTTTAGTAATCCCTGAGTCACATCACCTGCATGATTGGTTGAAGCTGTGTGTGAGACTGATTGGACAGCATGGCCCAGATTTCAATTCTGTGAAAAGAGTAGCAAAATTCATATTCGATGTTAGTTGGGGGGAAGCTCATCTTGAACGCCAGGAACAGGCGAAGAAACCACATTATCACAATAGAAGTATAGCTGGAACCAGTGGAAACGGGGATGAGAAGCAGCCACAATGAAAGGCAATTGCTTACATGTGTGTTTATGTTATTTGTGGGCTTATATAAATGAAAGCACACGTTTTGTCATACATTTTCTGCCTTTACCAGCTGTTTTTTCCTCAGTTGACTCAATCTGGCTTTTTCTTTTAAAACTGGGTTTGCTCAAGAGAGACCTAAACAATTAAATTATTAATAATTATCATCACATAATGTCAGCAATTCCTGCGGTTAATTTTTCCTTGTTTAATAAACATACAGGGAGTCTCAAACAGACATGATGGGTCATCACGGTGCCATAGCTCGAAGTCAGTGTCCCAATCTGACCAAATTTATACCCAAACATATATTGCTGTACCTGGAAATCTGTTTTCTAAAGGCCTTTGGCAACAAATGCTTTGCAAGATCTCAGCATTTATTCAATAAATCATTTGTAACAGCTTTTTTGTGTGTGTGTGTGTGTGTGTAGAGAATGGAAACTGATAGCAGGAATTTGGAGGAGATTAGTGTCTTTTCTGACTTACTTTCACTGTAATTTCTTTTCAACTGAATTTATTTTTTAAGATGTATTAGGAAAACAGCCACTGTAGGAATGATGCCAACAGCTTTCAACTATGCAGTTAAATCAAAGCAATGTGAGGGAATTTGTGATTAGTACTTTTCAGTCTGAACCATATTTAACAAACCCTGAAAAAAGAGCAGATTCATCTGTCACTATAAACGACACACTTGTAAACAACAGACTTTCCCAAATGCCGTTGCAGAAAAATAAAATCAGTTCCCAAGGAACTTTGAAGAAAGACTAGAACAGTGACCAAGGAGGTTTAGAAAGGTTTCTGTTTCCCGGAAGAAAACAAAAAACCCTTGGGCAATTTTAAAGGGAAACTCAGAAGAACACTGTCTTTATAGCTGTGATTAAAAGAAAAAATTGGGAAAACCAAATAATTCTCTCTTCTCTCAGAAATATCAGGAGAGTCTGTTAGCAAGACCATAAAAATGTCAATAAAAATCTCGTAAGATGGGAGGATGAATAATTTTTTAAAGGAGCTGTCTAATTTACAAATTGATGCATCTGATTACGACACAGATGGAAACAAATCTCAGCTTCTTTTTTTTATCACAAAACATCACTTCAGGGAATAGAGACATGGAAAACAGATCAGCTCAAAGGCTAGAGATAATCTTTTTGGAGATTCTGCTGCTGCCAAGTGAAGAAGAAAAAAATAGAGAGAAGATGAGGATCGGGCTGAGAGGTGGTACTTTCTGTTTGGAGAAGAAAAGTCTGATTACTTTTGATGTTCCAGTGCCAGCTGGTTAAATGATTAACAGTTTCCACGACACCACATTTGTCAGGATTTATCGAGTTGCTTGTGGACTAGTTGGGAGATAGACAGGAGAGTCTTCACTGAACCTAAATCTTGGTATGGAATTCCAATTTATAAAACATGACAAGTAGAAGAGATTAACAGTAGTAACTTTAAAATATGAGTCACTACATAAATAATTGGAAGGAAAAGAAGCTAAATTGTAAATGGCAGGGGAATGTGTGGTAGCATTATTACCAACTGACACACCTATCCTTTTCAGGGTGTTATTCATCCAAGGGATATCTCTGCAAGAAACAGACACACAACAAGGTATGACAAAAGAGAAGATTTTTTAGTTAAGACCAGGTTTTCAAAGTATTTCCCCACATCCAAAATAAGTTATTTATTTTCTTCTCAACACCTAATCTTTTCCCACTGAAAATACCACTTCTCCAAGACATGCACTCTTTTAACAAGGGTTTTATTTTCTTTTGAAAAATAATATTTATGGATGATGATGATGTACTATGCCAAAGAGCGACACCTAAACAGACACAAACATACATAAATTTTAAAAAAAACCCTCACTCTGTAGGCTGGTCCAGAGTATCCCTGACTCCTGGTACTGGTTGTCTCTGCCACAGATCATGGTCGTAGGTTGAGGCTAAGGACCAACAGCCCTGAGAGAAGCTCGGTTGGGGGCTTCATTTCTCAGGCTGGATTATTTGGTTTCGCCTGCCTTCTGCTGTGCTTCAGGTCTCCTTCACGTGTGTATGTGGAGGAGAGCCCTTTATCACATGACCCAACATATGTATTACAATAGACTGCAGAGAGTACTCATCAAACTTCAAAGTTAAAACAGTAAGAGTGAAACAATAACAAAAATATAATTGATCAAAATATTTTATTCCACAAAGAAATAACTCTCAGTGTTGCTAGTTAGCTCTGGATTAAGCCAGTTTTCTATTTTTTCCAGAACAAGTATTGTGTTCCTCATCTTAATCATAGAATCATAGAGTGTTTTGGGTTGGAAGGGACCTTAAAGATCATGGAGTCCCAACCCCCTGCCCTGGGCAGGGACACCTCCCACCAGCCCAGGTTGCTCCAAGCCCCATCCAGCCTGGCCTTGAACCCCTCCAGGGATGGGGCAGCCACAAACACTCCCAAGTCCTTCTCCTCAGGGCTGCTTTCCAGCCATTCTCCACCCAACCTGTATTTGTGCCTGGAATTGCCACATCCCAGGTGCAGGACCCTGCACTTGACTTGGTTGAACATGCATGCGTTCACCTCTAAAGCCTGTCCAGGTCCCTGTGGATGGCATCCCTTTCCTCCAGCGTGTCAACTGCACCACCGAGCTTGGTGTTGTCACCAAACTCACTGAGGTTGCACTCTATCCCACTGTCCATGTCACTGACAAAGATGGTAAATAGCACTGGTCCCAGTACCGACCCCTGAGGAACACCACCCATTACTGGCCGCCACTTGGACATTGACTGCAACCCTTTGAGTGCGGCCATCCAGCCAGTTCCTTATCCACCGAGTCGTTAAGTGGGTAAGTGGATAAGTGGTGGATAAGTGGAATCCGGTTCTGTTGTTTGGAAAGCAACTAAAGAATCGAAGATAAACGATTAGAAATTTATTTGTAGCAGCTTCTTGGTGTTTACTTGAGAGACACAGTGGCATTGGTTGAGGATTTCTAATGAAATTTCAAAAATAGCATTTAGAAGTGGAAATTTGAAACCTCCTACTTTGGGAGAAAAAAAGTTAAATCTGGTTACTGCTGGTCACTACTAAGAAGATATTTAGAAAGTAGCCTAAATCACTAAAGGAATCTCTACAGACTACTTGGAAAGTTTTCTTTTTACATTAATTAAAAAGGTTAAATAAAAGCAAAGGCTACAAATGCATCATGCCATGGGGAGTGAAAGTAAATGTTTTTTTCTTATTTATACCTGATAACCTGCAATCACTGCTGAAGAATTTTACTTAATCAGACACAAGTTAACAAGCAGGACAAAACTCAGTATTTTCTTAGCAGGGGGATAGACTAGACAAGCTCATGGGTTCTTTCTGTCTATGATTTTCACATTTTTATACCTGGAACCAATGAAGTTATTCTTGAGGTCTGGAAAAATGCACAGTGATTTGGAAAGGCACGCTCCCTATAAATAGAAGTGTTATTCATGGGAGAGTTTTTCCCCACAGTGGAAACGGCCCTTGATGACGAAGTACAGGACAAGGTGACAGCTCTACTCTCCCTGCCCTTGGCAGGGGGGTCAGGTTGGATGATCTTCAAAGGTCACTTGCAATCCAAACCATTGTATGATTCTATGATGAGTAAATTGTAAAAGAAATACAAAAGCCCTTGTGAAGGTCAAGGGCTACTGACCCAAGATTTTAAAAACATAAATAAATAAAATTATTGTTGTAAAATGCTTGTGAGTGTTTGGAGTTGAAATGGCAAAATTGCATGCCATAGAAGATTAGCTTCTGTAGACTTCTTTGCATGATAGATATCTTAGTAATATGGCACCATCTGCAATTTAAAGGAGATTTTGGGTATAACAGAATGAAGAAAATGCCATGAGTATTAAATAGCTCTTATGTTTCTCTTTTAAAACTGATTCTATAAAATAGTCACCCAAAAAAATTAGTGCATATGCTAAATATCTTATAAAAATCTGTTCTCATGGTTCTTTTTTCCAGACAATGTTGAGCATTAAAGAGTTAAAAAAAACATAGGAAAGTGTTAAAAGTTTGTAGTACTTTTTTTGAACTGCACTTTTATCTGGATTTTATGATTCACTTATCTATGCTGCACAATAATATAACAGTAATCTTTCATCCATTCATTGAACAGCTTTGACAGATTGAAAAGAAATAGAGTTTTAAATTGTTTTACCTCACCTAAATAATTTTTAGGTGCCTTTGATACTTTCAGAAATAAAAAAGATGTAGAATGAAACTGCATTAAACAACGTGCCAAACTTTC
The DNA here is from genome assembly GCA_026546715.1 of Gallinago undulata. Classification (NCBI taxonomy): domain Eukaryota; kingdom Metazoa; phylum Chordata; class Aves; order Charadriiformes; family Scolopacidae; genus Gallinago; species Gallinago undulata. The sequence continues at coordinate 83,337,366 of JAOTQQ010000023.1, forward strand.
AGAAGTATGCTAAAGTTCTTAAGAATATTACCCAGTTTGGCTTTTACAACAAAGACTTTATTGGGGAGGAGGAGAGGGGAAAGAGAAAGTTTTCTCATTCAGATAGGGAAAAGGAAGAAAAAGCTTAATTGTCCTAAAAAACCTGCATACAGTGAACCGTATTATTTATTGTTGTTTTTCATCTGGATTTCAGCGTAGATGTTTTTGGATTTGTTTTGTTTTTTCCTGCAGAAATATTCATGAGGGAATATAGAAGCAAATAAAACAAATTATTTGATTCTATGATTCTATTCTATGAAGGCTTCAGAGAGAGATGTAATTAGGAGGCCTGAAGTTGTATTTCCCTTTCTATTGTTACTTGGCCTTTACGTACATTGCAAATTGGTTATGTCCTTATATTGAATAAGATATATGAACACGTACACACTCATACATACATTTGTGTGGTCATGGAATTAACTTTCATACAATTGGTCTCCATATGCAGTCCTGTGGTTGGAAACTGAAGCAGAATTACTTATCACTCGATTTCAGTCTTGGTCGTTGGCTGTAGAACTCGTTTGGTTTGACAACTGCTGAACCCATACGTTTTGCGGAGGGGGGATGCTGGCACTGGGCTGAGATATGACTAACTAACGGGTCATGTAGAGTGTTTTTACAAATAAGTTTCATTTCACGTTGAATGTCTCTTTGCTCCCACTTACCATGTTTCATCTCACAGTAAAAATTCCTTTCTTCTTGTTAAGGGTCTTCATCCAGATTCCTATGTCTGGTGTCAGAGTTGGAAGCCCTTGACTGTACTGTGACATATTACTATGGATACCATACAGCTGATAGCAATACTGCCATTAATTGGGTAAGAAGGGAACAAGGGGAACAAACTAGCTTTGAAATGATTGCTGGACTTGTCTGCCTTCATCATGAGAGTTACCTTGAGGGAAATACGGAGCAAGCTTTGAGAACCTGAATAAACTGAATTATGATACTAGGATACCACTCTGTATTGGAGTCCTTCATTTTCTCCTCTCACTATGTTTTCTGTTTCCTTAATACACAACCACCCTCTCAGACAGAAACGTGTCTTTAGATTTCTTTTGTGTCCTTCTCTCCCTCTAATTGTAATTTTCTTCTTAGATTTTTTTTTTTTCAGAAGCCTTCAGCCTTGTTGTTAAAAAGGAAGGTATTTCTGGACTGTTTTTGTTCTTAATGAAAATAAAATATTTTTTGTTTTCATTAATCATTTTCAAATGAACCTTTGCCTACTGATATCACATAATATTTCCCTAATCTTCCGTGTTTGGTTAACAGTTTTTTTTCTGCAGAATCATCAGAATTTAGCAGGGTGGGTTTTAATGATTTTCATTTGATGGGAGTCACTGCCGCTTCGTATGGTGGGGAAGTGTGAAAAAAACTTCCAGTCTTGTGTGGAAAAGATCTATTTTCTCACTAGATAAATACTCTCCTTGGCAGCTATGTAGATAGGTAAGCACCATGTCTCTCCTAGCACAGTTATTTTCTGGAGGAGATACATGTAAGGTCTATCCCAACATCAGACCACTTCCACAATATAATTGTGCTTACATTTGCATTACCAAATGTGAAAAGTGACAATGTAAACAATGAAATAATTTGTGAATGGTGAATAAACAGCAATTTAAATCCTCTTAATGTGTTTTTTCTCCATCCATGATTTATGAATAATGCAATAATCAAATGCATCACTGAGGAAAGAAGCATTAAAATTCTTGAAAATTAAAATTTTTGAACTCTTATTAAATGCGCCTGTCCTCATGTAGGGTCAACACAAAGTGTGAATCTTCAATGCAGTCTTTAAAACTCCTATTTCTAACTTTTATTCTGTAGCTTTCATTGTTTTGGTAGGGATGCAGTCAGTAAAGTCAGCTGACTCAGCTGTGAGCTGTCACCTCTCAGCAGCCCCAAGCTCAATGGGCTCCTGCCTGATGGCTCTTCTAGACCCTATGTCCCTTTAATCTTCGTGTACCTAACACCACACAACAGAAGCTTTTCTCTAAACTTGTCCAAACCCTCAAATTAGCTAGCCTTAAAAACAACTTTGTATAAAGTTACCTGAAATATGCATTAGAAACCTCAGTCGGAATAGTTGAGCCAGGCAAAATTGTTTAATGAGACCCTAGGACAGGTTGCCCAGAGAAGCTGTGGCTGCCCCATCCCTGGAGGGGTTCAAGGCCAGGCTGGATGGGGCTTGGAGCA
>JAOTQQ010000023.1:83344279-83367374 GCA_026546715.1 Gallinago undulata
TGGAGCAACCTGGTCTGGTGGGAGGTGTCCCTGCCCAGGGCAGGGGGGTTGGAACTGGATGATCTTTGAGGTCCCTTACACACCATTCTATGACTCTTTGTGAGGCCTTTGTTAGCAGCTTACTCTGATGCTGCAGAGATTGCTTCTTGGCACCATCCATGCATGTTCTCTGGTGACTGTACTGTACAGGCATGAAGAACAGACATGCCATAGGAGGATGTTGCGTGGGCTTTGTGGCTATGGATGGGCACACTAAAGGTGTAGCCTCGGTGAAACATATACTTAAGATTTCATGAACAGCTCATACTGCCTTGCGTAGATGAAAAGCACGTACTTTAGGAGGATTTAGACCATATTTCCATGGGTTTTTGTAAGCATGACCAGTACTGGATTACCTGTTGGATTACCTGTTGGATGTTACCCACTTAAATTGCGTATACATTTTATTCATAGTTGCTTACACAGTTTTTAACTCCATTTGAGGTCAAATCCTTAGCTAGCGTAAATTTATATTTCCATATTTAAGTTAATTGAGCTATGCTAATTTATGCTGACTAGGAGCTGGCCTTCTTGCACTTTCTGTTGTCAATTGCTGAGGCAGTTGCAAATGTTCCTATTTATGAAAAGTCCTGATAATAAGATCAATTCCTTTATACTGGGAGTTCATGTTCTCTTTGATTAGATTGAAATTACTTTGACAGAAGATGATTGTATAGACATGCTTACTGTTAGTACTCTAATTTACAAAAACAACTCTCCTCCGACAATGTAGCTTCCCATCTTCTCCAAGGAAAGATAATTTGACAAAGTCTCCTGATTATTTTTCCTGTCCAAAACTATGTAAACCTTTGGGATAGGCAAATAAGCAAATCATTCACCTGGAAAAGCACTTTTGTGATTGTCTGAGCAAGAGCAAGAGTAGCTGCATACTTCCATGGTAGAGTTGTATGATATTTAGCTCTGGTTATACTATTTGTTAGAGAAACACTTGTCCTGAAAAAGTGTCAGTGTCTGGCATTACTTTCCAGAATGGTCTACACTTTGATTTTAAGGTTTCAAATGAAGATGTATATATTCTGGCTGCTGGTGAAATGGACTGGCAGTTGGTGATGGCCACAGCTGGGGAGTGAATTAACTGTAGGACAATCTCAATTGGTGCTTTTGAGAAACGGTCCAGACAACCATTCCCTAAAATAAGACCATGCTGAAAAGGAGCAGCTTCTGGCTCCCAGTTTAGGACAAGTTTGCTCCAATATTGTCAGGGCTGAATCACTTATATAACCAAAGTATTTCTGCAGTCGGTGGATGTTAAAAATATCATATGTGCAGCATACATTTTTATTAAAGCATCAGAGGAAATATAGTTTTAAAGTGGAGGGGCTGAAGCCTCGTGAGACTTCTCTCTAGCAGCATTTCCAGCTTTACAAGATGTCTTGCGTGACACACGATTATCGTGGCATGTGCATCCCATTTTTTATAGTCTGAGACACTGGAATAAGCGCGAACACTTTTCATTACTTAAACGGATCTAAACCAAATGTTTTGAGGTTTGTCCACCCTATTTGATTACAAAGCGATCGGACATTTCCATTTGAAAATGATTTTATGGTTTGCCATGTTCTACTGGTAAACCTTTGAAGAGAGTGGATTGGTTGCACCACCATTTGGCAGAATTTGGACAGCAAAAAACGTGCCTTGGAAGCACATTTTCTTTTTATCCGTAACTTTAATGGCTTTCTGCCAGTGTAAATGAATCTGGTCTACTGCTCAACTGTCAATAAATTTCATTAGTTTAATATTTAGTATCCACCCACCACAACTGAGAAAAGGCAATGCCATAAGTTGACAAAGAATCGCTCAGGATGGCTACAAATACTTGAGAAATATCTTCAGAGCTTTCAACAATTGGACAAGAAATCCACATTCTTTAAAAATGCTTGAAGTGTACTGGCATGTGAACTGCTGAGCCGAATGGAGAGATGAAAAAGAATGAAACATTGTGCAATCACTTTGGGCAGTTTCTTTCTCCTTATTCTGGGAATGGTCTGGTTAATTAGCATGCTTTAAACACAACATTTGGCTGTCTGATATGCACAGCTGTACACTTTGTGCTCTGCTGGTGATCCAGCTACACAACATGCCACACTCCAGCTGCTTTCTGTATACTGATAGAAGCAGTATCTTTACTGCTACATTTCATTTTCTTTTTTTTTTTTTTTCATTTTACTTTTATCTTTTTTTTTTTCTTAACTTCATCATTCACAAGTCAGGAACTTGAATCATTACAGTTTAACACAAAGTGGTTTTTCCTCAGGTGAGTTTTCCAGAGATGATGCCCTGTAAACAGTAGGATACAAAAGACCCCCATGAAAAAATAACTTTGACAGTACATCCCAGCTATAGGTAAAATTGTACATCAAAGAAGATCCATGGATACGATTTTATGGAGTCTAAACAAATGATTTTATCGTAGCCAGATTTCTGTCATTGCTAAGCTTTTGAACAGTTGAAAGACTTTTGAAGTGTTCCATAAGACAGAATGTGCCCAATGTGTCCCAGCTTTGAGAGTGTAACAGATGCAGATTTTAAATCGCAGAGCCTCAGGGATCTGCTGGAGACTACATCTAACCACAGCAAAATGGTGTATCCATCCAACTTCACATGTGTTTCGTGTTCCTCAGAGGGAGATGGTGGCATGCATCAGTCAGTGTCCTCTCCTGGGTGTCCTCTCCAAGGCAGCAGGTGACCATTACCTACAACATTATTCACTCAATTAGGGTTTGTTGATACAAATTTCAAGCTACGGGAAGGAGTTTGAAAAAGGGAAACACTACAGCAACAGGGTCCAACACTAAATGTAGCAGTCTTGAGGGTGACTGTGACCTTCTTGTGAAGAAGTCATTCTCTGACTAATCATATATCATCTTTGCCACAAAATTGTTATAACAGTTCTATGAACATACCGGCAGTGTTATTAATCAAACTGTTTATATACAGAAAGCCTTTATCCACAATACATTTGTTTTCTTCTAAAAATTGTCAGCTTTCTTTCGACTGCAGTTTCTGGTATCTCAAAGGAGCACTGGCTCATTTGTCTTTTTTTCTTCTTCCAAAGAAGGGACAATTATTACAAAATCTACAACTGTAATATTAAGGTTCATATTTTATTCAAACAGTTTAAGGGAGTAAAGTCGCAATAAGTACAGTACTGTCAGAGCTAGCAGAAGTTATGAAATTTCTATCATCTAAATAGGGTAAAATTTCTTATGAAATGCTTATACAATTATATAGCTGATAGTGGATTCCCAAGAAATGTTAGTCATGCTGGACAAGGTCTATTTTCTGGAAGATGGTAGTTTTTGAATATTGTGTATGTAGGAATAATGCTTTTACAGAATCACAGAATGATGCGGGGTTGGAAGGGGCCTCTGGAGATCATCTAGTCCAACCCCCTGCCAGAGCAGGTCCACCCAGAGCAGGTAATTTTAGCGGAATTTTTTGTTACTGTGAAATACCACAGTACACACTGGAAATAACACATCGCCACACCGGACCATAATGGCAGCTTATAGAAAGTCTTTAGCTGGATTGAAAATATATTTTCAAGGCTCAAGATGGCCCCCTCTCTATGTCTCATCACCTGCATGTGTCCGGGTGCCACTCAGGCATAGGGAGAAGTTGCAGTGGATTCCCGAGCTTGCCAGGGTGCTGTGGCCCTGGGGTAGGCTGGGGAAGGCCCAGAGCATGGCTCCAGGAGGAAACTCCAAGGACTCACTGGGGTCGAGAGGGACCAGCTAGCATGGAGGATTGCAAAGATAAAAGAGCTTGACTGGTCAAGGGACTGGAGCATCTTTCTTATTAGGAAAGACTGAGTGACATGGGGCTGACTTGGAGTGGAGTGACCTCCAGTGACCTGGAGAAGAGAAGACTGATAGAGGATCTCATCAACAATTATCTAAAGTGTGGGTGTCAAGAGGATGGGGTCAGGATCTTCTCAGTGGTGCCTGGTGACAGGACAAGGGGCAATGGACACAAACTTGAACATAAGAAGTTCCATCTGAACACGAGGAGGAACTTCTTTCCTCTGAGGGTGGCAGGGCCCTGGCAGAGGCTGCCCAGAGAGGTGGTGGAGTCTCCTTCTCTGGAGACATTCCAAACCCACCTGGACACATTTGTGTGGGACCTGCTCTGGGTGACCCTGCTCTGGCAGGGGGTTGGAGGAGATGATCTCCAGAGGTCCCTGCCAGCCCCTGCCACTCTGTGATTTATCTGCTCAGCCTTGGTCCAAGAAAACAGGTTTTTGTGTACAATCTAGAGGGATAAAACTGGAGAAGAAAGGTCGGACTGTTTTTGTCCTCTTGCTCCTAAGAGGAAACCTTTTAATGTAGTTATAAATGTCAGCTTTCTGGGCCAAGCAATAACTTACTATATCATCATAACCAAGGGGCATTAAGAAAATTCGTGAGGGAAGGCTGGGACTCAGCCATACATATACGCATCAGCTCATATATAAATTCCTTAGACTTCCTTAATGACAATTTATTTATACTTCAAACTGGAAGTATGAGATTTATGACTTTCAAGCACTGGTTAGCTAGAGCATATAGCAGCCTGCGTGCTTCCCTAAACTGGTTGAGCACAGCGTTTCCACCCCCTCTCTCTGTCCTTTCAGATTTTGGATCCTCCTGAGGTTCATGTTATAAGGATGGATGCTGGCATGTGGCACTGAAATAAGAACCACAGCTCATTTCTCTATGGCAACCAAACATCTGTCTGATGCAATAAAAAAACCTTCACTCATGATCTGGGACGGCTTTTAATTGAAGATCAGAAGTTAAAAGCCTGTGTGTTCCTTTTTTGAATTCCCTGTTCCCGCCTATTTAGACGTAAGCACAGTAGTGAATCCTGGCAGAGTGCTGAAATACAGCAATTAGTCACACTGGTGATTAGCCTGAAAAAAATAGTGATGAGTAGGAGTTGTTCATGCCTGGAATGGCTTCTGAATGTGCCGGCCTTATGGAAGCTACAAGCCATTTTGACCTTTAATGACCACCACCATGCGTTAGCTGCTGATGGGAAGGATTGTGTGCACCTGGGAAAATCAGGAGGAAAGAAGGGTTGTACCCTGCTAGCTGCTGAACACCAAAAGCCTCTGCAGTGTATGAATTTCAAAACAGGAATTAGGCCCCTGGAAAAATCTGAGTCCCTTTAAAATCAGTGGAGGATGAAGGCTGCCCACCCCTTGGAGGCTTTTTTGGACCCTGATGGGACACAGCACGCTTCTGTGCTAGAGGAGGGAGAAAAGGCATAGGTGAGCAGCTGAGGAGAAGCAGCAGGAGCTGCTGATGACCTTGAACTGAGGTGCCCGTTCTTCTGTATGCAACCAGAGATACTGATTCTTCTCTGCTGATGCCCTACCCTGGCCCTTCTGAGTCGCCCCTGTGCCCCGCTGTCCACAGCTGTACAGGTTGATCATTGAGTTGCCTCTTTGAGGTCCTTTCACAGCAGAAATACAGGGCCGAAAATTATACTACTGTGTCAAAGCATCCCCGTGGTCTCCTTTCCAAAAAAACAAACCCCAAACCAAAACAAAAACCAAAGGAGAAATAGGGGAAACCAAAAGATAGATGTTCTGTTCCAAATTAATTGTACATTCACTCACAGGGCAGAGAGCATGGGGAGAGGAAGAGGAAGGGGGGTGTCGTATTCTATTTCAATCATTATTTTTGCTTATCCTTTATTCTACAACCAGAAAGAGGTTGCTTTTACAACCACTAACTTTCTCCTCCTAAACAGAGTCTAAAATCAGTTTGTTGTCATGCAGAACTCATTTCCTCTGCTAAGTGCACTGTCAGAGGATAATGAGTTGTTGTTTCCATATCACATCAGAAGTACGAGGTCTTTCAGTCCTGTCTGGTAAAGTACTGTTTGCTTGCATAAATAAGATCTTAAAATCCATGGTGTTTCCACGTAGGTGTCCTAAATGATAGAAGGGGGGTAGAAATAGGCCCACTGAAAGCCATCAAGGATCCATCTCAGCCCTTTCCTGAAGCAAAGGGTTATTCCAAGTTCCCCACCGAGTCACCACCGACTATTAAACCGTAACAGTGCACACTAAAAACATTACACAGCTCCTGCAAAACCACTTACTGAAGTTGCAGACCATGGAAACGTCCTTGACTCTCCCGCCTGGCTGCTGCAGAGGGCCTTCCGTGGAGAGGTCAGGTTCTACGCGTCCCTAGATGTCTGCTTAAGTCCTCCAGCTCCCTTCTCTTCACGCCTGGAGGCTTGCCGTAGCCTTTAGGTAGACCCAACTTTTAATTTTACTTTTTTAAGAGTCACTTCCCTCGCTCACTTGGACAGCTGTTTGTGAAGCAGGAAGAAGAAAATTTTACAGGTTAATGAATTCTCGAAAAAAACCCCACGCACCTACTTCCTGAAGATTAATAATAAATAAAGGCTCCCAAGAAATCTGATTGCTATAATGTTGTTTTACTTTGGCTCTAATGGGACTCTGGTGAAACGTTAGGAAATCTTTTCCTTTGTTGTCCTTTCAGTGTGACGGTTAATCAGAAAAGACTAGCTGTCCCTCCTTCCTCTCCCTCAGGAACAATCTGACTTTCGTTACCTAATTTTTAATTACTGTGCCAAAATAACACCATAGCCAGACCAAGCCTGGGATTTTTCAGGTACATACACCACTGTTCATGAAAACATTTGGAAGTTTCTCTCTGTGTTTATGCAATCTACATTTGAAAATGTCATCCTACACAACCTTTGAACTTCTCTCACATAACTCAGAGTGATCAAAAAAATGTGGGTGATCTTTGAGCTCCTTAATTCTTATGGACAGTCTGTACAGAAAGTTACGAGGTCCATACCAACCAAAATAGATTCTCTGGACTGGTCTAAGTATTAATCATTATAAACTAGACCTGAAAATACCTGTTTCACATAGGTTATTAGCTATATAGGTCTTCAAGCAGGACACCTGATGTTTGCAATGATGTAATGACTTGGAAGTACCCGTCTGGTCAAAGGCATCGACACTGATTGAAGCTCTTCTTACTTCCAGTTTTGATGCCAAACCCATCTTTCATCCCTCTTTCAATATATCGTGTGTGAACTGAGGAAACACTTCTCTCTTGCTCTTTGTATCTAAATGCTGGAAAGTAAAAGTCAAAGAAATGTTTCTTAACTATAGCTTTCAGCTGTATAATGAGCCCAGAGAACGGTGACATTTGGGGGATTATTTGAAATTTCCTGTCAGAATATTTCAAGGGCTTTGATTATGGTGAGTTTATTCAGTGGTAAAATCTTAATTTTCTGGCTCATATTGGGAAAAAAGTCAGGCAAAAACCTGGTCTCACTGATTTTACTGAGAGCAGGTCTCCACCCCTGAGCTCACCCATAACAAGTGTGAAGGCTGAGCTTTTCAGAGAAAGGGGTTCAAGAGCTCAGGACGAAACTATACCCCAGCCAAGACTGAAAGAGGATCCACCCCCCTCCTTTCCTTCCTTCTGCCCCCATTTCTTTCATTGTTTAAGAAGAACCAAAGCCTCTGCAGCTCTTAGAATCATAGAATCATCTAGGTTGGAAGGAACCATTAAGATAATCGACTCCAACCATCAACCTAACACCGCCAAAACCACCACTAAACCATGTCCTTCAGCACCACATCCACTTGTCTTTTAAATGCCTCCAGGGGTGGCAATTCCACCACTTCTCCCTAAATTTGCTGGAAAATTGTTGCAGTAGTCCAATCTGGAGACAGGCATGTGATTTGGCTGAAAACAGACATTTCCTGACATTATTAACATCGATAATAAGCTTTAACAGTGCTTTCTGGCTGTGTGTTATCTTGGCAATTGGAGTCATTTGCCTTTAAATTCAAACTGTTACTGCCTCCCAAACAACCACACTTTTCCTATATTTGGCTTGAAATTGAAATAGCTTCTTTTTTGTGCTGATATTTATTTCTGTCAGGCGTTGGCACGCGTGACCAAAATTGAATCCGTTGATGAGCTATACAAGAACAGAAAAGGAGGTTGGCATAACTTTGCCATTTTAGGCACATGGCTGCTTTGTGGATCTGGGTTTTTAAAATAAGAGGAGCGTGTGTTTATTTGGGGCTGTGGGAGATCAGTCCAAAATGAATGAATGGAATGAGTTTGGTGTTTTGCAATCTGTTGCCTCTGAGAGGCAGGTAAGTGTAGTGACAAGAGGTTCCAAATGGTGTGGTAGCAGCTATTTGCACGTGGGCTGGTTCCTGGAGGGACTGTACCCATACTTCGAGCTGTTCCTCTCATGTATCCCAGCCTGAAGCCCAGTAAGGAGTGGACTAAACCATTAGAGAAGACCATATTGCAGCCGCCTTCTCAGAGGAAAGGAAAAAAGAGAAAAGGAAAAAAATGAAATAGGAGTGAATTAATGCCACTAAAGTGAGCAAGTTGAATTTCTGCACAGGGTCAGAAAGGCCGGTGGAAAAGACTCCTTAAGGAAGCCTCAGTAAGGTCACGTGGAGCCACTTCCAGCCATTAGTGCCAGTAGTGATCCCAGTGGTCTCCTGTTGGTCTGATGGTCAAAGCATGACTGCACCATCCCCTTCGCAGCTGAAGAGCCATATTGTGGGTGTGTATCTTCCTTTAACAATGCCTCCCTGGTGTGTATAACTATATAATCTGTAAATTGAATGCTCTAATCAATTGTGGCAAAATATTCTAGCATTCTTCTGCTATTCAACAGTTTAGCACTCATTTTCCAGGTTTTGGAGTTCACGATTTAAGTAAGAACTCAGTTTGCTAAGATAGCCATAGATAAAGTACACAGGATAGCCAACCTTTTAAAACAGTAATGAGTTGCAAACTTCTCCTTCTTTTATCAGTTAGGGTGAATATACACAAATACAGTTTCCCTTATTGTAAGGAGTATAAATTTTGTAAAGTGGGAAATAAGCCTTAGAAACAAATCTTAACATTTGTAACCTCAGTGGGTGAACATTGATTTAGTAAGGAGCATAAAACTGGGAAGGCAGATGTATAAGTGAGGTTTTTCTTCTTCTTCCTAGAAGAAGGCCATTCCAGAAAAAAGGAATGGCCATCATTTAGTTCATAAAAGGATTCTGAAACATATTAACATAATTAGGGGTACAATGCCGAGGCCAAACTTTGTTAGCTGCACTAGTGCCACCACAGCAAATTCAGTTTGATTTTTACCAGAAGAGATTCTCAGTAATGTAATGCCAAGTACAAATGGAAAATACATTTTCCCCCATTTAAAAAAAAAAAAAATCATTCCAAATATTTTGATGGTGTCATGACAAAAGCAGCTGCAGTCTAAAACTTTGCATGTAAATAGTCTTAATGAGGGGAAGTGCCTTTAACAGATGGGGAGTTGCAAAATTTTTAAGAAAAAATCCTGGGCAAATTTCGTAGGCATCTGCTAAGAATTTAGCGATAGAATGAATAGATCCACCCTTTTTGTGATATGGGGGGGACAAAGATTACTGTCCTCTCCCTCGGCCTCACAGTTTTCTGATTTCTACTATAGGAGAAGGTAACTGTAGGGAGCAGACTATTAGCAACACGTTGAAACAGGTACTGACTTGTTGAAACCTTCAGGAGTTGCTATGATGTATCTAGCCTTTCTTCTAGGGAAGTAAAGGGCCCCATTTACATCAAAAGAAGCAATTAAAATATCAGGATATGCAAGTTCATCTATAAGATGAAATTATTTGGTAACAAATAAGCCAAAATGGACATACTTAGGTTTATAAATACAGTGATGCTGGAGAAATATTTCTGCCATGTCTACTACGAATGCATTGGCCTCACCCTCAGGGTTTGGTGGCCTTTTGTGTTTCCAGAAGGCCTTTGAGTGTCTCCTGGAGTGGATGAACATATCGCCTGCAGTCAAGAGAAATTCTTCTAATGGAGTCTCCAGATGGCAATGTCTGAGTTTGGGGGGAGAATTTTTTTCCCCACAATATACCTCTTGCTGGTTCCTAGGCAGACATTGTTCTGTGTGATGCCAGGAAACCCAAGCCACATTTCACCCACACCTTCCAGAAGCATGGCATACTTAGGTCTGGTAATTATTAAATGGTTTGACATCATCAATGACTTCTTTTCCATCTCATCAAGCCTACGTTAGATGTCTGGTGACATTTCCACCCGGCTTCATGTGAAGACTGGGTTCTTACATTTGGTGCCTTATTGGACGCACTTAGGAGAGGAGAACCCTCTCTCCTGCTCTGCCCAGCTCTGTGTCGTGAAATGTCTTTGGTAGTTCAGGGTACCATCCACCGTGCATTTGTTGGCACGTTGCTGCCCTCGAACAGCAGAATCTGGTCGCTGCAAAGCAGGGGTCCTATGGTAAGGAGAACGTGCTCATTAAGGCTGAAGTTATTAAGGGAACACAGTGACTTTACCAGGTACTGCCTACGAGCTGACCTGTGACAGCTCTTCATGTGTGCGTTCATAACCGGTGAACGCTCACATTATTTAGATTTTTATATTAACTAATACCTCAACAGAAACTCTTTTTATTAACAAAGCCAAGAACACCAACACAAAGATTAGGTAAAGGCCTTCTTCCATGTGTCATTCACGTACAGCTGAGCTATGACACTGAGGTATTTGTTTCAATATATTGAAACCAGTTTTTGTCCTCATAGGATAATTTTAAGTGAGAAATATTTGCAGAACGTATTTAATTTGCCAGCACAATCGATGCATTCAGCAGGGCAATTCGATTTCGTTACGATGCCTCCAAGACAACACCACACTTGGCTCGCACATAATATACAAAAGCAATGAAATCAACTGCTAGAAATTCTTTTAAGTATTGAAAAATGGCATGTCAAAATAAAATAAAAAAAAAAAAAAGCAACCAATTCCAGCTCATATATGACTTTTCTTATGTTTCTTTCTTTTATAGTGCTTTGTAATCCACAAGAATTTTCCTCTCTGGGGGCATCAACAGCTCTCACCTGTGGATTACTGGGCTATGAAGAGCTGATATCATCTGGCTTACTGCATTTATTCCTGCTTTACAATAAAGAAAATATGTACAAGCAAGGTCAAATCCTTGTTTAGCTATAACCATTTGAGATTTAAAGCAAACCCCGATCTTTCATGTGTGTGACTGGAATGAATTTGGTCCACATTATTTAAATCAGCCAAAAAGAGAAGGTACTTACTGGGTTCCATGTTTTAGGCCAATTCTTTTTTCTTCCACAAGGCTTATGGGGAATATAGAAGAATGAAAATAGAAACAAATTTAGATTAGGCTGGTCCTTGGAGTTTTATTCGCTTTCATTTTAGGATTTGCAGAGTCCAACTTCTGTTGCTGGTAATCCCTTAATATGGTTGCCTTTGCTGGTTTTAAATTGATGACTCAATACTGATAGCACTCTAAGGCAGTGAAAGATCAATACACGTGGGTCTTTTTCACTGCCCTCCATTACTTTTTGTGATTTATTTCTCTCTTAGCTAGCCTATGACTAAACCCCTTGTATCGAGTTTATTGCATGTCTACTTTGGCAGCTAAATAATTGAGAACTTGGCTAAAGAAGGAGAAATAAAACTTGAAAGTATGTTATCTATAAGCTTCTCTTGGTTTGAAGCCCTTTTGAGCTGCTGCAAACTTCTTTGGAATCAATCATTTTACCTTGGTTAAAATATTATGGAAGTTAAGACTTTCAGCCTGACTGAAGAAAACTTTACTCGGGGACATTTCTGGGTCTTTTTGTGACACACCAACAAGAACGACATGGCAGAAGCTGGTAGCTGACTGGTGATGATGGTCATCAAATCCCAGCTACGAAGAGCAAGATGTGTTCAGTGTGGAATATGGTGTTTGTGGTCTACTAACAGTGTCTAAATCGAAATACACCCGTGGAGGGTTGGGTACCCAGGACTCATTCCTTCTGCACAAATAAATCATACCACTACGCTTCTTAGCAGTAAATATTCCAGAGTGGGATGGGTCAGAGTAGCATAAACATTAACTCTAACGTCTAATTGGCATTTATTATGATTGCATGCTGAAGTGACAAAGACATTTGCAATGAGAGATGGCACTACGCAGAGCAATGCCAGCCCACCGTTTAAAAATAAGTTTTTAGCTTAGTTAAAGAAGATATTTACATTAGGTTTTGCTGCTTTGAAGAGTTTAAAGTCTAATAGTGTGTTTCTTTGGACAAAGATGATGACAACAGATCTATACCAGTGAAGAAAAGTGACTGTTAAAACATAACTTTTTTTGCCAAAGCGCTGAGGGAGGGGGAAAGCTGAGAAATGTGTGGGTCTTGTCCAGACCTCAGTGGGCACAGAATTGGGGCAATACTGAGCTATCTGGGAAATAAGGAAGGGTTAAGGCACTATCAGCTTCCCAAGATTAAAGGCTCTGGAGCACCAGTCCCAGAGACAGAGAAAACTCATCTCTTTGTCCAAACTGGCGGCTGCTGAGTTTCTCTTCCCGTGTCCCAGTAACTGATCCCGCTGTGATGTCAGTTAAACTTCTCTCCAGTTTTAACAACTTGTGGTTTTTGTTGTTTTTGTTTTTTTTTTTTTTTTCTAAAGAGAAAAGCTATAAAGAGCTGTTGACACCTCAGGGATATCTCTGGAAAACTTTGTGTTTTGAAACAATTTTGCAGACGCAGTATTCGAAAGGCTTTGGTCTTCTCCACATGATTTCTTCATTTTATTTACAAGGCAGATGCCTGTGCAGAAACACGATCATGTTTCAGCATGTCTTTATTATTATTATTATTATTATTATTATTTCTTATTTGAAATTCTCACTTTCCAGCCAACTCCACAGCCGTTACATGAGTGACTCTGCTGTGTCACCAACTGCAGCCCCTCTCTAATGTGTTTATAACACCTTCACTGAATTTATTTTTTAATAGATATGCCTGGTAGACAGAGGGCTACAATTTTTATTTATCATGGTACGTATATCAGTAGAATGCTAGCGTGGTTATAGTTGTATCAGTATGAAGTACGCCTCGGTCTGTAAAGCAATGAAATATACTGATTTAACAACAGCTATAACACTACCAAATTATACTCTTTTAACACTATTGGTGGGGTTGGTGAGACAGCACTGCAAAAGAGGTTACAGAGGTTGCACTGGCTGATGAAGGGAAATTCGTTCAGAGGATTTTGGTTTTTCTTTTCCATTACTGTAAGACAATAGCAGTTTTTCAATGGGAAGAACATTTCCCACGTGGTCTAAGCACGACCACAAGAAGAGGGATCAGGGGATGGTCCACAGGAGAGGAGGCAGTAGTGCAGTGGGAGAGAAAAGACTCATCTCCTCAGATCCTGGTCCTACCCTGTGCCTTATCTCATGCCAGCTTGAGCCTTCGTGGTTGAGCAGTGACGAGGATTAGGACACTCACTGGGCTGGGTAAAAACTGCCCCTTCTGTCCCCAGTATTAATTTTCAGCCACTTTGGTTCCCTAATGGAGATCAGGAGGAGCTGGTGAAGACTACTCTGGGGAGTAGTTGCTAGTTCAACCTGTGCCTCTAGCCATGGCTCAACCCTTCATCTGGCAGGTTCCTCAGCGAAGGCAAAAACCCCCAATTCTGTCAATGGAATTTCTGAAACTTCAGCAAATGTCATGTATTTTCTTCTGTAATTCAGAAGAATTCTTTGCAAAGGTGATGGTATGGTCACAGGAGCTCATAACTCATAATTGTCATGAGTAAAAAGAAGGAAAAAAAAAAAGTACGAATAGGGTTTGCTTTTCAGAAAATTAAAAGATCAAAAATGAAAACGAGGGAATATGAAATCTTCAAATGAAAGTAGCTTGCATGGCTTTCTAGGGGCTCGGGTGGTCAGCACACATATCAGTTCTTTGTACAGGCTTCGGTAGAGCAGAAAGCCCCACGTGAGGTGTCATGCACTTGGAGCTGTCAAAGCTTTAACAGCAATTCATTTTGCCAATATTTAGAACAACAGCCCCCCTACCACTACTGCATACACTAGGAACAAATGAAATAACAAATGACAATTTTCTAAGCTGCTTTTTGTTCGTTTGTTTGTTTTTTAAAGGAAGATGATGACATACTTCAAATTCTGACCTGCACCCTGGTTTTCTCCAGCTGAGGGCGAGAAGACAACTTTGATTCTGCGAGGTTGGTTGAGTTGGCTGCTCTCTTGCAAACTTGCAGCAAGGTTTTTCTGAGGAGCTGTTAATCCTCAAACCTAGGCGAAGAGCAGAAAGAAAGAAAGAGGTGTAGGCCTCTTTCTGCTTTAAAATGCCTAATTGTAAAAAAACACCCCACGTTTCCAAGGTCTAACCCATCTTCTCTTTACTCGATTTTGTGAGTAGCAAATTGTTCTGTGCAAAGGACTGCAATTTTTCCTAACCTTTGGGACTGTAACCAAATACAAATAACGAGGGAGAAGAGAAGTTTACAAGCATTTCTCCTGACACGAAAATAAACAATTTGAATGCTCCTCTAGGACATTACTTATGTCACTGTTGGTTAGTCATATTTCTGTAATAAATGCCTTGAAAATACTACACTTGCTTATTAGTGCCAGGGAAAATATTCTGATTTTTTTCTGGTTTTCCATTTCTCTTTGGCGTACGATCTACAAACCTCCTATTCTCCTAACTTAAACAAATAAACAGCAGTTTGCTCTTTGCAAAACCATTCATTAAAAAAAAAAAGTACTAATGTACTGGTGTTTTCAGTTATAACATCTATCTTGTAGTAAATTAAATGTTTGTCGAGTGCACTCACAAACAAAACTTATAATTACATCTTTTATTTTTTAATTTACATATTTAAGTCAGTCAAACTGTTGTATTATAATTCCTGAATTCAGCAACATTTTCATGCCATAGATTTATCACAGCCACAAGTGCAGAAGAATTACTCCTTTTAAGAGTTTGAATGATATAAACAACTCAAAAGAGACTGCTCTTGGGGCTTTTTTCGGAAGATGTTTATTTCTTTTCTTAAAAGCAAATGATTATTCATTTATCTAAAATTATAACGTTCTTGAAAAAACAAAATTCAAATTATTCTTGCACTGGGTAGATAAATATTTTAAATCCATTTAGTAGGGTCAATATGTACATATATATATTCATATCTGTTTATGTCTTCAGTTGTGAGGCTGCTTCCCTACTAATCACATGTAGTCTTCAAAGAGACCCAGCCTCCCCAAAGCACACCCTGAAACCATCTCACCAAAGCAACTACTAAGCCCCAGCCAAAATTCCCCCTGGAAGGAGGGCTCGGTCACCCCTCCGTGCTCCCTCATGCTGTAGGTTTTTGGGTGACGAAGCCACCCTCTTGCCATGGGTACAAGTTGGGACCTTGACCCAGCGGCTGTAGAGCATGCCCCATTTGACCCACAGGAGGCCTTTGTGAGGACAGTGAGGCCTCAACATCTCACAGCACGTGCATTTTCATGGAAAAAAAATACAGTAAAGGTATTTCTCTCTCTAGCCACTCTTCTGAATGTTTGCATTGGCAAATGGGGTTCGGTGTCCATTTACATTGATGAGCAGGATTGCATCAAGGAAAATCCTGCTTCCTGCCTCTCCGTGGAAAAAATCCACAGGATCCCAGATACTGTCAAGCAGCTGGAGAAAGGAGAGAAGAGCATATAATGAGATGAGTAAGTGTGTTAAACCGCTGTGCTGCCAGCAGTTGCTACGTCTGGCCTCCCAAGTGAGCTCTCGATATACACCTTGGCTGTCTCCTGACTCCGTGCTGGCCTGAGACTTGAGTACACACCAGTCCCAAGTGCCCTGGTTTCCTCCGAAATTAAAGCCCTGCGACAGAGAGGAGCCTTATTAAGCACCCAGCTTGGCCTCCGTCTGGACAATTGGAGGCAACCTGGTCCATGGGATCTGTCATGATGCACAGCTGGAGGTTAGTTTGGGACTTTTTTGTTTTGTTTTTCTAAAAGAAAGAGGTTGAGAAATGCTCAATTCTCATCTAACACAAATCAGTGTGTCTTCACTGCTTCTGATGGGGCTCATCTGATTCAGTTTAGCTATGGATCAGGAGTATTCTTTAGTTGCTGTGAAGACAACTTCTGCAGAATCTCTGTATCAAGATGGATACTGCATCTCTGTATCTGGTGGCAACTTATCATATAAACATGGATCACCCCTTACCACCAGACATAATAAGCCCCATCCCATGGGTGGCTATTGATAGAGGCAACAAATACCATGGCCCTGACTTGGATTTCACAAAGAGCCTTTGATATAACTGTAAATGACATAGAAATATATTGTCCTTTAAGAAGCAACTAACATCAACTTTAAATTCAAGAGTATAACATGATGGGGAAAGGCACCAATTTTACTCTTTTACTCTTTCAGCAGTAGAATGAACCCACACTGTCCATCCAGTGTGTCTGATGTGTCCTCATGTGTCTTCTGTATCAGGATGAGCTCAGTGCATTCCAGTAGCACCCAAGCTGTTTTGTCTAAGAAATCTCATGGTGTTGTTGGCAGTACCTTTAGTTTCAGTTTACAAATCTCTAGATTAGTAATAATTGTTATTAATAATTATTATTATTATCATCTCTGGCTATTATCATCAAAAGTAATAATTGATGATTTTCTGGCTGTTATTTTTAAATAGAGTGTTGTGTTGCTATCCTAAGAACTCTGATAAACACCAGCTTCATGCTCTAATAAAAATCATCCTACCTCACTCTAAACTGGTATGTCAATAAGAAGGAATATTACATTAATATTTTGCAACTTGTTGCTATATGTTCATGTTTTCAGTAGTATACTTGGAAGGTATTTTGTATATAGAGGTCCCCATGACCTCTGACAAGTGTAAAAATATTAGCAGCTTTGAGAAATTAAGAAAATATTTTTCTTTTTTTTTTTCTTCACTGAGCACTGAGGAGAGACCTCAATGATTTTGTAAGAAATGGTTAAATTTTGAGTCCATCACCCTGATTTCTTCAAGCCCCTCTCCATGTTCGTATAACGGTTCCTTTAACCCATTCTCCACGTTCACATCACAGTGTTTGATACGCCTGATTCACTTCTGAGACTTAGTTCCCCTCTAGAGAAACTGTGACATCAATTCTTAGTAAAAAAAGAGAAGGACCATAGCTAGAACCTACTGAAAATAACGCAAAAAAGGAAGTCATAAATTAGCTGTGATTATTACAAGATTTAACTAAGATTTTTAAAATGCGTACTAATAGGGGAAAGATGCTGGTGCTGCTGTTTAAGTTACAAAGAAATCAACACTGGTTGCCAGTTAAATAACAGTGAACAATATAACATTAATAAATAACATCCTACAAAATGAACACGTTTATTACCACCGCTCACGGGTCTCTCTGAACTATGCACCTCTCAGCCCAGGCAAGAAATATAGATTATTTTAACCATCCTACATGTGCAGAATGTGGCAGAATACGGGCATTTGTATAATCACTCTATCAATTTTTTCATGATCTGTGAAATGAAAAAGCAGTTGTTGGTGCTCAAAAAAAAAAAATGCTGGGAATGCTGTGCATAGCCCTTGCTTTGCATTTTATATGAAGATCTGTGCATAGTACTTTAAAAATCCACTCTCAAAACAACCTCAACAGCAACAACAAAAAGAAAGAATGTAAGGAGACTGATCTGTTTATTTCTTGCATTTGTTATAATCTTCTGTCTGAGCTTCTGAGCCTGCTGCTATTTTAGTTTAGTTTGTGTTCCAAAAAGTCCTGCTGGCTTTTTTTTTTTTTTTTTCTCTCCCACTACCTGGATGAAATTTGAACATAAAAGTTAAAATACCAAGAAAAAAGCAGCTGTGTAAATTTCCCAGAATTTGCTTTGAAAAGCTCCTATTGTGGAAATATAAGCTTCTTCTTGCCTTTTTTTTTTTTTTTTTTTCTTTTAAATAGTGCACTAATTTTGTGCCATTTCACCATGGCAAAAAGGACAATGTTTTATACTTATGATCTAAACCTTCCATATCTGTTGTGGAAAAGATCATTTACACCAAGCCAGAGAAAAACTTTGAGGAGAAAATATAATGAAACTGTTCCACCTGGTTTAGCAACACCCTTAAATTTTGTGGAAACCAACTGGAAAGCAAGGTCTGAGGCAAGCAAAATCCCCGGGAAGGCAGCGGGGGCTGGCTGTTGCTCCAGTAGGTCAGTGAGACCCCAAGGGTTCCTTACACGGCTGTGGATGAGATAAAATCAGATTTTTAGCCCTCTGTAGAGGTATTGAGCTGCCGAAGTTATCTCCCTTTGGCTGCCAGGGTGGAATCTCTTGAGCTTTAACTCATGGATATAAAATATCTACTGCTTTACCGAAAACTGGAAGGGGAATGAAAAGGACCAAGTCTGGCCTTTTATGATTGTAAACTCTCTTTCTCCACTCCTGATTAGAGTAAAGAGCACGGGCAGGAAGACAATACCTCCCCAAAGTGTGACACCCCCAAGCAGGTGACCGTGGGACGTGACATGGCGCCCTGCCCGTGGCAGGTCGTGGTGGCACCCATTGGTCCTAGCAGAAATCATTGTCTCCACGTGTCTAGACACAGTTTTTTTTTGAAAGAAGTTACTCTTCAAAAGATCTTTGTAGGAGTAAAACATTCTGATGGAAACACCCCAAATTTCAGTCTTTGTGACTGCCTATAAGCAGTAAGGAAAGAGGCACCATTTTATATCTGCTGTAAATACAACTTTACAACACCTTCCTGTTTTCTCATATAATTACAGACTCGTAACTCTTATTCAGCACCACCAAATCTTTTCCTTTAAGATTTCCTGTACTGGTTGCTTGTAAACCAGTCCTTTTCTTGCCATTCCTGCTCAGGGGAATCACGTACTTCCAGCTCTTCTATTTCTTGGTGACTCAGTGCACGACCAGCCGATGGTATACTTTTATAAAGAAGTGATTTACAAGTTCAAAACAGGAGTTTTCCTAGCTTTGGATTTAAGGACATCCCCGTGCTTTATTCCCATGTTAGTTTTCACCTCCCTCAAATTTTGTATGCACCCTCCAGAAGGAGAGAGTTGTGTTCTGGGCATCACCTGGGATTTTTCCGGAGCCCAGAGGTGGCTGGAGGAGAGGACCTGTTTTGAAAAACAGTGATTGCTACAGCCCGACAGCCAATTGCCTGGGAATCTGGTTCTGGTGGGGTACAAAAGCTTTCAGGTCTCTGAGCCACAGGCTGAAGAAATCCCAAGACAACATATACTGTGAATAAACAGTTCTTTCCTGCATCATTAATAAAATCCTTTATTATGGCAGTAGTTTTGCCCCAGGACCAGTAAGTAGGGGAAAACAGGCAGCCTGCTGAAGAACTTGAAAATTCAATTCAAATTTATTGCACTGTTTTTATAATAGTAATTAATAGTCAGATGCTGAGAATGCTGCAGCAGCAAGGTGTTGCTCAGACACAGCACTTTCTGTAGCGTCTATCGCAGTTACCTCCTCAACTCTGGGCAAAAAGGAGAGGGATAATTGGAGCAATAAAAAGCTATGAACCACAGCAGGATATTTAAATACTCTGAAGAACATCAAGGACGTGGGTGCAGTTGATGCCTACGAGGCCTGAGATATCTGCGGCCTGCACTGGCAAGGTCCTCTGCGAGTTTTCTGCTTGGGGACGGGGAATAGAGACCAATATGAGGACAGAGAGGGGATGCTGTAGATGAGACAAATCACTAAATGATAAAGAAGCCCACAGAGTGGATGAAGCAGAAAAACTTTTCCCAGGCAAACGATTAACCTGCCTCTGGATGCTGAGCTGGCTGGAGCCACAGCACTTGAGCAATCAGCCCCAGGGTTAATTGGTGAAGTGATAAATTGGGAACATCAGGGAGATTAAGCAGGGATGGAACCCCATCTTGGCTCTGGTGCTCTCTCTCAAGCCACAAAGAAATATAAGAAGGGTTTTGAGCTGAGGGATGGATCAAGCGTTTCATTGAGCGTTAAAGTGACCGGCTTCTCCGGTAGGGAAGCAGCAATCACCATTGGAGTGGAAAAGTGGGAGGAGGAGTGGATGAGTTGTCCCCTCTGCCAAAGGAGGGGCTCCGGGTTTTTACGGGAGTGGAACTGAACATTAAAGCAACTTTGAGACATCCAGCTTTGGATGCCATAAATATTGAAGTAACAGTGAGATGAAGACACATAATGCCTTGACTCTGAAACCAGTGGAAACTTAAAGACCAGACATAACGTGGGCCAACGCTGAGCCTGAAGAATATTTTATCTTAGGCCGAGTGAGGACACGTTAAGATTGGTTCGGCAGGAAGATTTCAATGGGATGAGGAGCAAATGAAGCTGAAGGGTGGCACGACAGTATTTTAATGCATACCCTGTACATCCCCCGCATAAGATTTGAGTTTGGTGTTGGCCGGGCTTTTATAAGGCTGTAAATTTCTTAATTGGCACTTTCACTAAGTTTCATTTGCTCGTAAAGGAGTGCATTTAGACCTGGACTTCCCAGTGCGAATCCCTTCCCGGCAGCCCCACGGCGGAGCTAGCAGCAACCTCAGAGTGGGTCGGCAGGAACATTTTAAAGGTATCACCTGAGTGGAGGTTTTTCAGACAAAACAGCCCCTTTCTCCACACCCCCCCTCCCCTCTCCTATGGAAAATGCATTAAGGTCTCTGGTCCTGAGATGTGCTGCTGTGTCTGCTGACCCCTGAAAGCAATTAAATTTGAGCAGATTTTGCTCAGCACTCCAGCACCCAAAGTGCTAAGGGGTAGTTTGGCTCCATATATCCACGTCTTATTGAAGGCACAGAGGTGTCCAAGGGCTACAGGTCCCATCTGCCTCATTGCAGGCACCATCCAGGGACCTTCTCAGTTGGACCCAGAGCTGGTTTTCTCTCTGGTGACAGTGATGTGACTTTGCCTCTAGGGCAGAGGGAGGACCTCTGGGTATAGCCAGACTCAGCCTAACGTTCCAGGTCTCTTCAGAGAGGGTGAGAGAGGTTCCTGCAATGAGCCTCACGGCTCCCCCCACATCCCAGCTCTCTTCAATCCCATAGGGAAGCTCTCAGGGAGACAAGATAAGCAATGGATTTCCATTTCCAGTGTTGCAGGGAAGGGGCCTCCCCAGTTTGGACCCCAGTGGCGGTGTGCTCTTTCAGCCCTTGCTACCAGCAAAGGCTCCAACTGGCCCAAATTTCATCCTTCAACGGAAAGATCCCTATAAGTTAAGTTTTGTTTAAAACGTATATTTTAACACAACGCATATGCTTTCAATTTTTATAAAAATGTATTGGCATATTTGTTCTATTTTACTTGCTTCATGGCTCTCTTCAAGTCAAAGCTTTCTTTTTCCAGAGGAAGGAAAGCTGCTCATATCATCATCTGCTTTAGGCTAGAGCCGTTGACTTCTTTTTTTTTTTTTTTTTAAATTTTATTTTTTATATCTTGTCTCACTGACTCTTTGTGGGTGTGTGCAAATTTCATTTTCTAACGCAGTAGTCCTGATGTGCCCTCATCTCCCTGCTCTGAAATTCATCTGCTCTGCTCCTCTGAGCTTTTTGCTGCTTTCGTATGCATCGCTTTTAAATAGTCTTTTCTTCCATTCCCTTTCTTTTGGCCGCCTTTTCGGAGCGATTGATCCCCCCGGTTTTGATCGCTAGCATTTATGACCGGTCATTTTCTGGAAGAAGGAGGAGAGAAATGTCACCAGGCCTCTGAACTCTATGTGTTTGCCCCCCGTGCTCTGCTGATCTTTCCAAATCTGCGGTAATCCTCACCAAAAAAAAGCCCGAGTCCGGAGCCATCTGGAGCCCTGCACCTTTTGTCTCTCTTCACAGCTTCCCCCCGCATCGTGCCCCGTGTCTCACTTGCTTTTTTTGCTCCAACCTGCTCTTCCCTGTGCATCCATTTAAGATCGGAAGAGGTTATTGGTTTTACAGGAGATGGGTGGAAAAGAAGGATTAATAGATGAATGGAAACCATTCTATTTCATTTTTTTCAGGCTGTGCCTGGAGGTTAAGTTAATCAGACTGCTGAGGGAAGATACATCTTTGTAACCTCTTTGAACAAAAAAAAAACCACCCAGAAAAATACAAAACCAAAATAATAAATGAGGATATTTCAGAGGATACCTTTCAGCATTTGCAGGCTGGTTTATACGATGAGAAATGATATTATAAAGCTTTTGGTTGAGAAACCCCAGCACGTGTTTTCGGGTTGGTTGCGATGCACACGCGCGAGAGCGTGAACGTGCATCTGTTAAAGTCACTACGGACTCAGGTCTTCCTAAAAATTCGGCACCCTCACAAAAAGTATGAGGGCTGGGGAGCGAGCCCGGGGAAAACGATACCGAGTGGCTCTCGTCAACGATCTTGGCACAGGTCACCTGGCCAAATAGTTTCCTGATTAAGATAAGCAGATGAAGAGGCTTCCTAGTTATGCAGATTGCCCGTCCCTTCCAAGAAGCTTGCAAGAGGGTACGGGTAAAATATTTTTTGGATATTTTTACATCAGAGCTTCAATCAGTCCTTACTGTCATGGGCACAATGACAGAGAATATCAACAATTTTATAAAGGTCACTCTGAACAGAACTTTGCTGTCAACAGATAAATCTGGGCTTGAACAGGGACAGAAACTAGCCTTTTAAATTCCACCTTAGCGCAATTAATCCATAAATGAATGAGATTGTGCTGTGTTGCAGTTCCTCCCTGGCAGTTTTCTTAGTTTCTTCTGGCCAGTGACATGGCTGCTTCTGCAAAAATCGAGCAAGTTCAGTGTTTGCAACGGTAAATGGTCCTACTGAAGTCAGCTGGGACTAGTCAATGCAATCACAAAGGGCACGGTAACAAAGTCTTAACAAAATTGAACTCTAGGGCATTTATCAGGGTGGTTGGAGACTTATTTATCTTATTACTGGGAGGTTGTACTGGCCGTTGTCACCTTCTGGCCTTGTATTTCAAAATGGGAGACCGCTCAGTGAAGAGAATGTTTCAGAAGATCTGATTAGCAATATAGGATTATTGAAATCATAGAATGGTTTGGGTTGGAAAGGACCTTAAAGACCATCAAGTTCCAACCCCCTGCCCTGGGCAGGGACACCTCCCACCACACCAGGTTGCTCCAAGCCCCATCCAGCCTGG
>JAOTQQ010000023.1:83368890-83390253 GCA_026546715.1 Gallinago undulata
GGCCAGGCTCTCACCACCCTCACACCAAAGAAGTTCTTCCTGAGATCTCATCTAAATCTCCCCTCTTTCAGTTTAAAACCATTCCCCCTTGTCCTACCACTGCACTCCCTCTGTACAGTGGGTTGAGGAATAAACTAAACTTTAAAGAATTAAAATCTTTGCATATTGCAAACTGAGCCGGACAGTGGTAACTCATTAACAGATACCTGTTAATAAAGTCCTGTTCCTATCTCATTTCCCATGAAGACTTCAGCAAATCAGTGTTACCCTGTGGAGAGTCATAGACTGCTTTACCTCTTCCTCCCTTTTTTTCTGTTCTCTGGGATCTACCTCAGACAGGTCAAAGTTCTGTCCCCTGAGCTCGGGAAATACAGGAGGGTTTTTAAAATGGGAACATTCTAGATGCTGGGCTGGAGTCAAAGGACGGAGACAGTCTTTGCTTATTTAACACTTTTTTCCTACAGTAAAAAAAAAATAAAAATAAGCAATTCATGAATCATACAAATGCTGGCAAAAATAAATACACTTGATCCAATAGTGATGAGCTCATTCGCTGCCATACCGACACAGGATCTTTTCAGCAGCTGCCCTCCTGCGAGACTCAACCTGGTCCTCTCTGGGGATGCAAGGTCCTTGGTCTGAGATGTCACGCAGGCAGATGCTGCCAGGGAATGCAGAGTCCCCTCCATGTCCCAGGAGGAGCTACTCTGCTGGGGACGGGGGTAGGGCATGAGACCCTGCCCCAAACTTCTCAGCAACCCCCCAAAACTGCTCCTTCCAACCCCAACCGAAGTGTGATGGTGGGTGTTGCAGTCCTGAGGATCTGAAGGAGGCTTCGACAACATTTCATTTAGGAACTCAAAGGATACTGTCTATCAAAACTTGAAGGGTGGAGGGAAAATCTTCAGGCTGGTAATATTTTGATGTTCCCAGTGAAATGTGACACAGCTGCTCTTATTTGTTAGCATGTTTATGTTCTTTATTAACATGATATTCATTTGGACTTAAACAATAGAAAGACATTAGTTGCCCTATCATGCAGCAGTGATTACTGTAATCCAGCAGCATTACAATAATCATTCAAGAAGTGACTCAGGCAGGCAAATAAAAAGAAAACTCTTCCCCAGTCTTTATTGTTCCAGGAATTAATATAATCTTAATCCTCTTTTGGCCAAACACAACTGGTTACAATTTTTTGATTAAATATTGTGTTTGTTTAAAACTTCAGATTTGGAATGTCAGAGGCTATATACCAAATGGGAAGGGAACATACAATGACATCTGAATTTCAGCATACAAAAAAATATGCTTTTAGTGTCAAAGTAACGTTTCCAATTTTATCCAAGTACATCTTTGCAGAAGAGAAAAGTTGAAAGCAAAAAAAAGATATAAATCTAGATAAATACATTTTATTTAACTAAAATATTTTATTTTGGCTCATCTGATGAAGCAAAAATCAATTTATTCAACTGTTCTGATAAAGTTGCTATTTCGCTAGCGTTCAAAAAAGGACTGCCTGGGATATTTGGAACCTGAGGCTATTGATTCCCTATTTGCTAGAAATATCCTTACAATGTTTTCATTAAAGTGAGCCCAATTATTACATAAGGATTGCATTAAAAGCCTTAATTATCTAAAAACTCACCGAGACAAAATACATTACCCTCCGTTGACATATGGGAAAACGAAGGCAGAAAAGTAATCTTAAGAGAGGGTTGCTCAGGACAAGTGAGTCAGTATTTCAGCCCCGATCAGGAAACAATGGTGTCCCTGTGTTGACTCTCATACTTTTATTCTTCAAGACTATGATATATCTCAGACTGTCATACTGTCCCCCTCTTGAGGCCAGAAAAGAATGGAGTAAATTAACAGAGAGAAACCACAAAAACAGGTAGAATGATCCTCCTTAGGATCATTAGGTCTGTGCAGAGAGAGGAGAGGAAAAGCATCGCCAGAGAACATCAACGCTGTGCAAGAGACACCGACAGCAAAATTCTGGGAGACACAGAGAAATGCTCTATAAAGGCAAAGCTTCAAAGTCACAAATGTTACTTGAAGCAGAATAAGAGAAAGAATCACACTTTTTTTTTTTTTATTTTCTTTCAATAAAGAATCCTTTGCAAGCAAGAACAAAATCTGTTTTAAGAACTTGATTAACCTTAATATAGGCAAGAAGTTTAAACTATCAATTAGCAAAAGAAAGGGTCAGGTGAACTTATGGAAACTCTAGTTCAGTAGCATTTCAGTAAATTTATTGATTGAAATTTTTACTAAGAACCAGAGGGGGAAAAAAAAAAAAAAAAAGGGAGCAGCTCTCAATTTTGATCTCTCTGCATGAGTAGTTGTGTGCTTTCTGAATACTAACGAAGCACACATTGCAGTTAGTTTGATGTTGCATACTTTTTTAATGATGTTGGCCTCATACTTCTCCCCAAAACTATATGCAATATGTTTAATATGCAAACTAGCAGGAAAAAAAAAGAAATACACATGGATGAAATTAATTAGATCAAAAAAAGGAAAAATAAATTAACTTGTGTTTGGGTGAACAAAAGCTTCTACTCTTTCTGACAAATCAATAGTTTTGAACCTATGCCAGAAGCTTAAAAAATGCAGGTTATTATTTTCAGCAGAGTATCTGTAAAGGAGATATTAACGGTGAATCTGTTGGTAAAAAATATTTCACCTGCTACTTTTTGTCCTTGGAAGTTTCTCAGGATGGCAGCTTTCTTGGCAGCTACCTCAAAGGGAGGAATTGCATCTCAGGTAGCCACCTAGCTTCTTCCCAGAGCCAACCCAGAGAAATAGCCAGCTCTGAGGAATGGCTCATCCCATCCAAAGAGACCCGTCTGAACTGTGGGGAAGGTGGAACCTGGAAGTTCAGCTTTTAACTTTTGTATGTCAGAAGTACTGCTCTTGAACAATGAAGACAAAAAGCTTAATGTCAGCATTTTGTGGTCCAACCTATAATCCCCAATTATAGAGCGATACTCTTTTTTTTGTAATTATTATGAAAAAAAGGGTCTGATTTTAGCAAAGGCAATGAGTACAAAATTAAAGGTACATATGAATCATAGAATCATAGAATGGTTTGGGTTGGAAGGGACCTTAAAGATCATTGAGTTCCAACTCCCTGCCCTGGGCAGGGACACCTCCCACCAGACCAGGTTGCTCAAAGCTCCATCCAACCTAGCCTTGAACACCTCCAGGGATGCACACCAGTTTAAGTGTCTGGGGCAATATTTTTAAAGTAATGATGTACAGAATTCCGTTAGGAAGTACGTGGTCCTACAGACAGCTGTGCCAGTAATGTTTTTCTTACAAGTAAGCTCATCAACTCTTTAGTTGGCAGCAGACTATTTGCATTACATTACAGATGTACTATGTCAATTTTCATCCTTATGTTTCGTTCTGAAGACAGTAGGTGCCTTTGGCCAACTCTTGGGAACTGCAGTGTTGACTCAATTTTAAGAAGCTTGGATCCTAGCATAGGAATTTGGACTGTAGTTCCTCTCTCCTGATTATCTTACACAACAACCAAAGAAAGGATTTGGATCCATCCTGAGCGGTCAGGATTGATCCTGGTACAACCTTTGAGTATTGAGAAGATGACTTCAGACAAAAAATTGAGTTAAGTTTAGCAGCAGTGACCAGATGGCCAGTGATGAGACACGCAGCTCGCTTTCATTTGGGCAGGCTGCTGCCTGGAAAGGAAGTGAATCCTGGATTTGTGAGTAAAAACACAGTGTTAAATGTGACAAAGTGTGGAGAGTTGGACTGGAGGAAACCCAAACATTTTGTCTTCCCTCTTCTGAATACTCTATTTTTCAGATTTCAGAGTGCAGGCAAGAGCTGCATCTAGGGGGGTTCTATTCTACCTCAAAGCCCCAGTGGGCTCACAAACTGATTAAATATTTAGCACTTTTTCTGTCGTCTGCAAGCTAAACAATCACAGAAGAGAGAGACATGAAGACATGAATGTAGCAGAGAAGAAATTTTTTCTGTTTTTTCATCCTTCCTACCCCATTGACTTACCTGAGGCTTTGATGACTGTTTCTGACAGCACTTAAAGCTACAAACCAGAAGTTTTTTCACTACTAGTCCATCATCTTCTACAACCAAGGGCAATGGTTGCCTTGTTTTAAAAGATTGTCTAATACAATTTCTCGACTTAAATGTTACATCAAGTATAGCTACGACTTGACTCTTAACTTATGATTGCAAACTCTTTGGGAATGTTTAGTCAACTGTAAATAACACATACTTGTTTTCCCTCAAGAAAGTCTCTACGCATGCTAACAAATAAGCTAATTAAACTTTGATTGGAATCAAACCAAGAAAGATATCAATTAACGAATGCAAGAGCATCCTGAATTAAACATTTTTCAAACACAACATTGTCTAATAAAACCTACACTGAATAAGTATGCAGGTGTTTGGTAAACAGTGAATCAGACTGTAAACAGTTATAACATTAGTTTACATTAATTAGCAAATGTAATAGTGTTGCCCATTATATTTGACGTATTTTGTTTTGTATACTTGAACATACACTCAGTTCATTTTTCTCCCTCTCTTCGGGAGACCAAATTTGACAACTATGATTGTATAATTCAGACAGCACTGTGAAAAGTTTTCACTTTGGAAAATAGCAAAAATTATTTATTTGATAATAAGTAATATGCTTCAATCAAACCCAAAAGCAAGAATGTGGAAGTTACAAGAAATCTCTGGTTTTACTTGATCTGTAAGTTAGCATTCTTTTGCAAGGAAAGAGCTGGTCAACTACAAATAAAAATTCAAATCCACAAGAGAAACTACGGATCTGGCCTGAATTTGGATATTAACAAGATTTATTGTAAGATAGTATCAGGTAGAAGCATGGGTTTATACTGATGAAAGTTAGATTTCTCTCTTTAAATGTATTTTAAATCTCAAACTGTACTTTACTGTTATTACTGTCACTACGGTTCATTTGGGAATGAGAAGGGCAAATTCCCCTTTTTGGTTCTTTGGTGTTTAATAACATAGAACTTCCTGAAGTAGCATTTTCTTAGACAGAAATATACAGGCTCACGGGACTGCCTTGTTTTCCCCACCTGCCCATTTCTATTACATTAGCAAGAACTTCATATTTGTCAAACACATATAGGTCTACTCTGATGTACATGCGCAAACACATGCTTTTTGGTCGCATTTTCCTTTGGAAAAGACGGGAGAAAAAAAAAAAAGAAAAAAAAAAAAGAAACAGAAATCCTGATTGATGAAATAAGAAAGAGATGGAGAATAACAAGGAAAAAACCTGGTTTGGTGCTGCACTCGGAGCAACAACTTTGCCATTGAAGTCAACAAAAGAAATTGGCCCCATATATTTGTTATTAATTACATAATGTTTGATGGACACACTTAAGTTTTCAAACTGACATTACACAAAAGAGGGTTTGCTTTGTAAAATAAATACAGATACGCAGATGCAAAATCAATATAAGCTTTAGCCTGGTAAATTAAACAGTGTCTGGGAATATACCGGGGCACTAGAACCCGATTGTTCCCTTCTTCTCAGCTGTGAGGTCTGATTGTGCCTCCTGGCACACCACCAGCTTCTTCCTAACCACCTGCTGGGGCCAACCTTACAGATCTTTTCCATTTATCCTGCTTTTGCAGAGGAAGGGAATTTAATCGCTTTGATGTGGACTGTTCTGTGCCCATTGTTTAGAAAATGTTTGATTTACTAGTATAGCTATATATTCCTTTATATACATGCATTAAAATTTTCCATGCACCGATGGGGCTCGGTGTAGGACCTGTATCTGAGCTGAGACAGATTTATCTTTGAAGTAAACACAAGATCTGAGTTGTGCTGGTGCTAAAGAGGTAACGAAAATCTAGTATGTCAATTTGCAGTTTTCCAGTGATGGTCTAGAGCCTCAGAGAAATCTGTGAGCGGATTTGGAGATGAACAGGACAGGTAACACTGTAGGGAAAACAAAGCCATCATTTTGTTTTATTTTACTCTGTGGGAGTTTGCGCAGCTACCGGAAAAAAGGGCAAGGTTTTCCTATGCATAGGATTTGCATGCTTTAATTACCAGAGCTGGATTCTATATGCCCCAGAAAGTTCAAAACACAAAGCTAGTCCAATGTGAAGACTATCAGAGCACACAAGGCCAGGTGGAGGCATTGCCAGAACCTGTGTTTCAAAGCATAATCCATCTGCTGTAATGAAGTTCAGCACACTGCTGGTGCCCAGGAGGCACCTGGAAAGCACTCTGCAAAAAAATCCAAGGACAAGCTGGTAGAGACAGAGTGTGCCAGGCTTTCTACTTCCCTTGAACCCCCTTCCAGGGCGCTGTCAAGGTCCCAAGCTGCCTTCTTCATGCCCAAGCATGATTCGGTCCTACCTGACGGCCAGGTGACTTTTAGTAGACAAGCTTGTTCTTTTGAAGTAGAATCATAGAATGGTTTGGGTTGGAAGGGACCTCAAAGATCATTGATTTCCAACACCTCCCACTAGACCAGGTAAGTAATCTGGGCTGCCTTTTTGTGGACTCACCTATGCCCTTGGAGCACCACGTCTACCTTTTCTGACATGTAAAGCTCTGAAAAAGACCTATCCCATGGGAGGTCTGAAGACCCCATAGTTAACTTCAGTCCACTGACAAAAAGCCTTTCCTAGTCATGTTTCATGCATCCCTTAGAATGTTTCCTAGGTACTGAAAACAAACAAAAAAATATGATATTTTGGCATGTTTTCATTCACTTCCACAAATTTTCAATCGATTTTAAGTCTTTGGAGAAGAACTGTGGTCTCCCATGTAAATGAGATACAAATCTCTCTGGGCAGCTTGGAGTGGCCACTGTCTGCATGCTGAATTGAAATCTTTCCAGGGCATTTCTCAATTTTTAGTGAGCTCAGTGGGAGGAAAAGGACTGCAGGTCTTTAGACAGGAGCCTGTCTTTTGTTTTGAAAAAAGCATCCGTGTTGTGACATGGATCAGCTTTGCTGGACAAAAAAGTTGGTTATGAATATGACTGATGCCCCTAATTTTGGCCAATGCTCGGTTTATTCTGGGGTAATGTTTACAAAAATTATAATAACCTTCTAAATATCTTGCATCTGTTGCTTACTTCCTTTGAGGATCTTCCACTTCCCCTCTGCTACAACGCATAATTGGGAGCAAATCAGCAGGAAGGAAATATACTCTCTGGTTTAGTTAAAGTTATAGTGTTTGTTTAATTTAGCCATGCGTGAGTGGTTTGCTAAAGATTATTTTTAAAGGTCACTTCCTACTTGGAAAGGAGCCTGTAATAAGCTTCTCTTCAACTGAAGGGACCTTTTTTTCTTTAAAATTCTGATTCTGGGTGGTCTGGTTTATTCCCAGCTCCCACAGAAGCCAATGGGAAGGGATGCTGCATTGTCACCAGGGGACACTTCTAGCTCTTTGTGAAAACAAAAAGTGTATTTCAAGGAACAAAGGTAGGAATGGAAATATTGTACAGTAAGTACATATATAATAAGGGGTGCCTTTGCCGGTCTTGTTAGAAAAAGCAAAATCTGGGTCCTTTAATTACATGCAGTCAGAACGACTTAAATAAATAATTGAGAAAATGGATGAACTGGGAGTGCATTAACTAGCTTCAAATATTTTTCATATTTTATGTGGAGTATAATATCAGGAAGGATCTGACAGGTGTTTGCATCTCACACTCACTGTGAAAAATGTTAGTTGCTCCAATTAGCATTTGGTAATGAACGGGCCTCATAGGAATGCAGAGCATATATTCAGTGCAAAAGGATGGCAAGACCTTCTAACATGTTTAGATTTGAGCAAATAAAAAACCTTCTGAAGGGCATGGCCAGAAATTTTAAAGATAGTTTTTGAAAGAGTCATAGCTGTTTAAAAACCTCTAATCAAATGTAAATTCCGAGCTTCAGATCTAGTTTCAGAAGAAATGTTGATATAGTTATGTCACAAGGCAGGGCGGGTAGAGAATCATAGACTCATAAAATGGTTTGGGTTGGAAGGGACCTTAAAGATCATCCAGTTCCAACCCCCTGCCCTGGGCAGGGACACCTCCCACCAGACCAGGTTGCTCCAAGCCCCATGCCTCCAGTGAAGGTAGGTCAGAGTGATTCTGAAACTGTTGGATCATATGTCTATCGAGAAGAAAGAATCATAAAACGTCACAGAAGCTATGGTTTGGGGACAAAAATGGCATACCAGTAGTTATTGAGCACATGGCAGTTGGGGAGGCATTTGTGGGAGGCAAAGAATTCCAAGTTGAGAGCAATCAGGGTCTCCTACACCCATCCAGAGAGCCACTGTCAGCAGCATCATGGCCCTGGGGGAGTCGGCAAATCCTGGACTCCTGCAGAGTCTGGGCAGGAACTTCTCATCTGGGAAAGGGATGCGAGAGGTTTCTTGGGCAGCACTGCTGGCTCATGGTCCATCCCTACCTTCTGCATTGAGAGGCAGCTCGGGAGACCCTGACCATCTCTAACTGACCATCACCTCATCACTTCTCAAGTCAGGAGATTTCACACCTCCAGGCAGCCTGTGACAGTTCAGAAAACTTGCTCTTCCATAATCTTCTCTTTCCCCAGCCTAAAGAAGGGCAGTCCCCTCAATCCTTTAAAAGCACTGTTTCCTATTTGGTCTTTCTTTTCCTTGACTTTTTGTCTTAATTACCTTGTACTTTTATGGTCCCAAGGGTTGTCTCCATATTAATCAGAACTAAATCTCAGCTACAAGCTTGTATATTCCTTTACTTTTTGAGGCAAAAACTCTCCCATGAGAAACACAGAAAAAGTTCTTGGGAATGGCACTTTACATAGGAAAATGAACATTTAGCGAAAAAAAAATAATTAAAGAGAAGTGAGAGAAACAAATAAACAAACAAGAAAACATGTCTCTTCCTCAAACAATCTAAGAATTTTGCTGTGTAAATAAAATACAATGGATGCAGATTTTTTTAAAAAAAACCCACACAGATTTTCAACACTCTTCTTCAGAATAAAGTTACAGTCCTAAAGTATTATGGTAATTTCTCCCAAAGCTGAATTGTCCATGGGTGTTTCCAAAGACAGTGTTGATACTGGCCTCTTTGAACGTTACATTAAAAATTGAATCTAGGTTTTTCTGCATCCAAAAATGAGTGTCAGAATATTTTTAGAATACCTTGCCCTTAGCTATTGGACAGCTGGAGTTTCATATCTTTATAAGAAGTCAAAATTAGCATTCTTGTTGCCAGAATTGGAAAGATTTGACAAATATTCCCCACCCGAAAATGGAAATTTTTTTACAATATGAACACAGAATAAATTTTTGTGGCCTCAGACATGCTTTCTAATGTCTTTGATGGATTGAAATGTAACAAAACATTGAAGTTGATTATGTACATTCCAATCTGATTTCAAAAGGCTGTCCAGACTTCTAAAGTGTTCTGGATAATTATGCAGCATATATGAAGGTTTCTCTTGGCTGGAAAAATCTAACAGGGGGTCGGACATATGAATGTTTATAACAATAAAGAAATTCACAGGATTTTCATATTTATCCAAAGTAAAAGTAAGTCAAAAGAAGAAAGTGTCTGTTTTGATGGTGCAGGAAAAATTGCCCATATCTTAAGCAACACAGGAATAGATTTGTTTATGCTGGCCAAAGAAACTCCAAAGAAACACCTACGGGCTTGTCTAGGCTATTTTTCTAACTTCCCCAAGTTAGTCTTATTGGAGGGTACCACAAACAAAAAGGGCAATGGTGTGTATCTCCACGGAGCATAATGAGCATAAACGTTGAGTCCAGTTTAGATTTAGAGGTGCCCTTACAAGTTGTTACTATCCCTGATGCAACGAGTGGTTGAAAAATGCCACAAAAATAGTAAAAGCATCAACCAGAAAGAATGCAGATTCAGACAGATCTGTATTTAGCACAGGGTAAACGAAATATTGCTTGATGAAATCTGGTTCAATGGAAAAGAGCAAACAGAGTCTGCTCTATTTAGAAGCTCGATTCAATGTCGGTGGGTCTTTATAAATAAGTTGTATAAAGCAAAGCAAAAAAAAAAAATTGGACCTCCTGGCAGTTCCTCCTACCAAATCTACGTGGTAGGGGACAAAGAGAGGGAGATGGGCAGGAAAAAAGCAGAAAGAAGTGTTGAATAGGTGATTTTGTCTAAATGTTCTTTGGGAGGCCACAAAAGACAAGGCTGAGATGGCTGACACCTGAGCATGGCAAGACCAAAGCTAGTAGGTTTATTTGCCCATGGTATTCATACCTTAGGAGGAACTGCTCCTGAGATTGTCAGTTTTAACTGATTGATTTTGAGTATTTGAATTTCCATTTCATGTTTCTATGGACTTTCCCAGTTCAAGTCTAACTGAGAAAAGAGATATCATTCCTGTAAAAGCACCTTTGTGACCCCTAGAAACTGCTGGTAAGGCAAAGAAGGACCAGTGATTGGTGCTGATCAGCTCCTGCCAGGTCTCTACTGTATGACAGTGCTCAATAAACTCTTTGGTCCTGCCAACTTGTCTGAAGAAGGCATTAATTAGTCTTTGCCCCTAAATCTCAGGGTGGAAAGAGAGCTGTTTCTTCCATCCAAAACGCTCTTGCCTGAGTACGGAAGGTCAGTAGGACACTTAAAAGCATCTCTACCATTTGAAAGTTATTTGCTCAAAAATCAGACATGTCTTTAATCATTTAGGTAAATCAATCATGTTTCATGGTAGATCTGTATTTTATATGCAGTTTGGGCTCAAATAATTTTCTGAATGCTCTGTTTTTTGGATCTCATTGCTTTATGAGGGTGATCTCTTTGCCTTCCAAGATGCCTGCCAAGATACAATTAACCCATATCTAATCTTCAGAACATTTGCTGCAAATAGTACTGTGTTTGTGGAATTTAATTCTTACAAGAACATTCCAGAACTTAAACCACCTAGTGTATGTATGCACATTGTGCTCAAAATGATGGGACCAGTTTTTCATCAAGAAAATGTGTCAAATGACTCCTGGTTTGCCACAAACAATCAAAAAAACACTAACCCCCCCCTAAAAAGAAGTCACAGGGAATTTGCATTTCAGGACTCCCTTCTCTTCAGTAGGAGTTTCTGGATTTCTCCTTCCAGTGAGTTGGATATTGTGCATTGGTTTCATGGGCATTAGGCATTTAACTCTCTTCAATTGATGTACAGAGAGTTTTCATTCCTCTTTCAGAACAGCTAATTGCTGGCAATGAACTAACTTTTTGCAGTTGGCAACCTGAACATTTCAACGCCTAAGCCCATTTCAGACCTGGCTCTGAATATTTTATTCTTTAAAAAAATAAGATTCAAACTACTTGCCTGCTTCTAAAAGTATTATCTGTACTCCAAGATATTTTGGTAGCTGGAAAGGCTTGATTTAAACCTGAGTTTTGAACCAAGGCATTTGTGCCTCCAGTAGTCGTCAAAGATGTAATGGCAGAGCTGTTGCAAAAGAGAAACCTGAGTCTGCAACGTGTCCATTTACCGAAATTACTGAGGTTTTGTGCTGTGGTTTATTTCATGGATAAGACACTGGGTCAAGCCCTTCTGCTTTATGAAGGACAAATGAACCCACACGTCAGACTTACAACATCCATTATGAGATGAGTGCTCCAAACCAAGGTACTGAATCTGTGGAAGATGGAATTTATCATACCATGATTTTTGGTCCTCAGAAGCACTCACCAGTGCGTTCCATCATTGCTGAGTGTACACTCTGTGTTGCTGGAAGAGCAAATCCAAAATGATAATCATACTGAATGTGAATATTAGACATTTGCATGGCCTAAACGCTAGCTGTGCCTCGGTATGTACCAAATGCTTTTGAAAATTGTGCAATTACTTTTGAACACCAAGTGAAACATTTGGATCGTGTGAACTATGCAATATGCATTATAAAATCAATGGCAAAATTTCTGCTTTAACTTTAATGGTTTTGCTGATTTATTTACATAATGTTTATTTGTGGATTACATAGCAAAAATGTTTATGTATCTTCCATAGATATGGGGTAGGCATTTCAAGTTCCCAGACCTCTTTTACATCTCTCCTTGAGCAATTTAATTATAGACATTGTGTTCTCAATTAAAATTCACAAACTTTTTTGATGTAATATCATGCCTGACAATTTTAACGGTGGTTATAACCCTATAAAATGCAATGAAACACATATAAAATCCCTGTTTAAGTAATGTTTAGTCTGAGATATAAAGTATAGGCCTAACAAAAATATCCCCAGGATGTTTAATTAACTCCAAACCTATTGCCTGAAGAATATGTGGGTTTATATGCTGGAGATGCCAGAGCACGTCCCTTGCACAGACCCAGTGACACGAGCAGCAAGTGTTCAGTGCTGTGAAAACATCTGGGAACCCTCTGTTTTGTTAAGAAAAAGGAGAAGTTCAGGCATTGGAATGGGCTGCCCAGGGAGGTGGTTGAGGCACCATCCCTGGAGGTATTCAAGAGACGAGTTGACATGGTGCTGGGGGAGATGGATTAGTGTTGGGTGGTGTTTTGGGTGGTGTGGGTGGTGGTTTTTTTGTCGTTTTGTTTGTTTGTTTTTGTTTGGGGTTTTGGGGTTTTTTGGTTGTTTTTTTTTTTATTATTATTGGTTGGACTAGATGATCTTAAAAGGTCCCTTCCAACCTAGGTGATTCTGTGATTCTGTCCGTGAACTTTTATATAAAATTCCTCTCTTTCCCACAGTGTGATTGAAGTCCGACAGGGAGGTGTTTCCCCCTGGGGGGCTGTAGCTGAGCCCCTGAAGGAGGTAACCTGCACAGCAAGCACAAATACAACCAAGGGCTCGCTGGAAAACCGGGAATTTCATGGTAATCCCAAACCTGCCCAGCCCCTGGCACCAAGCCCAAACCTCTGCATATGCCAGTAATTCCCTGCTTCCTCTTGTTCCCTCCTGCCCCAGAAACCTTATTCCAGACCATTCGCATCCATCAGGCAGAGGATGAAAGCCATAAATCCAGAAATAAAGCCGACAAACGACCAAAGCCGACTGTGAAAGTGGCTGTCTAAGCCGTTTCGCCATTTATTACACAATAAGAGGATTTTACATCAGTGGTTCACTGCATTTTTGTAAGCTGTTATTATTCCTCCCCTACAAATCCTGTGCCTGAGAAACTCTTTCCCCCCAGCTAGGTGTAATGTTGGCTCAAATATGACAAGGCGCGATTATTGGCAAGTGAAATTTACTTTCTCCAAGTTAAAACAGTTGCACGTGACGGAAAAATATGAAAATCAAATGCTGCGTTAGCCAAGGTTGTTGTTTCCCTTTTTTTTTTTTTTAAGGGTGTAATAAACAAAAATTGTTTGACTACATTACAAAACACTGTATATAGTGTGTATTCCTCTCCTCTCAGATTGTAAATATCTGCCTTTAAATTTGCAATGAAGATATTTTTCTTTATATTTAACTCAAACTTAGCAAATAGTTTAGATAAGTAAATTTAAGATTTTTATTTTTTTTTAACATGAACACCCCATTCTACAAGAAAAAAACAACCTCCTACTCCACGAGTTCATTCACACCTAATTTTTAGAAATCAATATGAGAGATGAATGCCAACCCTGCCAGGGAAGAAGACAGGGACCCTGACAAGGACCTGTCATTCACCGTCAACTAAATCACCCCATTAAATGTGAGATTTTTCAGCTGGAGGAAATACTGCGCCAAAATAAACAGCAAACATCCCAAGTGTTTGGGATTTTTCTTTCCAAGAGGAAGGCTATTTCATGTTTTACCGACAGCTCAAACTTTGGACCTGTGTAAAACTAATAATTATTGATAAAGAACTGCAGGGTTTTTTTTTTTCTGCATCCTCAAGTCTTCCTTGCTCAAAGTCACAGGTCCCCTATTAGAGGTAAAAACTTCCATGACAAAATCTGGATTTAATGAATATTGGTGAGGAAACAGTTCGTATTGTTGCCCAGGCTGACTGCTTTTCAGGGTAATATTTTTTTTTATATCCTGACCTGTAAATATCTTAGTGTCTTTGCACAGAAGGCAGCAAAACTTCCTCAAAGAGACAAAACTCTTTCCCTGACTTAAATGGTCTGACAGGACCAAGAAGCAGTCCATATTTCACAAAAACTACAGCCAAAGGTCCTGGTGAGAGATAACTGTGTTAATTGTGAGGAGTTCTGGAATCCCCAGTTCCAGAAGGACAGGGAACTGCTGGAGAGGGGCCAGCAAAGGACTACAAAGATGATGAGGGGCCTGGAGCATCTCTCTGATGAGGAAAGGCTGAGGAACTTGGGTGTTTTTAGTCTGGAGAAGAGAAGACTGAGGGGGGATCTGATCAACACCTAGAAATACTTCAAGGGTGGGTGTGAGGAGGATGGGGCCATTCTCTTTTCAGTGGTGCCCAGGGACAGGACAAGTGGGAACATGCAGAGATTTGAATGTAAGAAGTTCCATCTCAACATTATACAAAATCTGGTTTTCTGCATTCAATTTTTTGATAAAAGAAAGGGCTCCAGAGTTTGTGGAGATTATTATTATAATAAAAACACACTGACATCACCCGGCTCCACCGGAGCCGAACTGAAGACAATTATTAGACCATTTTTTTAATACCAGAGTTCAAAATAGAGCGTAGGTAGGAGCTCCGCGGGGTTTGTTCAGCTGGCAGCCTGCCAGGGGGGGTTAGCTTGTCAGCAGCGAGTGGGCTACAGCCAAAGAGTGCAGCGTTCCCTTGCACGATGACCAGGATAAAAGGATCTACGTTGAGGGTAGGATCTACATTGAGGATCTACATGATCCAGCGGAGGTTGGTGTGCTGTGGGTCAGGCTTCTCCCTGCTACATAGAGTCATGGGATCAATCATAGAATCAATCATAGAATCATAGAATGGTTTGGGTGGGAAGGGACCTTCAAGACCACCCAGTTCCAACCCCCTGCCCTGGGCAGGGACACCTCCCACCAGACCAGGTTGCTCCAAGCCCCATCCAGCCTGGCCTTGAACCCCTCCAGGGATGGGGCAGCCACAGCTTCTCTGGACATGACACCAACAGCAGGAGGAACCAAGGAATCACGTCTTGCTCTTCTGGCAAATCTGTCTGCCAAAAAGCATGTTTTCCAAAGACACGCTATAAGTGTCCCCTTTTTGGTGTCTGCTGGTCAGTGTTATAGTCCCACTTAGAGAAAAAGAAGGGACATGTGCTTCATGTATTTCAGTCCCACACCAGATTTCTTCAATGCTCTAATCAAAGCCATGTTACTGAAGATAGTGGTCAGCCATTTTATTTAATTTTTTTTTTTTTGTACCATTTGCTTAAATTCTGGTCATTTTTTATTTAAGCAAAAGTCGGAAGGTTTTTTTATTTTGCATTTTGCATTGCCATCGCAGCAAAACACTTTTTGCCTGCAGAGATCCAGGACTATAGCTACTTTTTCTCTTATCTCACAAAGCCTGACCTTATAGAAATGCTTTAAGGAGGGTTCCAGAGAGGAACGGAAACATGGGGGAGCAGGAGTCTGAGCAACACGCACCCTAAAGCCTTTTCCTAAAGCTAACATACAAAAGAGTGCAGGGTTAATCCCAGACATTTCCCCAGTTTGACAAAGTAATGTTTTTCCATTTTGAAAGCACACAGCGTTAGAAGAAATAAATCCGGATTGGAAAGAAATGTGGCCTCCACCTTGAGTCTTTAAGCTAAAAGGTCCTCGAAGAGATCCGAGCTGGAGCTGGCTCTGTGGAGTCCCAGAGATTTACAGCTTGATTAAGCTGAATGAGTCAAACCATATCGTGTCCAACCCTACAGTTTTATTTCCATAGTACAGAAGCTATACTGCGAATTATAAAGTTCATCTCATAAATCATGGATTTCGTGATGATTCATAAGCACTGGAAGCAGGATTAAAGTCTTCTTGATAAGTGAATTAATTCTGTAGCCTGCTAGGAATTTGCGGTCTAAGTTGTTTGAACCTGCCATTTTGTTGACTGTGAACTGGTATTTAAAAATCAATGTCTGTATGCAGACAGGACACCTCAAGTGAGGTTTTCATGATTATAATTGTGCCCCAGGCTATGTTATAGTCAGGGCTGAGTCAGTGTTTCCATCATGAGGTGTAATTTTCATGTGCATGTACTTTGCCACACAAATTCACTCAAGTAGATTAGAGTGTTTTTAAATAATAATAGCAAATTAGAATCTTTCTAAATCTTAGAATTAGAAAAGGATTTTTAGGACTAGATTTCTCAATGGAAAAATTTTCTGGTGCTGGGATAGCCTTTATGTACAAGACAGAGAATTCAAAGTTTATCATTCAAGATGCTTTGCTGCTCTTGAATAACTGAAAACGAGTTCAATTTGAAATCTTATTTATTAAGTCCGTATGATCTAATCCATTTGGTGTTTTCAAAACAGAATCTAAGCACAATGAAATAATTAGACTTAAATATGTACTTTTTTGTCTCCATTCCGCTAAGGGCCACAATCTGGCCAAAATTTTATGGACAAATCTGATCCGTGTTTTAGCGTTACTGAATACATTCCTGTTGACTTTTGTGCATCCATATGGTGAGAACTTGCCCCTAAGGATATGTTTACGCTGCAGCCAAATGTTTAACCACAGAGTTTATAGAGTTTAAACTCTCTAGCCTGGGGAATAATCACCGTATAGTTGTGGCAGCGCAGACCTCAGCTCATGTTAATCTTAAAGACATGTCTGTGGAGCTGGCTTTGTCGTAGCCTGTGAAAAACTCTGTGCAACTACCAGATACCCTGTCCTTCACACTTACTCTGGTTAATTACAGACTGGGGGGCTCTCATTCTATTAACATACAGCTCAAGATACACTTTAAAGAACATTTTTCATGCAGGATATTGCTCAACTACTTCTGGACATGACTAAATTGTGCGAAGTATATGGCCTGTGGCGTGACTGTTAAGTTGTATAGATCTGGGGGATGGAGGGGTTAAGGATTAGGGATAAATATGTTTCTCCAAAATGCATTTAGCTTTGGTATGAATCTCCAAAATGCATTTAGTTTCGGTATGAACAATTAGAAATATCAAGGCATTTTTTTTTCATCATTATTTCAATAATAAACTTTTGGAAATGGCTTGGAAATACTTGGGGAAAAGTACTGAGAGCCAATGGTTTGCAATTATGATACATATATTTATAGCTATAATTATAATGCCTGGAAATGGGAATGAAAACCGTTCCTATTTTTCTAGTAAGTATCTAAATATACAGAAAATGACATCCTCTACTTCAAAAAGGTTATAATTCAAATAATGTCAACCTTATTCTCTGTTGTCCTGTATTCTGTATAGTCAAGCAATGGTTGAAAAAAGTATTGTTGAGAGAAGAGAGAAGGCCTCATGCTCTTTCTCTAACCCTAATGCACACAAATGTGTGTAACCAGTGGAACCAGGGGTTTTATAGAAATACATAAACTCCTTTCAAATAGTGTTATCAACTGAAAGACCCTTGCACCTCTATCTTTATTTATTTTTCATGGTAGGACCAGGACTGCGTTCTAGGCTCGTGAAC
Source organism: Gallinago undulata (assembly GCA_026546715.1). Lineage (NCBI taxonomy): Eukaryota > Metazoa > Chordata > Aves > Charadriiformes > Scolopacidae > Gallinago > Gallinago undulata. The sequence goes on from JAOTQQ010000023.1 coordinate 83,386,436, forward strand.
GGTCACGAGACAGCTTTTTGTCTAAAACAGAGATAACCTGAGGTTCTTTCCCTTTCTTTGAGCCTCCTGTAATCATGGCTGGGTAAAGGCAGTTGTTCTGCTTAAGGGAGCTTGACAAGAGACTGTGAAGTGGCTCGTTGAGAATTTGGGGGAGATTGGCTTCCACTGAGACAGGTCAATGTTGAGAGTGCTTCATGATACTAGCCCATATTTTTAATTTCATCACCACTTATTTAACTTTTCCTGGTCAATCCTTGACAGTTGTAAGAGCTCGTCCTATCTCCTCCTACTGTGTTTATTTCCATATGGACTTAGGAGATGGCAGAGAAAGAAGACAAGTGCTGCATTCTGAGTTTGCTATCTATTTGAGTTTCAGGGGGTCCCCCCTAGAAATTCATAACCTGGACAAAGATATGTACACGTTACAGATGACAAAGAGCTGCTTGACTCAGGGAGAGCCTTGGCAGGGCAAACACACGAAGTTTGTAATAGCATTTATTTTATTTTTTTTTTTCCGACAATATTATTTTCTTATCTGATGGGACTTCATTTCCAAATGAAAATCTGCCAGGATTTGAGTATGATCCAAACTGATTTCTAGCTTTGGTGGGGTCTAAATGCAGCTCTAGACATTGCAACTTTTGCCCATTGCTAAAAAATGTTACATATTCATCAAATATGTCTGTGTGTCTTGGAGAGAGTTTCCTACTTCTGAAAATCAGGCCACTGATATTTGGCACAGGCACTTGAGACCCTGGGCCAAATTATTTCATTACCAATCATTATCTAATGCATTTAGTGAGGGGAATAAGTAATGCATTGGGAAAACTTAAGCTTTCTAATTTCTTGTTCTTTTTTCAGTCAGTTTTCTCATCCCATGTCCTATGCTAGTGTCGAGAATCAGCACATGTGGACATAGCCCACATACACTTGTGTGTGAGAATAACAACAATTTCAGAGCAGATGGATTTATTTTAAAAACTTATCTGTGTCCTAAAGAACAAAATGAAATAAACAAATAGAAACTCCTAAGACAAGAGAAAGGCTGGGGTGGGGGAAAGAAAGGGAGGGAGGAGAAGGAAAGAATATATGTATTTCTTGGCTCGTATGCCCGTGTTGACACTTTTTTTCCATAAAATGTGCCTAGCTACTTCTCTATTCCCTGGATATTAAAATCGGCTCAGTATAATACTGTGGCTTGCTAGAAATGTTAATGTACTCGCCTTTTCCAATGTAAACGGTGTGATAGGGGTGACTATTTTCCCTCAACATCTTAATTCAACAGTAAGGCATTATTCCTGGGGAAATTCCTCCCGCTCTCAAAGTCTATAATTGAATGGTATTGTTAACTCAGCGATCTAGCCTTTTAATGGGTATTTGTCTTGGTTTCACTGAACTAGGAGGAAAGAAAGAATTCAGACCCAAGAAGCATGTAAAGGGCACCAAGGGTGTTAAGCTAAAGAAAACGAAAATGCTGTAGAAATTACTCTCTATATGAAAAAAAAAAAAATGTTATAGCACTTAAAAGTTATTTTTTCTATATTATTCAGGCTTTGCCTGAACATGTTTGCTGTTTCTGAGAATGAATAAAGCCTAGTTAATTCTGAAAACTCACAGTGTCAGAATAGTCCACAATTTATCACACGATGACAAGGATACACAGAAGTGAGGAAAAAAAAGCTACTTTTTCCAGGAAGGGCTCCGAAGGCTGCCAGATGTCGACAGATGTTCCAGTGTCATTTACCCAAACAGGCTATTGAGACCCCCTGCCTGACCCACAGCTGTGTTTGGCTGAAGATCAGAAAGGGGCTACCTGTGAGCTAGCCAGTGCTATGACCTTCACGAGAACTTGTCCTACAGACCCAAACAGAACCACTAGGAAAGAAAGTGGATTCACAACCCTGTTCTCCATTTGATTTTATTTTGATATTTGATTTTTTTTTTTTTCTAGGGGAAGTTAAACCCACTACCACTTCTATCAGTGATGCTGGGAGAGAATCTGCCTCAGGAAGTTATCTGACAGTAACTCTGGGTTGGAAGGGCTCTGGATTAGCAGCCCGCTTTCTGTAATTTTACTGTCAAATATGTGACTTTATGGGCTTGCTTTGTGGTTAAGTGTAGCTCCTACTCATTTTAATGGTTTTCTTTGCAGCATTTCCTTCGGGGGCTACAGCCTGCACCGAGAGTATGGAAACTATTTCCCCAGATGGAGCCAATGAATGTTCTGAGGCCTAATAATATACGTATCCTCTTGCAATTCACAGCAGATTCCAGTAAACACTGGCCTTCGTCTGTGTACGCCGCTTTCCAGAGCTCTTGGCAAGAATGACGTGGGTGTGAGGGGTGAAAAGCCATATCTTGTCATTTATCTGTTCAGGAGAAATCTGTGCTGATTTTCTGAACCTTACTTGACCACTGACCACAACAGGCAGTTTTGTATTTAACTCTGCAGGAGAGATAGAGAGAAGAAATACTCATTTTTTTCATCTCTTTCTTTTTCTTTCCTTTTTTTTTTTCTCCCATTTTTTTTTCTCAAACAGGATCCAAAATCTTCTTTAGCTGCTGGCTCCTAGTCTCGCACTTTGGACTTCATATTTGGCCCCCCTGGCAGCAGTAGCAGTCCTAGAGGAGACCTCCAGGTGACCCAGCACATCCTTTGGTTATGGTATGCTGGGAGCAAAGGGCGACTCCAGTGACCTCTACATCAGGAACTCGATGTATTGCATGAAGGTCTTCACCGATGGAAGTGTAGAACAAAGCCTGTTCTGGCCTGGACTCTGACATTCAAACAAAGGCCCTCAAAGGCAGCCAAAACATCAAAAATCTTCACTACAGTAAGCAACAGCAATAAAGGAGGCTTTGCTCAGGTGCAATCGTAGGATCATAGAACGGTTCGGGTTAGAAGGAACCTTGAAGATCATCTAGTTCCAACCCCCTGCCATGGGCAGGGACACCTCCCGCTAGACCAGGTTGCTCAAAGCCCCATCCAGCCTTGACACCTCCAGGGATGGGGCATTCAAGGGGTTTACCCTTAAATTAAAATTTTGCATTGGTCAGGTGGCCAGTTAACCTTTTGCAAATCGTGCTTTGTTGGGTAATAACAGAGCTATAGATTGACTTTGTCAAAACACAAGATTTGTTTATCAAAAGAGCACATGGATGGAACTGCTCAAACAAATTTACTATACCTTGACAGTGAAGTATGTTCTCCCATGCAAGCCTCTTTCTATTGAGAACCTGACACTGTTTTGCTGCTGGAAAAGGAAATCATTTCTGCTTTCAGGCAAGTGCCCTTGACTCTTGCCTAAATTCTTCATTATGACAGACAGACCCCGTGCCTTCAATGAACTTGGCAGGCTCCTAATTTTCCATGTAGTTTGCCCTTGGCAGAGAGCCAGACAGGCACCTCCCCTCACTCCCCCTGACAACTCTGTCACCTTCTGTTCTGACATTGAATCTAAGTGATGGTAAAGTACGTGGTGCATGTTGGTCAGCTCGCGGGTAACATTATAAAGTGTCTGATGCTTCAAGGATTAAGGATGCTATATATTAGTAAACCAGCTGAATGATAATTAATTGACTCTACTTGAAATCGTGGTCCATGCCTTTGTTGCAGAAAGTAATAATAGAGCATGAAGATAATAATAAGATAATAAGAAGAGTTTATTTCGTTAAGTCGTGTTAATTTTCATAATGTGGTGCCATTTCTGTCATGAGTCCTTTCACAGAATCACAGAATCCCATGGGGTTGGAAGGGACCTCTGGAGATCATCCAGTCCAACCCCCTGCCAGAGCAGGTCCACCCAGAGCAGGTCCCA
>JAOTQQ010000023.1:83395322-83425161 GCA_026546715.1 Gallinago undulata
AGAGCCTCTGCCCCACTCCTGTGCCTCAGGGTACGGCTCCACCAATCTATTTCGCTTTCACTATCTCTAATACTTCTGAGTCTCTCCACCTCCTCCTTCAGTCCAACCCCCTGCCTGAGCAGGCAGTTTATTTGATCACACCGCACACAGGTGGTATCTCGGGCTCCATGGGGAACACGTGCCGGGCTGAGGCATTCCCTGCAGCCGGAGACCTGCACAGACACGTATTTCTGTGGGAGCTCTGTCTGAGTTTCCACATTCTTCTTTGTGGGGCATTTGGCACGTGCTGGGGCCAAGTTCTTGCCTAGAGCCAGGAGGGGACCGACCCCTGATGGCGGCTCCCGCCCGCTCTGCGCACGCGCGCCTGAGCACTAGTATTCCCGCCCTTGCTCGCACGCGCTCCTGGTACGCGCTCCTGGCACGCGCTCTGACCCTGCCGCGGCTCGCCCGGCCCCGCCCCCAGACACGTCGCCACTCTCGCAATACCTGAGTCCTTTCGGGCCTCTCCGTCTCCGGGCAGCCCCCTCCAGCTCAAATTTAAAGCGGCAGCACTCACCGCTACCGCTGTCCGCGTTGTCGAGGTGAAGCTCGCGCCATGGCCGCTTTTAAATATGCCGCGGCTCGCCCGGCCCCGCCCCGAGACACGTCACCCTCTCGCTCCCTCTCGCGATACCCGAGGCCTTTCGGGCCGCTCTGCCTTCCCTCGGCCTCTCCGTCCCCGTGAAGGCCCCTCCAGCTCCAGTTTAAAACTGCAGCGCTCACCGCCGCCTCTGTCCGCGTGCTCCGGGTGAAGCTCGCGCCATAGTAGCTTTTTTTTTTTTTAACCCAAATCGTGGCATTTAAAGTTATAAATATTAGGAGTTCAATAAGAATGTGCAACAACTAAAGTAAAATCTAAAACTTTGGCTGCCCCGTGAACAAGCTCATTTTCGTTATGTGAACCAATACTATATTTATTTAGTGTGTAAGAAGTGTGTGGAAAAAGTCGATTACACTTTTGGTATGTGCAGGCTGGAGCTTCTCTCATTTTTACTTACTTCTCCATCAGATAAAAGCGGATTCCCAGATATTTATCTCATTTGGACAATCGTTCAGTGTATACCACTTTTTAAACTTAGAGAGACAAATGGTCTAAAGAACGACACCTTCTCCACAGGTCAGGCACACATTCAGATTCCACAGTTGAATTTAAGTAATTTTTTGTATCTTGCAATGAAGAAGAAAAGTTTAAAATTTTGTAGAAACTCATGTGTTTGTCATATTCATCAAATATTCAATAATTTAATTTGTTAGCTATCACTTTTCGAAGAAGAGGTCAAGAAAGAGTAGTAAAGAGGTTTAAAGATTTGCCACTCTATTTTTATACCTGCACTGTAAAAAACATTTCCCATCTCAAAACTCTTCAGCACGCAATTAAAATAAAATATATCACTGGACCACTGTGACTGTTAATGCTTTTTCCAACAAAACAACATGGAATGATTGCACACCTTCCTGACCAAACACATTTTATGGGTGTTTTGGTTTTCAAAACGAAGCAGAGAAATTTTACTTTTCAGAGCCCTTTTAATCGATTCCTGAAGTTTAATTGCTGACATCGGGGAATCGTCCTTCCACTCTTTGAGCTCTGCTGCAACATTTATGGTCTGACATTGGAATTATCAAGCACAACTTGGTATCTTCAGCTCCTTGCTAATAGATTGTGCAAAAAGCTATTATCTTGTTCATCTTTGACTTTCTAACATTAATTATGCATGCAATACTTGATTTTTTCCCAAGCTTTCCATAATATCTCTTTACAACTTTCTCTGCTTTCTGGTTTTGTTTCTGTGTCTCAGAGCTTATGTTCAGGCCCATATGCATATTATATAAATTAAATGGCAGTAACACAAATGAGAGGGGGTTTTGTTATAAGGGTATGCGATAAAAATATAATTTGGGGGAGGGGGAAGAAAAAAGAATATACACTGGAGCTTTTTGAAGCTATCATATCAGCAGCAGAAACATTTTTCGGATTCTTTTTCCTGGTTCAGCTCAAAAATATGTTCTTTATCCTACACTAAACCTGGGGCTTCTTCTTTATTGAGGTACAGGTTCGTTTCTTATACTCAGCCACAGGCAAGGCAAGAACAACCCTCAAGACATAGGGGACACATGGAATTTTCCTCCTTCCCCTTTGCTAGAGGTACTTCTATGGGAAATATTGCATTTAAGGGTCTGTGGATGCTGTATCTGTTGGGTTTAGCAACACAAACACCCATCGTGCTGTGACCATAAATTCTGCAGAAGGGTATGGAGACCACTGGCAAACAAACAATAAATTATTCCTGCGTAGAACACGAACAATATAAACAGACAAAAGTTCTGTTGGATGGGTTTTCCCTGGAAAATTCTGATGCAGTGAAATTAAATCATTCTGCAGGAACACATTAATTTTGCTGAAATCCCTGACAGACTCCGGTCTGCCAGCCGGGCAAAGCGGGCTTCCCTGCTGGTTTATGGGGCTCCCCACTCCTAGGAGCAGCTGAATCCATGGTCTGGTGTGATTTCTGTCTAAGATATTTGGCCAGCTGGCTCTGTGGCTTGGAATTTTTTTAATATTCCATTTCATTCTCCCAAAACAAAATATTTTGGAAATTTCCGTTCCATGGAAAAGCTCAAATTTATGCATTCTCTTCCAGTTTGGGGTAAACACCTGGAAGGGAAATTTATTACTAAAAGAGTATCTCTCTTATCCCATAGCCTCAAAAAGTGGAGGGGCTTGGCTGCAAGTGCCATCAGCTGGCAGATTTTACAAATCCCTTATCCAGCTTTATCAGCATGGTGCGTGCTTGTCACTGCCGTGGAATCCTATGTTCAATTTAAACCTATAGCTTGGAATAAAACCCAATCAGAGGAAACGCAGAGGTAAACACGCAGGTTAGTTTTCACCTTTCTAAGGAAAAGAATAAAGAACTGTACTGAGATCATTAATGTTGTCTCTTGTTTTCAATATTGAGTTTAATTCTCCCTCTCCTTTCTATTAATTCCATGTGGAGGGAACAGTGACATTCAGGAAGTGGCAAAACTTTTGCAGAAAATCCCCCGTTGAAAGTTACAAAAAAATAATAGTGGTAGATACTACTTTAATTGCTAAATTTTACGCCTGAGTACTTAAATCCACAATGCCACTGCAGTTTATTCTACCTCGGCTGAAATGTAATAAATTCTGCAGTTTTTTTCACTGCAATCTTTCATACATTGCAAGATATGGCAGGCTTCATAATACCTGAAATTCCCATTTTGTGTTTTCTGTCAAAAAAAAACCCCAAAACATTTATATCGTCAGAGATGGACCTACAATAAAACCAATGAGACTCTGAAGTTATATCTCATACATCTACATTTTTACCTCTGTCCCTTTAGAAGACACAGACAGGAACCGAAGACTCCAGAGTAAAAAGTAAAGATTAGTTGTTTAAAAACAAACAAACAAACAAAAAAGAGTGAGTACCACATCTTCCTAAAGTCATATAGAAAAGTAGTTATTGAGGAAATTGAAGAGCAAACTTACGACAGCACTTGCTATGCTTTTCAAACCTAATAGAATTTGACTTCTTTGAAGTTTTTCTGGTGTTTTTGCATATGGGAAGAAATAACATATTTATCTGATGTAGACATAAAGATTCTAGCTTTTGGGGAGAAACAAAAGGACCACTTTTCCTTTGACATTAAAAAAAGTATCACTCATGAGAATATTCTACAAGCATAGAATTATATTTTGATTAAAACAAGAGGAGAATGTTACTTGGAGAGCAACAATAGAAAAGTTTTATTACTTGCCCAAATTCTATTTTCCCCCCTTTCCCAGTTTATCACAAAAAATATCAAGATGCCAAGCCAGATGTTTCGTAAGGCTTGATAAACTTCCTGGTATTGTTCTCCATAACCATCAGGCAGGCGGGAGTTCCATCCCTGAAGGAGATGTTGGGATGCTCCGGCTGGCAGAGCTCTGAACCCGGTCTCCGCTCGGTTGATTCCTGTGGCTGGTTAAAAACTGTCACTGCTCAATTCCTACAAGAGCTCCAGCCAGATGTGACCCATCTCATCCTCGCTGCTGGGACCTGAGCTCAAATAGCTCTGAAAAATAACTCTGGGGGGCCCATCCTCGCTGTTAGGCATCTGGCAGAAGTTTCCAAGGTATATAAGGTCTTGTACTGCTTTTAGTGTTGGTGTAGGACCCCTAGAAAAGAAAAGTTTGTATACTCCATTTAAAATAAACAATACTGGACTAATGTATTCTGAATGCAAGGATTGTAAGAGAAAACAGTAGTGGTGGTTTGTTTTCCATGAAGTATGGAATGAATTGATAAGGTATATAATTATTGAAATCAAGCATCTGGTGGTAACAGAACAACCATTCAAAATACCATTTAATGTATGTACACTGGTGCCACTACACCTCCATAGGTGTCAGATATGGTAAGAACAAGGTTTTTTTACTAAAAAGAGAAACACACAAAAAAAAAAATATTTAAAAGCAAGGAGACATCTGGTCTTATGGGTATGTCCAATCCTGCAGTGCAATGCTGCTGACTGAAAGGTTTTCCTTTTGCTCTAAAATAGAAGTGTGAGAAGAATATAGACCAATCAACACATCATTTCTCCATGTCAGTTCTCCCCTTTGGACCAGCCATAAACAAGTTCTTACCTGCCTGCCGTACTCTTTATAACCTAAATATTGGGATGGAAATAAGCAAAGCAGAAATGCAGCAAATCATCAAACCTAGGAAAAGAAGGATTAAGGAAATTTTGGTTATTTTTTTTCACTAGCCTTGAATCAGTTATTTTCTCCAATGATCCAATGATTGAAACACTTTCTACATTATTGGTGCAGTAGGTTTTGAGCTGTTTCTTTTCAAAATTACGTTAAATTTAATACGACGGAAAAATGACATCACGTGTCAATGTAAGCAGGACTGGGTGGGTTTAAGATTCTGGGAATGTCTGTTGTTTGGGGCACATTAGAGCCTACCTTGTTAGAGCTTGTTAAAACTGGAGCTGGTGCAAGTTCTGGAAATAATTACAAACCTGACAAAACAAGTTAGTAGTCTCTGAAAGCATTCCAAAATGAGCTATCAAGGGAAGGACCCTATTTATAAAAAAAATAAAGAGAAGCTTCTTTATCATAAACAGCAAGTGTGTGTGTGGACAGCTTTTCTGATCTCCCTCAGCATTGTCAGTAAATTTGTTGCTCTTTTTAGGTTTTTTTTTTCATTATTCACATATTGCTATCTATATATATGGGGAACGGGGCGGGTGTGCCTATAGGTTTCTTGCTATTTCTTTCAAACCTGTCAAGCCTATTCCCCTGAGGAGCGATGCAGAGAGCTTAATCCTTTCACTTCATACCTCATTACTTGGTTTGTGAGTCTTGTGCCACTTATCCAAGAAAAATGTTCCTAAGTTTCAAAGAAAAAAGTTCCTAATAGGACTACTTAATTCTCTTCCTGTGTAATGCATTGTGACGAAGGTGCACCTTCTCCAGTTGACATACTGGGATGTCCCAGACGTCCTTGTGGGCACATACTGGTTTTACCTCGTCCGAGATTCTTTGCAATCTTTAGAAATTTCACTCTTCACAGCCCACTAAAGTCAGGTGTTAGGGTAGGATACGTTATTTACTTGTACTGATGAAGTAAAGTGTTAATTATCTCCCACGTTAATAAACACTGTACCTGCCTGACACAGATCAGAGGCATGTAGAAAGGCCGTGTCACAGAATCACAGGAGGATTGAGGTTGGCAGGGATGTCCAGAGGTCATCTTTTCCAACTCTACCCCTGCTCAAGCAGGAGCACCAGAACCACATCCAGATGGCTTTTGAACACCTCCAAGGATGGAAACACCACAACCCCCCTGAGCAACCTGTGTCACCCTCACAGAAAAAGTGTTTCCTGATGTTCAGAAAGAACCTTCTGCGTTTCAGTTTGTGCCCATTGTGTCACTCAAAGTAGTTCAATGAATGTGGAGGCTCAGCCCTTCTCTGGGACATTTCTAAGGTTTTTTTTTTTTTAGTAGATTGTTCTTATCTCCTAGGATAAAAGCCAGTGAAAGGTGTCAAGAAGGGAAAATCTGGGGAAAAAAATAATATCTAGTGTAACTTTAATTCTTTTAGGTAGAAGACTTCCACAGCTCTTTTCAACCTGACAGCGATGAAAACCACAAATATCTTTATTTGTGGAGGTTTGTACCACACGTGCAGCATCTCGTGGCCAGTGGATGTGTGCTGTAAAGTTGGTCTGCAGAACACGTCTACTGTGTTTAGAACGTGCTGGATGCACTGCTCACTAATTCACTGTCTTTGCATCTCACACGCACCCAACTTTTATCAGGATTTTCTGGAAAATAAAGCAGAAAGTCTTAGGTTGGAGCCATATTTCCCATAGGTGGCAGGTGTGCGTCCAGGAATGGGATGGCATCTATGAATCATGAGCTACTGTGCAGCAGCTCTCTGCTCTAGTAAAGGAGGAGGCTGATGCTAAATGTACCTCATCCTTCAGACAGCTCAAACTCTAAAAATGGCAAGGACAGCCAGAAACGCCAAGGACAAAAGAAGTATTTGGCTGCTGCAATCAGGGTTGTTTCACAGAGCAGAGCAGCAAACTGCTCGATTACAGCTGGTGGTCCACGGGCCACCTCAGAGGATCAGTGCTGCCTACTTTAGACAACCATCCATGACTTCTCGAACCAACCATAATATTCCTTATAGTAGAGAACAGCGCTGGACAAGTTAATTGGGAGGCTGCATGCTGCCAGCATAAAAAACAATGTCTTGGTTAATGAAGTAAGAATGGCAGCTTCATGAGATGTGAATAAATTTGTGCAAATTATTCTGCTTTTGTTAATTGATCCTCTCACCGTCTCACATTGCAAATAAAATTAGTAAAACGGATCGTGGCAAATGGTATAAACCCAAACTGTCAGTCAGCTTGATCCATAAGTAAAAAGAATTACATTTTACATGTAATATATAGTACCTGTCAGTCAAAATAGGAGTAAATCCTCTTGCATCCAGTCATTTGTTTCCAACTCATAGGATTTGCTGGAATTATTTAGGTTACATTCTTTTCTCACATGCATGACAATCATTTTCTGCTTTCAGAAAAAGATGTCAGCCCTGTAAGCTATTTAATAATACATATGTTTATGCAGATAAATGTGTGTGTTGGGACTGTACTCTGTGTGTGCAATTTTCAGATATGGCTCTAACCTTTAAGGAAATCTGGGTATCTCTTTTCATTTCCAAATGACTTCCATTAACATTCTTCCGCACAGCAGATGCTCAAAGGCAATTAGTCAAGAAGAGCAAGTAAAAAAGTGTCTTGCTTGCTGTAATTCATGCTACAGTGCTCTGACCCTGGAATGCACTGCAGCACAACGTGATGTGTCTGCATCCTGAAGGTATAAAAGGAAAAAGCTCAAACAGAAAATGCTAAGCCAAGTGTAATGATGAATTGTGGTGATAGGAATCCCCCTGATTCACGTCTTCAGACCCACATAAAGCCCCAGGAAAACTCATTCAAAGTCCATTTTCTCTCCACGGTTTTGTGGATTCATTTTTTTTGTCAACAAAAATTTACATTGAGAGAAATACGAGAAGGATACTGGAGCCATCCTAAAGGATGAGGAAAGGAACAGCTCACACTCTTATGTGTCGTAAATGTTAGCAAAATACCATTTATAATTCTGGGCAAGAAGTCTCTTCAAGAAGCTGGTTTACAGTAGGTTATCCAAAACATAGGCACGGAATGTCAGAACAGGCTGCTTGTCATTGAAGTACGTCTTCTCTGAAAAGAAATGGCTAAACATTTGCCTCATCAGTATGTTCAGGGAGCATCATAATAGCTGTGGCAATTCTTGTCTGCCCTTGTAGTCGACTGCCAAGGATTTTGAACGCAGACGGTGAAAGCTGTAGCTGGAATTAGATTGCTCCACAGGTAGAAAATGTCACCTGGTGAAGGATGGGCTGGTGAGAGACCTGTTGTCTTGTTTCACCAGGTACTCCAGCTCAAAAGCAGGCTCATTTCTGCTGCAGCTGAAAAGATTTGCCTTCCTAACTTGCTCTGTGCTGCCTAAGAGTGAGACATCGGACATGGACAGGCAGCTTCTGCCAAAATAAATCTCCGTCTAGCCTTTGTCTATCTCTGAAATCTGAAAAATGTGACCATTCAACAACCAGTTTACATCCCTTGCTTCCTCTGCTCATTGGACCACAGACAGATTTGCTATGGTGGCTTTTCTGGTTTGCTCTACTCCAGATGAAATAATGACAACTGAAATACGTTCTACTTACAGGAATTGTCAAATCTGAAGCACCATCTTAGAGCTGTGGCTGCACAAATGGAGAATGGATTTTTTCCAGGACCTTTGCGGGAAGTCTATGGAATTTCATGAAAAATAAAACATAAAGTTGTTGCTTTGTTGAACCCATTCCTGTTTTATAGAGACAGGAGGTACATAGTCCATGCAGCCTAACACTTGTATATGGATATCATGTAAAAGAGAAGAGAAGGATTTCATGGAACCTCGGAAATTGGGTCCATCTATGCAGTGAGTAGGAGAAGGTACTTTAAGTAAACTTTATACTGAAATTAGGAGCAGGGAATGGAGAGGTGAAAGCTTTGCCTTCTCCTTCACCTGGTCATTAAATCAACTCTGTGCTCTCACTACAAGGTCAGGTGGGCTTTATCACGTGCGCTAACGTTGGCTAAGATAAGCATCTCCTGCAACCATGTAGATCAGGGCACGTGTTGGACAATTCTAAATTGTAGCATAGACTCAAGATCTTACATCCTCAGGTTTTCCCAAATTTGCCATAAATTATGGCTGGACACAACCCTCTATCCCACAAGAGTCAAGCATTTGAAAAACAAAGGAGAAATACTCATAATCCTTCTACAGCTTTTCTCTCTGTAACCAGTAGTATATTGTTATGAACATGGTTTCCTGTCACTGAAGTTCTCTGCTGCCAGCTCCAAGCTCCAATTTCTAGGGGAAGAATTAGCAAAAGACATGTCAGCACTGTAATAGCTGATTAACAATGAATGAAGGTCTAGTATAATGACTGTCTTATTTTAATCTGTGCTGTGAAAACATTGTATTGCTTCAACAATGGGAAAATTGAATTACATTTTTCTTCCACAATGTACAATTTAAGGAAAAAATATGGCCTTTTGAAGGTATCATAAAGCTTTACATCGCTCCAGGATTATATGGCATCCCATGATTAGGGTATTCTAAGTCTTTTTAGTTCCGTTGCCACTTTTGTCAGTATTTATTTTTCAATGAGCAGATTCGTTTTGCTCTGAAATCACCCTAATTTGGATCAAGTTGACTTTGTTTCCTTTTGCCTTCTGTCTCTTTATGAATAGATGAAGAGCCACTGATTGTGTTTACTAACTCTGTCTAAACCTCCTATTAAGAAGAAACATCTGGAAAAGCTGAAACTTTTGGTAGAAACTAATGTTTGACTGTTGTTGGCAGCCAAATCTGTTTACAGATAAAAGGCATGGGTGTAACTTTCCATATAAAATTCTTCTCTTAAGAAAGTTTCTTATGAAACTGAAGACGGAGCCATCCCAACTATAGGAGGGTAATGATCCACGGATCTGATCTAGAATTGCACAATATGTGGCACTTGTTCTGCTAAGCCAGAAGCTAATCCATTGTCACAGCTCCACCAGCACAGATTTATTTGACCATGGAACCTGGTTAATTACTCCTGTAAATTGCACAGATGCTTGCCCACCATAATTACGTCATATGCTCACGTTAAACATGTCCACAATGGACGCCTGAAGGGAAAGAGAAATAGGTAGAAGAGCTGAAAATCATTACCTACTTTTTCCTTACAAAAACTCAAAACTTGCCCTCAGTCTTCATATGAGCAAAAGTGCAATGGGTGTCTGGACTGGTTCCTGTTCATTCGCATTGTCCATACTCATTATTCACTATGTTCTTAATCCTAGTGCTATATAGGATTTGGGAGGATCTTATTTTCTGTACTACATTTCCTCAGAAGCAGAATAACAGTTGGGAATCAACCTCAAATATCTTTATTTTATTCTTCCTCTTAATCCCATCTTGTTGTTCTGGTCTTATTTTTCCACCTGCTGTAGAGTTTGTGGTGTGGGTAACACCTTGCAGCTGGAAAAGGAAACAGAAAGAGAATTGAGGAAAGGATGGGAGACAACACTGAGAACGGTCCAAAACTACCAAATGCTACAGGAATGGGGGAAATTCTGTGTGTCCTAGGACATGAGGGGACTTGCTGAGCAAAGTTGAGAAATCGGGGCAATTTGGAAGGACACAAACAGGAAAATTAAAGAAAGAAAGACAATTAAAATTCCGAGGAAGAGGAGGGCAGAATGAAACACCCTTCTCTCCCCCCAAAAAAACACCTGTAGCAAAGATTTCTCCCTTCAGAGAGAGAAAAATTGGACTCAGATAGATGTAATTGTAAGACACAGGATGAACCAAAAAAACACAGGCACTGCTTCAGTCACTGTTGGCCTGTATATGTCATATGATATTGTTCACAAGGACAATTTTGGCTCCAAAATCTATGAATCTCCACAAGATGTGTAACCTGATGACAAAAATAAATGCCTATTTGCAACTGTTAACAGCCTTTTTAAACATTAAGTTGTTTCTTTACATTTGGTAAAACAATTGTCCTATTTTTAATAGAACAGATATTATACGTAATTCCATCTAGAAGCAAAACAAAATAGATACCTCTAACCTTAACAAACAGGAATGGTCATTTAGCTCTCTCTGCAGTGTTACATCTGGAAATCTTTGAAATAAAGCAAAAAATACCATACAAAACCTTCTCTCAAAGAGGTTAAACGAGACCTGTCTAGTGTCTAGTCGCAGGAATAGGATTTTTCTGCTCCTTTGCACAATTGATATACACAATCTCATTTGCATATTTCAAAAGTTTACTAAGACTCTCTCTTCTCCTTGAGTCTAGGATTGTCTCTCTCTCTTTGGCCTTTTATTTGATTCTAAAGATAATGAGCTTCATAGTTTTTCTGCATTTCCCACAAAAAAACTTTCAGTATGTCCTCAGGCAAGGGTGGCCCAATGTGCTGGGAAATGTGATACAAAATGGACTGCACATAACTAGGAGCAGAGCAAAAATGGCCATATGTATACAATGTTGGCATGGGACTAACAGAAACCCTGAATAATATCTGAAAAATAAATGACCGCACGGCTATTCCTTTTACTTCTTTAATTTGTTGCTTTTCTTCCTGTTTGCCACTTTCTTCTAATTTTTAAGTGAAACGTTGTGGTGGTGAATTTTCAGGTCCTTTTGGCTTTCCTATTTGTTTGTGGGGGGACATGGTGCCTTTTATTATTTGTTTTTTTTTTTAGTCTCCCTATACCCTTTACTGTCCCTTTATCTTCATTTTGTTTTGACTTTGCTAATGAAGAGAGCTCCTGACTCCAAAGAGTGTGTTCAAACACTTGTGTTCACATACAAAAATTTTTAACTTTCTTGAAATGTAGATCTTTGGAAATACCAGGCAAACACTCAGAATGGAGTGGGCCCTCTTCCATGAGGGGTCTTCAGTGATACTCATAGCTCAGGTACAAGCAAGGGCATCTCCTGGAATGGTTTTGTTTCGTGTGTTGGTGAGCCAAGCAGAAATTTACTCATTTTGCTTTTCAAACAGAGCAAATTAAGCAGCTTGAAGAAGGGGGTTGGTATTTTGGGTGGTTTTTTTTTTTGGTAAGGCCTGGTTTTTTTTGGTTTCTTTATTCATCAATATTTAAGCCTTTCTACTTTTAAGAGAGAAGTAGGAACACTCATGACCTCTTCACTATGGCAAGAGTGTGTGCACTGACCAGATGTGTGCTGTTAATATTCGACTACTGTCAGCCAAGATTAGTTAAGATGCAATATTCCATGTGCAGTTTGTAGCACTTGTTCAAAGAGATGAAGATCAATTGTTTGTTGCTATATTTGAATGGATTGTTATTTCTCCCATTTTTGCTGTCATCAAAGCCAGGAATACTTCTAGTCTGAGTTCCACTAAAAACTTTTAACCTCCTAAATGATCCTTGGCTGTACTTTTTCTAATTCACTTGCACTGTATCTGATCCTGGCCTCGATTTTCTTTTGGTCAGGCATCCACTGAGGTCGTTAGTGTATCTGATGTTTCATTTTTTTCCTGAATGTGCTTATATGCATGGATGCATGGATGTATATGGAAATCTGGCATCTGTGTGGGCTCAGGCCACTGCAGTAATCTCACATCTGGGAGAAATACCCTTGACTCACATTGACCTGAGTTCCTGCACATGTCTCTGAAGGCCAGATGCAGTAAGAGCTCCTAGGAAATGGTAAAAAAGTTTGGTTTTGATAAAAACTTACCCATTTTCCTCCCAGGATCCTGCCATCAAATGCTAAGATGACTGCGACTTGGGTATGAGGATTCTTAGTCCCCTTTTCTCTAAGCTGCCCACATCCCTTTAAAAGTTACTTTGTGGAGTCCATCAAAAATTGCAATTAGTCTGCTAAGGAAATAGAGTTGATAAGAATGTACTCTTCCTCCATTTATCAGTCTTCTTTCTGGTCTGTTGGCCAATTTCCTCCAAATCACATAAGGGGAAAAAGTCTCAGAGACATTCAGATGCTGTGATTTTAAAGGAAAACCATGTCAACAGTGAAAGCAGACATTGCTCTTGCTTACCCAAACAGTTGGAAGTCAGGAGAGAAAAGTAGGATGTTCTGGTCAATGACACAAGAGGGAAGTGATACCTTCTGTAGGTATTTTTAATGAGTTTGGTAGAGAAACCAAGTAGAGATAGATGGTGGATTACAGTAGTGGTCTATGACAGCACAAATGTCAACAAATGCAAAGGAAATCCAGCTTCATATGTTCTGCTGCCCATGGAACAATTTTGTCTTTAATGTCATCAATGGAAACGCATTTGAATTGAATTCCCCTTTCTCATGATAACAGGATGACTTTGAAGTATGTACCCATGGGTTACACACTTATAAATGAGTTTATCAGTGTAGACATGCATAAAGAAAGGAGATAAATCTGTCAACAGTCAGATGGTCTCTTCCAGATGGATCTGGTTCTAATATGAATTTTTTTTTTCTCTGATAAATTCATGAAATGATGGAAAGATACCACTGAATCTAAAGTGAAGTCTCTGTTTTGTACTGCAGCCTCTTAGGGTAAAAACTTTCAGGTCAATATATTTTCTGTTGGCCATGGTAAATTATGACAAGTGTTAGGAGAATAAAGTCCCATATTGCAGTCTGTTATAAAATGTGTGTAATTGCCCTTAGTATTAATTAATCAAAGAACAACTTCTTTTAAAAATAGTTATAAATAAATAAGGTATAAATATATAACTTATGTAATTATATTGCTTATATAACTATATAGTCTATAGCTGTTATAAATAAAAAACTTCATGGATTTACTAAGGATGAAAATTTAACATCAGATATACTATTTGTAAGCTAGATAGTGTTTTAAACTCAAGAATCGAATCCTTTATCCTGATGACTGAGTGAAGGTAGGTTTCTCACCTTTGAGTTCCACACCAAAACTTTCAGAGGATCATTATTTCCTTGGATTTTTATTACATGTCTCGGGTCTAAGGCTCATCCACAAGAGTGAGCCACCACAGGTCTCACGCTGTTGAAAACGCCATACACTCCAAATTCTTCAGAACCGTTGCGAAAGCCGATTGTATAGCGAAAGTATATGGTCACCAGATGGCCTTAGCTGTTTGCCATGTACACAGGCGGCGTGACACAAAGAATCTCGTTTTGGGTGCACAAACATTGCGTGGACACCATATGAGCACTGCGTTCTATGGCCACTCTGTCGTGCAAAACAACCACTGTGTTCCCTCCGTCTCATTTCTTGTGTTTTCTTTTCCAGTAAGTCCAAAGTTAATTTGCCTTTTGACACAGATGTCCTATGTTTTGTTACTTTTTTGTAGACATCTCGGGTAGATACATAAAAAAAAATAAAATAATTCTTTGTCTCTTTTTGGACTAGTTAGATGGAATATTTCAATAAACCATGATTAGAGAAGTACGTTGTTGTCCTTTATTAACTTTCTGAGTTCCATAACTTCTTCTGTGGGAATTTCAGTTTCAGGCAGGACTTCTGATATGTCCTCCATAAAGTTCCTCCCAAGATCCTCTTCAGTGAACTTATATTTATATATATATAAATTTTTTTCTGCTATAGTCTGATATTCTGTGAATGCTTCTTTTGGCTCTACAATTTATCTTGCACTCTCCTGTTCCTGGTAGGTTTGAGAAAGATGTCTTATAAATTCTTATGGGTTTTGCAAGTTTCTCCTCAGACATTTCTTTGACGTGTCATATTCTGATTTTACATTTAGCCTGCTTGAGTTTATGGTTCTTTCTATTTCCTTCATTTTGACACAACCCTGATTTCTATAGGCATGCTTCCCTGTTTCTGTGCCTCCCCTTACCTAGCCATATATTGTTTTATTTTCTTCCCTCATCCCCGCTCCAGTTTCTACACTTTCTGTGCTGGTTTAGTTGGAATAGTAAGAAAAGGTGATTAAAATAGAAGATATTGGAATGAACAAGAGCTGCTATAGGGTTTTTTTAAAAAAAAACATATGCTAGAGATTGGTAGACTGGATAGGGATTTGTTTCATGTAACTGTGGCTATCAAAGAGTAAAGAACCTGGCTTGCTTTGTCATCTGGTTTCCCTCTATAGTCATGGAAGAGAGAGGACCACCTGCAGAAGATGATCATTCTCACCCAAAGAGAGGGGTCTCGGAAGTGCCTACTTCTCTTTGCAACCTAAGGACAGAGCCCAGGAGAGGGGGTTGGAAATACTGCTTAATAATTAGGTGGTTTGAAGTTAGTTGAGGTGTGAGGCCATGGCTTCCAGCTGTCAGTCACTTCCTTTGTTGTGTCCTTGGATTAATTCAGTCTGATGTATGAGCTGAATCTGTGATTTTCATTGGCTTGGGTAAAGTTATAGAGTGAGAAAATACAGTCTTTTCTACTTGCAGCAGACACCCCTCTTTTTAAACTTTAATTTGTGAGATGATTTAATTATTCAATCAGTCTGCAGGTCTAGAAAAAAATTCCTTGGCTGTTGCCCCAGTTGGGAACAATGCGGTCCCGACACCTTGCTGAGGAAAACGGGTACCGTTTCTGTCAGCTGTCAAGACCTTCTATCATGACTAAATCCTGAGGAGGAGAAATTTCCTTTCCACAACTGCTGCTGGGTGTCTCGGGTTCTCAGCCTGAGAAGAGCTTCTGTTCTCTGGCTGCTTTCTGCAGTCACGTCAGCTTCATACCTACCAGCAAACAGAGAACCCGGGTACAATGAATCATTCAGCCCTCTCTACGAGGAAGGAAATAACTTGGATGGCTAAAGGCAGGGTAGGGTTTCACTTCGAGCTGCATGAATTTGCCTGAGAATTAACAAAACCAGCGTAATGCTGGTTTTTAGTGTGTCCTGTTTGTCATTGAGAAACGCAGCACATTAGCGGCTTTGAACTCCCAGGCACTAAAAAATATTTAAGTTACATAAGCGGATGGCGAGACGGACTGAATGATGCTTTCAAACTGAAAATATTCTTCAGCATCTTTCCACTGCTGCAGCTAAATAGTGCAGTTCTTGTAAAGGGCAGAGCTATAGACACCTGGGCAGGCAATCTATACTCGAGAGTGTAAAGAGGCAATTGAACCAAGATAAATATTCAGACAGATCGGCAAGTTCAAGAAAGAAGAACATTTTTTTTTTCCTGTGAAATAAAACGTGCCCTTGAACCTAAGAATTTCTCTTTTCTTTTTCTTTGAATTCGGGGGTATTCGCAAAAGCAGTTTGATTCATTCTTCATTTTTCACCGTTAGCAACTTGTTTCAACAAGGAAACTTTTTAGCTGAATTTTCGCTATATATATATATATAGTATAACATCAGGGAAGCACTGGCATAATACACCGAGGATTTTATTTTAAAAATACCAATCATCACAAAGTGTTTGAAGGAGATTTGTTTCTTAAACAAAATTCTGTGCACAGTGTTAATAAAACGCATGCTCCGAAAGGAAAACTGTAATTGAAATAAATCTTTGAGCAGCGTTTGTGGGCCAACTAAATAAAGTCAATGTCTGTTACCTCGGGCTAAATTTAAACCAGCCTTCGTTCAGAGTTTCAGTCAAAAAAAACCACCACCAAACCTCTGCTAGAGGGGAAAAAAAATACATATGTAGCCAAATTAACCTGAATAGCTATAAAACCAATAATTGTACAACAGAAGGGTCTTGGAGAATCGCGATATGTGAAGTTTAATTGTAAAATCTCCAAATGGAAATGAAAAATATAGAAGAAAAAAAAGATGGTCCTAATTAGCAGCAGACATAGACATGAAATGAAATGCGGAGGGGCACAGGATATAGGAAACTATTTGAAATATGTTAGCACTTTAAAATGTCAGACAGTTTGAGACAGTTATTGAGAATTTATTCCTTGGTTTGGAAGGCATAACAGACATGCAATAAAATTCACAGGAGCACTACTACAACAGAGTAAAATAGCAGGAAGGGTCAAGTGTAACAGTAATATAATCCAATATTTTTCTATAAAGAGGGTGATTAATGGTGCACTTATTGGTTTGTCTTTGTATTTGCTTTTATATACATATAGACATGCTGAATCCATATATAGATCAGAAATCTAGAGAGAAGGAGAGAAGGAGAATGTCAAAGAAAATATTTTATTGTAATATTAGTGTGGTAGTTGCAACTTTTTAATTTTCAAGAACAGCAATAAGTCTCAAAACAAAAGTATTCAAAATTTAAAAATATATGAATGCTTCACTGAAAATCTTGAAACAATGTGGTCAGAACATTGAGATGTAATTTATCTCAAAGAGCATTACATTGATATTTATAAAAAGTCATTATCTCTAATGTAATACTTGAAGAAGCCTGAAGTTAAATTTTAATGTCTTTGCAGAGACATATGTGCATAGTACATATACCTATATATTATCAGTCTGTTATATGTTGCTATAACTCATCATTCTGTATACGTGCTGGCCTCAGTGCTGTAGAGATATGACTTGAAGAGGGCTATGGGCTGTTTATTTCTTTGAGAAGACAGAATTTTTGTTCTAATTATGAGATGACACATTTAAAGATATACTATCTCTGAGCACCAAATAATACTTTTTCCACTATTATTTTCCTTTTTTTTTTTTTTCCTAGGGTCAATTGAAAATGCTTCCCTCTTCTTCCTTTGAATTCTGGTATCTGGCAGAAGCAAACCATTTAACTTAATGACCCCAAATATTTCAGACACATGTGAAGAGCATAATTCCCTACAGCTCCTTTTTTTATATGAGCAAAACCTGAGTATCTGTGAGCCAGTGACTTGAAGAAGAGATGGAATTTTACTTGGAAAATGTATTTGGCTATATACTGCTGTAAGAACACCTCGCTCTGTTAAGAAAGAGGGTCCCTAGATTTATTCTGATTTTTTTTTTTCAGCTCAGAAATGTGGTGAAACACTTCCTCCAGACTGTGGATCCACTCAGGAGCTTTCCTGTTCCCTGGCTGTTGCGGGAGAGGACAGGTCAGCACTGCTACCTGTTCCTCCATTAGGACATACACTGATTTTCCCTGACCTTTATTTCTGCAGGTTTGGGTTTTTTTTTTTGCAGAAATTTGTAATTTGTCAGATGATGGCAGAGCCTTCAAACCTTTGCCCGGTTTAAGCTGTGGGGCTCACTATGGGTGGGATTTTTCTAAAGTACCACAGTGATTTAGGGGCATGGATTTCTGTTGTCTTTTGATGGCTCACGTGAAAAGAAGGGTCATTCGTACATCTACAAAAAGCCTTTCCAGAATTTTCCTGCTTGGGGCCGGATTTGGCATATTCTGGATGTATCTTTGCTGGCAAGATTATTCGGGGTAACTAGAGCTCACCATATTGTCACAGCTGAAGTGGATTTTTAGCCCATCTTTGTCAGGTTAAATAAACCTCCTGCCTTTTTGCAGTGATGTGAGAAACTTTGTTGGTGTATACCCAGAAATTTTTAAAATTGATCCGAGAACTTTGGAGAGCACATGGAGCACCTGCATGGCACGAAGAGTAAGTATCACGCATCCATCAAAAAAAAAAAAAAGAAAAAAGAAAAAGAATAGAGAAATAGCATTGCTGAAGTTGCTGTTTTAGCAGTTCTCAACTACTTTTGTAGCAAAACCGGTTTCCAGGAGGAAGGCCCGCGAAAAATATTTTCACTGTGACAGCTGACGAGGGACAGGAAAGTCAAAAAGTGCTCATGCCTCATCCTCTGAGCAGCAAAACTGGAGACTGGGTGGAAAACTCATTCTTTCGGTGGCGAAATCCTCACTGACTTCATCCCAGCCAAGTTTTCACCCCAACTGTTCGCTGAGCACAGACTGAGCGGTCACACACCTCAGTGCCCCTTTTTTAGTCTTAATTCCCACAACATTCATTACATCTGAAATACCCTCAGTTTCCTTTTTTCTTCCTCTGACGATTACTCTCGTCAAGGTTTCATGGGACTGAATAGCACAGGGACAGGGAAACAGAAAATAATTTTTGAGGCAGAGCCAAAAGAAAGTCAGGGGTTTGGCTGCGATGGCAGAAGCTTTGCACAAGCCTTCTACATGTGGAGCATTTTGGGGGGAAAGAGTTAGTACTCACTGCTCTCAATATAAGGCTGTGATTAATAAAATTAATAAAATTAGACCTTAGTGTAATGATTTAAGGTTTAAATCTACAAGCAAGTTTTCACCACCAATACTGGTTTCAAGTCCACCTACATCAAAAAGGCAGTTCTCAGTGTGTTGGGCTGCAGTGATTAGGGTCAGGATTTTCTTCTTTTAATCAGAATTTCAGTATGCTTCTAGCAAAATATATTTTAATATGAGAAGCTGGTTAGCAATCCGTCAGCTGACAAGTACCTGAACCTGGCTGTGTCTTTATTCCCAGTTAATTAAAATGCAAGTGTCTCTTTAATCTTTTTGTTGGAATATATATTAAGTGTGTACATATCTTAGGTGTTGCCTGTTTAGAGGATTGTCTCTTTGAGCAAGGAGCTCTCCTGCAAGATCTGACCAAATCTATTCCCAAAGGGGGCAAGGAGGGGAAGGTTTTGCCCCGAGGACAGTCCTTCTGATAATCACAAAATTAGTGACAGGCCATCCTGGGACCTCTTTGATAGGTGATGTGACCCTGCTACTGTATTCTTGATGGCAGAGAGAAAAGAACATTCCTAAGGAAAAACAAAGCCAAAGAAGTAGTGAATAAAGCACCGCTAAAGAAAAGAACAGCAAAAAAGCAGCCATTAATTTTGATTAATTGCAGATTTCTCCTCTCCTCCTCCCACTTGTCTTCTGCGCATTTGGAGTCCTCAGATTTGCCAGGTGAGACTAATAGGAAAGTGATCCTGTTTTATAAAAGCCTACGTCTAAGTGGAAGTTAATGAAATGGAAATGAGTTACCTTCAGCAGAATTTTTTCCAAGTTTTCATTTTTACCAGTAAAAATGCCACAAAGCAGGATTAATAAGCCTAGAGGCAGCTCCACTACTGCAGC
This sequence comes from Gallinago undulata, assembly GCA_026546715.1. Taxonomy (NCBI): domain Eukaryota; kingdom Metazoa; phylum Chordata; class Aves; order Charadriiformes; family Scolopacidae; genus Gallinago; species Gallinago undulata. Next base: position 83,414,969 of record JAOTQQ010000023.1, read on the forward strand.
TCTGCAGGGCTCTGACCCAGCCTGGGGGCTCTGCACAGCTGCTTCGAGGTGGGTAGACAAACCTTTTGTCCAGCTCCATCTTGGTCTCCTCCCTCACAGTGCCCCACTGCACAGGAGATTTGTCCTCCAGCCCTGCCCTTCAGCAATCTGGCAAAAAAAAAGCCCCAACTACCTTCTAATTCTCCAGGAAAATCCTGTTGATGGCTTGGGAGAAGCTCAGAAGACACATCCAGATTTTACAGATGCTAGCCTGCATCAGGTTCTTGGAGGCATGTGTCCCTCTGGTGATGGGACCTTAATGGTGGTGCTTTCAATATATCATGAAAGAAGTCAAACAGGCCCAGCATCTACAGATGCAAGAAGAAGCCAGGCCAGAGCTCTGGGCTTTGCTTTGAAAGGACGCATTGTCCATGTCCTCACCAGCTCCTTTCTCAGCAGCTTCTGCTATTGCTGGCACGAGCGTTAGGGAGCCCTTGCATTATGGAGGTGCAAGGAACGTTTCTGTTTTCTTCCCTACGGATGCATGCCTCCATAGGGCTAGTTTCACACAAGCCCAGGGTTTTACAGGTCTGATCTGAGCCCCAGACTGCAAACATTATACAGGCAGATCTCCATGGAAGCCCAGTTACAGGCTACTGGCTGAACCAGTTTCCATTTGGAGACTGGTGTAGCCATGGAGCAGGTGTGAATGCAGACATTGTATCCACCAGAAAGAGGAATATGCAATGCTTGCTTTGAAAAAATATAATTAAAAAAAAAATATATATATATGTGGCACATAGCTCTTTTGAGACATTTTTCTTTGCAGATTCTGTAATGCATTTAACCAGATTGGAAAAACAAAATAAAATAAACAAACAAGTAATGAGAAAAACAAAAACCTACTGTAGACTTCAGCAACCTGTAGGATTAAAGGGGTGGTCTCCCCTTTCATCACACTGCCCACTTCAACCTGCTTGCTCACCGTCTGCCAGGAAACTGTTTAAAGTTCCTGTGGCTTGAGAAATGGCCAATCTTGACAAAGAAGGAGATTTTTATCTGACCAGCCAAGATCTTAGAATGTCAATACTTGGCTCTGACTAATAAATAAATAAATATGCAAGCGCACACACACATATCATCTAGGATGGCAGCCTATTGCTGGATAGCTAAAGTCGTAAGGGATTCAAACCCTATTCTGTTTTAAAAAATGAAAGTTTCTTCTCAAACTTGGTTATTTGGTCATTTCCAATGATCTATTTAAAAAAAAAAAAAGTTTGCTATAAATTTTTGTCATACTACAAAAAGATAGAACTGTTGTATTTAATTATGGTGAAACTCAGTAAGAAATACAAAGGTAAAGAAGAAAAATGACTGAAAGGATCTCAGGGATTCTGCAGCTTTTCATCCTGCTGTTGCACTTAGAAATGCAGCAGACAGTAGCAAGGGGTTATGATCAAAATTATGTGTCCCCATCCACTTCCTAAATTACTTGTTTACTAGCTATGACTCTCATCTTAGTAGAAACCTATGGTAGAACTCTTCTCTTCCATCTGGAGGCATTTCTGGTGTAGCCATCTAGGCGTCTATTGTAGACAGTAAAGAGAAGTAGGACACGACTGTTCAGATCTGCCTCAGTAGCATCCCTAAGATGAGGTAATTGTAGCATCCCTTCCCCAGGAAGTCTAAACAACGAGGCTCCTACATTTGGACAGATGATTCCTGGAGACTGACTGGTCATTACGATTGCAAATCTATTTCAAGGGGAGTCAACAAAGCACCGAAATGTCCATTGAGAACTCATCTGGGAGCAGCCTGGCTTGCCTGTCCAAGAGACAGGACTTACCCCTGCACAAGAAACCAGTTTTCCTATGCCCTGGAAGATCAGCAGGGGCAAGGAATAGCAGGAGTTTTACCTTGGGACTCCTCCACTGTGCTGGGAGAAAGTTTGAAACCTGAACGTGCCACACAAGGGTATTTATTTGTTGAGTGATCCTCTCCTTTCCCTAATATTCTTTATGGTGGGAGTCCCTCACTCCAGTTCAGCTCCCACACCTAAAGCGACCTGTGTGACAGGACACATGGATGCTAAAAAACTCAGTTTTTTCCTCTCAATTGCATTGGGAAGTGGGTAACTGAAGAATTTTAGGAATTCAGAATTTGAAGGCCAGGGGAACAGACATATTTTCAGGTGAATTTTGGAGCTTTCTGAAGTAAAACAGCTTTTAAAGGAGACACCTTACGAGAGACACCCCAATCCCCAGCACTCTGTAAAACAAGGAGACTGGTATAGGAGCCCCCCTCTCATGTAGAGCACAAACGTGAGTCTTCACTGGCTTGAAAATTTCAGTCTCTTTGGACTTTTAGGGTTTTTGGACTGGGATTAGTGCATCCTCAGGGCAGCTCATCACAGAAAGAGACAGCAGGAACCTCCCCACTTGGCAGTGGGTCTCCTCTCTACATTGAGGAGGCATAGAGTTGGTATTGCATAGGGGAAGCAAAGCCATAAATTACCTTGCCTTTTGAATACCCAGAAAGGGGAAAATGGGTCCCAGAACAGCCAAGGATGCTCCTTGCATTTTTGGTGTAGTCCATGACACTCAAAGGTGCTCCGTGTTTGGAGACACATCACAGGAAGAACAGCACGGTCCCCCAACGTGCTGTTTCTCTGGACCAGCTAAGCACTTTAAGCAGTATTACTCTCATTTTGTCCACAGAAGATAAAACTATACATTTTTGAACCTAATGTAAATATTTCCCTTCTGTTCCCCTCCCTTTAAAAATATTTAACATATTAAACGGGAATATTTCAAAATATAAAAATAAAAGAAATCCAATCCGCAAAACAGATGATATGTTTTCGTACTGATGGCAGAAGGGAGTAATTTTTCGCTTGCTCCTGCCTCACAGTTAAATCCTTTGTGGCAGCAAGTCTTCCTTAAATTAAAAGATGAAGCTTGCTGTAAAGGAGTGCTAGTTGGCACGCCTGCTCCGTCTTCGCAGCACACTTAATCTATACCAGGAGAGAAAATTTGGAGTCCAGTGAAGGCTCCCGTATCCAAATCTGTTCCACAGCATAGAGCTAGAGCAACGCTATTAGAAAAGCAGAGCTGTCTTCAGAGACCAATTGCAATATTTTGGAGGGTTCCCGTAGGAGCCAATAACGTTGGCGGCTCTTCGTTATTTGCTGCTCCAAGATGAGAATGCACATGACTGCATCTAGCTTTCAAAAGCTTCGCTTCTGATTTGATGGGTTTCCTTGACCTGGCTTAATTTTGCACCTTTGCATTCAGCCCTTGTCTAATTTTATTTTGAATTCTTTTTGGTTTCTTTTTTTTTTTTCCCTGCTTTTTTTTTTTGGTTTTTAGATGGTGGGTTTTTTTTTTAATAGGCAGCTGTTCTGCATTAATCTACATGAAACGTTTTTTTTTTTACTGTGCTTTAATTATGTTTTCGATTTATCATCTGCTTCAAAACACTATCAGTGTTATTTTAAATACTTATATTTCCCCAAGATGGTGGTTCCTTGTAATATGCATTTCTTCAGTTCACCTGGCAGCTGTTTTATTCGTGCACAATTACGTAGAAGCACCGCTTGCATTTCTGAGGCACTTATTATGGGATCTGAAAACTCAGCAGCTAATAAAACAGTCAGTTTTGGATAATGATCACTCCAGAGAGGCCATATGGGGACACTAGGGGCACTGGGGAATTTTTGCTTCTTATGGAATTGAAAGAAATGGAAAAGTTGGATAACCACTTATTTGAAATTGCCTGTGATAAATTAGGTGACATTCTGGGAGGAGTTGACAACATTGTGTCATTTCCATTGTGATAGTCAGTTTTGAAGTGAAGCACAAATGAAGGAAGAAAACCAGGAGATTGGTCTCATATGTGCTTGATATGTTTCTGACAGAGGAATAAATCAGCCTGCTTTGAGGGGGGTGGCTTTGCATCAGAGAAAGCCCATTGGTTTTTATGACCTCCAAAAATACCGAAGCAGTCGCCGACGCCAAGGTTTCAGCTCCTTTTGTTTTCTTCAAGTGCTCTCACCTTCATGTGTTTTTCCATGCCACTCCCAATGGAATTATTTCCTTAGCCCAGAACTCCAAGATCCTTCTTTCTTCATTTAGGGTCTGATTCAAATCCCATTTCAGTCAATGGAAAGACTGTCATTGACTTTAGTGGGCTTTGGACCAATCCTTAAATTCCTCCAGAACACACTTTTCCTTCCATGGTGCTTACAGAAAACAGGGTCAGTTTTGCATAGTCCAGAAAAAAGAAGAAATGGAGGGGGCCTGACATACATGGAGAAGCTGTCATGGCACAGACATAGGACAGTTACTGCTCCTCAATAGCTATGTCTAGATACATTCTATTTTGGAAAAAATAATAATTTTTTTTTAAAGTTTTAAAGCTCTGTATTATTTTCTCGCTCTCAAGTGTTATTCAGCTATGGTTATGCTGATCAACCAGTGTAAGCCGGAGAGTCTCAAGATGTCTTTTATCATATTCTTACCCAACCTTTGTTTGTATTTTTTATCTTACAGTCTGTGGGCTGTCTGTCCTTTGAACACTGTCAATAGTCTATTAAGGAAACACAGCAAAGGGAACACCTGCTTAACAGTCATCAGGCTGCCTGCCTTCTGTAGTGACTGTTGTTTAGCATCATAGAATCAATCCCAAGAATATTTTGGGTTAGAAGGCACCTTAAAGATCATCTCAATCCAACCCCCGTGCCCTGGGCAGGGACACCTCCCACCAGACCAGGTTGCTCAAAGCCCTGTCCAGCCTCCTCTTGAACCCCTCCAGGGATGGGGCAGCCACAGCTTCTCTGGGCAACCTGTTCCAGTGCCTCACCGCCCTCACAGGAAAGAACTTCTTCCTAAAATCTCAATCTTCCCTCTTTCAGTTTAAAACCATTCCCCCTTGTCCTATTGCTCCACTCCCTCATAAAGAGTCCCTCCCCATCTCTTCTGCAGGCCCCAGGTTCTTCAAAGCATCTTGGCCACCAAAGTGTCTCACAGCTGCTCCAGCAAAATGCCTGTGTGTGCATCAGTTCATCCTTTCTCCGTAAGAGGATGCTTTATCATAGATCCAGTGACAGCACTTATCCTCCTACTGCAATCACAAGGAATTTGGGAGCCTAAAGAAGAGCAGAGGGCTATGTCCCAGCACATGTAACTCCAAATCCAGTCAATAGAAACAGAGACCTCAGAGGGACAGTGTAGAGGGTGGGAGGTGTCAGCAGCTCACTAGCAAGAATCATTATGCACAAACAGGTAGGCAAAATCGGAGTACAACCCTAGGAATCCAAAAAAACCAAACCCCTCTGCTGGATGCTGGCCTTTATTTCTGGAGAAGCAATTTTGTAGGCTTCAGTTGGGGTCAGCCTTTAAGTTTTCACAGTGCTGGTGATTTGGGCAGAGTTTTTGTGGAAGTGGAAACTCGAGGTACCATCCAACACACTTCAGGAGTGCTACGTTTGGAGCAGCAAGAGGGAGCCGAACTCTGCATTTACTGACTTCCAAAGTTACTTCCTTATGATAAAATTATTTTGAGACTAAGAGAATGTAGAAAATATATTTATTGGGAACAATCAATTCACAATAAACCAAACTAATCTCCTGCCAGAATTCTTCATCAAAACTTTAGTAAGTCACACTTAATCGCTTGACTTTCTACATTTATCCATAACGATGCAAAAGAAATGTCTCTGATCCATTATTTCTTATTCTTGGAAGAGAAATATGGATCTACGTTCTTGTGAGATAGCTCAGTTTGCTTCAAACTGAGTGCTTCAAAAAGCACAGCTTCAAAAAGTGTGAGTTATCCGTTAAAGAATTTAGAAGAGACTATTAATTTCTCATCACAAGGCTGTGAAGAGTGGTCAAAGATGGAATCACAGGCGGTATCATTGTATATGAGAAAGGAAATGCAGTAATCTTATTAGAGATCTATAAAAAGTAGATAGAGGTAGATAGAATATAAAACATCTTTGATGACTGCCAGGTATTATATGGTAACACCCTTTATAAACAAATACTGAGTCATCAGCTTTGATGCTGAAGAAGTGAACATTATGATGAACTTATGTAAGAACTAATTTAATTTTGCCTCATGGCAATGACTCACCTTTCTCCCACACAACACAGTGCCTTCTAACTCTCCCATTGTTTTATCCTTGTACGGTATGTAGCAAAGAAATTTACTACTTAAATGTTTGTGCTTTATGTTCATAGAAAATGATACAAGGAGGAAATTGTTGCAAAACAGATTTCCAAGGGCAAGGAGCCAAGAGACAACAAACCAATTCAAATGACATTTAGAGGGCATTTGGTGTTTTAATTTGAAATAATTTGGTTTGTGTTAAAACACATTCTTAATATTTCCACTTCAATGTCACACTTCATAAGGCCTCTCTCTCACTTTCTAGCATAATTGCTTACATATTTTACAGGAAAACTCTTAGAATACACACAAGAGTTGGAGTGAAGAGTTGCACATCGGGTTCAAGGAGTAAATAGGGAGACATAAAAGCAGAATAAGAGGAAATTATGCTGGAGATTTTCATCAGACTTTTCTGTCATCTTTTGACATCAGAAATATCAGGTGCTGGAGGGAGGGCAAAAGTGTTTCTTCCAAACACAGCGTACTTCTCCCAGCCAAGATCGCAGTATTTGGCTTCAAGATGTTCACTTCAGTGTCTGCCTTCAGTGATGTTCTCATTTTATTCTACTTCATTAAATACCTCTCCTCCCCATACTGTCTATATAATTATCTTACTCCTTTAATCACCATTTTTTTCAAATAGTTTGGCATAATTTCTCTCCATACTTTTTTGTATTCCTGTCTCTCTGGTATAAAAATCCCCACTGTCTTCTCAGTCTCTTCATCAATGGGCAACCTTCTCATCATTCCTCAACAAAATGTTTGAAGTAACAGTGCTGAAATTCTCCCTATCATCACCCACTTATCAAACTTGTCAAATCTGATTGTTACTTTACTTTGCATTTATTTGCTCTTCTTCAGGTAGCATTGATCTTCAGAGTTCTGGTGAGAAGTAATCTTCATTTATCTCTTTCTTACACTCAAAATAGTTTTGATTGCCTTGTCATTGTACAGTTTCTACGTTTTCTAACCAATCTAGAAGTTTTTGTTCCCCACATACTTTAAAATCCTTTTTGTTCACTTGGTGATAATCGCAGCTTTTGCTCAGAACCCAACTCTGTAGAGTCACAAAACTCTTTGTCTATGCCTTTTTCCCCCATTGGTCATCTTGACAGCACCATATTTTGCGTCTTGTGCTACTAATAATCTCTTGTGCACCCTGATAACCATGTCTCATGCACTGATGAGGATAATCCTTCCTTTGACTCCTATATCCACTCCGAACCACTGTGCCTATAGCTCTTGCATTCATGATGAAGCATCAGCATCTTTCCCCCTTGTGTGTGTTGTGTGGGGTGCTCAGCCCGAGCCACAATACGCTCCTCAGCTCTTGAGTTGGCTCTTTGGGATATCGGTGCCATGCCCCCGTGCTGCAGTTGGGGACAAACACAGCCAGTGGATCAAGGACTCCTGCTAGACCTGCTTGCTGCAGGTTTTGGTGTGGTCCTTCACCCGTTCCACGACCGTAGACGTGCCTTGTTATGAACTGAAGTGGACTGAGACTTGTCTTAGCAAATTTAAACATGCCTAAATCTGAGCAGGCACTCAAGACTTTATAATCACTGGTGAAAAACAGGTACTTCTCAGGTATATTATGAAATTGATTAAATATTTACTAAATATTAAAATACTATGACATATTTTAGACACCTGCAGTAGGATGAGATGACTCATATCCTAGAGATGCGTATTTCTCTCTAGTGACTTTAAAGAAAAGTTAGACAACTAACTTTGAGATGCAGGCATCAACATTATAAATACCCACCCCTCATCACATGAATTTTATGTGTGGAGTCTCAGACTCTGAGGCTGGGGAAGATAAGTCTCACCCCTGGTTTGGATGAGTAGCTCCACCAAAAGGTGACTGGTTAGCCTCTCTGAAGGACAGGAGCACCAAAAGGCAACTGGTTAGCCTTTCTGAAGGACAGGAGCACTGTGTTATGGACAAGAAGCCTCTGCTCTACATTTTGAGGTTTAGGATTGGGTTGGTTTTCTTTTTGGTCTAAGTCTGACCATTAAATTTCAGCAAAATAATTTCCACAAAAAATTACTGTGCGTCTTCCTGATATTCAGACTGCAAGTAACAGTGAGGAAAGTCAGAATATGAGACGTTCAAAATTCCCCTTTCTCCTCTGCTTTGCACACGTGAAGTGACAAAGATGTAGCGGGGAACGTGATGAGAATCAGAGCTCTGGAGTTTAGCCACGTCTGTGGGGCACCCCAAAAATTGGGCAAGAATCATATATAATGGAGGGGAATAGTGTGAGCTAAAGGCTGGCAGAGCAGGAGCTCTTCCAGTTTTGAGTATTGTTTGTTTGGTTATTTTCAAAAGGCGTAGAATGCTTGCACTGAAAACAAAGCATTTCGTCTTGGTGGCCGGGAAGAATCCACCGAACTCCACCTGGCATTTGCTTTGAACTTTCATTCTCCAGATGTGTGTGGTTCCTTTAGTGGGAAATACAACTTATCTATACGCTTATACTCTTCACTTCAATATATGGCGTGCAATAAAAGTGGTTACAGACAAATATTATTGTTAACTGAAAAACAGGTTGGCTTAGAACTTCAAAAGCTGCTTCAAAGGGAGACTGCTAACAATTTATACAATATTTAGGTTAAATTCTGTCTTCGCTAACATTGGTGACAAAATCCCAGTTACTTAAGCAGTGCTAGAAGTTCCATCTGTGTTACTTTGGGAATCCAATTTAAAAAAAAAAAAATTAAAAAAATATATATATATACTTCTCAGTCACTGGGGAAATGAATAAACTGAAATGTGCACATCATCTATTTGTAGAGCTGCTTAGACCAGTTACTGGAGATGACTGAGAGAGAATATTGGAATTTTTATGGTATTTTTAGCCAATTTTGTTTTTCTCCAGATTTCAATATTCACAGATATTCAAAATAATAGTAAGATAGCAGCAGTCCTCAAGTATTTCATTATTATAAGGTTAGACTTGGGCAGGTTATTTGAAAAGCTTTCTATTAAGGAATGTTCAGAACACCATTATATATTCAGAAATTTGTGAGTCAGCGTGCTGGCAGCTAAAGATAAAAGAATAATTCAAGAGGACAATGTGACAGTTTTTAATCAGTTATTCTTCCAGCTGTGATAAAGGACGAGTTGTTGTTGGCTGTAAAATTAGCGTGCATTTTTGGAATATTTTTATAAAGAAAATTTTATTTTGCTTTCCCTGGATTCTTGGCATCTGTTTTCTTGCACTGATCAGACTTTGGACGGTCCTTTCAGGTCACTAATGAAACAAATGCCAAGATTAAAGCCAAGTCCTCAGAGGGGACACAATTGCAGCAGCTTTAGGGCAACAACTAAGAAGGATTCCTATATATGCTTAGTTTTAAGCATGGAGTCAAGTGCCTTACTGAAGCCACAAAGAGCTGGAGACTAAAGGTTGTTGCGGTGAATGGACATTTGTAGACTCTGTGAAAAACAAGATGCTTGTGGTGAAGTGGGTTTGTGACACCAGTTTTGAGGGATCTTGCCAAAGTCTGAAGAGTTTGACAGGGCTGGGACGTGTTCCAAAAATATTTGTCACACTCGGTCTTAAAAAATAACCTGTCTCGTTATGTGCTGCTTCTCCAGTAGATGTTCTGCGTCGGTCGGTCTCTTGACAGGTCTTTTCCAAACAGGGCTTATGAAGCCATAGAGGAGGAATTAGGGCATGGCAGAGGGGTTGACCTGTCTCTGCAGTAATGTGTGGAATGGCTGAATGTGCACTCGCTGGGGCGGTGACGGAAGGAGCAGACGTGTCCCCCGTGACGGCCGTCAGAGCCACAACCGGCCGGGCAGTCTCAGCGCCCTGGCTGAAACTTCAGCAACTTTTTGCAGGAGCATGCAACGTGGAAAGCGCCGTTTGATCAGAGTTCTGGGGTTTGTAGCATTCCCTCTTAAATTGCTAAATGAACGTATATACAACATTATAAATCTACGTGCATTTGTCGTACTGGATGCCCCGTCCCTGGAGGGGTTCAAGGCCAGGCTGGATGGGGCTTGGAGCAACCTGGTCTGGTGGGAGGTGTCC
>JAOTQQ010000023.1:83425376-83447342 GCA_026546715.1 Gallinago undulata
GTGTCCCTGCCCAGGGCAGGGGGTTGGAACTGGATGATCTTTAAGGTCCCTTCCAACCCAAACCATTCTGTGATTCTCCTGGTATGGGCATTGGTTCCATGCAACAGCCATCCCCTTTAACAGACATCTAACATGTTAGCAGTTGACTTTCATTTGAAAGTGCATTTTTGCATGTTCATCTGCCTCCAGGGCCAGAGCTCTGCAGAGTACCTCACCCCAGAAAAAAAGGAGATATTTTAGACAAACAATGCATTTTAACCCACTATTTGGGGATTATTAATTCTGAGATTTAGGCCAAATCAACAAGCATTTACAAGATTCACGTGTGCTACCATGTTCATTGCAAACAAACCTTTGTCTTGTCCTCTTCAAACTGGTACCCGGTGTTCAGCTAGGGTTGAAGAAACTTCTTATGCTAAATTAAATGGTCTCATTTAAAAAAATCTCTCAGCTGCATCATTGTTTGCTCCCTTCTGAGGAAAAGCAGAGCAAAGCAGTCTGGCTGGGAGCTGAAAGCAAGGTCTGGACAGACTGAATTTACATGTTTAATATGTTTGGTTTCATGATCTGGCCATTGGCCTGGATGTTGGCTTCTGAATCAGTCGGCCCGAAGTTAGTCAGCTGGTGCCTCTTCCCCTCAAATTGGGAAGCACAAGGCATACACCTCAGAGTAACTTACTAATTTAGGAAGGGTTTTCATTTTTGCAATGGCTTTTGTGAGCACCCTTCCTGTGTATGGGTCTCCTCACATGTGGAGGGGGCAGCCAGGTCCTCCTCAAGTCTTAATGCAGAAGGATCATTATTTTATGCCCCATCCCTGGAGGGGTTCAAGGCCAGGCTGGATGGGGCTTTGAGTGACCAGCTCTAGAGGGAGGTGTCCCTGCCCAGGGCAGGGGGTTGGAACTCGATGATCTTTAAGGTCCCTTCCAACTCAAACAATTCTATGATTCTAGGATTCTCAATCCCCTTGGTAGATAGAGTTTTTGGTCACCACGATAAGAAGATTTTAGACCTCTCCCTGTCTCCACTAGTTCCTACAGTACGGCTTTCTGCTGCGCTACTGTATATTTCCCAGAGCAAAAAGGCAAGTGAGGAAAATCTAATTTCTGAAGCACTCCTGTTCTTAGCTCTCCTGTGCAAATGCTGCCACCTCCTTCTGAATTCCACAGCTTCTGCCTTGGGGAATTTATTTTGGACTCTCCTCCACTCTTTGCCAAAAGAGCTGACTGTTTCCAAACAAAACAACCTCCCTCCGTGACCTCTTCGGTCAGGACATTAGCTTTCTCCTGAGGAATAATGTTACTTCCTTGATAACTGGTCTCCTGCTCTGGCTCGTGCTGAGCCCACATCGTGTGCCCAGCGTGCTGCCAGCGCCCTTTGAAGAGCAATTAAAAAGTCAGAAAGAATTAGCAGCATTGACGTGCCATCAAGACCTTAATGGGGTAGGACAACTCTAAGCCGTGCTACCCATAGAGTTTGAGCCAGGGGAAGCTTTAAAAGGTATGTATTTTACTAGTGCAGCCCTGTGTCAGTCACAAGTACGTGCCTGAGTATTTGCATGTCTTGTTAATAGCCTTAAATAACCTAACACCCAATCCATGACTTGTTAACAACTTCCTTGGAATAATAAGGGCTGAATAAATCACTGTGTTTGGGCAATCGTGCCATTAACCCTGAAAAGAATAAGAAAACATAAGGCCGAGCAAGGGAGACAGGAAGTCCCAAAAGGCTTTGCTCCTTGAGAACGTGACACCAATATAACCGTGGGTGTGAATTTATGTAGTGAAATCAAAGCAACGCATCCTTTTTCACACCTTGTTTCAGAGGAACGGTAACATGTGTTTGGATTTACTTTACATCAGTTAGTCGCAGTCTAAACTGAACCAAAGTTAAGCCAGCCTTATTCTCAGCTAAGAGTGTGAATACACTTTTTTGACCACTTTATTGAATGTAAAGGCTGATTTGAGCTGTACCGGTCCAGTCTTTTCTGGTCTGCGAGGAACCTGCATAGTTTGCGGATTTTTCTCTTTCTCTGGGTTATAGTGCATGATGTAAATGAAGCAACACATTTGTTATTACACAAACCTGAACAAGTTATGTAGGCTCAGGTATGTACAACCCTTACCTGGACATCTTAACCTCAAGTGCTCCAGGTTAACCTGACAAATCTTTTGTTTGCCTAGATGAGAGTGATTAGAAGCAAGGAACGGCTCTTCCTTTACCTCATCATCAGGTAGGTCATCCCAAAGAACTGCAAGAAGTGTGAGCCTCTATTGCTTATCACTTCACAGAATCACAGAATCACCTAGGTTGGAAGGGACCTTTTAAGATCATCTAGTCCAACCAATGAAAAAAAAAAAACCAAACAACAAAAGAGCAACAAAAAAAAACCCCACACAAACCACACCACATCTAACCTGAACCTCCCCTGTTGCAACTTCTCCATGACATGAAGTAGATCTTGGCCTACATGGAGTGAAGGCCAACACTTTCCAACAAGCATTGTCTATGGAAGATCTAAGCTCTCCAGGTAGGTTAATATATTTATTCTGTGCTGATTGCCTGGAAGGTAGTACTGTGGATTTGACTAGGAGAACATTTTACTCACAGAAACATGCAATTTTAGGGATGATGGGACTTCCCTGTATTATGGGGGAGATGGTGCAATGAGGGAGAGAAATGGGGCAGATTAGCATAGTGGTTTCTTCTGTGAGCTCCTTGTTTTGTGTGTGAGATGGCACGAGTGGCAGAGGGAGGTGGGGCAGGTTGACATGGTGGCTTCTGCCTTGCTATGCTTCATCCCAGCACAGGAACACAGGGTTTCCTTGGCTCTTTCCCTCCTCCCTGGTGGTTCCAAAGGTGGTTCTGGATCTGGGTGCAGAGTTGTGGATCCCTCAGCAGAATCATCAGGAACTCCTGGGAAGACCCCAGTACTCATTCCTAGGTTTCCTGAGATAAAGACTTTTCCTGCTTAAGAAAAACACCACATTGGTGGTTTGTCTGATCAACCTGAGCTGCTGTTTCCTGATTTGCTGTCACCATAGTTGTTGGCATCCACAATCAATTTGTTCCAGACATGTCCCAGACGTTTCTGTACTCCTTGAAGATTAGCTTTCTTTTTTTCCCCATGGTTTCAGTCTCTGAGCACACCAAAGACTGTTCTGTTGTTTGTGGCAGGTGGTTGATCAAATTTCATCTACTACAGCAGAAATTTGGGTAAAGTTCCTGGGCTTATGCTGAGAACTACGCTAACTACATCTAAGAGTAGCTGATACAGGTGATTGCTTTCTGTTAGCCACAAGGTTTCATGGATATTTGATATTTATGAAGCAATTTTTATTTTGGACACCTGGCTTTGCAGGATTTGCCTAGACATGTAAAATGATACGTAAAAGTTTTCAAGGCTACTCAAAATATTCTCACTGGATCATTCTCGTTTGCCTTTCATCTGATGATAACTCAGTTTGAGGAGCAAACATGATGGGTGAAGTGGATCAGGGACACGTGAGGGACTCCGGAAGTCAAAAAGTTGAGAATTTTATCCTGGCTTAAGACAATTGGAAGAAGCTATGTTTTTTAGTTTAGTTTTTTACTTCTCCTTGGGTGGGTGTGTGTTTACAGGTCTAGCAGATCTATCTCATGTCTCTTTCAAGGGTGTCACCGCAAATCAATATGTATGGTCCAGAACAGTTAAATCCCTGAGACAACTTGCTTTCTGGTGCTTCTAGACTCTCTTTTGGATGCCTGTTTTGTGAGACTGAATCTAGTCATGGGTGTGTTTCATCTGCCTGTCAGGAAGGACCCGAGTAACGGGGAGATGCTCAGTAGTTTCAGTGGGAATTTAATTCTGAAGTAAATCAAGAAAGTTTTAAAATAGCAATTAAAGTGTGACTCTTGGAAGGCTTGAAGTAGAAAATTCTTGCAAGCTTTAAGGGTTTGAGTGGATATAGCTTCACATCCATATGGAAATGAATGTTTGGGAGTCCCTGGTGGCTACAACAGGCCACAGCATGAATATTTGATTGTACCTTAATTAGCTGTTAGTTATTTCTGCCCTCTGCCCTGTTCCTTTCCTATTAGGTATTTTCTATGCATAAGTAATTAAAATGGGGAGAACATACACACACCTGAGTGGCTAGAGGCATTTCAGATCAGATCCAAATCCCTCAAATTTTGTTACCACATTCCATTTTAATGCTGTGAATTCTGTTTAGTTGATGCCAGTATGGTTTTATTCATATTAAACTTCTCAAAGTTTTATTTGTCTGGTTTAAATAAAAATAAGAACTGGTCTAAGTCCTCCAGGAAAGATCCGTAAAAGTCTCAGTTTTGAAGTATGAAAAGATGAAGTAATTTAAAAAGAAAAAAAAATAAAAGGAAGGGGGGAAGCACATAGTTGTTCCAGGTTATTCCATTTCAAGAAAAAAAAAAACACAATAAAGGCTGAAAATGTGATACTCACTAAATTTCCAGCTTAATTTTTGAAGCCTCAAATGTGAAGGCTTGCTATGTACTTAAGCAGAATGTTTTATTATTAATTCAGTCAACATTTTGTGAAGGGCCAGACAGAGGCTGAGATCAACAAGACATGGTATCTGGCTTTTTTTTTTTGCCATAAAAATTGCAATTTTGGCTCAACTGAAACATTTAATATGTCTAACTCAATTTCAAATAATTATTTTAAGTAAAGAATGGAGAAAAGAATAAGAGTAGCAATTAGATATTTTGCAAAACAATAATTTTCTATTTCATGCAGAAGTCACACTTTGTTTTGAAATTTGCTGTGTTTCATGACGTCTAAACACCTTAAATATTTTTCAGTCCAATAAATTCAATCTAGAATTACTCTTTTAATGTTTTGATAACCTGAATATGCTTATTGTAAGCATTCTTCAGAAGCAAGTTTTCTGTAACCAAGTCAGTTTTGTCCAATATTACGATTTATGTCTTCCAGTATCATAAGCTGTGAAACTCTGTCCTATGCTGGAACCATGGTGATGGACAACTCGACAAGTACTGACTAGGGAGCTGATTCTGCTCCTCTACTGTGCTCTGGTGAGACACCCACCTGGAGTACTGCACCCAGATCCAGAGTCCTCAGCACAGGAAGGAGATGGACCTGTTGGAATGGGTCCAGAGGAGGCCACAAAGATGACCAGGTGAGTTGCTGAGACTTAATTCCTGCCTAATTTTTTCCTTTAATTTCCTTTAGTAAAGAAACAAAAGACCAATCTCCATTGCTTCTTTCTTACTTTTCTCTCTGCAAGACACTTTGGTGCAACCCCTGCACCAACAACAGCAGAAACCCTTGGACACATTGTTCTAGACCTTCGTCCAGCTCCTGGAAGACAGTAGGGCAGTCCCACTGCTCCCTAAAACAGTTCCCATCCATCCCTCATCTTATCCCATCAGAAGGCTGATATTTGTAGAAAAAGACAAAGAGTTTCTCTGTGTCACACAGTGGATCTTGGAGTACAGAAAAAAAATAATAATAATTAAGCTCTGTCTGAAATGGACCAAGGGAAAGGAGAGGAGAAGGTCTAAGGTCCCTTTTGCCAACCTTCCTTCTCCTGATAAATAGAGCTGCCATCCAGCCCCTAAAGCGTGCTGTCTGGAGCAGGCAGAAACACAGGCACGTGAACACGGTTGCAGCAGACTGAGCTGCTCAAGCTAGTGCTGGTGAGAAGGGAAAAAATGGTATTAAAAAAAAAAAAAAGACAAGTGAAAGAAAGCTACCAAAGTCCTCACAGAGGAATAGGAACCACTGGACAGTCACAAAAATCAGAAGAAACCTGGAACCACTTTTGAGCCTTATATTGCTTTGATTGTTCATTGGCTTCATTTCCTCATTTTTTTTTTTTTAAATTCCATATTAGTTTTCACTTGCCCCTTTATATTCTCTTCCAGCTTCCTTGCAACTGACACCAGAGTGAGCTATACACTTGAGTGCATTGATGGTTCTTTTTTTCCATTGCAAAAAAGTGCTTTTTTTCGGAGTGACAGGGTAACAATTTTCTAACTTAGCTTTCTTAAGCCTCCCCAGGTACTTGAAAAGACACTATTGGAATCGCAAGTTACCAGGCATATTATATAGACAACTGTACTCTCTTATTTTTCCTCTTTGGCGTGTCTTTATATTTTATTTTTCCAAATTCATTGTGTAGGGACGATTGTCAGAATGTGCTGACTAACAGCAATACCTAATGGATGCACCGTGCATGCCAGTAGTTCTAAATTTGAAATGATTTCCAGCTGTCTTTTCTGGAATAAGAACAGTACCTGCTTTTCTTCTCTATATACTGTATTTCAGATTCTTGCCTGAACAGCCCAAATGTACTCCTCCTTTAAGAAGCTGCCTGAGCAGTAAATTTTTAAATTCCCTCCTTCCTTGCTCAGTTGAGTCAAAGCTTTACATAATTGCTCAGATGTTCTTTTCTTAGAATGAATATGAATCTTGAAGAAAATAGCTCAGTCCAAAGTCCCCTTTCTTCCAGTTCAAAGGTCTCATTGAGTCCATTTACACGTTGAGGGGCCAAGAACCTCTTAATAAGCTGACTGTTGACTAACACATTAAAAAAAAAAAAACAAACCAACTTTAAAAATGTTCCAGTAATATGGTCAAATCAACAGAGCAGTGCTCTGAATCGGTGCAGATTTGTTCCAGGAAGAAATTACAGACTGATAGAATCCCAATTTTCTCTGTATGGCAGACCAAGTGAATAATGCATCAAAAAATAGGATTTTCTTTGATTACTTTCTAAAATGGGAATAAATGACGACAACAACAGCAAAATTCTAGAAAGCAACTGCTTTCTCCAAACTGCTTCTCTGCTTTAAAGCAAAAGGCTGGATGTGCTTTGTCTGGAAAATGAGTGCTCAGTGGCCAGTTGTTTGGGTGATTTGTAGCCAAATTAGCTGTGGAAATTACTGAATATCCTGCAATGCCTTGCTTTTCACAGGGTGAAAGCACAGGGCACAGCCAAAGTTGGTGCCTCAGTGGATGCCTTAAAGGCACAAGTATATCTGTGCTGAGATGAAGTAATTATCCAACCTATACAACCAGACAATTGAATTAATTTGACTTAATGCCACTTGCATTGATCTTTCTTTTCCATAATTTCTCAAAGTTTTCATAGCTGCAAGTGACCATTAGTATTTATATACAAACACAAAATAGACAGGAGCGTTCTTTCATTGTTTTCCTGAAGCCTTTGCTGGTGTCCCGTGTGTCCTTCTGCACTCAGGACTATGACCATAGCTTGGGAAATAGTGACAAAGCAGTCATGGCAAGCTGAAGAACCACATGGGCTAGTCTTCTGGATGCTTATCAAGGTCTTGAGGACATCTGGAGGAAATTTTGGGGTAGCTGGGATAGGCTTTGCTTCTGGTTGTGGCTGTTTGAGCCATACCTGAGGAGTATTTCAGACTCTGTAGAGGAATATATAAATGTGAAGTTTTTGTTTCCACATTTGAGTCAAAGAAGCAATGTGAATTAGATCAGAAGCCTGTCCACTCCAGGGAGTCCAAAAGAGGTCCCTGTTCTTACTGGGTTTGATACTGCAGCTTCATAAAGATGTTCATATGCTGGATCAGATGAGGCCATAAAAGTTTGCATCCTGTCTCCAGCAGAGCTGCTGACAGCAGAGGCTTAAAATGGACAAACTCCAGCATAGATAGATGAAGAAAAACCTAATTCTTACTCCCTTTGAAAAACTCATCTTACTTCCTGGGATGAGGATGTTATTTTTATCTTGGAAAGTTATATTTTTATCATCATTAAGCGCACCCTTTGTTGTTATATATGTTAACACTGGATTCCTAGCCAACATTAATTTTTTTTCAATCAAAATGCCTCCAGTACCTGTTTCAATCATGTTGCATTCTTGACCCATACACATCCCATAGGAACGGGCTAGATTTCTACTCATTCAGTATGTCAACATTTCATACCAAGAGTGCAATCTAAATGCCTTTTCCTTATCTGAGGACAGATATGTCTGTATATTTGAAATACAAAAGGCATCAAAAGATACCAGTGATGGAAGTATAGGGACAATTTTGATTGAAAACATTTTATACTAACTCTGTAAAAGTATAACGGAGTGAAAGATACGTAATGCAATCTTAAAAACCAGCTTTTTCATATTTACACTGGTCATTCATACACGACCTTTTATTTTGCTGTCTACTCTCCCAAATATAAATGCAAAGAAAAGCAGTAACTCGAATCGCAGGTTTCTGCAGCAGTATAAATGGATCTCTTTGTTCATTACTATTGTAAGAAATCCATCCCTTATTTCAGCAAAATAGAACTGTCCTTGACTGGTAAGCGAATATTGTGTTGAATTCAGCACCTCTGTGCCAAAAGGTTTGTC
The DNA here is from genome assembly GCA_026546715.1 of Gallinago undulata. Taxonomy (NCBI): domain Eukaryota; kingdom Metazoa; phylum Chordata; class Aves; order Charadriiformes; family Scolopacidae; genus Gallinago; species Gallinago undulata. Next base: position 83,433,752 of record JAOTQQ010000023.1, read on the forward strand.
TGCCACAGCTCATGTATCTGTCATACACATCATCCCCTCTTTCAAATTATTTTCTGAAAGTGGGAGGACAGACCCTGTTGAGGCTACAGTCACTTTTTCCCTCGTCCTACCTCTCTCGGGTGCCTTCTCTTGATTTCACCTTCTCTGTTTATATGCTATATGGAATTAATTGCTACTAAATCTCATTGAAACAATGGTTTTCTTGGCTCAGCTTCACCTTGGCTCCAAGAGTCGCTCCACCTTAGATAATTACTCTCAGCTAGACCAAAGCACACATGGTGATGTTGCTGCTCTGCTTTCTCCCTCTGCTTTTCAGGGACTGGAAATGCATGATTTCCTTACTTGGGCAGCATGGTCTTATGATCTTAGGAGTATAATTAAGCAGTTAAACTAGTGAGCCACTGTAAAGAGTGTTCATTTAAAGTGGAAATGCATTAACAGCCCGAAATGTCAGGATTCTGCTCTATCAGTTGTTGTCACAGAATCACAGAATGACATGGGGTTGGAAGGGACCTCTGGAGATCACCCAGTTCAACCCCCTGCCAGAGCAGGGTCACCCAGAGCAGGTCCCACAGGAACGTGTCCAGGTGGGTTTGGAATGTCTCCAGGAGAAGGAGACTCCACCACCTCTCTGGGCAGCCTCTGTCAGGGCTCTGCCACCCTCAAAGTCAAGAAGTTCCTCCTCATGTTTAGGTGGCACTTATATTCAAGTTTGTGCCCATTTCACTAAATCACATATTCCACCTGTAGTAGAAGGGACTATTTCAAATACCCTCAGTGCCCAGTGCTGAGATGCATGTAAGCCCCAAAGTAAAATTAAGAGCAATTTCAGAGAGATTATGGCCTATACCCCATTCCCCTGGGAAGCACCTAATAGCTGCCTTTCCCAGTAGCTAGCTCAAGTCTCCTCCACCAGGAGCTACAAGTTATTTTCACGCCTATGCCTGAAAACGGGTCTGTGAGCTGAAAAGATGCTTAAATAAAAGTTTCTTAGGGAGCCAAAGTGGCATGAAGTGAAGGAAAGAATGTATGAGTGTTGGGCCATGGTAACTATGGACTTTCTGCCCTGGAGCGTCTGTGGTAAACACTTTGCCTAACCAGAAAAGAAATAGGTATAAAACAGAAGAAATCAACTGGAAATCATTTAAAATATAAAATGCTTTGTCTTGTGGTTAAATGCGTTTAGCACATTCTAGTGTTTTAGGACTTGGAATTCACCAGGGGAAGAAAGAGGCTCCCTCTATTCTCTCCCTGCCAAGAGCGGCTCCCTTCAGCTACCATAGTTGTGATGGATTCAGAAAAGAAAAGAAAAAAAAAAAAAGCAGAAAACATTTTTCAAGTATTAGCAACAACCCCCCCCAATAAAGGAATGTTCGAAATCATAATAGTTTGCACATTTATTCATCTGTCTTCTGCAGATAGTCCTCTGGTGAGTGAAGCCACATGAGAGCGTTGCTAGAAAGGCTCCCGGTGGCAGAAGGAGCCTGCTCTGCAGGGGCACAGGGCGAGCAAGGACTGGGATGAAACCTCCATGAAAAATATGGCGTAGGGGAGAACTTTGTAGAGTAGGGTAGATGGTTGGACTCGATGATCCCAAGGGTCTTTTCCAACCAAAATGATTCTATGATTCTATTATATTAAGGCACATTCCCAGGGGTCACTCTGAGATGGGATCAGGATGTGTCTAGTGGTGAGATCTGGAAGCTCCTGAGTTCTCTGTTTTGTGGAGCATTTAGCAGAGCATTTTGCAGGGTTTGACTACTTTAACTATTCTGGAGATCAGCTGTACAAGACTGAGGTAACTTAGCAGGGAAACAAAAAAAAAGGATTAAATAAAATCTTGCCTTTTAATTTTTATTTTTTTTAAATTAACCTATCAAAATACGGAGAAAGAAGTAATCAGGCATTTGTTGTGCTCAGACTCGGTGCATTTGGCATCTGTGAAACAGACTTTACATCCCAGGCACCTGCAGGCAATGGCGAACACCTCCTGGCTTGTACACAAGGCCTTCATTATCATCTGTATCCTCTTTATAGTCGAAGAGATCCCTAATGTTCCTGTGGCTCCAAGAAAACTTTGTAATGCTGGTTAAGTTAATATGCTCTTGGGAGAGCTGCTGATGAATTTACACCTTTCTCTGTATGAAGACCCTCTGTGGTGGATTTACCGGCAGAGGGGTGAAGAGGTACGACCTGGTGGAGTGTGCATGGTCCTGTGCCCCGTGGTCCATTTGTGGCTTCCTGGGCTGCACAACCCTGCCATTCAGACCAGGCCTGTATCTGCCCTTTGGGCAAGCCAGCCATCATAATTTATAGGTTGCCTTAATTAGCACTTGGCCGTCAGAAGGGCCCATCAGTACTTGTACATCCTCAGGGTGGTGGTGTCCAGCTGGGCTCATCCAAGGTTTGGAGGAGACACATCTGCAGGGAGGTGGGGGGGGGGGGGGGGAATACTTGGGGTGGCCACTGGCAGCTTTAACCTGCCACTTGCTGGTGTGAAAAGGGGCAACGATGAGGAGGGAGGGCTCTGCTCCGGGAGAAAAGTCCCTCGTGCTGCTTCACGGGGAAAGGATGGCTCCCGTTCAAGTGACAATTTGGACAGAAGAAGGTTTTAGGTGACCATGCTTGGCTGGCTTCTGCTCACACGCAGGAACGGGTGCCTGTGTCTGTGCCATGGTTTCTAAAAAGAGGCCCCAGTGCACGTTCAAGCTGCAGCACAGAGTAAATACAACCTCATGAAGGGCCTTAACAGTGCCCTGCCTGTGGATGTGCTGGGACCTGGCCCCGGCATTAATGACTGATGCCTCCAGGTCGGGCTGGCTTCGCACGCTGCCCTCCAGGCCAGTGAATTGTGTCTTTCACGGGAAAGTTCTCATTAAATCAAAATGATCACAGAACTCCCCAAATAGCCGTATTACTGCAGCACTTCCAAGCCCGGAATCACTGCAGTCCCTTTCGCCATGTAAAGGGTAAATAAAATAGCTAATTAAACGTTAGGCTGTGAACTTGGCTTTTTATCACTCCCATCCAGGCTGGCCTGTCACACAGAGGCCCTTGGACCTCCTGCCCAATTCCTCTGCCCCTTTCTTCAGAGACAGTGGTACCAGTCCGAAACAGCTGTACCGATACCACCACACATCACCACCCAGAGCCCAGGGGGGTGGCACTAATTTCTCCCACCACCCCAAATTTCAAACGGAGCTGGTTTGGGTTTCCTTCCTGGATCTTACACTAGTTTGCAACGCTGGGCTTCTGCTTTATGAGGTGGAAGCAGTTAAAAGGCACTACGCTGTCATTGTCTCACCTTCCTGATGAGCTGCAGCCTTCGGACACTCTACTTGCTGTGACACCAGTTCTTGTCATGCAATCTCGTTGCACGACAGAGGAGAGTCCCTACTTTCAACGATCTGGAACCCTATTCATTGCACTAGTCTTAGGAGTGACCAGTTTCTCAAATGTCTTTACAAAATGCCTTTGAGCTCACTGAGCTTTTATTTTGAATACATTGAAGGGAGGGGAGGGAAGATCTCCCTAGCACAGTCCACAGAGTGCAGAAGTAAACTTAAAGTTTAAACCTTGGCCACGCAGTGGAGGAAGTATATTTCTTAGTCCCCCTTAGGAATAACTCTATATTTAGGAAGAATATACTGGATTTATTTAGTTAATACTGGAGCTCAGATTCATAGCCCCACTCTCTTCTCCCCTTCCCTCAAGAAAAAAAAAATAAAAAAATTCTAATAAATAGACTGAGAAAGCACTCTGTGTCCGTGCCAGGTGCTTATTTACTCAGCAGGAGTTAATGGAGCTCCAGGTGATGGAGGATTCAGGACCTCGGTTTGCTCTGGTAACAGCCCTGCAGCTTCTCACTTTGTCCGTGCTTTGCTTCCACCCTGCACACGACGTTCTTGCAAAGCCTCACACAGGAATACTTGTGCTCGTTTGGAGCTGGTGGCATTGCTTGAGTTCTGCAAGTCAAAAAAAGTCAATATAAACCAGGCCGAGATTGATCTGAAAGTGTCCTTGCAGAAAAAGCCACCCTAATTTAATTGACTTTAAGAATTGCACTTCTAGTTAAAGTCCCTGTGTAAATCAAAAATCTAGTGAGCAAGACCACAAAGAATTAGGCAACCAAGTTCTCAAATCCTTACTCATAAATTCCCAACAAATGAATTGATGGATATGAAAGCCTCTACGATTAGGACCTACTATAAATGTCCAGTGGACATCACCCAAAGCCTTGAAAAGTGGGGGGAAAACATGGGAATGTGCGACAGGCACCGTGGCCCCACAGCTCCATCTCTTCACCTGGCACAGGGGCTCGGGCACATGCCTCTTGTAGGATGCACCATGAGTGCAAATGTCAGGAGGCTTCCAGCAGCAAATCTGGGCTTTCTAGAGCAGCAGGGAGAGAAAGGAGAGCGATGCAAGGGTATTGCCTCATTCCAGGGAGAAAGGGAGGCTGTGGAGGGGCCATTAAGTGAGTCTGGATGAGGGAGGATAGATGGAGGTTCATGAAATTCAGGGAGGCTGAGTCCAACTAAGGAAGAGTTCAATGTTGGAATGGGTCCAGCAGAGGGCCATGAAGATGGTCAGAGTGCTGGTGCACATCTGCTGTGAGTACAGGCCGAAAGAGTTGGGTTTGTTCAGGCTGAAGAAGAGAAGGCTCCAGGGAGACCTTATAGTAGACTTCCAGTACCCAGAGGGGGTTCCAGGAGAGATGGGGAGGGACTCTTGATCAGGGAGTGGAGCAATAGGATGATGAGTAATGGTTTTACACTGTCAGAGGGGAGACTTAGATTAGATCTCAGGAAGAAATTCTTTGCTGTGAGGGTGGTGAGACACTGGAACACGTTGCCAAGAGTAGGTGCCCCATCCCTGGAGGGGTTCAAGGCCAGGCTGGATGGGGCTTGGAGCAACCTGGTCTGGTGGGAGGTGTCCCTGCCCATGAAAAGGGGTTGGAGCTTGATGATCTTTTAGGTCCCTTCCAACTCTAACCATTCTGTGATGCTATAATGTTGTGTGTGACTTTGGAAAGAGCACAGGGATCTCTGCCCTTCTTTCTTGTTCCCAGTACAGCCTGCGAACTGGGATGCGAAGAAATAAACAGATGTGGGTCTGAAGCTATTCACCCCCCTCTGAATGACATATAGCTAAATTTGAGCTCCAAAGTCCAGATTCTTTGGACCTATGAGGTTTGATAACAAAATGTGTATACAACAGTTAAGAGTTGTGTTTTCTAGGGGGCATTTACAGTGCAATGTTTTCCTGTGTTGATATCACGTATAAAATAATATCTCTCTGGCATCGGGTAGCTGCTGGAGAGTTTAGATATTTTGAAGCCAAACTGACTTGCCAATTCTAGCCTTTTTGATATTTTACTCACGTTCTATGAGCAGGACAAGAATAATTCACTTTTATTGTATCTTGTTCCCTGGCCTGGCACCTGACAATGCTTTGTTCTAAGGTTTTCAAGATCAAACGTTGAAGATGCATTTGAAAGGAAGTGTTTGTGTGTGTTTGTGTACTGTCACACGGGTTAGAAGGACAAAAAGAGAATGGACATGATAGTCTTCCAAATGCTATTTCATACGTAGAGAATTTGAGTTTCTCCCAATTTTTCTTTTGAAAAGTACATTTAGACTTGGGTTTCTTTGGGTTAAAGGTGGAGATTAGCCTCAAAATAGCCCTGTCTGTTCAGACACTTTTTTTTTTAATTGAGAGTTGAATCTCATTTCTAATTGCTAATTATAAGAAGTCTTGTCCTGAAAACCTGTTATTTAATTCTGACTTAGAAACATCTGGGGATCTGACATTCATTTTTTTTTCCAAGGCATTTCTAGAGAACATTAAGCATTTTGTTTTGTAACCTTAGACACACATCCACAAATTGCATATTTTTACTGCTCAAGTTCTGTGAGAAATAGGGTCATGAGCATAACTGGAATGCATCAGACGTGGACATATGTTCTATCTGTTCATAATAATTTGTATCTGCATGAGTGCAAGTGAGATTTGCACTCACTGCTTGTAAGATTTCTTTAGAATTTACTGCTAAGTAGAATGCATATAAAGGGCATACAGCTTGAGATCGTTATAGCTCCCAGAAACTATAGTTCCTATTCCATAGGAATTTTCAAAATAATGAGAATTTAAAACAATAATAATTTTTAAAAAAATTTTAAAAATATTTTTTTAAAAAAAAAAATTATTATTTTCAAAATAATATTTTTTTTAAAAATTGGCTGTGGTGGTGTTTCCCTACCTTGCATAACTTCTGAGTTTCTGAGGGTGTGTTAAATTCTGCCCTCCCAAGTCCCAGTAAGATGAACATGGCCTTCCCAAATTCCCTAGGATTTAGAGAGAGTGAAGCCAGATACAGGCACGACCACCCACTCAGAGGGAAGTAACAGATGAATATTGAAACCATTCAACTAATATATTTCAAAGAAACTTCTTCATAAAGGAGAGCAAGGTGTAAACCAGTGACTGATGAGATCCAGATAATGGCAGGGAGAAGCAAAGAGGAAAATAGCAGCTTTTCCATGAGGGAATGAGACTACACGATGAGATACCATTGTGTCTCTACAACACGAGGCCACTATCTTCATGCAGGTTAGTGCTCAAAGCCCAAGGAGAAGGTGGACGAGGATTGCTGTGAACCAGCCTGCCTTCCTCAGGTTCATCTTTCACTGCGTTCTAAGGGGTTGGCAGTTCTCTGCCCATATCTCTCACCCAAAGAGAGTCTCGGTTTTTTTTTGTCAGTCCCAATCCTCTTACTTCACCTTTTACCTTGTGAATGAGATTTTGCCCCAAAACCAGCTTGTCAGCTCCCTCCAAAGCCATCCCTACCACTTGCCCATTTATGTAGCTGGCTGAATGTCTCGTGCTGGGATCACAATGAAAGAGCATTTTCTTAAAAGGTGCTGAAGAGCATGATGGGGAACACAACAAGAATTCTTTGAGGGGAATAAATTCGTTTTATTATCAGTCTTTCTCTCTGGGACATTCCGAACAAGCGAGGGTTGTTACTTTGACATGGGGAAGAGCCTAACACCTTTCAGCTTGGTGTTTGTCAAGGTGTTTGGAAAACCCCAGGGGTGATCTGCTGAAGAAAATACCAGCTCGTATAAAAAAAATCTGTCCATTTCTTCTGACAGTGCATTTCAGCCAAAGCAGTCAGATGCTTATCCTCCATTTCCTGTGCACAAACAACTCCTTTCAGCACTAATGGCAGGTAGGTTTATAAAAGATGAAACTTGTATGCTATGTACCTGTCTTTTGCTTCTTTTGCTGTTTGCAGTTACCAAGCATGTAAATCTGCAAGGCAAAAAAAAGGGAAGTTGAAACAGCCTGCATCAGCCGAGCTGCCTCTTCAATGTTTATTGCCATTTCTGAGGTTCATCACTTATCAGTGAAGAGGAGTTTTATATCAGTGCTGGGTGGAAATAAAAAAGCCAATTCAAGCAAAGTACAACAAAGCTCTACTTAAAAAATGAAAGGTTGACAACAAAAATTGTCAGCAACCTGTGTCTTTCTTTTTCAGAATCCATTACAGAGAGAAGAAAGCCTCATCGCAAAGCCATTCCCACAAAACTGAAATATTCTTTCAAAGAGCGTTGTTTAAACGAAGATCTGCTGAGCGTTAGCAAACTGGAAGTATCCAACCCGTTTTGATAGAGGGTTGCTCCTCAACGCCAGGTTTCCCACGCACTAATTCTTGTCCTGCTCTCCGAGGCCCAGGGTAGGAAATGCCGTCAGCATGTTAGTGTAGCTCTGGGCAGAGACTGTTGACTCTGTCCATTGTTTGCTAATCTCTTGGCTGAGTCGGCATTTGTTGAGCACAGCATTTTTGGGAAGTGGTCCGAGATGACCACGCTTTTTTTTTGTTATCTTTAGCTGGCCCCTCAGGCTGATCTCAGGTTTTGAAGTGCTTTGTCATCTGATGTCTCGCTGTCAGAACTGCATTTATTTTAGCTTATCTGATCAGTTAATTTGAGCTTTAGGGGTTTTTTTTGCTGAAGGCTTTGCATTTACTCATTGACTTTACCATATATATACATATATGTACATAAGTATGTTCTCATCTGCTGGAAAAAGCCATAACTGATGATGGAGTAAAGTGTTTTCATGGGTAAAGAACATGATCCAGTTACCTTCTATTCACCCAGAATAGCTTTAATAAGAAAAAGTTGATAAAGATAACATATTGAGGGCTGATGCGTGGGGAAAGGGGTGTGCAAACTCCAGATGGAGCCAGAGCAAGAAAGAGTTAACGACATTGATTGATGTGCAGTCAGCTGTATGCCACAAATCCTGCCAAAACAGCAGGAATTCCTGTACTGAATGAGTAGAGCAGTAATAAAAGGAAGAAAGGAGGTTTTGTAGGTGACCAGCCAGAGCAGGATAAAAATGCCCACTGACTGAATGGACAGGAGTCTGCAGTCAGTTTTAGCTCAGGATAACTCTAAAGGTCACACACCCTTTTCTGAGAGGGAGAGCACTCTACACTCTCATTTTTCTTGTTAAGGGACTGAGTGAGAAGACTAACCAGGTCTCTTTTTGTCTCTCCAAGTCAAAAAAAACCCACCAAAAAACAAAAAACAAGACATGAGTTTGTGCTACAGATTTTTATTTTTTCCTTTGTGTTTAGGGTGATCCAGCTATGATTTTCCGGCCACTGTGAGAGATAATAGCTTCTGGACTCCTGGGGAAAAGCAAAGCATTAGAAATGGAGTAGATCTGGTAGGTATCTGGAACCAGCCTGAGACTCTTCTGCTTTGCAGTTTTTTCCTACTTTGTTCAGCAGGGTGCTTCCTTCAAGACATCTATGGGTTGTCTATGACTGATACCCAAAAAGGCCTTGAGAAGAACTGTCCAAATAGTCTCTTTTGCTGTGTGTAAATGTCTGAGCAATGTAACTGTGGCTTCTGGAAGCTGATTACTTACAGTCACAAGTCATACATGCGTAAGTGTTCTCAGAATTATGTGGAAACTCATGTACATTAATTAGTGGGTATACACATTAATAGAAGTGATAGAACTAACTGTCATGTTGAGAACAGTTCAGAAAAGAAAATAAAAAAGAAAGGAGGGATTCCAGCATAAAATTCATGTAAGTGACAGAGGAACAGAGTCGTGTGTTTTGACAATTTTATCTTGCTGTGATAGACAAGCTTATTTTAACTGGCACAAATTTTAGCATATTAGTAGCAAATGTGAGTTGCTTTGTGAGACGGAAATGCAATCAAGTGCACCCATTACTGTAGTCTATCATTCTAATTGAATGCATTCCTTGGAATTTGTTTATATAGTATTTTTGGCTAAAACAAAGAATGTACTCTTTTATTTTTATAAGTATCATGGGGAGGCAGGCAAGTTAAATTATCAAGTTAAAAATACACTGCTAAGACTTTTAAAATTGACTATAGAATGATATAGCTGAGTTTCTCATTTTTTCCATTTTCATATACTGCCCAACTATTCTATTTTTAAATTCTGACAATTAAAAGGCTCAATCAAGGACCTGATGGTCAAGCTACCTCATTTTCAGTACTTTGGACTCCATGTAGTTCTTCTCCAACTCTAATTTCTGGCTCCAACATCAGCCACAGATAATGCCAGAAAATGCTGTTTGTTCCCCTCATCCCTGCAACATCTGTGCACAACCACACAATTTTTGGTAGAGAAAATCTGAACAGTAGAAAAATCTCTTGGGATATTTCTCTGAAGTTTGTGAAGATGTAAATTGTGAATTAGTTTCTTCGTCTCCTGCTGCGCTGCTTCTGACTCACTGGCTGGGATTCATCTGGCCTAAATTAGGCTTCCTCCTGAGCTGGTGTGAGCATCTACTTATCCACCATTGACTTCGCTGACCTTTCCACACTCCTACGGTCTATTAAGATATCTCAAATTAGATGCCAAATGTCTCTAGGTACACGGATCACCTCTCCTGAACATCCATTGCGTAGGTGCCTACATTTTTATGATCTTTGCATGCTCTGCTTCTTAGACACCGAAATTCTACTTGTAATGTCTTTAAAACCTCAATATCCAGCAGTTCTCTTCATTATTGTGGAGCTAATTAATGATCCCATCTTTGTCTGTCCTGACACAGTATATTGTCACAGTAAACATGGTTCAGTGTGTCTGGTCTGGTAGAAAGCCTTAGTTGGTATCTATAACTAGAATAGAGGCTAGTGATAATTTGGGTGGCTTTAAGGGAGTGATTATTCAGGCTTGGTTTGGGCAGAACCTGAACTAAGGAATGAAAATGAATGGATGAGTTCTGGGGTTGCCTGAGACAGGACTTGAATGAAAATTGAAATATTTATACCAAGGTATGTGATCACAAGAGGCAGCATAGAGAAACATGACTTAGGAGGAGATCATATGCCCAGACCCTCCTCCACATTAGCTTGGACTCCACTGAACACGGACACCGCAAATAACTCTGAACATGTAATGAACATCTCCCTTCCCTATCACAATACGCAACAAATAGCATTTTTTGAGCTATGTAGGTAGGAACTTTAGGGGTCATTTGGGAAACTATAGCCTGTCCTACTTCATCCAATATCAAGAAAAGTCTATCTCCATGGCTGAGGCATGCTATTCTTTCCAAGGACTGGTGAAGAACACAGACTACGTCATGGCCAAAAATAATCTCACTGTCCACTGCTCATTTTTGTCCGATGAAATGCAGGTGTCCAGCTGGCCTCTGGTGTCTGACTGTGCTTCAGGTGCCTGACCTCTGGCAGATGGGTCGTAGCCTCTGGTCCTCTTTAAAGATGCCCAAAGGCCTGTTTTTAGCTTGCCACTTAGATTAATTTAGGTGGTTTCATTGCCTATTGACGTTCAGTCTGAAAACAAGGCTAATTAATGTCTGACTAACAGTTGTTTCCAATTGTGGTCTCTATACTACATTAGCTATGTTTGGCTAAACAGACCGCATTGTTCAAAACCCAAAAATCTTTCCTACTGTTTCTTAAACAATTTAGGGTACTTGAAATGTCTCAATTTAAAAAAAGAAAGCACCAAACAAAGGGACCTGCTAATAGAGATCATTGTTGCTGATGCTTCTCGGTTTTTGCTACCAGCAAGGATTCACTTTTTGGGACTTGATTCAAAGAAGCAAGACAAATATATTATTTACACAGCTCATGATTTATATGTGGTGTCATGGGTGTCCTTTCATTTCTCTATAGGCTTCTAAATCTCTTCAAAGAAAACTGCAGCTATAAGCAGATGCTGTTCCCTGATCCTAGCAAAGGATCATTCTTCAACAGTAGAGTTCTACAGAGAAATTTGTTAAAGCAGACTGTTGACATCAGTTCTGCAGGTCACATCCTCCATCTTATTTTTGGTCTTTCATAACATCTCATGTCCAAGTCATAGGAATATTTGTGACATCAAGATGAGTTTCAACTGTCTTTCTGAACCAGGCAAGATCAACTCATTACCTGTGAGAGAAAGAAGCCCATTAGAATAGCAATTCAGTCTTCCACAGATCTCAACAGCCCTCTGAAATATCTCCACTAACTAGAGAAGGAGTGACTGCAACCCTAGACATCGCAGCTGCCTATGAGTAGACACTACATTAGTGTCCTGGTTCTAATTAGAAGTGTGTTTTTCAGGCAAGTGTCTCTGTCATGCCTATTTGCTGGGCTTCACTTCATGAGCTGTGTCAAAGCACATGAACTGGATTCTGTTCTGATTATACCAAGATGGAAGATGTTCTCCAGAAGCGCACGTAATGCACACTGGCGTCTGACCATTGTTTGATCCAGGAGACTGGAGTGGAGACAAACTGAGGTACCCTTCCCCAAAAAATGTGTGGTGTGTGTAGTAGTGTTTTACTTTACACATCTTTTCGTGGTGTGTTGTGCTGTCTGCTAGTACAGACTAAGGGTGTGAGGAAGACACCCAGGAGAGTGTGCCAGGAGGGTGCCAGAACCAGCACCTGGGTAGGTGGTTCAATAGACACCTACGGTTGAGTTTACACTGAAGGGCAAATATGGTTTGCAGCATGCACCTCTGTCTATGGCCCCCAGATAGAGGTCCATGGACCTTTTTTACTCTGTGAAGACACCAGGCTGTGCAATGCCCAGCTGTTTTTCCTTTGGGTGGTCAAGGGGAAGGAAATTCTGTGCCACCAACAGCTCTTCTGATGCACTTGACTGGGGCAGGGGCTGCTTTGCCTCCATCTCTAGAATGGAGACTGACTTCACAAATCTTTACCTTTTGTAGTGCCTTGTCTTATTGACAAAAAAAAAATGAATATTTACCTCACCTTCCTCTGCTTCCTTATATTTTAGTGAAAGATTTTTTCTGTAAAATCTCTCCCAAATCCTTTCTATCTAGATAGGGAGGGAAATAAATCTAGTGTCTTCTTTCCTCTGAGTGAGTGAAATTTCCTTAAGACCTTTCGCAGAGGAATCAACACATGCTAGCTGGGCAGGGTACTTCAGGTCAACACTGAAAGCTTTGTTGGGGTGTTATAACTCTAGGGGAAAATGACAGGAAATATTTTGTGATTTTAAGTAAGTAAAAAGAAATAATAAACCTCATGATGAATTCAGTGAGGGTGGACTTTAAAACTTTGGATGGAATTCCTTATATGCATTTGGGGAAAAATAAAAATTAAGTATAGACATATGTTAATTGATCTGTGTGTGAATTCCAAACATTTTACAGAGAGGCAGAACCCTTTTGAGCAACACTAAAGCTGAAACAGAGATTTTTTTTGTCAACTGTAAATTGGAAAAAAATAGTTCAGCAATTTGTTCTTCGAGTTTTGGGTTTCCTTGAACAGGAGTCTCTGGACACCAGGAATCCCTTCACATTGCCTCTACTGTCTTCCTTGTGAAAGGGCAACACACATATTAGAAGACAGAAGTAATAGGGAAAAACACAAGGAGGTGAAGACACTTCCCAAACATTTGTTTTGAAACACGTTACAGTTTAGTCTATTTCATTTAAATCTCAGAAGCTACTGCTGCCACAATAAAATAAACAAAAATAAATTGACTTTGGCGGAAGACCACCACAGATCTGGCTGTTTCACCAAATGGTTTTCACCTAAATGTGTGAGATCAATCTTTGGCTTGTAAGCAAGGTTTGAGTTTCTTAAAGACCAGCTTGTTCAACTGCTTCATGTCTTGCCGTGTTGATGATTTTAATATTTCAAGAGCAGACTCCAGAAGAAATGATGAGCCTGATGGTTCAGTAACAGGTAAGGGCATATTGTCACAATGATCACTTTTGTGGCCTCTGTTTTTCACCCAGCAGGAAACCTACAGTGCTGATCTTTGATGCACTTTAAATTCCTGCAGAACTCCTCCAAAACATATCTTCCCTCTTTATCAAAATTTCATCTAAATGCTCTGTGCTTTCCAGCAAAAGATTAGTCTCTCTCTTTTTCATGAATAAATGTGGAGGAACCACAAAGCATTCTCAGAAAGCAGACAGGATTTCAAAGTTGTCTGAAACATTTCAGTCCACCTTCTGGCAAAATGGTGACTACAGACAGAATGGAAGAAAGAAGAGCTACTTGGGGGGGGGGGGGGGGGGGAGAAGGGCAATGCAACACAGG
>JAOTQQ010000023.1:83457405-83479809 GCA_026546715.1 Gallinago undulata
GCCCAGGGAGGTGGTTGAGGCCCCTTCCCTGGAGACATTCAAGGTGCGGCTCGACGAGGCCCTGGGCAACCTGGTCTAGTTGGGGGTGTCCCTGTGACTGCGGGGAGGTCAGACTAGATGGTCTTTGAAGGTCCCTTCCAGCCCAGATGATTCTGTGATTCTAAGTTCAGAGTGTGGCTGGGTGGGCTGTCGTTGAGGTGGTGAGGATGCAAAGGAGGTCTCTTGAGCTGTGTCCGCTGTGCCGGGGATCACGCACTGACTTAACCATGGGCAACAGTCAAAACCCCACTGATTTTCCTGAAACCAGGACACCACCAGAAATCCCTAAAATATAATTTGCTGGAGATCCATTTCCAGAGAGTTGAGAGACCCAAGTACTTCAATATAAATTTTTCATCTTAGCTTGCTGTTCACAAAATCCTTATTTTGGGTCCCTGTGTTTAATTCTGTGTGAGTCACTGGAGACCCACAAGTATCATGACATACTTACTCACCTACATAGAAGCCAGTGGACGTTTATGAAGGGTGGTTTTCTTTTTTAGGGTGGCATGAATGTTATCTCATCTCAGATTAGTGCAGCCCATGTAAAACACCACTTCATGGCATGTGTGAGGTTTTGGCTCTGAGAAACCTTAGAAATAGGTGGGTTTCTTAACACTTAAGACCCAGCAGCTGGGTTTCTTAACACTGAGGTTCTAGAATCCTCCTATCCTAGATAGCAAACGATACTGACAGACCATCATTCACTATGGACTTGAATAAATAATTGCAAAACACATGCTGTAAATTGCGTCCAAGTCACACTACTTCTAAGAAACGTTTGGATGCCCGTTTTACTTTTCTTTAATTTTTGCATATTTTTAAAGATGACATAATTTCTTCTATGTTTCCATTATGGAGCTGTGAAAATGAAACAAAACAAGCTCAGAACCTGCTGTCTGCTTTCCTGTCTGACAGCTGTTTTTACATACAAGCAGGCATTCATTCTTCCCTGCCCAGGGGTGCCAGCTTCTTCTAACTGCTCTTTCAGCAGCAGCTTGGAATAACCACCTCCTGATCCTGTTTGGATGGTGCTAACTGCCCTTGCTGTGAGCTCATTCAGTGTCTCTGCATGCTTCTCTCTCTCTCTTTTTCATACAGCATCGAGAAAAAATATCCACTTAAAGCACTGAAAAAAAGATGCAGATGGATGCTGTTTGCTTACCCCCCTTTCAAAAGCTACTAATGAATATCCCTGGATCCATGTCTTTGCCTTCACGTTCACTCTGCCACCCTCCTCTGTGGGTCAGGGATGATGAGATGGGGAACTACACGTGCTGTCTTGCAGATCTGCTGGTGTATCAGGACCTCTTGCTTGGGGCCTCCGAGCAGTGTCTGTAACAGAAATGTTTAATAAGCCCATACACCTAATTTTCCCCAAATAAATGGCTTCTTTCCTTAAAGCTCATGCCCGTTGACTTCCATGAGCCCGGAGCACTCATCACCCCGAAAGCTATGCCTGTTAGCTGTGACAAAGGGGTATTTCTCGCTTGTTAAAAGTACACAGGGTTACAGCTCATCAACACAGCATCAATAAAAGTGTATGAAATGAGACAACACTGTGACAATAGTTCTCCTCTTCGCCTGCAAAGAGGCACTAATTAGAGAGGATTTTCAGACATCAGACTGGGAGGCGTTCGCTTTGTGAGACAAAGATGCTCAGGATCAAAGCTGAGTCATAACATCTCTTTGGCCCTGAAATTTGTTTTTCTTAACGGAAACAGCGTAACACGGTTCAGAGCAGGAATCTTGTTGAACTCCCTACGCTTGAGGCTGGCAAACAGCAAACATGAGGAATTACACAAGCTGCAGTGAAAGCTTTAAATGATACCATGGCTGTGGAATTTGGAAGCCTTATAATTTCCAGTTCAAAAATCTCCTCTTTGGAAGAAGAGACCTTGCAGTAATGAATGAAGACACATTTAATTGTAAAAGTACAAGGGAGCCTTTGCAAGGATCCAGTGAAACCAGTAAGGGAAATCAGCCTAAGGAGGCCACAGAGTACCCTGTGAGCATGGCGCCATCCCTGTGAGAGGGCCACATCCTGGCGCCGTCATGACAAGCATCTCCTGGTGCCACTTGTACCTCCCTGATGAGGTGACTGGAACTATTCACTGAGCAAGTAGCTGACTGGCACAAGAAAGCTGGTGGAAGGACTGAAATTTCATAGCAACGGGACTGAGAGGTCTATTTTTGGGGATGTACGTGGTACGTGTGACCCTTGTGTTGTCCATTAGGAGAACATTTCACTCCTTCATGGTTGAAGAGTAATCCAGACATATTCATGACTCATTGCAGGCAAGAGAAAAAAAAAAATAAAAAGAAATTGCAGATGAAGCTGATCATTATGAATCATCCAGTGACATTAACACTCAGATATTTTAAAATATTCAGTCAGACAATTCATTTTTACTCAACCTCAAAACTTCATGGTTAGTGTGGCTGAGACACTCTTACGCAAAGACAGGCAGTCTTACAAAGAAAGATATGCAAAGGGAAAAATATTTTTCATAGCCGAGGACGAGATTTGTTTTCCATTATCCAAAATAACCAGATTGGTGGAGAGGCTTTGATACTTGCATATTTTCTAGAGCAGGCCATGCCACGCACTAAGGGCTTGCTATAGAGGGGGGCTTTTCCACCTCATTTTGTATAAAGGAGCATTGGCTTCCCTCTCTAAGTAGCCAGATCTCTGCCTCGACTCCTCAAGGAATCATATGTTTCCCCATATGTTTCGGATCACGACTCCCCAGCAGGTTGGGGGAGTGATTTCTCACAGAAATGGATACGGAAAAAACCCTTCCTTGTCCTGAATGTTGAGGTTTCTTCCTCTAAAATTAATTATTGCTGTTGAAATTAAAGAGTACTGTTTTAACAAAACTGATACACATATCAGTGTTTTATTACTATGAAATGATGAAGCAAAATATTTTACACCAGAGTTATTTAGAGCTTTTTTTCTCTGAAACGATTAAATATTTAGACTTTTATTCTCAATTTTAAAAAATGAAAACCTGAAGTTATGCCTACCACTGATATTTTACCAGCTGAGCACAATAAAATGCAACTTTTTTTCCATTTTTTCTTTCCCCTTTTTCCCTTGTTAACCTTTAGAAAAGTTAGAGTGGCAGAGGGAAAAATAAAGGAAAAACAGGAAAGATTATTGTTTTGGGGTGGGCAATGTGGGAAACTAATACATGACATTATTCATTCTATTTTATTTTATAGCAAAGAAAAGGTCATAAAAGGATAGGGAAAAAGCAGAAAAATTGGAAAAATCCAAAGGAAGTTTGCAAAGTAGGTCTTCATAACTCGGGGGACCTATTTTTTTGGTTAGCCTTTAAAAAAACTCAACCAGTTCAAATGTTACCCTCTGCTAAGGTACTTGACCGAAATATTCCCCTAAATTTAGGTATCTCAGTAACTTAACTGTTTTCCTCAGAGATCCTGGACACTCAAGAAGTTACAGTTGCAGGTTTAGTGCATTTCTGAAAAACAGAAAATATTATGAACTTGGGGTTTAATGGTAAGGACCTTTTAAAAATAATGTTGGACACTGCCTAGCTACATTTTTAAGCAAGCTAAAGAAAAAGTTTTAAAAAATCTAAGCATTTATACCAAGTAATTTTACAGCAGTAATTCTCCTGTATTAAGTAAGGAATCATAGAATGGTTCAGGTTGGAATGGATCTTAAATATCATCCAGTCCCAACCTACTGCCCTGGGCAGGGACACCTCCCACCAGACCAGGTTGCTCCAAGTCCCATCCAACCTGGCCTTGAACCCCTCAAGGGATGGGGCAGCTACAGCTTCTCTGGGCAACCTGTTCCAGTGTCTCACCACCTTCAGAGTAAAGAATTCTTCCTAATATCCCATCTAAGTCTCTCCTCTGTCAGTTAAAGACCATTGCACCTCATCCTATCGCTCCTCTCCCTGATCAGGAGTCCTTCCCCATCTGTCCTGGAGCCACTTTAGGGACTAGAAGGCGCTCTAAGGTCTTCCTGAAACCTTTTCTTCTCCAGGCTGAACAACCCCAACTCTCTCAGCCTGTCTTCGTACAGATCATACATAGGGACATTTAGATATCTATGCGAAATTATGAAAAAGGACTACCTAGCCTCCAATATCTGGTCTGGGCAATCCTGTCAAATCACTGTTCTTCTCTCACAAAGACCAATAGCTGAAACCTGTGAAAAATTACCAGGTGGTTGTTTGTTTTTTTTTTTCTTTTTTACCATCTTATCTGTCTTGGCTGTTGGATCCCTCAGTGAAAAATATGCATATTGCTTGTATGCACTCTCTCAGAGGCTGTTATTGTGGAAATGCAATCTATGGAATAACATCCTGCAGGAACAATAAAGAAGATAAAAGAGTAGATATGAAGTAAGTGGTAAAGGAGCAGTTTTTCTAGAAAATACATGCAATTCATATGCACTCATGATCAGGAATATAGCATTTTTAATCCTGGAGTTTGTTCCCTTTCTCACCCTTCACTTCCGTTTCCAACCCCATAGATAAGTTTTTAGGTAGTTTTTTTGTTTTGCTTTGTTTTGTTTTGTTTTGTTTTAACAAAGCAACAGTGCTGCACTGAGAGGCTCATTTTTCAACTGGATGTTTCCGTTTCTTTAATGTTTGTTTTAGGTAATTGAATTTGCAACTGAAAAGGTGTAAATTTTTTCATCTTTTTTTTTTTTTTTTAATGATACAATGTATCTTGATCATTTTCAAGGCCAAGAGATGCACTTGCCTCCAGAAGGGTCCAGTTTCAGGAGGCTGGTGGAGACATAGGCCACTTTCTGCCTCTGAGCGTGTCCCATTGGCCCAGCCTGCCCCACTCTTGTCCCCTTCCTGCTTCCATCCACAGGCATGGGGTTCTTCTGTGCCATCACCAGCCCTGCTGTTGCACAGTTGCTGGGGTAACGAATTCGTGGGCCTCTTTTGCAAGGGGCGAGTGTGTCCCTGTCCCAGGTTGCCCACCCCAGGCTCCCAACCGTCCTGACTGTGTGTGGAGCCAGCTACTCACGGCCAGCTCTTGCAGCCAGGAGAAAGTATTTGGCTCTTTGGATTGTTTGCTGCTCAAGCATCTTTTTTCCAAGAAGAATGCTGAGCTGAGTAGCAGCATTGTGCAAGGAGCCCGTGGGAAAGGGCTTTTAAAACAAGACACAGCTTCAAAGCTTCAGCTTTCCAAATATCAGAGTCTCTTTAACGACACTCTTCTTCCCCCTTAAACCTTATGGTCAACCAAAGTAAGGAAAAGTATTTATATGAAACCTTGGCTTTACCAGGCTCTATTTCAAATTTGAACACCAGTAGCAGCAATTCTTATAGATTGTGGAAAACATTCGGGAGATCAGTGCAGGAGGGTGGCTGCCATGCAAGGGTTAGGAGTGTGTTGAGTAAATCCTTCTTTTCAGCCAAGGAACTCTTTCTCCCTATGTTGTTCCACAAAAAAAACTTGCAAATCTTACTATGGAAGAGCCTATCTTAAACAGGGCTGTTCTGCCTCTGAGATGGTATAAAATACTTCAACTCAACTAGTACTTGACTCACGTTCCCAGGCTCGGAAATCATTCAGCAACCAGAGAACGGTGCTGTCAAGACATCTGTCCCCTTCCTATCCCTGTAGAACTGGTAGCATCTCTGGTAGGTGCAATATTGCAACCCTATAGCAAAGCTTTCTGTCCCTTGCTGAATATTCCACAGCTATAACGCTCATTTTTTGACCTATTTTTGATGGGTCTCTCTCATAGTTTTCTATCTTCTTGTTCTGTGAACTCCATGACCTGAATAATGTCAAAAGCAAGGATTTCCATCATGTTTCATGTATTCATTCCAATTGATCTTAATAGCGTC
The DNA here is from genome assembly GCA_026546715.1 of Gallinago undulata. Lineage (NCBI taxonomy): Eukaryota > Metazoa > Chordata > Aves > Charadriiformes > Scolopacidae > Gallinago > Gallinago undulata. The sequence goes on from JAOTQQ010000023.1 coordinate 83,463,297, forward strand.
GACTTTCTACAGAAATGAAGCCATTTTCACATGCCACATCCTGCATGTTTTTTATTCCAAGAGAAAGGTAAAGAGCATAGCTAAAAATTTGATCATCAGAGTTGCCAGCTCTGAAATTGAGCATGTTAAAATGACTCACTAGGAGAGATTCAGCTGAAAAATGGGCATCCCTGTAAGCATTGAGCAAGACTTGAGCAGCACAGAAAAATGGAGACCCTCTGAAATGAATTACATTGCATAACAACATTTCATCAGATTTTGGCATTTTCCCCCCTTCCTTATATTTGGCTTTTTAATGCGATTTAAATGATAGCTTGGACACATGATCAAACACGATGAGAATATTTCCCTTAGCAGTACAGTGCAGCTGCAAAAGCTGTTTCTTGATTCAATTAACACTAATAGAGTAAGAAAATTAAAGGCTTATAGCCAGGAATAATATGTATTTTTTACATAAAGCATGGTATAATAGCTACATATTAGACAACAATATACAAAGGGATATTGAAAAGATAAAGATTTTCATTGTAGCACTTGTGTACATCCTGTTGTCTGCACTGTAAAATAAAACAATAACAGAATAAATAGTTATATCTGCTCAATACGGTCTCTGATTAAAGAAAACAGCCAGGAATTATAGCTTAGGAATTGCAGTCTGTGGTTTCGTTTCTGCCACACTGTCCCTGGTTTCCAACCTGTTTCCAAGTAGTTGTAAGAACTTTCTATATTCTCATAGACTGCTGGTTTGGATCCCTCTGTGTTTTACCTTGGACAAAACCGACAGCAGAGTGTTACCCGTGGATCGATAATTACCTGTGCTTATTTTTCTTATCCTATTGCCTTTCCTTTGTATATCTTCCCTTAAAAAGTATTCTGGATTTCAAGATACAGGTGTGTGGCTCACTCCCCATCCAGCTTAACAAATTGCATGGCACGCTTACTATTTATAACTAAAGTTTTAAAGACTGGCTCTGCCAATTTGCTAGAGATTGCCGAGCAGAATGATCAATTACGCAATTAAGTTTCTACTTCACATGCTGTTGCCTAATCTCAGCTTCTGATTATTCTGAGCCACTGCAAGAAGTGCCCACACACTCTTCTGTTGCTCAATTTGGCCACGAAAGCCAGAATAAAAAAGTCACATATGAAAAAATAAGTGAATGCTACTGCTGGTAAAAAAGCAAAAAGAATGTACAAGAATTGTCCAAAGCCCACATGGGTCTGACAAAAAAAAAAAAATAAAGAAGAGTATTATTTTGGAATAGGGGACTTCCCAGAGTACCAAAGGGATTTTCTCCCGTGGTTGAGTTGAATACCATTAAAATAAGTATGTATTTATGGGCTACATGAAAACTCTGGATCACTTTATCTTGTCTTATCTGGGTAATACCACAGTCTATGCAAAGAATGCTTCTTAATATCTGTACAACAAAAGCAGCAGCAAAAAAAGCTGTGGAAATGGAATATATTTTAAAGTTTTCCCATTGCTTGTAACAAATTTTGACTCCTTCCTGACCACGACTCTGACTAAAGCCATGATGATGACTGATTTTTCCACTTTAAGAAATCGGGTGCAGAGAAATTGAATAATGAATCTAGCCTCATTTTAGCAAGCTGGTATCAAAGAGAGGTAGAACGGGGGGCCAGAGTTGCCCCCAATCTCCCACATTTCCAATAGACACAGAGTGCATGGAGAGACCAGTTACAGCAGGTACGTTTGTGGCAAGATTAACGATTCTGTGGGGCTGACTGGTGGTACAGCAAGGTTAAAAAACATAAAAAATACATAAATAAAGGCTCGTGGCTGTATTAGATTGAAAAGAAAGTAACTTCTCATAAAGCTGGGGGTACTTCTAGTTGAAAAATACAACATGCTTCGGAAATTCCCAGGAAGCAAGCTGTCTTATCCTACTCTGTATGACACACTGCTGCCACTGGCAGTGGAAACTGGGTCTGTCCTGCTGACCAGAGTTGAACAAGAGTATTGATGTGTTGAAGAGGATTCTGCAGGGAGACATGAGCCTAATATGTTGTTAATTAAAGCCTTTTGTAAGTTTAATCAGGTAATTTTTTGAAAGTGAATAGGTCAAAGGAAACGAATCTGATAAGAGAAGGAAATATATAAGATATATAAGACATACAAGACCTCCTGGTCTAGTGGGAGGTGTCCCTGCCCAGGGCAAGAGGCTAGAACTGGATGATCTTTAAGATCCCTTCCAACCCAAACCATTCTATGATTCTGTGATAAATTGGCTGGAAGATGCAGTGAGAGTAGATATCAATGCCTATTTCCTACATTGGAGCTACTTATTGAGAGGAATGGATGGTCTCCAAGAGATATGGCCCTGTTCAAATACAGAGAAAGGACTAAAAATGATTCATTCTTCAGAGAAATCTTACAGCCAGTGTTATGGAATAGAGCAGCAGCACACTTTCCAGTAAAACTGGAATTCATCGGAAAGTACGATTTTGTCAGGAACATCACAGAATTTAAACTCTGGAACCTCCAGGTCCGACTGGAGCCGGGGTTTCTGGAGGTGTCAGGATGTGATGCCATATCTGGATTTTGAATGGAAGCCATATTTCAACCCCAGCTTTCAAGAGATGAGCCTCAATTTAAAATAATGCAGTTTAAATAACATAAGAGAGTTTCACCTGACTTTCCACTGTTAGGAATTAAATGTACAATATCTTATGGTTTTGGTTTGGCAATTTTCCGCATGCTTCGCTGGCATTCACGTGGAATGCATTTCATTTGAGCTGTGGATTAAGAGGGGTATAGCTGACAATGCTGTGCACATTTTATTGCAATGCATCTGTTGGAAACTAATCTGAAAATGCTTCAATTGTCATCAAGCGAACAATACTTCTGTAATACTTCTGTACCGACACGAGTTGGTCCTAAAATGTTCTCTGTAACTTGAAATTATGGAGATAGAATTCTATTTTTAAAACAGATTTAGGAGTCTGGCAAGTGTGCTTCCAAATATGTCTTTACTTCATTAAAAGTGCGTAAAGGGTTTGACACAAATAGAAACAAGGAAAAGGGAGAAGGGAGGTGTATGAAAAGAAGGATCAGTAAAGGAGAAAGAAGTTTTCATTTCATCTTCTCATTGCTTCCTTTCTCTTCTTTCGTCACCTCTTATCCCTTGGCTAGGAGGAACCAGAACAAAATGCAGGGTCATAATCCTGAGTGTTAAGAGAGAAGACTTTGGCTCGTTCAAGGATCTGCTTGCAGGAATCCCATGGGATATGGCCCTGGAGAGAAAAGTGGTCCAGGACAGCTGGTTATTTTTTAAATCATCTCATCGAAGCTCAGGAGTCCCATCGCACAAGCAGAAAATCAAAAACAGGTGGGAGGAGGCCTGCATGGATGAACAAGGAGCTCTTGATTAAGGTCAAGCATAGGAAGAAAGCATTCAAAAGGCAGAAGTGACTCAGTCATACTCTTCTCAGTAGTGTCCAGTGGAAGGACAAGAGGCAACGAGCACAAATTGGAACACAGGAAATGGCATCTGAATACAGAAAAATATCTTGTTATTGTGAAGGTGGCCAAACACTGAAACAGGTTGCCCAGAGAGGTTGTAGAGTCACCATCCACGGGGATATTCAACACCTGACTGGACGTGGTGATGAGCAATGGGGTCTAGCTTGTTTGAGCAGGGCTTGGGCTAAAGAAAGGCTCTTGATGCCTTCTGTAATTCTGTATTTCTGTGATTTTTGCCTTCCTACTTTTTCTTGTTTTGTTGTTTTTTGTTCATACTGCCCTTTATGTATCATACATGAATGTACTTTCTTTTTTTAGATTGTTGTACAGTCCTTTTTTCAACCTTTTTTTTTTTAAAAAAAAAAGAATTCTGTCCTTTTGCATGTCCTTGGGAAAGAAAACACTATCATTTCACCCTGACCTGTCTCCTCCCCTCTCTGTTCAAGTCCATATGTATACGTGCAACTTTTTCTTGTCTATTACTAGTCTTTTCAAATCCGTCAGGTCAAATGGCAGAGCAATACATGATATTTTGCAGTCTAAATTCTTAGTTATCTACATATTTTCTCAGTTCATGAGTTCAGCAGTACCATCCTTTGCCACAGATGATCTAGGTCTGGAGTCAACTTAAATCAAGTTTCCAGTAAAGGTATTGACTTTAAACAGGTGGCTTGAAATATCTCTTTAAATTCAGAAGCTGAAGGCAGTAAAGAGAAGAAAACAAAATCAATTCTTTGGAGCTAATGTCATAAAAATCAGCTTATAGAGTGCTAGGCTTTTTAGTGATTGTTTTTCCACTGGCTACAAACTTGAGCTGTCTCAGCCTCTGGGCTGCTCTAAAGTCTTCACAATGAAGCTCATGCAGCTCTCAGTGGACCTGGGAGCTCCATTCAATTTGTTATGCAGCTCGATAGCTAAACATTTTAGGAGCACGTCCTTTGAGTGTAACTAACAACCTATGGTGTGTGTTTTTTGAAACATTTATTTAGCACAGCAATACTTCATATGGACTGCGCAGCACATCAAATGGTCCACATTCAGCTTTCGGTTCCCGCAGTGTGGAATTGCTAAAATTCCTTAGACTTCAAGAGTATAATCTCCAATTTCTCTAAGCTTAACGAGGAGGAGAGCAGAATCTGCTAGGGTTCCATTCACCTACATGCGCAGAAAATAGGATTATGTAGGCATAGTGATAGATGGCATCAGAACTGGAATCTGGAATGTTAACAAATTTGGTCTCTGCTCTAAAAACTTATGGTTTATTTTGATATGAATGGATATTAGAAAGTTAGATTAACTAAGATGTTTATATTGAGAGAATTAAATCACTTTTTATTTGACAAAGTAAAATCTTTCAAACAGGATGTTTTCCCCTAAATCCCCAAACAGGATGTAGTTTTTATTGCTGACAGACCTGGATTTAAGTCTGACATGACTCAGTTTTGCCAGTAGAATTTCTATTCTGGCACATTATTAACATGTAACTTCGCCTCTGTGTTTGCAGTCTTTGGGTCTGCACGTTTCACTTGGGGTGCTGCAAATCAGGAGCACCCTCACAGAATAATGCAGACTCACACCAGATTTGAAACCATAGAAAAGATCTTCATATTTTCAGCATGATTCAAGTGTGGACAGACAAATAAATTATTTCAAGAAACTTCCTCATGTCATAATCCATGGGTTTTATGAGTTTTAATAATGGGTCTAGAATCCTAGACTCTGAATTATCCAAAGATAATGATGACCATTAAGGCTAGTATGAGTTATAGGTCTGCCCTACGCTTATATTTTATTGAGTTTTCTAAGCTGATTGGAAGTATAAAAAAAACCAGATTTATAACAAATATGACTATGCCAGCAAAATTCAGGGGGGACAGGTTTATCAGACAAAATGCTCTTTGACAAACTGCATCTTTAGTGGAGGAAATGAAGCTCATAAGGTACACCAGCAAAACAGTAATTATTCTAGTTAATTTGCATTTTAATTTACATTCTAGTTTAATTTAATTTCCTTATTCCTTTTCTGAGCTAATGTAGCTTCTGTATTCACTCATTGAACCCTGTTGCACACCCTGGCTGATGGACTGGAGAACTCATAATTACTAAACTTTTTTCTCGTATCCTGCTTATATCTACATCAAAGTCTTACATAAACAGACTGGATTCTTGGATTCTTTCAGTGGAAATTATTATTACGGCCTTTCAATTGCTCTACTGAATTTTCTGTGAGTCCTCTCCCATTCATCACCACTTGGATGGTCAATTAGATTTCTCATTGCACTCAGTGATTCCTTCATTCCTTTTGGCCCAGGTGTTTTGCAGAAAAGCTGAGGATGGGCTATGGAAACAGAGTCACTGTTTCCTATCTTGAAAGGTTCACTTGAATTGTGGATTTCTGCATATATCTCTTTATTTGTGCTTTTCATAAAACACACAGCATTTATATTCCATGTAGCAAGCAATCCCACTCATTCTGTACTGAAAGCCTCTTCTTTTAATTGATTACCACCCTGCGAATCATTATGTCCTTACAAAAAACTTCAGAAAAGACCTCATCACTTCAAAGCCTGTCTTCTGGTGGTTCCTGCTGGAAAAAACAAACCAACCTCAATTATCATTGCTGCTCTTGACTACATTTAACATGGTTCAACACGCTGATCAGTATTGCATTTTTGTATTCTTTCTTCTGCCTTCCACAAGTAAAATTTGTGAGTAAAAAAATATACAACAATCCCTTATTACTATAACTACACTAAGCTACCCATTTGAGCAAATCAAAAGTATAGCCACTTTATCTAACTCTCTCCCTGGAGTCTAAAATTAATTAACATGAGCTCTCTTTCCCTAATTTAAAATTTTGACAATTCCTTGTGCATTTTTTTTATGTAACAGGTGATGTGGCAAATTATCTCCCAGCTGTTCTGAAGTTCACCAAGCAACTTTACAGAAAATCAACATTCCTGGTCCTCAGTCAGCTCTTTTAAAACTCTAGGATGCAAAGTTCTAACATCTGCAACTTAGAAGCATGGATTTAAAAACTGGTCTTTAGTTTTACTTTCCTGTTCCCCACATACTATGGTACTGTAGTGATGGATGAATATCACTCTGTGGGCTGTTCTCCTAATGTAATATTATAATGTAATATTATAGATTATTAGATGATGCAAATAAGAGGAGTGACCATGCAGAGGCTCCTCTTCTATCCAAAACCTTAGTGTTTTAACAGGTTGGGGTGTCTGTTCCGTCCCACGTAGGGTGCTCACTCATGTCATAGCTTCAAAGTTCTGCATGGAAAAATGCAGCATATTTGTCTCATTATTACCTATAAATAGCAGACACATTTAATTACATGCATCAAGTATGGTAACAAAATGAAATCCTCCAACCATAAGCCCCTAGGGTGAAATATCAGCATCTAACACATAACCCGCAGTTATAGGTACTGAGATGAAAGCACGTTGCCTTGCAAGTGCCTAACAATTACGTTTTATGTTAATTACCTTTTTTTTATTATTTGGAGGAATTAACTGAATCACATTAAATCAAATTAGATTAGAAATCCTCTCTCTTGTGCTGTGCTATCAGCTGTCACCGAGCCCAGAATCATTTTCCAGCGTTAATGATAACTTCCTTCAGCAAGCCGTAGGTCTTGCCTTTGCTGAGAATGTATCATCTGGTTTATTTAGACCCTTTAATTGTTCACTGTAAGTTCAGGTATAAAAGACAGATTTATTTTGTTTGCTACGTTTTCGGAGTCATTGCTGCGAGAGGCTATAGCAGCTCCTTCTCCTTCTCCTTCTCCTTCTTCTGTGTAGCAGTGGCAAGTCTCTGAGAACCTGGCTTTCCTGCATGGCCCAGGCAGACAGAAACTTCTTGTCCTATTTAACTGGCCTGTTGAGCCTTTTTCTCAACAATTAAGGTCCTCAGCTGGCTTTTAAAATCTGGTCAGAACATAATTGCTTTAGCCCTGGAGTATAGGATGAAATTAGCAGCTGTTTACCCTTGCTCATTCATAAATATTTATAGCTCAGTCTACATTCTTCCTTTCTGGGCTGTTTTCTTACGAATTCTCAAGGTTTTTAATTGGATAAGGCTCAAAAAAATTTAGGAGCCAATCTTTAAATGTTTGTATCACAGCTTTCCTCAGAACACAGTTGCTCCTTAGGCATAATCTGTGTGTCTTTAATGCTCCCATTTCCTCAGAATCTGCAAAATTTGCTGTAGCTCAGCAAAATGATAACAAAGAAGTAGCAGTAGAAGCCCTTACAACCTTCATTTACTATCTACCTCCATATGCTGAGGTGTTGATGATAAGTGGGATAGGACAAAATGGATTAATGCTACCTTCATCTAAGGAGGAATTAAAAGTCAGTCCATGTCAGGCTGGACTCTGTGCGAGATAATCTCCGGAGCATCCTTTCCTCAAAAGGTTTACAAACCAAACCTAACAAACCAATCCAAACCAATCTAGACCAATCCAAACCAAACCAAACTGATCCAAACCAATCCAGACCAATCCAAACCAATCCAAACAAGAAAATAAAGAAAGATTGAAGAACAGGCTAGGACAGAACAACAGCCAGCAGCTTATTTGAGGTTTTCTTAGTAGAGCAGGAGCTAAATAGATGATAAGGAAGGAGAGGGGACACTGATGGGGCAGAGGTAGGGACACACAGACAGGAATGGGTCAAGCATGTGGTACAGAAGTGATTATGGTCTGTTTTCCTGCAAGGGCAGGCTGAGAAAGGTGAGGCAACTTCTAGGCATCAGCCATGAAAGTACTGTCCTAGCCCTCACCCATGCCTGCCACTAGAGGGGAGGTGGGGCGAGAAGGTCTGGAGTAGCATTAACCTTCATTCACAAAACCCACCAGGTTGGGCAAACTGGACCTGCTGGGCTATCACAGGGTACTGTGATCCCTTCTGGTCCCCGTGGGGCTGCCTGTGGCTGTAACTCCCTACAAACGAGGAAGAAGAACCAGCACTTTCTCTTCGGGAAAGGTCAGGGTTGTGTAATAGCTTCACCAGCACCTACCAACCAGGTTACACCATAGTACCAGCTTTCAGCACATGGTGTTTTGGTCTCGCTGACTTGAAAAACTAGTACAGCTTGAAATTCTGTTGTCTGAGTGATCTTCTGAAGAAGAATATTCATGTACAAGGAAGGCTTTGTTGGTGGCTTTGGTGTGTTTGTGTTTGTTGTTTTTTTAAATATGTCTTACTTTTTGTTCATTTGCAATTGCTTTTTCAGCATCGTGTAAACAAATCAGAGTAATTGTGCCCCAACAGGAACAGCACAAGCCTGGCTGCACTACCACCTGATGTTTCTCACAGGACATCTCATCAGTTTTACTGCGTGGGGAGAAGAGATCTTGCCTGAGTCAATGGTCTTCTTCATATGCACCATATTCTTCTTAAAGGTGGGACCAACCCATCTATTGCTCATGGTAGGTGTGCTGTGAATTAAGATGTTTGGGGCAGTAAATTCTCTCAAGGTGAGAGAGATACTAGGGATACACACAGCTTTTTCCTAGATATTTTTCCAAGTAATAGCAAGACATGCAATGAAGCAAGTTCTGATCCTAATTCCTGTCTTCACTCTGCTTCTCTGTGGTTTTGTCCCTAGGAGAAAGAAAATTTGTGTTGTAGCTGAATTGATGCAGGTGATCCTACATGTCTTCCGTGTTTTCCCTTTCCCCATAGCATCTTGGCAACATTCTCAGAATTATATTTCTTTATCCCTGCCTCAGAAAATTACTGTGCCTTTTTTAACTACTTCTGTGGAAACCCTCATGGTGAGATCGAAAGGGAAACAGTGTATAGTATCCTTAATTGTGCAAAATCTTTCTAAGAAGAGTGAAGTCACTGTCACATACTAAACTTGTTCCAGGTATGTTTGCTTTCCCTGTTCCTTGCAATCCATTTGGTGATACAGTGACACTTTTGTTTTCTCTTGGCATTTCCACAGAGCATAACTTTTTTTTTAAAGAACACACATGCACGCAGGGGAAGTTCACGTTTCATTTCAGACATGAATTCAGAAGATTCTTTTACTGTTATTTTCCTATTTAACATTTTTCCGCACTGGTCAGCAACGGCAGGGTGCAGCCTGAGATCCAAGTAAATGACATCATCAGGGGCAGTGATTAACAAAACATTGGTTTAAGACCCGTTTTTAAACAGCTTGAATCAAAGCATTTGTTTATCTACCAAAATTGTCTGAAATGAAAATATTTCACGTGGCTAAAAGCTTTGGGTATTCTGTACTGGATTAAGCAATTTTAATTTATTTTTTTTTTTCTCACAAGTTCCCAGGCACCTAAATTACAATAAGGAGACCCTAATAGAGTTCTTCTTTAGAGGTACTTAATCCATAGAAGGAGGAAATGCTACATTTTAGGTTTTCCATTATGACATGACCTTGTAGTGCGTGAAAGAACAAGAAGGTGTAGCGGGTAGAGATAAGACCTTGGGGGCTGGAATTATTTTCCCGGCCGTGGCTGCGAGGTTTCACTCCTCCATGCCTCGGCTTCACCATCTGGGAAAAAAGGGACTAATGGTACAAACGTCTTCTGTAAAACAAACAAGCAAACAAAGAACCTCTTTGAGTTCTCCTGGTGAGAACACAGCTACACAGAGGGTTATATTATTATCAGCATTATCAGCTGGGCTCCGCAGTTGTACAAATCCCGCAGTAATCACTTCCTTCCTTGTTTTTATTTCAGAGGAGAGAGGCCGAGGCTGTTTAAAATGCCGATGACACGCAGAGGATACGCCTGCATTCTTGTTTGTCTAGAAGACCATGTTTCTCACATTAACATTTATGAAACAAAATTCCAAATAATCATGTCGACAGAGTGGATTTCGTGGGGCACCAGCATGGAATGCGCAGTGCTCCATTATCTGGCCCTCAGATTTACATTCCTCTGCCATGCCCAGCTTCAAAGAAGACACTTCCTTTCATTTTGCTCTTTGCAAAATTTATAGCTGATAAATCCACTTAGAAAACAACTGCCCCTTGGGCCCCCAAAGGATGTTATTCTTCTGGAAAAACTTATTTTTAAAATATATTAATTTTTTGGGGGGGTGGTACTATTGGCTGCTCTATTTTTCGTCTTAGTAAACTCCTTTCTCTGGACCAAACGTATGAAATTGATAGGGAACAGCTGCTATTCAGTCTGCGGGAGTTTTATAACATGTTATCAAACCCTTTGAACACAGCTGGTCAGCAGACGCTCATCAGGGCATGCATGCCAGCAGCTTTTTGTGTTGAAAAGGTAAGGCAATCATTTTGGGGGAGGGGGGAAATTCTGCTAAAGCAGTACAGATACCGCCTCACAAGACTTACGCCCGTATGTTCTGCACACATGAGGTTCAACCAGAGGTTGATGTTCACATTTTAGATGAGAGATCTGAAGTGGAACCGAAGTCAGCTTCCGCAAAGGGATTTACCTGGAATTACCAAACTTTAGCAATAAATCTTTGAAGAAGTTTTCTCAGTGAACTCACTTTTTAAGATGCATTTGGAAAAGGCCGTGGTGTACCGGCGGGATGTGACTATGTCAACACGGGGTATTGTGTGATGGCCCTGAAACGCTGAGTACTCCGTGGAGGTGGTCAGTTGACGGAGGCATTAATCTTCATTAATATGGCTGCCTGTCTCCTGTGGATCCAAGTCCACCTGCAAATTGGATAACACTGACATCCCAAGCTGGCTTCTGGAAATGCGATAGCTATTTTCTAAGGGGAGCAGAGATGTGTTGAAGACCCTGCTGAAACTGGGTGGCAGCTTTCCTCTGCCTGAGGGCTCCCCTCCTCACAGACCACTGAGAAACTACAGTGTTGCTGGCAGCTGCTAAACCTGTTTCCAACAGAAACAGCGTGGCTGTCCTCATGGCCAAAAATGTGCAAATATCAGGGCGCTCTGGCAAGCTCCTGGAGCCAACTGGGCTTTCTCATGGGCACCACCCAAAAGCATTGAGACGCACAGTGTTGCGAGCGTTGACAAGTCTCTTAACCTGAAGTTGTGCAGACTCTTTAGCTGGGAAGTAAATACACCCAAGAGGTCTATTGCATTGTCAGATGCATTTAACACCTGTGAGGAGAAGCCCTGTGCTGCTGCTGTTGTGTTGCAAATGCTACGTGACGAGGCTGCTGGATGACTTCAGCGATGACGTGATTCCTCTACCACATTTGCCAAGGTGGAAAACCAGAGAGGAAAGTGTGCACCATTAAAGACATGTTGTTCGGACATCTGGTTTCCATAGAGATAAAAATAGTTGCTATCAGACGACTGTTCAGTAGGCTACATGATATTATTTTGTTCCCAGTTGATTATTAGCCATATCAAAATGTCTACAGTTACGCTGGCATCAGGCCTTCATCTTCATAGGCAGGAGCTGGGGTGGAAATCTTGGCATATGAAGGACATGCAAAGTGCCTGTAGGACGTACCTTTGGTGTATCAGCCTGTTCAGGCTACTATTCTAGGTATTCTATTATGGGCACAAACTTGAGTACAAGAAGTTCCACCTAAACATGAGGAGGAACTTCTTTACTCTGAGAGTGGTAGAGCCCTGGCAGAGGCTGCCCAGAGAGGTGGTGGAGTCTCCTTCTCTTGGAGACATTCCAAACCCACCTGGACAAGTTCCTGTGCAACATGCTCTAGGTAGGCCTGCTCCGGTGGGGGGGTTGGACTAGATGATTTCCAGAGGTCCCTTCCAACCCCGTATGATTCTATGATTCTATTCGGGTGCATAATTCAGATTAATCGGCCAACTCCCCATTGCAAGATGGCAGATGAGGTCCATTGCTCTCAGCACTTGGGAGAGTGCCACCTTAGGGAAACAGAATGCAAGTTGCTTTTTGAAGGGATCCACAACTAAATGTTTTGGGCTACCTGGTATGTGGGTCAATGTGGACTGAAAAATAAAAAAAAAAATATTTTACTTATTTTGCCAATATGAGATTCAAATTCTCTAGACAGAAGATTTCTTGATTTATTTACTTTTTTTCATTTTTTAGAAACTGAAAAGAACATTTCCAGCAGTGACTGGAAATGCTCACTGCTAAGAACTCTGCAGCATGCAAGGAAAATATAGGGAAAGCTTCAATAACCTCCAGAAAATGAAGTCTTTTGCATCATGTTTGAGTCATATTGACTTGAGTCAGACTCACTTATGATCAAAATCTAAAATCTAAAATCTGGTGAGAGATCCAGTTGCTGGAATGTGCTTTGCTTTCTAAAGGAAAGGTTAAAGATCTTAAAAAGCAGTAATATCCCTGCATGTTAAAATGCTGCAAAAACATTAATGATAGTAAATGGAAAATTTTGAGGTTGTCCCATCACAAGATGAGGTCTAATCTCTTAAGAAGCAGAAGCAAAGGGAGAAACTTGTTTTGGGTAAACTCAGAGAAGCAATTACTTACTGCTGTAAACTATGGGCAAAGAAATCAAAAGTCATCAGAGGAAATGGTAAACAGTAGAAAACTCTAAACCCAAGAGTGGGCAGAGTGGCAGGAAAATTACGAAGCACTTAGCAAATTAAAGAAAGAAACCGAACACCATTTAGATAACATATCGTGCTGATTGTATAATAGCAATAACATCTTCCTTTGTCCAGCTGACAACATTATACCCAACATAAGGCAAGTAAAGCCTTTCTTCCATCTAAATATGAATTGCTCATTGTCCTTGTAAATGAACAATAGCTGTGACCAGATTGAGGAGCGCTATCAGATGGTGTCAGATCATGATCACATTTACTGAAGGATGAATAAGAATTGCCTCCAGCCCCTCAGAAGAGCTATGTACATTTAGAAACAATGGCCACACTATATCAGAATAAATTACTTACGGAAATCTATAAAGCCCATAAGGGCTATATTTTTGCCAGTTTGTATGGCAGAGCAGTCAATTAGGGCCTGCTGCCAGGTAGGGATTTTACCTTTGGCTTAAAATGTAACTAAGAACTAACAATTCATTGTATTTGCATATGGAAAAGGCTGAGGTATGTTCCAGGGTTCTGTATGGTTGAAATGTGTGTCTTCTCATATTAATTCAGCTGTAAGCACAGTGCAAGTAACGTGCAAATCTCTTCTTCCTTATTTGCTGTTACTTAATCTGTTTTTTCTTTTAAACTTAGACTTGATCTGATTTTCTGCACTCTTTCACCAGCGGATAGAGACAATTATTTCTATTTGCCATCTAAAGCTTTTCAGCTAGCAAAACAACTACTTAAACCCTACCTTGGTCTGACATAGCTGTTGACGCAATATGTAAAAAGATAGAGATGCTGCCAAGAGTCACAGGGTTCACAGAAAGCACATACATAGGGAACGTGCTTGTCAAAATAAGTGGGAGGCAAAAACAGTAGAATACATAGATACTGAAATGCATCTTGTCTCTAAAGGGGAAGAAAATCCCATGTTTCATGGAGATGTTAGAATAAGAAGTTCCACCTTCCACAAAGGCTTGAGAAGCATTTTATAAAATGCTTAGCAGGGGACAACTGTGACTTCAAGTGAAGTCAATGATAAGCCTGTTTGGATTATCTCTGTGACAGTGCAGAGGTAAGGCAAAGGAAAGGGAAGGGAAGATCTAGATCTACAAATTAAGTCAAGCAGCAGTGGGGCAACCCGCCCATGTTGCTAAGGAAGGGAGCAGAGACGTGATTTCAGGTCAATGTCTGGAGTCTGGAGTAACATCACTGAGGTCCTCCAGAAAAGGAGACACCTGGATTTCCTTCATGGCCTTGGCTTTGACCACATCCCTTATCTCCTTATTTTAAAACTCATACAGGCCCTTTTGCAACCTGTCTTTTGCATTAGTTAACTTGGGCATCTTTAGCCCATCCTGGCAAAAAGACTGTGCCAGGAAGATACACACAGCTTAAAAGTATAAAGCAATTATTTATTGGCTAACAAACAACAACAAAGCATAGCTGAGATTTACTGAGTGATTAGGATGAGCATTAGTGTGCTGTCCTGGTTTGGGCTCACCATCCATGATAAAGGAGCTTTCATTAAGAAAATATTAACTATCCCCCTCATTGTTACTTTAAAACAGTGAAATGCAGCATCCTATGACTTGTTTTGTCATGAGTCTCTTCTGGCCATGACTGAGTGCAGAAGCCACTCCTAAAAGGAGAGAAGATGGGATCTAGAATGCTTATGGAAATGTCTGTGCAAAGGGGCAGGGCTTTGGACCCAAACTGTCCCTTGTTTGGTGCCTGCCTTTTCCTATTCCAGCAGCAGATAACTATATTTTTCACTGAAAAGAGCAAGCTGCTGGATGGTGTACCTCCAAGTGACCAGATTAATACTCTGCTTGGTCTTTCCTTTTGTAACCACAATCTGATTCTGGGGCAAACAAGAGCTATTCTGGCTTCATTTGTTTAGTATGCTTTCCTAGGTATATATCTTCTTAATTACTTGCCATATCTAGCCTACGTTTGGCCAGGGGTTAGAAATCTTTGAAAAATGCAGTTTTCAAATGACATCCATGGAAGAAAAAATCCTCACCTGATATGTCCTGGGCACAGCTAGAACAGGGGCTGTGGACTGGCAGAGTTAGGAAACTACAGGTGGCTGAAAGCCAAGTTCAAACAGTGGCAGCACCGTGATCTGGAAAACAGTTTGTATCAGGAAACCTGTGGTTTTATACATTGTATATTTTTATTTGTGTGGGAAATAGTAATTACTTGCCTTTCTTGCACCTCTCCAGCGAGGTGGGTATAACACGGGTCAAGGAGCACGGCTCTCACCTGAAATCTGCGAGTCTCAGCGTTGGCTGACAGCTCTGTAATCTTTGTCAATGCCTTTGACAAACTGTAGAGAATTGCAATTTTCTTGATGGCATTTGGAGGGGAGAGAGGCTGGAGCTATCTCTTTGG
The DNA here is from genome assembly GCA_026546715.1 of Gallinago undulata. NCBI lineage: Eukaryota > Metazoa > Chordata > Aves > Charadriiformes > Scolopacidae > Gallinago > Gallinago undulata. Next base: position 83,478,676 of record JAOTQQ010000023.1, read on the forward strand.
CATGTCATCCGGTCTATCGAAATAGTCAAGTAATCTGCCCGTGGAGTCCGTGCTTATAAACAGGAGAACTACTTAAACATCTCCCTGCGTCACCGTGCTCTGCAATCAGAACTGGCATAATTAAGAAGAGTGGCTATCTAATGGGAAAAGCAGATTTTAATCAGATTGTTTACTGCCAGGGCACCTGGAGAGTTTTCACTTGCCTGGTTTCTAGTTTCGGGGAGGATAGATACAAAGAAGTGTTTGCCAGGGAGCTGTTGGGTTTCATGAACATATTTTGACTTTGAAGCTTTCAGTAGCTTGTGCAGAGGGGAGTAATGAAGGAAACAGGTTTTAGAGAAGTCAGTTGTCCATCATGGAGATGAGTTTTGTGGGCCCAGAAAACGCAGATATCTGCCAAAAACTTTTGAAACCATTCTGAGAGGCATCTCCCCACCAAGCACTGCCTCTAACAGAGGAAAAGCAGAGCCCTGGCACGGTACTGTAATTTGAAACACCACCACTACTGCTGGGTGGAAAAAGAGAAAGATTCTCGATATTTTTGCGTCAAAATCCACAATACTTATGCCTTATGGGCTACGTGGAGAAGTGGTAATTTTTAACCGAGAGCTTGAATTTTTGACTCTCATATTACTCAGCCAAGAGAAGGGGTTTTTTTCAGACTGCTGGCTCTGGCTACAGTGCAGACAGTCAAAGGAAAGGCATCTCCTTGGATTAATGAGCCACTTAAATTGTGTGTGTTTGTATATTTTTCCTCTGAGACATTTAATAAGCAAATAACAGCCCCACTCCAGTTGTTTAGCCCAGCCCCATTATCAGACCTCTCATCAAATCACACACAGGTTAGAGGACTGGTTTTGTGACTGATAAAGCCATTGCAGGACCTTGCCTTAAATGACAGCTACTTGTCACAGAAAGGAGACAACACAGGGTGAGGCTGGGTGTGCTTTTACTGCTAATCATGTTTTGACTGCTCTGAGGGTTCCCTGGTTGCTACTTGTGTGAACTCTGTAGTATTACACATCAGAATGGTGTGGCTTGGAAGGGACCTCAAAGTTCATTGAGTTCCAACCCCCTGCCCTGGGCAGGGACACCTCCCACCAGACCAGGTTGCTCCAAGCCCCATCCAGCCTG
>JAOTQQ010000023.1:83488274-83503370 GCA_026546715.1 Gallinago undulata
GGGGCAGCCACAGCTTCTCTGGGCAACCTGTTCCAGTGCCTCACCACCCTCACTGTAAAGAATTTCTTTCTGGTGTCCAATCTAAATGTCCCCTCTTCCAATTTAAAACCGTTGCCCCTTGTCCTGTCGCTACACTTCCTCGTAAACAGTCCCTCCCCAGCTCTTCTGATGGCTCCCTTCACATCTTGAAAGGTCAGGCCTCCCTGGGGCCTTCTCTTCTCCAGGCCGAACAACCCCATCTCTCTCAGCCTGTCCTCAGGCTTCATTTACCCTTTGGTGAGCTGGGCTTTTCTTGACTGCAACAGTTAGCAGTATAAGAAGCATACTACTTTAGAAAAGGTGTAGGTCTTGCCACTGAAGGAGAAAGATCAATTCGATTTAGGCTGCATGAGGCCTGAGGGAGCTATTCGCAAAGCCGGGTTCGTTATTAGCACAGCTGTAATTCTCGCTGTCCGTGAGATTTCACTTGACATCTTCACACTTGGTGCCACGGGTGTGGAACTGTCATGACAATAAGGGTTTGTGTGTTACCAGCACCGTGTGTGAGCTTCCAGTACCTCTCGGGCTCTCAGGTGGTTAATAGTTTTACGTGGACCTCAGCTGGTGAGACAATCCGCCTTTATAACCCTATTGTTTAAGACAGATAATGAAATCATCTGAAAAGCATCCCAGAATAAAGCTGTGGAAGCTTTAGCAATGAAAAAAAAAAAGCAAAAGTCAACCAATCCAAGCAATCAACAAGCCGTGCCCATCCAGATGATTTGTGTTTTGATGTCTGCAAGATTTAAACACAACGATAAGGTGCGAGCAGGAGATGCACAGAGCAAATACCATCCCAGGCATAGGGGAAGCTCTCATCGCAGAATTTCACACAGCACTTTATAGATCGTACTGAATGCAACAGCTCACCCGAACAGAGCAGCATTTGTCCTCCTGATTTACACAACAAGCTCTTTCCTCGTCATCGTGGTGTATAATCATTTTTTTTTTGGGGGGTGGAATTCCAAGCTTAATTCTTCCTTACTCTTGCAGGAGCAGCACTTTGATAAATACGAAAACCGCCGCGGAACATTACACCTACAGCTAAATCAGTGGATGTAAAACCCAGACACATCCACACAAACTGGGGATATTTTTATGTTCTGTAATACATTTTTTTTTTCTCTTCCCGCATTACAAACCCTCTGAAGAATGTTACATGTTCCAAACTGCTGAAGTTTCCCTTTTCATTTATTGGCTTTTTATGGCTTTTAACTCTATTCATTATTTTGTTCTGATAGAGCAGTCTTTCTGCACTGAAGTTCTTCAATTTTCAGGCAGCGATGAGAGGAATCCAATGAGAATCATGGTCAGGATGTTTTATTTCTAAGCCTGTTTTTTTTAATTGCAGGATATTTCTGTGCCTTTTCCCAAATATATTCAGTGTGGGCACACCCTGTTGCTGGGTTGCTACCAATTCCATCATCTCTTCAAAAGAAAGCAGCATTTGTTTGCCTGTTGGACCAGACTAAGCCAAGCACGACCATAACTATAAAGAAAGATGTTTCAAAGGGTGGTTCCCTCTAGAAAAAAAAAAAAGAAAAAGAGACACTGGAGAAGACAGAATCCCTCCTGTCTATAACCATGACTAAAAATAATATCCAGAACAATAAACAAATTACTTCTCAACTGCACTTACAGAAGAATGAAAGCTCTTGCAGGTTTTAAGACTGCAAAGAAAGTTGTTTCCTCCATAATGTGATTTTTCTCAAATTACAGAAAATTCCCCAATTGTAAACTATATGGAATATTTATCTACAAAATACAGAATATGTTTGCACCGTTGGAAGCATGCACATTTGTTGTATCTATTGGGGAAAACTGAAGAGTCTCAGTAACTCCTGCTGTTGTCCAGATTGTGGAACTCCTCGGCACAGTTTTGGCCGATGCCAAAATAATAATAATCTTCTTTCAAATAACACCTGGGCCTGACTTGGGGAATAAAACCCTTCCCTTTGAAGGCTAGAATAAATCCACTGTGTGGAAACCATTCTTTATCTACCCAGGCAGAAGGCAGACTGTCTTGCTCTCGGGGTTAGAGAATGGGACTGGGCCATATTTACTGAAGCAGACTTATTCTGGGCTTGGGCCATGCTGTGTAAATGGGGAACACACTTGTACCTCTTGGGACATGGAATTAAAGACAATTAAAGACAATTAAAGACAATTAAAGGCTCACTAATGGAAACTGTTGAAGAGGTCTTGTAGCCTCAGTTAGTGTCTCTCCAGTTGTTTTTGTGCCTAGACAACTCTTTTTCATGGGGCAGCAATACCCAAAGGAAAATTCGTCCCAATATACAAACCAAATGCTCAACAAAGTGCACGAGGCATACATTTTTTCTCCTCTATCAGATTGTAGACATCTTTTGAACTGTTTTTATGAATCTGAGAGAGAAATAAAAAAAGCAATATTATAATCATCCACAAAGAAAACTACTGACAGGATGCCTCACAAATCTGGGGCAGGAGTGATAAAGTCTGAAAAGTTAAAGCAGCAATAAATAATAAGCTTATCCTTTGAAGATTGTGTACATATATGTAAATTCTCAAAGGTTTTAAAGAAACATTGTAATTTACTTCTGTTTGACACATGCCATTGAGTACTTGGAAGCTTGCTTGCCTACTGTATATATGGCAGCCAAATTTCTTGAAAATTTGGCAACTTGAAGGTACAAGTTGTGCCACGGAACCAGTGGGTGGCACCAAAGAGAAAAAATAAACAGAAGATCAGAGTAATCATTTTTCCAAGAAAACAGATTGGTTAGTCTATGCAGGAGAGAGGGCCCAGTATTTGTTTCATTTAGCTCATTTGTTGTGTAAATTGTGATGTTTTGCTTTGTTTTGTTTTCTAGTTAGTGTCGCTAAGGAGGTCTGGTGTCATCCATCAGTTTTCACTGTGCTGTACAGATGGAGGTATCAGGTGGTAAAGTTGACACTCGGGATGTTCAGAGACCCACTGGCCTTAAAGTCACAGATGGTCACTGGCCAAAATGACAAAGTTATCTGTTAAATGTGTCATTTGCTTTCTGGTGAATTCTTTGATTTAGAACGACAGGGAAAAATGCTTGGCACTGACTGCTGAGACTAGAGTCAGTGGTTGGTCATTATTCCTGGCAAAGAGGCTGTTTCCCCATTTTCAACAAGCCAGCTTGCCAAAAATGTGTTCAAGAGGAAATGTAGTAAGTCTAGATGTTACAGGACCTTGTCAAGATTTCAAAAGTTCAGGGGTACCTTTCCAGAAGGGTACCTGGGAGGTGAAGTCAGAAAAAGCTTCTGTTAATAGACATTTCACTTCTGAAATCAGGACTCATTTTGGACAAATCTTTTACTTGGAAAGCAGCAAAATACACTGTGCTCATCTTCCGCTCCTGTACCCACACTGTTACCCTTCAGTGTGTTTCCCCTATAGCTAAATGTCTTCATCATGAGTCACTTCCATGCATCCCTGAGAAATATCACTTGGAAGGGTTGCAAGCTACTGCTTTCACTCCCTTGCACTTGTCAGATTACACAGTGAGCAATGGGATGATTTGTTTTTCCTAGAAATGCTTATGATGGATAATAATTTCAATTGATAATAGAAAATCAATTTAAAACTTAGACCATCCTGGTCTTCTCTGATTTGCAACTAGGGTAGTCTTTACACCTGTGAAGTGAATGCAAAAAAAAAAGATTATTTTGTCTTTTCAAAAACATATATGCACTTTGTCAAGATTTAAACAGCTTCCCCCCATGTAAGACGACAAAGAATCAGGCAGCAGGACATTGTCTGCTGCACTTCAAATCTTCTCCTGCTCTACAAATCTCTCCACTGAAAGTCTGGAAAAAACATTAAGGTGCTGTCAATGCTATGTGTTATTTCAAACAACAACATATGCATACCTGAGGGAGCAGCAAATTATGCTTTATAAAGCAACAAATTCTTGAATAATTTTACTTCTGTGTAGCAAGCAAGCAGCAGGGAGCAGTGCTATGGATGGAGTGAGCACCTCTTTCTCTCAGTAGTGTCATCCACCAACAGGTTATTGCACAAACATAACCAACATTTGCCACTTCTTCATGATAACACGGAAACAAACTAGGAATGAGGAGCCCGAGTGGACTGCAGAGAGCTCTCCAGTTAGATACGTGATTCACGCTGTAAGTCTGTTCCTAAGAAAATATTTGGCCGTCTCTTCACATCCCAGGCACTCCTTACAGTTACCCTGGCACTCCGTGTAACTGCTTTTTCAGAAATGTCAGACTGTTGGTAGCTTTCCCTAATTTGTGGCTGGAGTGTGAAGACAACTGAGGTATTCCTCTAATTACTTTATCTTGTATAGCATGTCACAGAGATTGGTTGAGGTTGTCATACCATTTGAGTTCTCTAGTGAGTAACTGATTTTTTCAGTTCATTTTTTTTCTTTAGTTAGTAGAGCCCAAATCCCTGGAAACACAAGAGGCTTTAAGCTTTTGTAAGGGCTGGACCATTTCTAAAGGAAAAATAAATTAATGTGTTTATATAAATCGTCTGAGCACTTATGTATGCAGACTTTAAAACATACGATATGTATCTGATAGAATATGTACAATTCACATGTATCCTATAGGGAAAGACTGATATTGGCATGAGAAGAAACTCCTTCCTAAGTAATAGATCCATGGAGGGAAAAGAAACTCCATGGCTCTTTCAGGTAAAGAGTCAATTTGGAAGGAGACAGTAGAAATAAATCAGAAAGATTCCTGCTGTCACTGTCCCAGACTATGCTTATTGCATCAGAAGCTGTAGGAAACCTGAATATCTCAGTGATCAAAGTCATTGTTTGAAGGGGGAAAAAAATAGGAAGGTAAGGTTCTTCAGAAACTTAAAACCACCCATTAACACCCCTGTTATTTCCTTGGTCCTTCTCGGGCCCTCAATTGTTAGAATTTCAGTAGTGGAAAAATCATGTAGAAAATAGAATGTAGGGCAGGACTTGCTGTACACGAACCTCAAAGACATATAGTGAACTGAGATAATAGGCTACACCAAGGTCTTCTGCCACTTTTACCTTTATCTAAAATATGTATCCCAAGAAAATGGCTTATTATGTGAAGGCTTTGCCATTCTTGTGGTTTCTACCTCATGCTATCAATAGTCCATCAAGCCAGTCATGTCATTATGGAAGGCTACCATTCATTCAAGACTTCCTCCAGATTTGTTTCACTATTGAGCCTTGGCAGCAAGGAAGAAACTAAGGGTAAAGAAAGAAAAATTGTGACAATGAAAGTATGAGGAATAACTTTTGATGAACTGAAACTTCTGCTTAATGGGAGCACTAAGTGGATCTTGACCTCACCTTGAGCCCACAGGCACGAATCAAAGCAGAAAGTGTCCCTGACAAACAAATAGAAATGATTGATTGCGTTTACTGAAAGTTTGTTCTTCATTTCTCCTTTCAAGGATAATACTTTCATCTCTTTTATTTTTCCTTATTACTGTTAGCACCTCACTCTGACTATCTCTTTCTGCTCTTCAGCCTTTCTCTACCCAGCTCTTCCACCTTCTATATTTTATCTATGAAGCTCATCTCACCATTTCCTGCATTGTGCCAAATACAGGGGGGAAAATGGATCTGCCATCATCAAATAGCTAGAAAATCTCTACGGTCTCTTCCTCCTTGTGCAGAGTGGATTTTTAGCCCAGGAGGTGCGACTACCAGAAGGTTTTCCTTGGAGAACCACCAATGCCAGAAAGCCTGGAAGAGCTGGCAAAAGGAAGCAATGTTTGTTCTGGAAGAAAATGAAGGAGATGTATATGGTCATTTCTGCTCTGGGTTACAGTATTCATCCAATATTTTATTTAAATATAAATAATAGATTTTAGAAATAATTTTATAACACCTTCAGAGTTACAATAAACAATGGAATAGTAATAAAAAATGGAACTAATCACCAAATATGTCCTATAGAAGTGCTCTATAAAATAGGTAGCCTCATATTAGATAAAATAGTTCCATATTATACACCAGCTGAGAATATTTATCTTTGTGCAATATCTTTCCTGGACTTTAAAGAACTTTCATGTCCTGCAGATGGCTTGTTTTATGTGGCACCTTACAACACCTCTTACTGTAAGCACTTAAACTTATAAAAGCATACTGTGTGCTTAAGTTTTATTACATTGACAGTTAAGCCATTTAATTATTTAATAGCCTGTGAGTCCGCATCCTAAATCTAAAAAAAATATATATGCTAGCAGATAAAAAATTGAAAAACACAAAAGCAAGCAGAGGAAACAAAAATTCAAAAGCAGGGCCTCTCAGAAGACAAAGATGCAATTTAACTTGAAAAGAGAACAGGAATGTCATCTTTCCCTATGAAACTAGTTCTTATACAAAGTTCTTCATAAGAAGCTCGAGGTAGCATACCTTAAGATGAAAAGGAAAAGATAAAAGGAAGTGTTCAATATGCTATACAAACCAGAAACACCGTATGCCAGATATTTTACCTGATATAACACTCAGTATTACCTTGATTTATACTGAATATTATTAAGTCAACATATGCCTTGGTGTCTTCTCATTATATCTGATAATAAACTTTTAGACCACTCCTTATAACTGCATGTGTTCTTCCTTTCCCGCATTTGGTGCATGCAAGACCTAACTAATTTGCATTAAATAATTGAATTCAACAAATTGGTATGTTCACAGCATACAGAATACTTATACACCCCAGGGTTTTGTTGTTGTTGTTGCGTTCAGCAATTACACTATTGTTATTTTTTGGTTCTCTCTGGGCTGATTGTGAACAACTCACTGAACGATCCAGCACCTGATTTGAGATACAAAAGCCAAGAATCTCAGATTCCAGAACTTCTGTTTATTAGGATGGCACGCACCACATAATATTAGCTTGTACTCCTTGAATGATCAAAAGCAGAATAATTCTGATACAAGTACTTATGTGGATGAAATTAGAATGCACAGCCTATGCATGCTTTGAAATTCATGCCAAATCAACACCAAATGAGTCAATCTGGTAGAAAATAAATATGAAAGGCATCTAAGCACCACATTGCAATTTTCTTTATACTTTTTAGAAACTATTTATGGAATCTGATACTATGTATTTCCTTTGAATATTTCTAATCATTTACTGTGTTTCAAGCATTGCTTCGCAGAGTTATAACCAAATTCAGACATTTTATAAATACATAGGATTGTATAGTATCTAAATAAGTTTTATTGGTCTGCTCTTTCCTGCCTCAGATGTCATCTTTATTCTGGCATGGCTGAAGGGGAATCAGAGCTGTGATAATTAAGTTTATTCGCTTTCATACTTGTTGTTCAAGACTTTCTTAGAGAAGTTTATGGAGCAGCAACAAGCCTGGCTTAACTAAATGTATGATTTAAATGGCTAGATAAAATGGATTAAACTTCTATGTGTGGATGTTTTCCCAATTAGTTCAATTTTGTTTAATCCAGGCTGGAAAGTAATTAAGGGAAAGTGAGTTGTGGTGAGACTTTTCAACTCTGAGAAGTTTTTTATACAAGGAATTAATGGTGGTTTACTCATTCATTTTAAACTCCCTAATTTCCAATGACTTTCCTGTCAATCTCCGAGCAAGAAGTCCCAGGTTTTGACTTCTTTAGTCTTGGAAGAGGCTCATGCACAAAAGTCACGAAGAAGGTTGTAGCCATCACCTTAATTGACTTACTTCCACCTAACAATGCAGTGGCTGCCCTGCATGATCGGGCGGGAGCACTCCATGCTGTACCTTCCATCTCTGGCCCCTTGGTAAGTACCTCAGCTGTGTTCCTCTGCCATCCGTGGTGAGATAAAACTGCTGGAGCGAGTTGAGGGTCAGTAATGCTCTTTAGTAATTCCCCTGGATTAGATGTCTGTATACTTCTCTCTGGGGTCTGCTTTACAACTCAAACACAGCTGTCAGAAGTCTTTTAAACAGAAAAAACAGCCCAAAGACATGCGAGACATAGATGTCGTTACAAAAATGAATCATCAGTTTGTGTAAATACCTTTTTCTTTTCTTTTTTTTTTTTTTTATCAGCAGTTGTCACTAGTGGTGCCAAAGGAGCATCAAAATAAGATCATAACTTTGACAGATTTGCTGTGAAAGGATTGTTTGTCCATGGGAGCATCATCTAGACAGTCAAATTTATAGGTCTAGTCATGAACAAATAGTTCTGTATTCCAGATAGCAGGGCTCTTTGGGAGAAAACTAGGACTTTTGGCCAACAAGATTTTAACTTTCACACAGTTCTTCAAACACAGTAGACTGCAGCTTCAGAAACTAGAGTGAGCTCTGTTTTGCCTCACTAAATACGCCAATGTGTCTGTCATATGGAACATCCTTATGTCTCCCACTCAAAAAAAAAAAAAGAAAAGTTGAAGACTGTAAATAGTACTAATTATTCTTTACAAAATAATCCATGCTATTTTTCTCCCAGCACCTTTGCCTTTACTCTATATTGAAGCAAGCTCCTTCTGCTTTGTCTGTGCCGCTCAGGTTTGGTTTTGACCAGGAGAGCTGAGAAATGGCACGAGTGAGATTTGCAGAACTTGAACTCTGAGTTATGGAGCTATGATCCCAAGCACGGGGGATCCCTGGGCAGATGGGCAGTGCTGTTGGCTCTCTGGGACACCCAGAAAGCTGGGCCATTTTCATTTCATACTATTTGATCAGCTGACTCTCAATGTCTGGCACTCTACTCCTTCAAACAGGGCCAGCTGGTGAGGATGAAGCATTTCAGTGGCATAAGAACTGCAAAAAATATGAAAACTTTGCCCTCAAAGCACGTGTGGGATGAGGAACAGGATGTCAAAGCAGCACAGGCTGGGAGAGGTGACGACTGAATGGCTTCAGGAAAAAAAAAAGGCACAGCAGAAAGAACATGACTTCATTATACCAGTAAATAGAAAATTAGCACAAGTGGAACGATTGCAGAATAGGAAAAAGAAGGGGGTAATTAAAGAATTTGGATTGGTCTTCTGAGGGTGAAAAGGCTTTTGTCCCTGTGCGTTGACAACACTCATTAGCTTTCATTTAATTGGAGGGGCCTTAGGGCTGTTCCAACCCTGCAGGACACTAAAAGACACTCAGCCATCTCAAATCTGTAAAAAGAGACTGTGGGATGTGGGTCACCTAATGTTTGATGACATTCCAGGTGGCTGAGGTGATGATTTCCTATAGCAGAACACCAAAGCCTGGGATATCTCCTTCTAACAAGAAGATGAGTTAAACATACCATCAGTGAAAGCGGAGGAACGCTGCATGCTCAAAATTGTTGTTACTAAAGTGGACGCTGACATTGGCTCGTTGTAGGTTTCTGCAAACCAGAATAAAGTGTTAGACAGCTTTGGTGTAAAGTACAGGCAGCTGAATCCCGTCCATGGATGCTAATTTCAGATTCATTTTGTGGCTCCACTAACATTAGGGGTGACAATCCAGTGACTCCAGACTGATGGTGTCATTTCCTATTTTAAAAAGTCAGCTGTAGCCGGAACAAGAGGTGGGAAAACCTGAAAATAAAATTTATAGTGGAAGACATTGGGGGACAAAAGGGAACGTTCCTGTTCTCGTTATATTAATTACATCCTATTCACAGTGATTCCAATTTTCAAAACTCTGTGCCGGGCTTGTTGACAACTCAAATGACACATGAAAGAAGTGCACTCACTCACACCTACACCCACGTACACACAGGAGGAAATAATTGGTGACAGTAACTATAGTGAATGAAGATAAATGATGGGGGGTGGAGGGAAAACCATAAATTAATTCCTCGAAGCATAAGTCTGAGTGGGATAGACAGTAACATGCAGCATTTGATAGTGCCATGTCATAGGTGGAAAAGAGTTTCAAAAATCTCTTGGACAGACTGATTGCACCACTGCAACCACTTATGTGATAAGGCCAAATGGAAGTGGCTGCACCCTTCAAATTTAAGGCTTCTCACAGAGGATTTGCTTGTGACATTTGATGGTATTATACTTTGGAACTTTAGTTGAAGCTGCTGGTGGTATCAAGCGTCTCTCTACATGAGAACATACTCATGGCTGGTGTTGAGATGGAAACTCTTGCGGTCAATGTGTTTATTCGTGCCTTACAGAGAACTACTCCACTTCTTCATCCAAGACCAGCTTTCTTGGGCCAAGGCACCAGTGTGCTTCAAAGCCTGATGCTAATTGCTAACATCAATCTGTTGACTGAAAGTTAGTTATCTGCATCTTGGGTGGTCATCAGAGTCCCCCTCATAGTCAGTGAGAAGTAGAAACCTCCTATTTTATCTCATCCCAAAGTGATGCCCCAGACAGGTGACTGAGGGAGGGGACAGGAATCCCTCTGCACAAATCTCTTTCTCTTCATATTTCTGAAAGAAACCTAGCCTAGAGAATTTGGAGAACTAAAGGTGTTGAAATCAATTGCACCCGCAGCCTCATTAGGTGGCTCTTTTTCAATAAAGGACCTTTAAAGTAGAAATAGATGCTATTGCTCTGAAGCTGACAGGTCCTTTTAACTTCAATTTTTTTTTATTTTAAATATTATCCCATTAGATCGATAGATAGATTAGATAGATCCCATTATCCCCCTCTCCTCCATTCAGGAGTGTGTTTTTATTTGAGAGGGGTTCATGCTTCACGCACATATGGTTAAGTCCTCCCACTTTTTAGGGCCTTCTTCTGTGCAGGAAAAGAGAAGCCTTTTGTGATGCTCCTCAGCGAGGGTTTCCTGAGGAAGGGGCTGAGCCGGGATCCAGCTGTTCCCTCTGCGAATACGCTGGAGCACGAGCACACACACTCCATCTGTACGAAGGGGAGAGGAGAAAAGTGCATTCAACATCTGTTGTGTGCAGTTATAAATATTACAGTAGTTTAATTTTCCGAGGAATTGTGCCTAAAGCAGGGCCTACGGCTCAGAAACTTAAAAAGGGGAGGAACTAGCCTGGTACGTTTCCTCCAGGGCTCTTATTTCCTATGATCTTTCTTTAAGTCTTTACCACATGTTCCTTGAGAAAATCAAGGTCAAGTTTCTTTATCATGATTTTTCATTGTCATATTTCGATGGGTGATCCCTCACAATATTTCTGAAATAACTCTGTGTGAATAGTTGGCCTGGGTGGCAGAGGCAAGAAATTGTGTGATTAGGAGGGAATTCATGCTTCGAATTTTTAGTGAAATCAGGAAAAAAAACTGTTTCATAATATGTATTTGAATGAAACATATAGGTTTTTTCTAGGACTTTGTTTTATTTTTCAGAATATATCTCTGCTAACAATATGTGGGGGGTAAAAATCCTTAAAATTATTGCCTGAGCCCAGGTTCACATCATGGAGAGCAAATTTCATGTATGGTGGAGTACACTGGTGTGTTCTTTGAAGCATTGTTCAACAGCTACTTCTGTTTACTTCCTTAAGAGTAAAAAGGTATAAAGTACTTTCTAAAATTCCTAACAGTGTGATGGGTGAAGTATTTTTTAAGCTGAAATACATCAGAGTGGATAAACGCATTTCCTTTCTTTCATGGGTCTTCAAGACAGAAAATATGATGACAGTAATGTAAAAAATATTTTTGAAAGTTCACTCAATTTTACTTTTTTCAAGGACATTTAATTTGATCTGACATCCAAAAAGCACCAATTTTCATTAATTTATAGTAAAAGAAATAGTGTCGATGCTAATGCACATATTCCTTTGCTTTATAAACTCAAAATAAAAATTAAGTCCTGAATATTGTTGCAGTGTAAGGCAGAACGATATCTGTTCTGAAAACCATTATATTGAGACAAACAGACATTAGAAACGGTCTTCCTAAGACAACAAAGAACTCATCTTTTGGGGATTTCAATTTCAGAAAGAAACATATGAAGAAAATGATATGCAGTAAGTTATTACCCATTTGAAACATATGTTTATGTTAATAATAGAACAGTACTCTTTCTTTAGACTGATGCTTTCAGCACTAATTATGTGGCTTCCGTCACACCACACATTTAGGAGAAAGAAAAAAAAATGAAGGCAAATTAAAGGATGAAAAAGAAAAATGTTGACAAATATTATTTTAAAACATTTTTACTTTGACATAAATTATGAGCTATTGAGTACGCCAGCAGCGGTGGTTCAATGATTGGTATGTAATTATCTAGGGAGGAAGGGGTTTGGGAATTCAAGGCAGTTCCTTAGCATGTCTCATTGGATTTACGCCACGATGAAGGATTTGGTAATGAACTGCTAATCCAACTCCGCTCACTACCTGCCCCAAGTTTAAAACGTGGCCCTGTCTAAGTGTCAGCTGCAATTAAGTGTTAGGACCCAAAGCATCGCAGAAAATGAGAAAGTAGCAGGATGGATTTTACTGTCTATTATTGGTATTTATGGCTCTTCTCATGCTTAATCACTCGCAGCCACTGCACACTGAACACTTTCTTGCGAATGTGGCTGGAAATAGTGTTCAATAGGAGAAACGGGATGACATGAAGACAGGGAGTTTAGACTGGTAAAACATCCCCATAATGAGATTTGTTAGACAGTAGAAGAATCTCCCAAGGGCAGAAGGGGAACCTTCAGAATCTCGGACATGTCCAATTAAACTTGAAAAAACATTAGAAAATGTTCTTCTTGAAATAGGAAATATATGTAATTAATATTTTTCATGTCTAGTTTCTGTTACTCTCAAAGCTTTTTCCCAGGCAAGAAATCTGGGTTCCTATCACTTCTGCCATGAGTAGTTTCATTGCCTTAAAGGATTAAAGCAAATAAAGTTAAAACATCAGTATTAAATTTGAAACTGGAAATGGAAAGTTTAATCACAGTCTAATTCACAACGCACTTCGTGCTCACCTATTAACTGATGTCTCTAAGGAATAATCTAAGGCTGGTAAAACAGGAATCTCTTTTATCATATTCTAAAATAAGAACAATTACAAGAACATTTCTTCTGCAAAATATTCCTTGGAATATGTATTCATGCCAGCAGTCCTGATGCTCTTTTGCGATTATCATTGAGGAAAGAGGAGCTTTCTTGGTGTCACTCACAATTTTATACTTATCAGCCAAAAGTAGGGACATTTCAAGGACGTGGACTCCTGCTAATTTAATCCCAATATTTTAAGATTACAAAATTCATGTTTCAGTAATAGGTAACAACCATCTTCTTAGTCTGAAAATAAAAGGTAAGCATGAAGCTGGGATCCATCAGATTTTGCACCAAAATGACTTTTCTGATACTTAAAAATGAATCACTTCAACTCAATTTTGTTCCCAGGCTGAGCTATGACTGGTACCGTTGCTTGTTTAGACTGGACTGATTTTTCATTATCTTGCTTCTGACTATGTGCAAACATAAAACTGGAAAACACACCATAGAAACTATAGTTATACATATACCTACATATATATAAGTACATAAAAACTCATATGTATATCATTAGATAGTAATAAACAAGAATTCCAATAACTTCACTAAAGGCTATTTATATTTATCTAATTTAAAGAATGAGAATTTTTTAAACAGTTTGCATTTCATATTTAATTAAAATTATCAGTTTTCAAAATTTTTCACAAAAATATTTGCCACAATTTTCAATTTTTTTTAGTTATAATTGAGTTGTATAGTTTACCTTAAAGGTTTGTTCTTCTTCATTTATCTCAGCAAGTGTCGTATATATAAGGAAGGGCAAAACAAAAACCTAGAAATGAGAGTAATAAGCAATATTTCAAACAAGCTTTTCTTAATTCCTGTATTTTTCTAGTGGGAAAACAGAGAAATCATTCTTATTTCTTTCACACAGTGTCTCCCTTTCTAACTCCCTGTTTCTTTCTCTGATGGAAAAAAGAAGTTTTTTAAAAGTAAGAAGTTATTTTCTCCATTAATAATGAAAATATGACTTTATAAACAATTTAAAATAGAAAAAAAAAAGAAATCTTAAGCCTTAGGAAATTACAATTTGAATATTTCCACTTTCCTACCACCTTTCTCATGATGTTCTGAGATAAAATTTGCAATGCCAAGCCATCTAGTAAACACTTTGATTTTGGAGTATTTGCACGATCTGCGACAGCAAACGTACCGCTAATAATTTTTTTCTGAAGATTTAATCACTGCAAAATATAAAAGCAGTGCTTCCCAAGGAGCAGGCAGCACTTTTCTGCTTCCTCACTAATTCCTGCCGGTGCTTGTAGGCTCCTAGATTTTATCGGCGACCCCGGTGCAGAATTTCTCCCAGTTTCAGAAAGCAGGGAGTGATCCACTGGTGGCTTTCAAAGCACCCGCGGTTGTTCATGAGAATTTTATCAGCCCCCGGGAGCTGTTTTTTTCCAGCTGACAGATCTCTTTTGGGAGGCTTAACTGGGTCGGCCGCTGGCATCGTGATGCACGTCTGGATCTGAACTCCGTGGCCCTGCCCTGTCTTCTGCTGCCTGGAAAGATTCACGTTTTCAGAAAGAACGTCGTCTTTCAAAAATCCGCCTAGAGTGGGCTACAGTCTGAAATCACAATGCACTGACTTATCAGCACTATCTCTTCAATTAAAAAAGAAAGACGTTGATGAATTTAAGCAAGAACTATCACAAATGTGTTTATTTCTTCCTTTTATTTTTTTTTAATTTATTCTTTTTCTTTTTAATGGTGGGGGAAAGTGAAGGGTAGAAAAAAAATGAGATTTTAAGAATAAATCATTTTATTCTTAAAAGTCAAGTAAGTCTTTTTTTTTTCTTTTTTTTTTGTCTTTGTTTTTTTCAGTTCAGTCTCACATTCCTAATTATAAAGCCAGAGCAAAAGACCAGGCCTGTGCACCGGTGGGGAAATCAGAATAGAATTCTTTTGCCAAAAAACTGGGAAGAATCACTGAAAACTAGACCTTACATTTGTTACAAGACAACTTGGCCATAAGCCAAAAAAACTAGGAAAGGCAGAGTAAGGGAGGGGAAAAAGTGCACATTAAGTATTTTTTCAATTTTTATATCTCCATATTCAGTACCTATACCTTGCATATAGAATGCCAGGGAAGGGAAGGGAAGGGAAGGGAAGGGAAGGGAAGGGAAGGGAAGGGAAGGGAAGGGAAGGGAAGGGAAGGGA
>JAOTQQ010000023.1:83503470-83526753 GCA_026546715.1 Gallinago undulata
GGAAGGGAAGGGAAGGGAAGGGAAGGGAAGGGAAGGGAAGGGAAGGGAAGGGAAGGGAAGGGAAGGGAAGGGAAGTAGGCATCATATAAAATGAGGAGAGACCTTTAATTAGTGTTGATAGTTTGCACGAAGGCTGCTGGTCTTTCTTTTTACATAAGCTTTAACAGATTTGCTTTCTGCTAAGACAGGCCATCAGAGAATTAATTTGTACTTGTTTAACATTTACATACTTTGTGAAAACTACAGACCCAGGAAATTGGAAAATATGTTTCAAAGCTTAAAATAATCTCTTCCCCTAGCAACTGCTCAGGAAAATAAGACCTTTGACTTTGATTCAGAAATTGTTTATGCTCCTAATAGTAATTACATCAGCATTTGATGAAGGCTCCCCATTATGTAAAGGGTAACTGTAAAGCATACGAAGTATCAGAACAAGCATGGAAAAGCCACAAGAGGTTCAATTCACAAATGAGATTTACAATGTCTGGGGCACATTCTGTGATTAAGTCTAGATTAAAGTTAAGCCAGAACTGTATTTTGATATCATGGTGCTACCTCACCTGCAAACAGCCCAGAGAACATGTGCCCAGCCGCCAACTGAATTCTGAGCAACCACCAACCTCCCATGTCCCTCCTGCTTCCCCTTTTGACAAGGCATCCTCAAAAGTGCACAAGTCTAATCCCTGATAGTCTTCCAGAAAGGCCTAGAACCCCCCTTTCTCTCTCATGTGTAGTACAAAATTCTGTGTACTGATTAAGGACATAGTCTGTACAGTTCTTCTTAACTCCATTTCCTTTCCTGTCTTGTAATCATTACCAGTTAGTAAAACTATCATGTGTAATAGAATGTGATTTTTTCATCAAGATATAGTCATCATGACTAACAAAGTAACATAAAATCAAAGAATAATGTAGGTTGAAAGGCAATCCTGGAGGTTATCTTCCTCAGGCCCTTATTCAGAGCAGGGACAGCTTCAAAATTCCAGTAAATTGCTTAGAGCTGTGTCCAGTTGACAGGGACGGTGATGTCTCACATGTCTTCAGGCAACATGTTACAGCATTTGAGCATCTTCACAGTGAAGGATTTTTTCCTTAAATAGAGTCAAAATTTTGCTTACTTTTACTAGGGTCTGCTGTCCCTTGTCCTTTTGCTTTGCACCACCAAGAGCAGCCTGGCTCTGACTTCCCTGTACCTCCCATTCAGGCTGTGGAAGACTGCAACGAAATCTCCCCTGAACTCTTTTGTCCAGGCTGAACAAGCCAAGTTTTCTTAGTGTCTCCTCATGGATCATGTTCTCCAGTGTCCCAGCTTCTGCAAGGCCCTCCACAGAGCTACCTCTGGTGTGTCCGTGTTGCTCTTGCACTGGAGAACCCAGACCTAGACCCATCACTCCAGATGTTGGATGGGGTTTTGAGCAACCTGGTCTGGTGGGAGGTGTCCCTGCCCATGGCAGGGGGGCTGGAACTAGATGATCTTCAAGGTCCCTTCCAACCCAAACCATTCTATGATTCTATGTATTTCATCAGTGCTGACCAGAGGGGAAGGATCCCCTCTCTCAACTGGCAGACGTTGGTCTACCCCCTGCAGCCTGATATGCAGTTGTTTTTCAGCACTAAAAGGGCATATTGCTGGTTCATGGTCAACTGGTTGTCCATCAGAACTCCCAGGTCCTTTACTTCCAAGCTTTCCAGTTGGTTGGCCCTGAGCCTGTGATGGATCTTATGGTTATTTCTCCCAAGGGGATGGATTTTGCATTTGTCTTCATTGATCTTTATGAGGTTCCTGTCTGCCCGTTTCTCCAGCTTGATGAGATTCCTCTGAGTTGCATCTCAGAGGAACCTCCAGTTTACTGCCAGTTCCATTCACTTAAACATTTATCAGCACCAGATCACTCCCTGAGGAACACCACCAGTACCCACCTACCACTTGGACTTTGTACCACTGATATCTACTCTTCAAACTTGGTGGTTCATCTTGCCTGATTTCAAGTCCACATTAACTTTTCCTATCTTTTAATTATTTTTTTTTTAAAGAAGCAAAATTAAGAAGAAATATGAGCATGCCATTCATTTTGTAAATCCCAACTCCCCATCCTCAACTTTCTCACAGATGCTTTTCTGTTGTGTTTTTACACTGGCTTACACTATTTACAAAATAATGTTTTCACATTCTAACATCTAGAAAAAAAAAAGAGAGAGAGAGGAAAGATATTTTTTCTTTTAAAGTTAATTCTTCAAAACGCATTTTCCAAAGGGTTATCTGAGTTCATGACACCTGGATGCAAATTTCAGCAATTTTCTGAGCACTTCTACTATTTCTTTTTTTTTAAGGAAATTGGCAAAGCAAAAATGTTTAGAGGTGTTCTTCCTTTCTTCATAGGCTACTTCTGAAAAAGCCCTCTTGAACTAATATGTAAATGTGTATTGCTGCATAATTAAGGATTAGAAAAATGAGGCCAAACTCATCCAGTTTACTTTTTCCAGCCAGCCTTGTATAAATGAGGTGGCAATCTAGAAGAAGTTGGTCTTTTCATTTAAACTGGGACTGTTCCAGAAGACCGTGTACAAATAGAAATATTTATTGAAGGTGAAATGTTCCAGACTTAAACAGTGGGTAGGAACAGCAAATTCCTGAATAGATATTAGTACTTAATTGTATAATATTTGCTTTTTTTTTTTTTTTCCAGACCGTTTTCCTGAAATCATAAGTATGCTTTATCTGTTTCAAAAAACAGAAGCTATGTTGCTGCTTCTGTAAAAGCTGTCCCCTCCTGGTCGGGCAGTCAGGGATGGTAGACACCGGGCAGTGCTGCAAGGGCCACAAGGGGAACGACTACATCAGTGAATCCACTGGGTCCAACAATCCTGGCTCCTGCATTTGAGCACCTACGCCATTAAATCATTACATCTCCGACATGGTTTCTGGCTCAAACCAACAAGCAGCCTCCCAGACTATTTCTAGACATGGTTTCAGAGTTGACACAGGCCAGGGACAATTTCCAATCAGCAGTTCATGTGTGGCTAACCTATTTTGGTGGCTAAGGGTGTTTAACAGTATGGCTGTGGCCAGCTGGCCTCAAGGCCAGTGGCAGTAGTTAATTAGTGATCTAGATGGAGCCCAGGTTTCCCTAGGGCCTTTCTCACCACTCACCCAAGGGCAGAGCAAGGTGAAACCATGGCAGATAGTGATGAGAGCTGACCCCAAGGTACCACCAATGGACCTATACAATACAAATACTTAAAGGGAGGGTGTCAGGAGGACGGGGCTGGTCTTTTCTCAGTGGTGCTCAGGGACAGGACAAGAGGGAACAGGCATAAACTTGAGTAGAAGAAGTTCCACCTAAACATGAGGAGGAACTTGTTTCCGGTGAGGGTGGCAGAGCCCTGGCAGAGGCTGCCCAGAGAGGTGGTGGAGTCTCCTTCTCTGGAGACATTCCAAACCCGTCTGGACAAGTTGCTGTGCAATGGCCTCTAGGTTGACCTGCTCTGGTGGGGTTGTTGGACTAGATGATCTCCAGAGGTCCCTTGCACCCCATATGATTCTATGATCCTATCCCAGGACAGTTTCCATGACAACCAGGAAGACTGTTTTTATGGAACCTGAAATAAAATATTTTCATCGTTTAAAAAGCAAGCCCTAGCTTTGTTTTTCTGTAGGACACTGTTACAGTTCTACTATGAGGATACTCTCCAGCCCTCTTGTTTTGGCCAACATGGCTACCTGTAAGTCCTGGTGGCAAATCCTCACATTCCTGAACCACTGTCACTCAGGAACCACCCCAGGTGGCCCCAAATGCGCACTCTTGGTGGCAGCAGTCCCTGGCTCCGTGCTGGGCCATTTTCACATGCAGAGAATGGAGTGAATTTATCCTTTTCTCCCTCATGCACCACCTCTTCAGGTGGAAAAGATCCCAACCCTAGCTTCCATCCCCTTTCCCCTGCTCTTGCACACTAGCAACTCGCCATCCATACTGCAATCAAAACCCACCTTTTTTTTTTTTTCTCTTTGGGAAGTGGTTTGGGAAGATTTCATACGAAATATAGATTGTGCCTGGGGATCCACCACACAAGCATGCATTATTGATTTATGGCATCGCTTTGTACTGCTCGCCAGCTACATGCTCCCCCCTCCCCCCCCCCCCAGTTATAATCAAAATCTCTTTTCCTGAGACAGCAGTTAATTCTGGAATATATTTACAAGGTTTGAAGCTCTGCTTGCTATTTCATAAAGCAACACAGTGCAAAACTGCAGAGGGGTCAGACTACATCACCTTTAAAGGTCCTTTCCAACCCAAACTCTTCTATGATTCTACGGTTCTGTCTCTCAAATATCTACCCTGGCAGCAGACAGGAACACTACTCCTCGGAATTTATATGAATCCCAGTTTAAGGAGATAATGAATTAAAATAGTACAGACCCACAGACTTTAACAGGATTTACTAGATACGGAGCAGTTATAGTGATGCACTTAAGCTGCATTTTATGGTTTTATAAACTAAAAATTGGCAGACTCTGCTAGCTAGCCCTAAGGAACAGCAATCCTGACACTCATCGAGCCCCTCGTTATGTTTAGCAAACCACACACCCGCCTTTTAATTAGTCCTGTGAAAGCTGCAGGGGTTGTGGGTCACCATGAGAAAGGCACTTGGGGAGCGATAACAAATTAAGAAAGAAAGGAAATGCTCTGAAATTTGTGAGACTGAAATTAACAGTAATACAGAGGGGAACGGGAAAAGGCCTTCTGCACATTTATTGTTGTCTTGAAGCTGCAGGGGGAAAAAAAAAAGAAAAAAAAAAGTCAACTCCATCAACTCCTATATTGCAGTAATTAGCAATTTCCAGTCTCTACACAGACTCAGAGCTCCCCAGTTCCTCCGTGGGAAAGTGCAGGTGCCTGCCAAGGCTGTGCACTGTTCCCTCGCTGTGAAAGTGGAGAAACTCCAGATTTTCTATCGTGCAACCGGCAGCTCCTTCCTAATTACTTTATAATTTCCACAACGGGGGATATCAGGTTAACCTTATACTTCTGAAAGTCACTGCGTGGACTCCCTTTCTCCTCCAGGGTGTCATACAGCAGCATATCTGTGTTCAGTCAATGGTGTGCGTGGAAGGGGGGGTTGACTCCAAGCTGTGGCTCACTGGCTGTGTGCTGTCATTCTTCTCTCCAGAGGAAAAGCAGATGATGCTTTCAGTCTCTGCACCTCACGTAGTGCAAGAAAGAATAAATTCAAATATTGGTCTGGGGAGGGGCATGTCCTCATCATAGAATCATAGAATGGTTTGGGTTGGAAGGGATCCCAAAGACCATCCATTCCCAGCCCCCCTGCCCTGGGCAGGGACACCTCCGACCAGCCCAGGGTGCTCCAAGCCCCATCCAGCCTGGCCTTGAACCCCTCCAGGGATGGGGCAGCCACAGCTTCTCTGGGCAACTTGTTCCAGTGTCTCACCCTCGTCCTGTATATCTTCTTAGCCTTGCATCATAGTTTCAAAAGGAACTGTGCAAAACTCATTTTTTTCTTATATAACAGCTTACTAAAGTTACTAGTTACTTTACTGATATATAAATAATTGCTGCAGGCAAAGCCCCAGCTCCACTGCACTTAAATTTAAAACTGGAACATCTTTGTACCTCTGTCAGATGCCAAACAGTTCTACTGTTCAGTAGTTTGAAGTTAAAAGAACTCTTTTTTTATTCTGTCTTCTGCTTATGATGTTTTCAAAAGTAAAAATACAGCCAGGCCAGTCTCGAGTAGTGGAAAATTTAACTCTTTTTCTGTATAAGATTAACTGGGCTACCCAGTGGGTTACCAATAACGTGCTATTATCTGCCGTTATCTCTTCGAGTTTCAGAATGCCCTTGCAGACTGGATTCCCTTCCAACAGCCAAGTGCTTGTCATTCCTGCTGAAAAGTTTTGCTGCTATTTTTACATTAGTGCCCAGCTTTGGTAAACAAGCTGCTAATACACATTCTTGCCTTTTTCTTGCAAATTTTATGAGCAGCTTGCATGGCAAGGTTTGAGCTGCCCCAGAGGGGTAGCTCTTGGATGATGAGTTCTTGGAGGGGTTCAAGGCCAGGTTGGATGGGGCTTGGAGCATCCTGGTCTGGTGGGAGGTGTCCCTGCCCAGAGCAGGGGGTTGGAACTGGATGGTCTTTAATATCCCTTTCAACCTGAACCATTCTATGATTCTATGATTCCTGGGCACATTCTTCACAAGAAGCTTTTTCTCACCAAGCAGGATGAGTCCTCAACTTAGAAGCAGATACAGCACAGACAGATGAAAGAAGATAGAGAAAGAAATGAATGGAAGCTTTATTTGGTTTTACATTTGTTTTAACTGAAGCCTGCTATGGTTACCATGATAAGACCTCACTCTTAGCTTAGGCTTAGCTGAAGTAAAAATCCTCTGAGGGAAGAGCACCAATTGGGGGAATAAGTCAAAAAATAAAAGTTTCCTGGTTTGTTCGAGTTCTTAAAAATCAGGAGTCCTGTCATGCTCTAGTGTGGGTAAAGGAAGAGAGTGGAGCAGAGACAAGGAATGAGATGGGGGAATTTGCCCCCAGAAGCTGATGCATCCATCAAAGCCCCAGGAGTGCAAGTACCAGGCAAACCCTTCGGCTGCTCCTTCCTCCTCCTCTCTGTCCCCCTCCCCGTCTGGTGACTTCAGGCAAAGGAGAATCCCGGGGTGCCGACAGCAAGACAAAAGGAGAGCAGCAGATTTCACGTTGTCCCAGCACTGAGAGAGCTTCTCAGGTTGCTGACATATGTTGTGGAGACAGATTTCCGCAGTGTGCAGCCTGAAATGTATAATCTGAACAAGGTTATAAACCAAACATCGACAGCGTTTATTGAAAACATCCCCGATGTTTAAAATTCTGTGGTCTTCCGAAATCCAGAAATCTAGCCCTGCAGTCGTTTCTCCATTTCAGAGAGAACGAGATGCATACGTGCCTCGGGAACACGTGGGTCACTTTTTTTCCCCCCCCTCCCTCCCTCGCAGGAGAGACAGTTTAGCCTGCTTTTCCTGGTTCACATCCTGGGATAAATCACGGCAGACAAAGAGCTCCAGCAGAGATGGGGCTCAGAGGCCCTCCGTAGAGGAGAAGAGGAGAAGAAGAGCTCTCTGTCACCGTGGGCAGGGATCACCACGCAGAGACAGGGAGAGAGGAGGGGAGTGATTTATGGAGGTCCCTTTATGAGGGTGTCTGGCTTTCAGATACCATGTGTGGGATTCTTCTTTGAAAAACAAACAAACACTGGTTATATTTCTCCTAATTGTCTGGAAAAACTCCCTCCACCGGCCAGCCACTCTCCTCTTTTGCTCATTCTTTTAACTCTCACTCAGGCTAAGCTGCTTTAGAGGTATTTTTGGAGATATTCAGCCTTGGAACGCTGTGTTCCTCCTGTTTTCAAACTTTCTTGCATGACGTTCCTTTCCACGGCACCGATCTCTGGGCCGGCCAGAAATAAGGATATTGCTGAGCACAAAAAAAAAAAAAGCCTTGTGTGTCTTCCCCAATAACTGCTTTAAAGGCTGTAGCGTATCTGCAGAGGGATTTTTGGCATATTTTAAGATGCCAAGGGACATTTAAAGCCAGTGTCTGGTGACATCACCTCTTCCCTGCAGAAGTGGGAAGTGAGAAGAAATAAAGGCAAAGGCAGGATTGTTTGCTGGAAGGTACCCGGGCTTGAGGGGCTCTGGGACTTCTTAGCTCTTGTAAACCTGACCCTCGTGCCTCCGTGTGTGAACACGTCAGAGAAAAAGAAGGAAAAAGTGTGAATGTTCTCGTGGCACTACGCAAAGCTGCTCCCACCCGCCAGGCACCGGTTTTCCGGAATTAACACCTTGAAAATCCAGAAGTCCTGCAAACACCAGAGAAAAAAAGGCGTTTGCATAGGAAAATGGCTAAATTTGCACAAATCCAGAGAGCCGTGCTCATTTCTTTCATATTTCAATACCAGACATTTTGTTTATACTTTGCATTCTGTTCGGTATCGTCCCAGCTGTCCATCGGCCTGCCTGAGAGTGTTTCATGTACTGCAGTCTAGATAAAAACTAGAAACAATTTCATCTTTGTGGATAAAATACATGAGGCTATTTTTTTAGAGCATTGCTGCAAATATAACCTTGATTCCTGACATGTACACTAAGAGGGCATATTAGCACCTCTGCCAAAGTTCCCCGGCAGTTCATCTTCCAGCAGGCCCTGGACATTGAGTGATCTGTGTCACTGCTGCTGGGGGTAACACAATGAGGGAGAAAAGTCTGGGGTCCTTTGGACTAAAGCATATCATTATTTTCTCAAGTAGAACGTTATTATTATTTCTTGTCTCTCTTGCCACGTACTGGTATACCAGTTATACCGGGTAAATGTCCATCATAGAATCATATGGGCTTGGAAGGAACCTCTGGAGACCATCTAGTCCAACCTCCCAGCCAGAGCAGGTCTACCTAGAGCACGTTGCACAGGAACTTGTCCAGGAGGGTTTTGAATGTCTCCATCATCACATTTAATTTCTTTGAAACATTAGATTTTTCCATTGAAGAGATTGGAGCACTCAGACTTTTAGACACTCACACTTGCACATAATGATTTTTGCTATGTATAAAATATGCAGAATTTGTATACACACACACAGAATCTCAAAATCTCATATCTATCGTATTATTAATGGCTATTTGATTACATTGAGAGGAAAGATATTAGACTTCATTTGATTTCTACTCAGTTTAAAACTGAGTCCTAGAAGCAATCATCCTGTAGTTAAATGAAATTCAACCCATGCTGGTCCTAGGAGTCTTCTGTGCTTTAAAAGCCCACACAGGTTTCACATTAACCAAGAGTTGAGGATAACACAGATTTTCTATTTAAAGAGAGAATACTTATCATAGATAAACCAAATAAATAGCTATTTTCTCTTCCTTTCAGGTACTCAGGTAGAATCAGTTGCAAAAATTGCCTTCAATAATTCTGAGGGGGAAAGGGCTTTATCCTGGATACTTCCTAATCCCACGATACTCTCACGGCATGCAATTGAACGTGCAGTTACTCATAGCATAAAAATTTCTGTCTTATATTATGAAGAATGGTTTAATTTCTCTAATTAATCTTTTTGTCGAAGATATTGCTTTTTGGGATGGGTCTTAACAGATCCCTCCAAAGGTGCTTTTTCACTACTTCCATAACAAATTTGTTCAAAGTAAGATACACAAGACTGTACCACAGGGAGAAAACACACATTGCCACCGTAGGTGTTATTTTATTTTCTACCATCAGTACCAGGATATGCACGGTATCCCCATCAGGATGGTGCATAGGTTTTGGGAAGTGGCAGGACTGAGGGATGGTACTAAATTTGAGTAAATTTAGTAATTTCTACATATACCCTTATAGACAAGAGGAAAAACTGGAAAAAAAAAAAAGGCAAAAAATAAAACCAGATGGCAACTGCATTCGCTTTTCGTCAAGGTAAAACAATTTGATGGTAGATATTAAATTTTGGTTGTATTGATTGTGATGTTATCACACTGTGTTTTCCTGCCTTATTCCTTATCTTCTTTTCCATGGGCTTGTCTCCAGAGAAGCAACTCTCCTGCCTCAGAGCAGACGGCACGTGAATGGCAGCAGCCACCCTGGAAACGCCTTTGTGATTCATCAGAGGCCGTTTGAAGGTTTTCCAGTTTCTTCGACGGGGCCTCGTTCAGAAACCATCAGGATCGATGGAAGAACTCCAGTTAACAAGGCCTTGATGCCAGTCCAGAGACGATTTCAAAGCTCTCCCAAGATAGATCTGCTTATGGTAAAACAGAGTACAAACATCCTTGTGCACAGGAACATTTTTTCACGTGAGAGAAAAAAAAAAAAAAAAAATGTATTTGCCGCCATTTCCACCACAAGGGGAGCTTGCGTGTGTCCTTGGGGTTGGGTTTGTTTTTTTTTTGGCAGATGTCGAAAACAGATCAGGAGCAGATGATGATGATGTGAGGGAGGGAACATGTCCCTGGGCAACGGCGAAGCAGCAGGTGCAGGAGGAGCATACGCCAGGTCCCCATCAGCAGGGGCTGCCGCGGGGACGGCGTGCGAGGTGCACGCTCCACTTTTCTTCTGGCGCTGGGGGAATATTAACAGTTCTGCCTCAGGCCAAGCAAATAATTTAACAAACTCAACTTTCAATTAGGTAACAATTCATAAAGTTAGCAGGCAGGGAGCGGAGCGCAAGAGAATTTTCCCAGGCAAACAACCTGGGTCTTTAAAAATAAGGCATCATATTTTATTTTTGAAAAATTGAATGTCCAGAAACAATAATGAAGGAAATTCAAAACCTTAACTCTGACCATGTCCCCAAAGCCTTTCCTGCCTATCCAGGAACATTAAAAGTTTCCACTCGTATATTTTTTTAATAAGGCACAAGTTTCAAAAAATACTGTATAAAGTTAATTTGAACTGTTTTGATCAGACCGCTTCTGAGATATTCTTAAAAAAAAATTAAAAAAAAATAAAAAAGAAAGAAAGAAAAGCAAGAGTTCAGTGACTGAAACCTTTTTTTCTTCTCTTCAGCCCTGGCATGCTCCATCGCACTGCATGGACTAAATAAAAATATGTCCATTATGATCAAAAGTGAGGAATTCTGGATACAAGTTACCCATTTTCCTCCAACGTCCTATTATGGTCTTCTGAGCGCAGCTGGACAAAAGTTGGGTTTATAAAACATATATGCATATGGACGTATTTTACCTCCAGACAAAGCCAAGATTTTTCTAAAACAAAAGGCAACACACCCTTCACATAAGAGCCATCAAAAAGCAGCCAGTGCATCAGGGTATAAACTTCCTTGCACTGGGTAGGACCTGTTTCAGAGCTCCTGCTGCACCATTCTCTTCCATCGTAGTGACTTGAAATGGGAATAGGGGTCCTTTCTCTCTTTCTTTCTGGTTTAGGTGGAAACTTTTTTATTAAAACCTATAGGAAGATTTGTTTTCTTGATCTTTTTTTTCTCTTAAGAAAAATTTCCTCAGAAATCTCCAGCTCTTCTCTTGAACCATACAACTGCTTTGACTGAACCAGTTAGAAATCTAAAGAAATAGGTATTTAAAAAATAAATAAATCCTATTTTATGCTTATTCAGGTAGTATTGAAAGGCCACAGGACAATATCTAAAAGGGAGAAACAAGGCATCACTTATTGGTCTCTAAAGTTCTAATAGCATAATAAGGATTTTGTGAATTAGGCGTTTTGGAAGAAGTTGCATTGCCACTAAAGAAATCTAATGCAGAAGATCTGGAGCAAGTGTTAACAAGACCAGGGATTCACTCTGAGATGGTAAAAAGAATTCAGTTCTAAGTAATTCACAGCAACATATGGATAGATTACCCAGTTATAGCCAGGAATCAGGTTAGAGCTAACCTTGAATTTTAATCAGAAATTATTGAAGAGGTTGGAATGGGAATTCATGGACTGTCTGACACCCTTAGAAATATCAACCCTTTTCATAAGTGGTAGGTGGGTAGAACAAATATTTGAAGCTGTGATTAAAATTAACTCACCATTCATAAAGCACTGGTGTAAGGTCCCTCAAACCACATGTGTCTGTGCCCTATGCTCTTAAATATCACCACGGTACCAAGATATAAACCTAATCCTCATACAGATGTTGGGACACTGAACCTCATATGATGGCCAGTGCCCCAATGACATTATATTTGGGTCTTGGTAGAAAGCACTGCAAGAACATCTCAGCTGTCTTTAAGGCAACAGCCTGGGCAGTAGGAAATGAACTAATCAGTCATCCCAGACAAACTAGAGGAATTTCCTAGAGCCGAAGGGGAATTAGAAGGCTCATGAGGGGCTGGAATATCCCAGCATTTGTTAGGAAATCTTAGAACACCCATCCAGAAATGTCCACTCGTTACATACCCATGCAAGACAGGCTGGGGAAAACCATGCCTGGCAGCCCTCTTCCCAGCAGATAAAAGGGACAAATTTCAGTTTGGGAATCTGAATTTTTTTTCAAAAAAACATTTTTGTATAGGACACGATGAATAACCAGCTGGGAAATCTACAGAAAGGTAAAATGTTGTAGCTTTGAAAGAACAGGTTATGCACCCATGTCCTAAAAAAATGCTCTTCATCCTCTCTTTCTTTTCCCCCATTTGAATGCAGAAGACACATAGATTGACATCATTCTGTAATAGTGCCTGTAATTCAGAAATTATTCACAATCATAATGCCTAATCATTTCTATGTGCGAGTTCACCGAGTTCCCCTAAATAAATTATGCTTTTCCAAAATAATCACACATGTATTTATCCAAATTAAAACGAAACCTCCTTAAAATTAACTTTGTGACAGCTGGCAACGGGTCCATTGGAAGCAGATGCCAGCTGGGGAGAGGCAGAGAGCATCCTCTTCCAGCCACTCTCCTGCCCCCTGGATCTCCTCCTGCATCAGAGACTCCACGCAAAGAGGAAAAAGAGCCAGTGAGGCTATTCCCAGTCACACACCATGCCTCCAGGGAGAATCCCTGCAGAAGAACTGCAAGACATAATTGCTTCCATTTATAGAGAGTAGAGCGAGTAGAGCAGCGCATCTGTCTTGAAAGGCTGGGTTTTGTTCCTTTGGGAAAGGGGAGCTGAGGATGAAAAGCTGGACATGACTGAAATAAAAAAAAGGTGTATTTTGGGGCTTTTTGCACACATCGAATGAAGACAAGCGGCTTGGCTGCTGTTTGTGTTGCAGACCCAGCTAGTTTTCTTGAGAGACTTCTTCTGCCTGCAGAGCCTCACCTTCTGGCCCATTTGAATCCCTCACAGTCTCAGGAAAAAGGGTGTTTTGTAGCTCCCTCCAGCTTGTGGTGTAGCTCCTCTGC
This sequence comes from Gallinago undulata, assembly GCA_026546715.1. Lineage (NCBI taxonomy): Eukaryota > Metazoa > Chordata > Aves > Charadriiformes > Scolopacidae > Gallinago > Gallinago undulata. The sequence continues at coordinate 83,516,339 of JAOTQQ010000023.1, forward strand.
TCAGCTAGCCTTCTGGCTAACTGAAAAATTGGGTTTTTTTTCAGAAAATCTAGGTTTCTCATATGGTGGGAGGGGTTTTCCAAGCATAGATGGGAGCTGGGCACCTTGCTGTCAGCTCTGTCTTGAAAATACCCCTGTGCAGATGTGGAAAATGATTCTTCTGCTGTCCTGTCCTCCCACCCTGCACTTCAACTGCAGCACTGCCAGAGCCTCCAAACAGAATAAAGACATTTAAGTGATTCCAGAAGCACAATATTCTGTGAAGGTGGTTTAGAAATTCTTGTTAATTTCTCTTTTTTTCCCACTTCAGTTTTGTTATCTTTTTTGGGGTTGGTTTTTTTTTTTCCCCCCACCCCTCTCTTGGTCTGATAACAGTATGCAGTTCTTTTCAGTCAGCTGGAGACATACACAAAAAGGTTTGGCAATTTATATTCTGAACCTCTGTAGTCTCTTGCAATCCCAGCAAGGGCTGTTTTTTAATCCTTTAAATATCAGGATTTCGTTAAAGTTTTTTTTTTTTCCCCCCTTCTAATTCTCAGTATGAATCACAACTGAACTGAGCATTAGGCTGTTTAAACAGTAAAGCATTTACACAGAGGAACTCCAGCTGTAGTGTAAATACTATTTAACAAGGTTTTTTAAAGGCATAGTCCTGGAAAACTCATTATAGCTATTTGTTTGCCAGAAACTATAGGAATAAGAGAAAAATCCTTTGTGTGTCATTTATTATTGTCACTTTATAGGTCAGGGAATTATAAACAGCTTTAAGCATTTTGCAATAGCAACTTTTTACCAAAAGCTCTTCTTTTGAAAACGCAATGTCTGGTTTTTAGCTGCTGCAGTTCTTCAATGCATACTTTCAGTCACTTCAGCTGAGTTGCCTACCCTTTTTTTTGAACAATTATGGGTGCCAAGAACATTTTATAGCCACATGTTAATGCTACCAGTTTTCCTTACTGTGTATATAAATCTTGTACCAGCACTGCAACCGTCAGTCAAAAAAAAAAAAAAAGCATGGCTTCTTGATGGTTCACTTAATCTAATAGCTTCCAATTCACATAAAGTTAGTTAGGAGTTCCTGCCATAACCTTTTGTGGCAAACTTGCACAAAAGTTGCATGAATCCCATAAATATATACTGCTTCTCATCAACTTTAATTCCTTCTCCTGATATATAATCCCTAGTAAATTTAGTATAACCTATTGATAGGCTCCATATGAGTCTAAAGGCTTTTGTTGCATGGGATTAGATACTCTGAAACTCCCTGAAATACACACAAAAAAAATGCTTTGACTGTCCAGCTGTTTTAAAGATGACATTGTCTTGTAGCCTTTCCCTTTCCATGAATATAACAAGAGAGTCCAAAACCCAACTTCCTTGCAATGCAACATGAGTTTCTCACTATACTTCTGAGACATTTTAATCCACTGGGTTTTAACACCTAAGAAGCAATTTTATATTCTCACTTACCCAAAAAACCTTGATTTAAATGTACATTAGAACCTCTGTGGGATGACTGAGGTGGTGAGGTTCACTCTTACTGGATTTGCAGGTTTGTCCTCAGTTCTTACATTTTAAAAAGAAAAAAAAAATCCCAAACAAAAAACATTGCACTTGCATAGCACATGAAACATGAAAACAGGACCAAGAGGCATAAACCTGTGTTCAAAATGTGGCAAAAAAACCCAATAATGCAGCTGTACTGGTGCAACTGAAAACGATATGTAAAAACATTTCTATCAAAGTAGCATAATCTTTTTTTGTCAAGGAAAATTAATAATCCAAGAAAATGTATGAAATCAGTATTCATTTTAATTTTCCCCAAATTGTACTCTTAGAAGATGGTAATTACCTGTGCCAAGGAAGGGCAAAGCACACGAAGAAGTTACTAAGCACAAAAGCCTAAGAAAAAACAGCTGCTGTGAAGTAATCATGATCATCAAAAAGCCTTTATCATCCTTTTCTAACATTTCACAGCTCAGGCCAAAAATCAGATATGATATGTGAATAAAAACCTGCAGTGGGAGTTCATACAATGTAGGAAATCAGACGATACTTGGGGAAAAAAGGAAAGCTGATGACAGTTTTTAAAAAAAAACAGAACACTCCTGAATACATTCAGAGTTTTCCAAGCATGATATCTTTACAGATTTATGTAAGGACAGCATGCTAATCCAAGGTTAAAATCAGAACAAAGTCTGCTATGCTTGTGTCAAAAATGCTTCCCTTTCAGAATGTCAAATTACCTGGGGCAGTAGCTCAGTACGTGAGCCAGGCCGACCAGGGAGATTAGATCTGTATTCCACCCCCAGATATTAATATTTGGCTCTAGCTCAGCAACAGGAGATCCATTCTCTATGTATCTACAATAAACAGACATTTGCAAGCCCTTTTCCAAAGTAAGGATACTTCTGACCTAAGCATTAGTCCTATGAGTGTGCTTATCAAAGAAATCCATATAGTGGACCTCACATTGTCATGAAAAAGATGGAAAAAACCCCCAGGATTTACAAGAACATCTTCTTGTTTGGTGTCATCTTTCTACCTTAATTCCCTCCCTGCTTCTCCCAGTATGTATTCTTAGTCCTTTCCTTACTCTTTTTCACTCTTTCTTCAATTGCTTGCTTTCAGTAAACTCATTCACAGACAGTAACAAGCTCAGTACATCGTCCCTCTTGATGATACTTCCTTGATGAACTGATGACAAAGTTGCCCAGAAAAAATTGGTTGAAGAGTCAATTCTTTAGGAGTGAAGGTAAAACCGTAACGCAAGCCCAACTCTTGGATGCCTTGCTATCCGGCCAAACCCTGAGACATAATCAGCCACCAACAATACCTGTTTTCCAAGACATTGGCTGTCCTAGCAACAAGGTATGCTTGGGCAAGCCTTCCATATGCTGATCCTGATCTATCTATAATCACTTAAAACGAGGGATATAAACCACACCTCGCAACAACCAGCCTTACCCTACATGTGGAAGGGCTGCTCTGCTGCAGTGAACACCAAAAAGGTAGGGCTTGGTACACATCTAGCTCTCAGCCTTCAGCTCCAGAAGTGTCCTACACAGTTCCTTGATATGTTTGCTGATATCAGATATTGCTATTTCAGTATTTAATATTTAATGGTAAATGCAGCTCACTCTCAAAATAACAACAACAAAAAGAATTGAGTGGATGATGCGTTGCAAACCTGGACTAAATGTGAATTATATGCAACTGCTACTGTAACTACAAGTACATGTAATTAATGTACTTGATTAATTATAAGAAACATTAACAGTAGGAGGACTTCAGTTCTTAGAAGTACCGAGAGAAAATTGCAGAGTTCCAAACACATTTTCACCTTCTTACACATATTACTCTTTTGCTTTTAAAAACTTTGGAGTGTTTTCTACTCAGTCATCTTTCCTACTTCTCTCATTAACATCATTTTACATTTTACAATAATTTATATATCAACTGTGCTCGTCTCAAAATTCTGTTCCTGTCTTCTCCCAGACCTACAGTGATTGCTGCCGTTATTAAAGAAAACAAGCAACATTAGCAAACCAGAAGAGCCTATAACTCCATGGACCTTCTGCATTTACTGAAGCCTTGCATCCTTCACCTGAAATCAAGCTCTGTGACCTTAAAGAAGGAATTTTATTTGCTATATGGGGCTAAAACATCAACTACAAACCCAAACCAGGAGACACCAGAATTAGTCTAGGCTCACATCTTCCCCAGGGAACAGGCTGAAATAATCCCAGACCAGGAAATATGCCCTGTGCTTGAAGAAGAGGGTAAAAGGACCACCGCTTCCCTGACAACTTGGTGTTCCTACCTAATTCCAGTTCTGAAGATCCATATGCTTCTCACCACTTCATGAAAACACAGTTATTGGGACAGAAACACAAGGCATAGGGCTCTCTGCAGAACCTCTGAACAGCTTCCAGATTATCTACTTGCCATCTTCAATCCTCACCAATAAGGGCTGCAGGAAGCTGTAAAAATAATCTGCAAAAAATACATTTGGTAAATTGTTTTTAAATAGAGATCAGAGGGATAGTGGGCCAAAAAAAGGAAAATAAATAATTAAAAATACAACAGGAGAAATCCTATGTAGAAATATTATTCTGTTTCTAATTTTTTTTTCCTGATGTTCAGAAATCTTCAGAAACCAAGAGCTACATCAAGTCAGTATTTATCACCCAGCAAGCTTAATTTGATTACTGTTACATGCCTCTGACATTATACACATCTTAGAAGAATTTGTTTTTTCATACCTGCGACACTTCTCCAGGCACGGAACAAACTGAAGCACAACATTAACAAATGTTTTAAATTTATAGTCTCCAGACTGATTTGCAGGATAAATGGAAAAAATTGATGGGAACCAAGCGAGATCCAGGGAGAGCGTCATACCTGCACCTCCTGCTTTGGTGTTTTGTGTCCTAATGTTCCTGAATTCAGAAGTTCACTTCAGCTTCAGGCATCTGTGAAGAGCGAACAAACTGCAGCTCTGGTTCAAAGTTGAGGAGGAGATATTTTTGGGAAGGAAAAAAAAAATCCATATTGAATAAGTCTTGGTCATAAAAGTGGTCTTTTAATGGTTATGACTTCAGATGACTGCATCTAAGAAGTGAATCTCAGAAGAGTGAAAGTACATCCACGAGATGGCAAGAATATTTTCCTGAACCGTTACTCACATTTTGTTGCCAGAACAAGAATAAAGCATTTGTGATAACAAACCTTTCCTCAGGTTCCCATTGCCTTATTGCCCAGGTATTGATCCACGAGGTACAAAAGCCTTCCGACTGGTGCTAAGGGAGGGATTCATCTGCCCAAGCATGAAAAAAAATTAACTTCAAGTCCAATCTAAACATGCTTTGGGTCTCTTTATAGTTCCTTAGTGCAACAGGCATCTCTGGATATCAAATCAGATCAATTCGTCCTAAAATAAATACCTAACACATGCCAGAATAAATGTCCTTTGAAGGTGTCTGTTGGTAAAGGAGTGACCACTGTAGGCTTTAGTGTTAAACTGCAGGACACCTAAAATTAGGTGACATAAATTCCACCCTAAATGCTTCCCTTTGTCATTGCATCTTTAGAGTTATCAGACTATTAAAAAAAGGTTTGGGGTTTTTTTTTGCAGTGCCAAAATACAGAGTTTTTACCTTCCAGTTACTAAACTAAATCTACCTCAAGTCTGAGCAATATTATTCTGCAGTAGGCTGCAAGGTAGGATTATCTACAAGCCATTCTTCCAGGCAATAAAGACCAACAAACAGAAAACAGCAGAAGTACTGGGTTTTTTTTTTGCTAATCTTCAGGGTGATTCATAAAAGTAATGGGAACATACTGAAAAAGCTGTGCCATTAGAACTCTCTTAAAGGAAAAATAAATCCTGGTTTACAACAGACATATGGCAAGAAGGGTTGCCCCCCCCCAAGCAATAGTTGTCGTATGAAAGAAAGGGTTAAGAAACCCAAATGAATTTTTAAGTAGTTAACTACCTTCTTTCTTCCATTGCTTTGAGAGAATTAGGTTTTGTGGTTCTCCATGGCAGCAGAAACAAAGAAGGTGAATACTTTACAAATGAACTGAGCTAAAATCTGAATAATTTTACCACATAAATTTTTGGCTGAATTACTCCTATGAACTATCTGTTCAGCCCAAAGTTTAATTTGGCAGGGCTCAAGGGTTCTCCGTGAAGCTAGCACAGCTGATTACTTTCACGTCCAGCCATCCACAAATATCTCAACATGTTGAAAGTCATGGAAATTTTCTAGAAAACATGAACCCCACGGAATTCATAGCCCCTGAGACAGCTATAAAAAAAATGCAAGCAGGGGTCCCAACCCTGCAAATGCTCAGTTCATTGCATTTATTTGGGAGAATAAGGAGTTGATGTATCAGCCCTTTGGCGAAGCAGTCAATACACCAGCAGCTGGTGTGCTGTGACATTCATTTAACCCCTGTTCATCACAATTTTGATCTTTCTGCTGCTACTTTCTTTACCTCTGACTGTTATTTCTTCAGAAATATTTAGATGGGAACTCTTTGAGACCTGAATTGCCCGATTAAAGGTATGTTACCTAAACACAACTATAATGTGCTCACTGACATGGGTCTTTAAACAACATAGAATCATAGAATTGTCTGTGTTGGAAGGGACCTTTAAGATCATCTAGTCCAACCATCAAATGGCAACACAAAATGTAAACGCGGGTAATGATAAGTGTGACAACCATCAGAATCTAGACCATGATGAGGGTGGAAATGGTGACATAAAACATGGTATTCCAGCAGAACCTTCCTTCTGTTAATACCGACATTTGAGTGAGAAGCATCTTTTAAAAGTACATTAGGAGAATGTTAAAATCAGTGGTACTCTTCACTGTTCTATAACATAGTAGTTCTACGATATAGTCATTCCATACATAATTCAATCCTGAGTGTGAGCTGTTCCTCCCAGTTTAAGGTCACCCAGGTTGGATAGAAAAAAAAAAAAAGGAAGGAAAGAAAATAAGGAAAAAAGAAGAAAAAAAAAGAAAGAAAAAAGGAAAAAAAGTAAAAAGAAAATAGAAAAAGAAAAAAAAGGAGCTACCCAAAATCTCTAGTCAGTTTGGAAATTTCAGGCCATTGTCTGCAAATTACACTTTGTGAAACAGAAATGCAGCATTTCCCATCCAGCTCGTCGACCTGCTACAGACTTTCCAGAAGCACCACTCTCTAAAGTTGTCAACAGGGTATTTTACAAAGATATACAGTCCGCCAGGAAGCGGGTAACACAGAGATAGCCTTTGTTCGGTGCAAAAGGCACACACAAGCCTTCTCCAGCAAAACCAAATTGTTTGCAATGAAACCATGGAAGGACAGGGTGTTGCAAATTTCCAGACCGGGCCTGCAAAAGACATCGGGAGGCTGCAGCACGGAAAGCGAGGCCTTTGGAGACTTCTGCTCATGCAACCAGTCGCTGGGCTGCACGAACTTCAGAAGTAAATTATTGGAGTTGGAAGAATAAAAAAGACACTCCAATTTCAGGGTTTCCCTACCATAATTCTGGGATTAGAGGTCCAGGCTTTAACATCATCACCATATGTCAGGCTGTCTCGCATTTTGCTTGTTAAAATATAGCCTATTATTTTTATATTTGTTGAATAAACAGTAGCCAGGAAATTCTTTTAAACTCCTATTACTCATGCAGTATTTCCTTCTCCTCAGATATTTAAGAGGCTTGTTCTTAAACAAGCAGAGAATGGTTCTTCTGTTCATGTTTTTGTCTCTTTCTGACATCTGGGGCAGAGGAGCTGAATTCTGCCCAGAGCAAGCGATGAGTGGACTTTGGGCTGGAAGTGTTCAGGCCACTGATTCAGTGAAAACATTCAGGCCAGGCAGATTGGTTGCTCCCCAGCTTCAAATACTGGGTTTTACAAATAAAACAAATGAAAAAAAAAATCATACTTTTTACAAAAACCTGTTTACAGCAGATTTACTGGATTTAAAGACTTCTCTTATCTTTGGAAAGTAGACAAAAACCTAACCCAGAAGCCTCCTTTGTCACTAGGGATGTATTCAAGCAGAATCAGACTCTACCCTCCCTGTCTACCTGCACGTCATGTGCTACAATAACCTAATTTTGCAATATTTTCACTCAATAAATAAATTAAATCATATGGATTTTTGGCCTAGTCCCAGTCCCAATATATTAATAAAACTTGCTTTGCCCGTGGCACAACTACTATTTACCTTCAACTGGATTCTCCAAAGTCAATTAAACAACTGCTATTCCTCAGAACTTATTTTTTGCTAAAAGTGGAGATATCAACTGGCACACAATACGGAGGTACTAGTCAGGTGTTTGTAGAAATCAGGCAGGTTTCTCTTATCACATAGAATATTTCCTGTCTGCGTTTTAAAGAAAGCAGCTCACAAAGTCATATTGGCCAAATATTGCAGGAAGCAAAAGGGAGAGATTCAGGGGCTTGTGTTTCCTCAATTGTGTTTTTTTAAAAACCTTGTAGCTTCTTTTTCTTTGCATTTTGCAGTGTTGCTATAAACAGAGCACTGGTATTAACTCCCTTGGTTTTTACACATAAAATCTTTACACAATGACAGTATTTTTCACAAAATAAAAAAAAACCCTACAACAAAACAGCCTGCTTAGCTAGTATAAGAGAACAGTATCATACATACCCAAATTTGACCAAACCTTAGCTTCTCATGCCTCTAGCACTGCCTCCATCAGTACAAGTCAAAAAGGATACACGTGCACCTACAAAAAAAAGCACTCATTTGCCTTTAGAAGTAGTCACCCACCTTGAGGTTAATGAGCTCGTAAGGTTTACATCCATTGCAGACCCATGGTCTCTGTAAATTACGATCCAGAGGGGACAAAGCAGAGACACGTTTCTGCTTTTAAACCCTACCCCATATTAAAAGCAAGTCCCCTCCCTCTTCCTCTGGGTAATTGGGTAATTACTGCCTGGGTAATTGGGGTTAATTACTGCCTGGCTCTGCGACCATCCTCAGCATCTCAAAAGGTATGGGAAGAAGTTTGCTGGTGACGAACCTTCCAACCTAGAAAATTCTATGATCTATTTTTTTCTGTGGCTCCCTAGGGGAGCTCCTCCTACTGCGAACAGTCCCCTTCCATGGGGCTTCTCCTCATTGAATGTTCTTCTTTATGTGCAATTTCATCCTCCTCCTTCTGGCATTATAGAAAGGACTCACAGCTGGAAGGGCTAGGGTCAAGGAGGCAGCTGAGCTCGTCTGCAGAGATGGTTGTGAAGACAGCCTGGGGAATCTCCACAAGATTGATCTGGATTTGCCCCTGAGCAGCCTGGTTTACCATCACATCTGGGCCTATCTTGGAAGTTGGCCCTGCTTTGAATGGGTTGTGGATCAGCTGATCTCCAGAGGTCACTTCTAACCTAAGTTATTATGTGTTACTGTGATTTTAATAAGCACTGCCATCTAGTTGGGATGTATATGCTGGAGTCAGATTGTAGGAAAAAAGTCCATTCCTTCCTAAAAGGAAGAAATAGGGAGCAGTGTTTTGGGTTACCCGTCTTACTACAGGTATCTGAGGACCCTCTGCCGCTACTCATTGCTTCCATGCCTTCACATCATTACATCATTCCACGATTTAGAAATGTCCTTTCTAGCCCCTTGCATCTCCACCCTCTCAGGAGAGATTTAGGAAATCTCTGAATGGAAAGACTTGGGTTTGTGTTCATTGTGGAGTTCGACCACAAGTGCTCATGGGCACGCTGGGTGCTGTCTTTGACCTATCTGAATTAAATATATCAGGAAAGCTTCTGAGCTCATTGTGTGCTCCCTGGACACGTCCCAGCCTTTCAAAACTTTCCACTTCATTGCATCTGTGGCTGTAGCTCATGTGGTAGAGAAAATTTGGAAACCAGCAGCTATGTTTGTAAAGAAGCATGCAAATAATTGTTATAGTTTCTTATTCTTCAGTACAGAAATGTTGACTCGTTATCCTCTTGTGGGCTTTGTTTATCTAATTATCTTAATGACACAGAGCGAGTAATACAAAACATGATTTTATTTTAATTTTTTTCCTGGATTCAAATAACAGATAATTCCAAGGAGTTTTTTTCTGGGTCTCTACTCAACAAAAAGGTCAGCTGGATGGGAACAGTGAGAAATTAGTGCAGCTGCTTCAGATTTTCACTATGCCATTCTGCACAAGGGGGTTTCTGACTTAGAATCTGTCAAATTTAATCAGATTTTAATATACTTTTTGAAAAATTGATAAAGAGAAGGCATGGCTTGGACCTTAAAAAGGCAATAGCAACCAGAGAGGGAAAAATCAAGCAAACAAGAAACACATTGATGCTCTGTTGGTTTATCCCAAGACATCAGCATTCCCTGCTGATCCTAATAATGATAGCTCAGATGTAATTAAGGGTATTAAAGGTTCTTGGGGACCAACTTGCTCTGTGTTACAGTGCCTAGTCCTTGAAGCTTCCTGCCTAGGACCTTTTCACCCCCAAATCACTCATCCCTTGCTCTCCATAGAGTACACAGAAAATAATAAGACGAAAATGAACCTCCTGAGCAATCTTGGGGAACAGAAGAAGACCTGAGAGCATTTGGCTGAGCTACAATAGGATGATATATCTGCCTAGATACAGGTAGGGGAGAAAGCAACGTTTATCTCAAGGTCTCTGGGGCCTGGGCTCAGCAATTTCACAGAATTGTAGGGGCTGGAAGTGATCTTCAGAGATCATCTAGTTGAACCCCAAAGATTGGTAGCTCTGGGCAAGGGCCAGGATATGACACAAATCTGGGGGAGACCAGGGGTAATGGTCTTATACTGAAAGAGGGGAGATTAGATATTAGGAAGAAATTCTTTGGTGTGAGGGTGGTGAGAGCCTGGCCCAGGTTGCCCAGAGAAGCTGTGG
>JAOTQQ010000023.1:83527692-83546685 GCA_026546715.1 Gallinago undulata
TGGAGGGGTTCAAGGCCAGGCTGGATGGGGCTTGGAGCAACCTGGTGTGGTGGGAGGTGTCCCTGCCCAGGGCAGAGCGGTTGCAAATGTCAGGGGGCACATGGATTTCAGTGTCAAAGCATGTATGCATGTGTGGTTTTTATGTGTAACGCTTCCGAGATACACCAGTGTATACAATCTCCCACTCACCCATCGCTGGCAAAAGCAGCACTGGGTAAATCCATACATTTATTCCACAAGAATAGAGTGGCATCAGTCACAAACATACTATAAAAATCTGGGTTTTGAAAATGTCTCTAGCTTTTCATCATTACTACTGCCAGCAGGAGACAACATAAAACCTTCTGAAAAAGAATGTAATCATAAAAAAGCACGGAAGATTATACTAACAATTCAGAATGAATAAGCTCTTGCCATGAAAATCATGCTGGTGCTGAAAGAACTTGTTCTTTTACAATAAGGTGGTGATGATTCATTATTTTACAAGAGAGACTGGAGTAGAGATTACAATAATGGAATCAATGACAAAAGCTGTGCAGTTTACATATTTATGTTTCGGCTTTTTTTAATCAGCGGTGGAATAACATAACCCTGGGGTTAACCCTGGTGCCAGAAGAGCTCTTGAAGTCTCCGGTTTAACACATTATGTGAGATGACAACAAAAGATTGTGGGTGGTGTTTTCAAGAAGCAACTACGAATGTGTTTTTTGAGAAAGCGGCGATTCGGTTAGCTTCGCTGGAAGGTTATAGAAATATAGAAATTACCAGCTCTCCCTCAGGATGCTGGCAGACAGACCCATGTACAGATCACACAGATGCTTTAAAGGAGCTACCCAAAAGCAGCTGCTGTTGTTTCTGTGCACGCTGTACTTTAAAAACATGCATTTGGGCGACGACAAAGGCATCAAATGATGCATGCGTGACCTCGCTCTCCACGACAGAAGCTCTGCTTCTGAGTGTCTCGAGGCGACCAGTTTTAACTTCATGAGCTTTCAAGTCATCAAAACTGTTTTAAAAAAACCCACTATTTCATGCGTTTCAAGTTAAGCAGCTTGCTTAGATGTGGCTCAGAATTCTGCCAAGTAGCGTTTTCCTCTTACTTATCTTTATTTATTTATGCAATTAATAAATACATTCTGATATGTTGCAACGAACAAACAAACTTACTGATTTAAAAGAACTTTGTTATGGTGCTGGTGGGGCTAAAAAACCATTAGAAATGTGTGAAAATGTGGAGAAACTCAATGCTGCTTGGCTTAGAAAATAAGGTAAGAATGACTGCACACCATCAGCCTAAAGGTTGACTTCAACAGAGGTGGTGGATGCTTCTGGGAACACCAAAGACCCGACAAGAACGGAGTGACCTTTTCACTGGCACATTGTGCTAAATTCCAGCAATCTGGTTCAGGGCCTTTGCGAGCCAAAACTTTATCTGGACCATCAGTTTTGTATCCATCAGTGGATATCTTTCAAGATTATACCTAGTCTTTTTTGAATGCATTGGTAGGTTTGACATTCACAGAACCTTTTGGAAATAAGCTCCCCAACTTTAAAAAAAAAGGTATTTAATTGTCTTAGTGTACACGTCCCAAGGATTTAATGCATTTATGGGATGCATAAATCCTATTTTTGCTTGAGGTACAACAAAGCTTGGGAACAGCTGAATGCAGGTAAAGCAAATGTAGCTTGCACTCGTGTTAGTGTAAACAAAGAGCCTGCTGTTTGTTTCTTGTGAGATTGTGATGAGTTTGAGGAAAATCAGCTCGAGAAGCAATCTCAGAGCATAGTTCAAGGCAGGTTTTCAGTTACTGCAGCTTTGGCCTGAAGAAGACTAAGTTATGCTGAGAAAGCAGTCTTTTACAATGTGCTTTAGATGATCTTTTATTTAAACAAGAAGGTTCACTTTTTAGAAGTACATGTATGTTTTGAAATACGTTTATGACCAAATGGATTCACAATCCCTTGTTGGCTTTCTAACTCCGGAATTTCAAAAGCTTTGTGGGGGGAAGAAAAGGTCTAAAAACTTGGCTACCACAGTCTTTCCCTCTGCCACTGACATGTAAGAGGTGATCTGGTTAGCATCGTCTCTAGCCTGGTTTGACCACTCTGGACAAAAACCATCTGGGTTACTCTAGGAGGCCCTTGGTCAGAGTCCAGTAATAGATTCATGGCCAGATGCCTTACCTACTTCGTAGACCATGACTAATGAGTTACCATATGAATGTTAACCCACAGCCCCAGTGGGTTGAGCTGTTTCCCAGTCAGCTGAAGGATGCTACTAAAAACCTTGCTCACACTAAATATTTGATGACACTCAAAGGCTGACTTATTTTCTCCTCACTAGGAAACATGGATGAGTGAAGATCACTGAGCATACACTGGGGATAAAAGCTTTCATAGCCTTGTTGCACAGGTCTTAGCTGTTGCCATTGCTTCCCAAGATGGACAGTCAAAAGGCTCAGACTGAAAATTAGTGCTTTTCTGAATGACCACAGGTAGTAGCTTGATCTATGCTAGGAAATTGAAAAGCACCAGGGAGTGTTCCCCACCACTGGATCTGGACTCAGTACTTAGTTGTCCTGGTACAGTTTTGGCTTTGGCCAATTGGAAGCGTTGCAAGTAATTCCTGGGCATGGTTTTTCAGCTTGCCAGCACCAGGAACCACTAATAATATCAGTCTAGATTAATCCATTGTATTCAGGAGGGTAGAGCTGTTTAATACACAATGCACAAAGCCACTCTGTACTTCAGTATCAGAGAGAAATTAAAGATTAATTCAGTTTTCTAATACAGATGGAGCTTTCTCATGGCAGCTTGAGACCTGTACTTATACAGAACTCCCCTGCAGACTATTAATGCCTTTAGAAAAAAAAAAAATTCTGGAGAAATTAGGCATTTTTGTGAGTGTTGGACAGTGATTCAGCTCACTCTGAAGCTGGCACCTGGTGACTGGTTGACCAGCTAGTTGGCACCTACCTGTATCGAGTAGATCGTCACTGGAATCATAAAGATCTACATGTAGATACCTATGCTTAGATACATCAATCAGGATCTGAATCCTGTCTGCTACAAGTTGGTGACACCTTTATGGTGATTTATTTTCCTTTGACCCTCACTAATCCTTGCTTTCAGTGCTGCCCTTTGCTGTTGTGCTGAGAGGGGTCCAAATTTCTATGTGTTTCACCCAAGACATACTTGCCATCTTTTGAAGAAATTCCTGAACAACTTTAGATTTCATCACAGCCGTTCTTGTTAACTCCGTAACTGCATATTTAGCTTAGCTGAGACTCCAAAGTGTGCAGTGGCTGTTCAAAATGTCTGGTTTTCCAAATAAATTGAAAATTTAAATGGTTGCAAAGACATTTTTGCAAGAGGGGATTACTTGAGATTTCAACTGCATTAAGGGCTAATATTCTTAATAGCATTTCCGTGTCGCAGATAATTAAATTAAAAAATATGTTTCATGCTCTAAAGAACACAAGCATTAAAAGTTCTGGTCTGTGGTGCAGGTGGAAAGATCTCCTATTTCATACTTTCCACATACGGCGCAGACTGCAACACAAATGGTGCAACATTGTCCTGGAACAGCGAGAGGAATTCCATGGGAAATATAACTTCACGAGGCGTTTTACCTGAGGCCGAACTCGTCATCTCCTCCGCTGATACAAACTGTTCTCATTCTTGCTGTTCCATCTGAGGCATCTAATCTGCATTGCCAGCGCTTTTCTCAGGGGGAGCCCTGAGCTCCGACACACTGAACTATAAAACAAAAACAGCCCTGACATGTATAATGTCTGTAGAGCTAATGAAAGTATTTTTCTTAATGTGGCTGCCATAAAACATTAAAGCCTCCTCATTTGTCTAACCTTCTACACCAGAAGCTTCCCAGATGTTGTGCTCCCACTAGAAACAGGGAGTTTAAAGCCTCTGAAGTGCAAATAAAATGTGAATCCGGTAAAATGAATAGCTACATATTTATTTTATTAGGTGAAAATTGGTCCTTCTAGCTATTATATATTCTTTGTTTGTTTCTGGTTTCAAACCAGCAATATTTTCCTTTGGGTGCATCCACCTGTTCTGGTGTGGGGTTCTCCACAGGCTGCAGGTGTTATCTGCTCCAACATGGACCTCCATGGGCTGCAGGGGGACAGCCCGCCTCACCATGGTCTTCACCATGGGCTGCAGGGAGATCTCTGCTCCTGTGCCTGGAGCATCTCCTCCTCTTCCTTCTTCACTGACCTTCATGTCTGCAGAGTTTTTGCCCTCACATATTCTCACTCCCCTCTTCTGGCTGCTGTCGTGCAGCAGTTTTTTCCCCTTCTTTAACATGTTATCCCAGAGGTGCTACCACCGTCACCGATGGGCTCAGCCTTGGCCAGCAGCAAGGTCCATCTTGGAGCCAGCTGGCATTGGCTTTATTGGACATGGGGGAAGCTCCTGGGAGTTTCTCACAGAAGCCACCTCTGTAACCCCCCCTGCCATGGGCAGGGACACCTCCCACTAGAGCAGGTTGCTCAAAGCTCCAAAACCTTGGAGCTACCAAAACCTTGCCATGCAAACCCAATGTAATACTTTAATTTTTCGTAGGCTCATCTCACTGAATAAAAATTTAGATGAGCTTTAGTTTTGATATTCAACCTTTTCTCTTTTTTTTTTTTTTCAGACTCCTGAAAGTATGTATAGGATTTTAAAAACAATGACAGCAGGCCCATTGGCCACAGCTGTCACACACAGATCTCACAGAGATCCTTTCATTACTGCAGCACCCTGTCAAGTTCTTCTTTTAAAAATATATTTCAAAGTATTATGGACTGAAAGCTGCTTATAGAATCATAGAATCGTTTGAGTTGGAAAGGACCTTAAAGATCATTGAGTTCCAACCCCCTGCCCTGGGCAGGGACACCTCCCACCAGACCAGGTTGCTCAAAGCTCCATCCAGCCTGGCCTTGAACCCCTCCAGGGATGGGGCATGGACCCAGCTGACCTCAGCTGAAAGTGATCTCAGCAGGTTCAGCAGCAAGGACTGAAAAGTTCTGCTGTGCCATTGCAGCGTTGGCTACAGTGTAAGCTCCCTTGGGCTAACAAGCCCTTTCCTCCATTCCTCCCACGTCCCATGTCACCACCTTTTTCAACTCCCAGTGCTCCCAGTTAGCTCACTGCTGCCTAAGCATAAGGCCAACAGAGAGAGAAAAAAAAAAAAGGAGTTGATGTGCTGATGTTCTACCCCATGTGGCAAAAATATATTAAAAAATTAAATAATTGCAAAATATTTTTTCCTTTGTGATTTCCTCATCATGCCTGGAGAAAACCCAGGTAGAGTTGCCTGCAAGGCTGTTACGGTAGTCTGTCAGAGACATAAATATATTTAACATGGAAGAGAAGACATTTCAGCCTTTTCCATGACTGAGATCACTCAGCACAGCTACGGTATAAATAGCAATGAAGAAAAATATGTGGAAAAGTACATGCTCCTGGTTTTGTTCAGGCGTGCACAAAAATAGTAAGGGGCATTTTAAAATTCAAGGACTTTTTTAATGCAGTGGTAAAAGAAGACATCTTGGGGTAAAAGCTGAAGTCCTTAAACTCTGGTTCTGATGATAGCAAGAGTGGATCCTCCAATTCTTTCTAAGCCCATGCTCAAACCATCCGAGCTGAAGGCACAGCTGCCTTGGCCAGGCAAGCTGACTCTAAGATGTGCAGACAACCTCTTTCTGTAACGAGACAGAAGCTGGGCAGCCAAAACTCCTATTGACTTCACATTTAAGACTCTTCCTTGCCTAAAAACTGCCATTTCAGGACTAAGTCTATGAAAAGAAAGAGAAATTTTTCTGCAAGTTACAAACTTACTAAAAATCAAAATCCATAGTGCATACAATGTGCACAGTTTAGATGATTTACCCTCTGCAAAATCATTAAGGTATGGTTTGGTTGAAACGGCTGGAGAGACCTTTGCAGATTCTCACACGGCCTTTACTATTAGGCATATATGTCTATACAGGTCCAACCCCTGTAATTTAAATTTTGTATAAGCTCTGGAAGTATTCCACTTTGACGAAATGAGAAGTACGCACTTATTAAAGTTACAGAATCTTTGTTCTCACTGCTTTTTGTTCTACTGCCTATACCTCTCATTGTAACCACATTATACCACCCTCCATATCTTACCCAAGAGCCACGCTGTTTCTGCTCTACAATTAGTTGCTTCATTTGTTTCAGGTGTGTTCCCTCCATCTGTTGCTGATTGCTCCATCGGTGTCTCTGGAGTTAGGTTATTTTCACAGCCAGCTTTCATTGAGGTAATGGAAAATGTCTCTGCCCATAAGCCCTTTCAATGATAGTTGTAAATCATGACTCAGGCTCTCCAGAACACCTGTCTCTACATCTGTGGCTAATCCCCCCCCCTCGTTTTAGATCTAGCTTCTTAAACCAGAATGTTATATAGTGCCATCAGAACCTACCTGCAGCCGGATAGACAATTAGAATGGCTTCCAAACGGGTGCATCTGTCACTCTCCACCGTGCTACTTCGTTTCCTCATTTCAAACAACAGGTTTGATCTTTTCCTCAGATTTATGGTCTTCTTGGGTGATATTAGTACACTTCACAAGCAAGAAAACTGGGAAACATATTGCAGTGAATATCTGTCTGTCTACCTATCCATTTACAATGCATCAGGGAGCCATATATTCAGCAGCTTGAAAAGAAGACCAAGATTTAGAGGTAAAGCTTCATTTCTTGACCAATGACAGTTTAGACAACTGGGATAGCATTAGCTAATTTTGGATGAAATTTGCACTTGGCATGATGGTGTGTTGGTTGAACAAGGCATGAATTACAAATACTTTCTGATTGTGCTAGGATTATTGCAAGAACCTTCTAAAAAGCCAAATAACTGAGAAAAGGAAAACCAGAAATCAACAAAGAAATTTCTTAAAAACAAGACAAAAATATAACTGCTAGCTGTGAAGACCATAAAATCATAGAATAGTTGGGTTGAAAGGGAACTTTAAAAGTCATCTAGTCCAACCCCCCCTTGCATTGATCAGGGACATCTTCAACTAGATCAGGTTGCTCAGAGGCAACCTGACCTTGAATGTTTCCAGGGATGGAGCATCCACAGCTTCTCTAGGCAACCTGTGCCAGGGTCTCACCACCGTTGCCATAAAAAATTTCTTTGTAATATCTAGTCTAAATCTTTCTCTTACAGTTTAAGACCATTTCTCTTACAGTTTAAGACCTTGTCCTGTGGCAATGGGCCCATCTATAAAGTTTGTCCCCATCTTTCCTGGAGTCTCCCTTAAGTACTGAAAGGCTGCAATAAGGTCTCACCATAGACTTCTCTTCCCTACGCTCAACAACTCCAATTCTCTCAGTCTGTCCTCCAGCCCTCTGATCATCTTCAGAGGCTGGACTTGCTCCAACAAGGTCTATGTCCTTTCTGTGCTGAGGACTCCAGAGCTGGATGCAGTGCTCCAGGTGGGGTCTCACCAGAGCAGATCAGAGGGGCAGAATCCCCACCCCTCGCCCTGCTGGCTATGCTGCTTTTGATGCAGCCCAGGATAAATTTGGCTTTCTGGGCTGCAGGTACACAGTTCTGGCTCAT
This sequence comes from Gallinago undulata, assembly GCA_026546715.1. Classification (NCBI taxonomy): domain Eukaryota; kingdom Metazoa; phylum Chordata; class Aves; order Charadriiformes; family Scolopacidae; genus Gallinago; species Gallinago undulata. The sequence continues at coordinate 83,535,295 of JAOTQQ010000023.1, forward strand.
GTCCAGCTTTTCATCCACCAGTACTCCCAACTCTTTCTTGGTATGGCTGCGGTCGATCTCTTTGTTGATACAGGGGGTTGCCCAACCCAGGAGCAGGACTTGGCCCACAGAGGATTCACACGAGGTTCACACAGACCCACTCATTGAGCCTGTGGGTGGCAACCCATCCCTCAAGTGTGTCACAATGACACCACGCAGCTTGGTGTCATCCGCAAACTTGCTGAGGGTGTCCTCGATCCCACTGTCTATTTCATTGATGTAGATATTAAATGCAACAGAACGAGTAAAAGCAAAATTAATAAAAAAGGTACAACTTTACCTGCCAGAACTTCATGAAAGAGTAAACTTTATGACAGAAGTGTTGTGTGAGTGGGTGGCATGCAGGTTCCAACACAGAAACTTTCTGAAAGCTATTCACAGGGCTTCTGACCTCGCACCTTCAGCAGAGCATTCAATCACTAACGTTACCTGGTGCTCCTCTGGTATCGGTGCAGTTTGTGTAGGCACCCATGTCCTGTCCTTGTGCAGGAAAAACAGAGGGACAGCAAAGTCATCTCCGTGAAATAAGACTTGGAAATGAGTGGAAAACTTTCTGCTTTCACAATCCTTCCGTCTCCTCTCCTGAAAAGAATGCTTTTGTGCTATGTAATGTGTAAGTGCTATGCAAATGTCACTCTGACATATTCTGAAGTATCCATTTGGAAGCTATATCGTAAGGGCTGCAGAGCAAAATGTAAAGCTGGTTGTAACATGTAACACCTTCTGCTGAATTTCTTTAAAAAAAATGAATCTCCTCTAAATATGGCAAGAATGCAGGTGGTCTTCTGTCTTCAACAAAGAAAATGATCAACATTTTCTGTTTCTATCTAAAAATCACACTGTTTGGTAGTCTTTTGAGATGCAAATAAATGCCTTTTTATTAGCATTTGTGTAAATTGCAATATTAAATGCACAAAAGACTTTTGCAAGCTATGAGATAATGGGACTCCTAACTACATTCTTGTTTGCGATGAGAATAATACTACTGACTTTAATTCAGCTTTAACAGATTGATTCCAGCATAATTAGCTTTCCCTGGCATCTCTCCCCTTCTGCCATGAGCTTTGTCTGTGCATCCGGAGAGCTGACCTGCAGTGATTTGCCTTTCAGTCCTGTCTGCCTGTTGCCCCACGTGTCTGAGTTTTCTCTGTTCTGAAGCCAACCAATATCTCGAGCCTTGGGCAGATACATATGCCCATTTCTCACCTTGACAAAGAGATAAAATACAGCTGAGACACATGGAATCAGAAACTGGGCGTGTTCTCGAGTCCCACAGTACAAATGTTGCCATGGTGACTGGAGACTCCAATATGTAAAGTAGCTTTTTGCGATGGTCATTGTGTCCCCCCCCGAAATAATAATAAAAAAAAAAAAAATAGAAGAAAAGACCCCACATTGAGAAGTCTTTGCAAATTTCTCTTTTCAGAAGATCAGATTAACATATACTGTACACTTCATTAATTGTACTGAGGAAACTAAGTACAATGTTCCTTTATCTTTTTTTTCTAAAAATGCAGCCATGATTCCTTTATTGTACTCTACTCTTATCCAAACTTCAACAAAGCTATCTGAAACTCAATGCTTTAACTATATGAATTGACCTTATTTTTTTCATTTCACCCTGTTCCTTTTGAACTACTTTTATTCTTTCATTCTCTGCTGCACATCTCTTTCCATTTTCAGGTTCTTGCCAAATGTCCTTATCTGTGAACTATATTTCTAAATCTATATAAAAGTCTTCAGAGTTTAAGAGAAACTATCAAGGATATGTTGGGTTTATCTGAATTAATTTAACTTTTGACATGTTTATGTGAAAACTAATCAGTTTTATTAAAAGCAATGTGGTTTTTTTTCCAGTACAGTAGTAATTGCTTCATTACTTCTGTTCCTGACATTATCATTACTAAAATCAGCATAAACATATCTGAGGAACAGAGAAAAAGAAATGGTTTTTATCATTACTGGGATGGGAAAAACATTACATGACATATAAAACGCAAAGCTTCTGAGGAAACCTAAGTCTGAAACCTGATGCAAAATAAACTTATGAGGAAAAAGAAGTACATTCCCTGTGAATATGGGTTAAAATGTGCACTATATACAAATCAAATAAATGTACAGACGGTATCTATGCTGGCAATCTGAATAGCATGAGGGAACCAGGCTGAGCTCTGGCAACTCTATCTGGTTTAACTGTTCCCATGGTCCTTGGCATGGTTTGGGTCCAAGAGAGCTGGCACGATCAGAGACAGTGCCTGGGAACGGGTTGGGACCAAGCGTGGGCTAGAGACTTAATAAACAAGCAGCATGGATTCAGCACGTGGTGGTGCTGGGGGCTCAGAGATCCCAGCTGGGTACGTGAGTGCCAGGGAACAGTCTCTGTCCCACTTTATTTACCAGGAGAAATATAACTTGGGTTCGCCTTGCGTAGAAATTCCCTTTTGAAATCCTGCAGCTACAGTAGCAAATGATTTTGCAGATGGGAAAGTTCATTGAGTCAAGAAGTTCAAAGAAATATTCTGCCACACATAGAGAAAGGGGATGCCAGGCACGTTGAGGTGATCAGCTGACTCTGAGGATCGTTCCTCTTTAAGGGACAGAATCATGACACACAACCCACGTGAACAGTTAATATGCTGAGATTTAGGCTACTGATATTTTTCAATGAATTACTTTTGTCTGTTTTACGGCAGTCAATTGATTAGAGAGAAGTTTCAGATTTTAAAATAACAAATTTACAAAAGGACAATTTAAAGGCTGTTTACAAAGGTCAGAAAATTTGGTGTCGCGCGTGCCTTCACTAGACTGGAAGATGCCAGACGGAACAGCATTTATCACTTCTAAGGATAATCAAAGTCTCATTTCTTCCTAGGAATCGGTGACACACACCTGACAGAAACAAGCTACTGACTTTTTAAGTTGCCTTTATCTCAAAAGCAGATGGAGAACGTGATGCAGATGATTTTTTTGGTGGCTGTGGTTGCAAGGTGAAACCAATAAAAAGGAAATCTGGTTTCTCAGAATAGTTCTAGACCTGTACAATGCTACTTAAAAGGAGTTGCATTAGCACAATGAATAGGGAAATAAACATTTCTCAGTACAAATACTTCAGCAGAGGTGAAGAAGGGGAAGGAAAGAAAGATGTGTCAGTCTGTGAGCTTAGCACATGCACTTCTTATCATATTCTACTAAAATGTATACTTCGGCTATGGGTTGCTGGTCCTTCAAGGACTCAGCAGCTAAACACCGCAAAAGAATCATCCTGCTAATGCACTGGAAGTTGTCATATAAATAATAAGGAATTTATCCTTTATTTTGGTTGTTAAAAGTGAGATGACTCATGCTCGATCACAGTCTTTCTTGCAGGAAGTCAAGTTTGAACTTAGCTTGGTGGAAAAGGGAAAAGTAGTTGAGATCCACTTTTAGTTTGTTTGAACTTAATGATGTGGCAAGAGCGGTATCCATCCCTCCCACAGGCAGCTGGTCTGAAGTTATTGAGCAAACATGAGAGTTTGGAAGCAAGGAGGGCAAGGTTCTTCACGCTCCCCTAGTACCTGCAGGCATCGGATCTCTAGCAGAGCTGCCGAAGCCACACTGATTTCTTTCATTTCTGTCCTGGTGATTTCATTGCAGGCTGATTTATGTGAATCCTGCCCAGGTGGTCTCTTGCTAAAATGTTCTTCCCACCAGTGGAGAACTGAACATTTGACTCAGGGTTAAAAAGACTACCGGGCATCAGGCCACCGAGGATTAAGTGTTGCAACACAGAGGAATATTGAAGATTTCCAAGGATCTGGGACTAAATAGCATCCAAGTTATCACCGCTGGAAATAATAGGGAATGCTGAAACAAAGTCTTGGGATAAGTCCAAAAAGCATCAAGTTGCCTCTTGGTTTAGTACCGAGAACAAGCAATTTCATTATGTTTCCATTTCTTTTCATTTGTGTTCTAGAAAAATATTAAAACCTGACTGAATGTGACAGCTTCTGGCACAGGAAATTATTTGCACACCGATTGGTATAGTGAAAATAAGCCCCAGCTGCACTGATTTTTCAGAGCAACCAAAAGAATCATTTGATGGGGATGGTAGAATGAGGTGGGACTAAGGAAACATTTGTGAGATTGCACCTTATCTGCTTTTAATAAATTCATATTTTGCATAATTAATTTCTTATTGTTTGCTAACTAGAAATATAATAGAGTGTTTTCTCACTTGAATAACAAAAAAATGTGATCAGTGATAGAAAAAGTTCTTTAGCGTACTTTCTGTCTTTATGATACATATCTATTTAAATAAGATTTTCTTCCGTTTATGGCAATTGAATTGGTTAGCTCAGAATTAGGTTAAACTTGATTTTGTGTTGCTTTAAGTTTTCATATGTCGTATTAAATTAATTCTTTGATGTTGTCATTAAGTTCCTAGAAGTGCAAGAAATAAAGCAAGTTAATAGCTTGCTCTTCACAGAAGAAAAAAGACAGTAACGATGTCATCTTCCTCCTTTTCCCCTCTTATATTGCAATATGTTTCTACTAGTGCCCTAAAAGTCAGATCTTACTGGTTTATATCACAGCCTAGGCAATAGCTCACCATCTGTACTGATTTTCTGTACCTTGGTAATCACTTTTCTTCCAGTCTTTCTTTCCTCACATCACTTCTGAGAAAGTACACTGGGCTACACGATGCTTATTACACGGTGCTCTTATCTTCAAACAAAACAACCAAACCTGAGTCAAACATTTGGCATCTGAATAACGACAGGAGGACTCAAAATTACATTTTAACCACAAACTATTGAGAAACTCCTCAGGTTCCTCAGGGAGTTCATTTTATTCACCCTTCAAAGATGTCCTTGCTAAACTTTTCTTTGTCTTCTCCAAGAAGCAGGGAACTGAAAGCTGCTAGAGAGGAAGCTCAAGTATTAAGAGGACTTATTCCATCTCACTAAACCCCTGTGAACCCCAAGGACATTCAGACTTGCAAATTTAAAGAGTCAGGGGGAGTTCAGAGATCAACCTCTTGCTTCAAACATAGATGGCTCCAACAATGAGGGGTAAAAAAATGCAAGTTCTTAGTGATTAAGGCAGCCTGTGAGATACTTTTTGGAGAGAACATCTTTTTTTTTTTTTTGTTATTATTATTAATCCTCAGTACCAATCATAGCTGGTACTTTCCAAAATAATGTCAGAATGTCACCTAGTGATCTCTCACCAGCCTTTCTTTTACAGATCCCATTCTGGCGCTAAAGTAGACATTTATTGTACTACAATAAATATTTTACTAGTACCTTATTTAGACACTGGAGGAGATGTCAAAGTGGCCAGCCTGTTCTCAGGGATATTGCATCCCCTGCTTTTCCTACTGCTTTACAAATCAGTTCAGATTACCTTTCTTCTCTAACTGCTATGAACAAATCTCTGAAGCGTCCTCAGAGGCTACATTTCCTTAACGGTGTTGATAATATCAGCAAAAACATCGCTCCAAGAGTCGGTCTGCACTGAGACAATAATATCTGTGAATGTCACAAGAGATCATTTTACATTGTCAAGATGCCAGAAAAAAGAAAAAAAAAAAAAAAAACCAAAACTCAGGGGAAGACTGTGAATGCTGAAGTGCATTAAAATTACAAGTCAAGAGGAGAAAAAAATATCAGTACAAGTCATTAGAAAACGTAAGACACTGGCCTGTGATAAGTGTAGAACACCACTGCCTCAGATCTTTGGTGATTACAAAGGGCTACAAAGACAATGTGGTGATGAAAGTGACAAAACCAGCCAAAATGTAATTCTGCAGTAATTAGGGAAAGCAACCACATTATCTGAAGTTCAGCCCCTGCTTAGCTGCCAAAGTCCCTGCCCGTCACCCACACTGTTTACTCTTTTAACACTGGCTGAACACTGGACAATCTTAAACTTTTCCAGGTCGCTGTTAAAATTCCACGAATGCCTAAATTTTAATAGTGGATGGTTTAAAAGCCCTCGGTATAAGGAGATGATTGCCTCTGTCTTCCAGAAGGCTGAGTTCTTTTGTAACGTCTTGAGGTCAGGAACAGTGATGTTAATTCCAAACTCATCTTTTGTCAGAATATATTTTAACCCTGGGCTCTCCATGCTCTTCCCACCCCAGCACAGGAGGACCAGGGCCCAAATGTGCTTTTAAACCCTCATGCAGCCAGGTATTCGGGATGGGCACACTCTCCCAACAGCTTTCTGTTGAAGCAAAGCTTTTGTTTTACCACCATTATTTAAATCATCAGGCTAGAAGGAGAAGAAGCAAAAAAGATATTACAGGCAGTACTTGGCTAAAAATCACTGGGGCTCCATTCCTGATGACTAATCTAAAAACCATCAGTTTTCCAAGCATAAATCCTCCCACCTGCATGCCCAAACCATGAGGACAGAGGCCGAGAGCCTTCTGGTGACTCTCCGAGCACCATGACTCAAGTGTCCCTCATGATACCATTGCCCTTCAGTAGGAAGGAACAGAGGCCTCTTGGGCCCATCTCCTAGGGCTCACGGAGTTAGGACATCTGAAGCTGCAGTGCACCAGAATGGTTAAAGTTATTTGACAAAAAGAGATTTCCTGAGGTCCTCAGAAATCAACTAAATTGCTCTGCACCCCAAATGGATGGGTAGGTTTAGTTTTTTGGTCTGTAGTAGGAACTCATATCCCATGGAAGGGAGGGAGCTCATGCTTCTGGACCAGCTTTGAGCTCTTTTACCCTTTCCTCACTATCAGCCTGTGAAACTCAGGCCCTTGACACAGGTCTGACCTGGGATAAACTCATAGCTTAGGTTTTGCAGTGCCTGGAGACCCTCTGTGTGTGCATGTATGTGCACTATGCCTCACGTGGGCCCATATAGAGCCTTTTGGGAAAGCTTAAGTGTTGTAAAATCTGTTCTAAAAGTATGGAAAATACTTGAAGTTGATCATTTGTTTCTCATAAGGATCATCTTAGCAGCTCATAGTGAAATAGGCCAATATATAAATCAAAACAAATACATGGCACAACAAATTGTTATTTTTGAAAACCTGTTTTAAATATGTGCATATTTTCAGAAGACTTCGTGGAATTAATTCTGCAGTGATTTTACATAAACAAGCAACAATTGCCATTAGTGTTAATTCTAGAGTTCTTTTATGTAATGTTAACATTACTATGGGAAAAATTTGACCAGCAAAAAATATGCCTTATTGAATGATTAGCAAATAAAGAAAAAATGCATTCGTTCACGATTTTCTGTTCTCACAGAAAATAAGTGTGTCTGCTCAGAATTAAGTAAGAAAGAAAAAAGATTAATCACAAATGGAAGCAATATATAAATCACTTCACCTGCTGTTCTCTTTCTGGTTCACTACAGTTCTTGGCTGCTCCCATGTTATGCAGCTTGTTCTGGATGCCAGTTAGTGCATTAGGAAATCTCATCCTCCCAAGAGACTGAACATCCACAGAGCAGATGGAAAGAAGAAAGGAAAAAAAGGGAAGAGCAAGGATGTAAGGTCCAATCTCTAATGTACAATCAAAACTACCGAGAGGCCATTGCTGTCTTGGAAAATTATTACCATATTTGTTCAAAAGTTAATAGGTCCTGTCAAACTCAAGTATTTTTTTTTTTTACTTTTTTTATTTTTTTTTAATGATACAGTGCATGTCTCTGCCATCACAGTTTCACTATTTTCGTCCGGGCTCTGTTGGGATTTTTTACTTTTACATTGATCAGATTTTTAGGTACCAAGTAACCAGGTGCAAAGTTCTTCAGTGCAGTAATCCTTCCTATGGGACAGAAAGTTTTTATAAGACAATGTCGGCCATCAGGACACAGCTACAGTTCCCTCATTAGGTTGTTTCTTATGGACCTCGCTGGGGTCTAGTGAGAGCAGAGCATAAAAAGCCTCTGCGTCTCCATACGAGGAATTCTGAAAGGAGCTTGGAGTTGTTTTGCAGGTGAATAAACTGTCCGAGCTTTCCAGCCGCTTTCTGCCTTATTGCTGGCTTCTTGAAATAGAATTGAGTACTGTGAAAACCAAAAATCTTTCCTGAGTTTAGATCTTTGGGAACTGTGTCTTTTTTCAATGTCTTTTGAGCAAATAGTCCTTTATATAGATATTGAAAATATCTGTAACTTTGAAGTTCCTGGGACCCTGGTTAGCAGAGTACTTGTATTTCTTCCTTGCTAATTAGATGGATTAGTTTTGATAAAAGAGAGTATCTCTTTCTTCAGTGTACTAATTTCTATGTTTTCAGTCTACTAATTTCTCATTTCTAACAATAATCCAAGCTTTATGAAGTCTGCAGATACCCAACTCAGATGTGAGGACTTAAACTGTGCCAATTCGGAGTTCATATCCTAGGGCTGCCATAAAAGAGAAATCATTCTTTCACAAAGAAAATGTATGGGTTTTTTCACAAACTTTTATAGCTGAAATGTAATGGGGGAGGGAAGAGGGCTGAGGGAAAACAGGGGAAGACTCTGGCCTTTAAAGTTCAGCCCCAGGAACTTCAGTCATGGAGGTTAAAGACAGATTAAAAAACTGGGCAGATCTAAAGACTGGGCAATCCTCAAATTGTTTGTCCTTGAGAATAGGGCTTATAAAATAGTATGTTACATGGTCTACATTTTTCTGCTTCTTTGTACTAATCTGAACTTTGTAGCCATTGAATTGATACCATTAAAAAGGACAGAGACCATGTTTCAGCTTTGGAGAGATGTCACCATTTATACGTACTTGATCAATTTTGATCTCAACATGCTATCTTTAGAAACAAGAAAGGCTGTGAAGAATTTTGTGGGGGTGAATAGGAAAGAATATTGGACTCAAGATGGGCCTTCTGGAATGCAAAGAGAAATCTACCTTCAGAATTTTAAGGAGAGAAAAATAGCTAGTCTTGAAAACAGAAAGTAAATCCAAGTGCTTTGCAACGCTCATTCGTATGTGATATTTTTCCTTCCCTTCTCTCAGTTAGAAACAATAGTTCTCCTTTAACTTCATCAGTAACAGGAGAACATTCAGGGTTGTTTGGTCTTTTTCATTTTCTTTACTATTTAAAACAAACACACTTTGTTTACTGTAGCATGCAAACATCAATAACTGATTTACATATAAATGTAGGCTTACTCTATTTTCTCTCCATCTAAAGTGTCTTTTGGCTTTTTTTCAGCAGGGTCTGGGCCAACAGCAGAAACTCCAGAGAAAAAGTGGGCTGGGAATGGCCAGAGGGTAAGTTTCTACAAGGGAAAAAAAAAGTCTTTCATTCAATGCAGTTACGTTTAGATAATTTTTTCCTGGAAAAATGCTGCTATTGCTGTCACGAGTTAACAGAACTCCGTGATTATGAGGATACTCTCTGGTTGTGATGGCAGTCACAAGAAACTCAAGTGAGGAGATATATTATGTCTAGAGATTACTGGTGTACCCTTGAAATAAACTGTTAGTATCAACATCATTTAGTGATCTTGAAAAGCAATAGGTTGATAGCCCAAGAAGGTCTTCTAGCTTTTAATAGTCCAGCTTCATGCAAGACTTGACATGATTCGAGGATACGTGCCAGGATACACAAGTGAGGTAGCTGTTTGCATCCTATCTGTGACATCGACAGACGCACTGAGTTCTGGCTGATTCCATCTATGTCCAGCAGGAGAAGCTTAGATACCATGACAACTCCAAGATTGGGACACTCAAGCGGATTCTGGAATCTTCCAGAGTTCATCTCCTGTTGAATGGGTGCTCTGAGAGTCTGGGTATTTAATTACATTAGGAATCTAAACCTAATCTGTTGTTTGTTTTTTTTTTTTCTGTAATCATGGTTTTCTTCTGTTTTGTATTTTCTACTTGTCCTGCTATGATGTGATGTGGTAAGTTGCCCTCTTAACCCACCACTGCAAGTCAGGTCCAGATTCAAGCCAGTAAAAACGGATGTCTCCTACTGAGTGCCCACACACTCATACCCCTTCTGAAAATGAATAAATCTACGTTGATAGGTTTGATAGTTTGTTGGTTTATTTTTCTCCAAACTCAACTCCTATCTGCAGAAATGACAGTTGCATTTCATTCTGCAAGGGCCCTTTTAAATCCGTATTTTGGTGTGACCACCTGACCACAGAGAGAGAACAATGACCTTCTCCTTTCTTTCAGCACTGGGAGCACTAAGCTCTTTTCAAATGCTGTAGCATCCAAATACCGTGCTGCCTCATTTCAAGTTAAGCATGTGCTTAAATATATTACTGTACTGAGATTCAAATGATGAGTTATTTTAGCATAGCTGTTCCTCAGCCAAGTTATTTATGAGCCCGTAATATCCATGGAACAGTACGAGGCCTAGAATAAAGTCCATGTAATGAAGCATTTATAATGTAGACACAAGCAAAGCTAAGAAAAGATACACACCAAAAAAGAAGTTATTAGCACTGTCACTCACAGACGACAAGTTGAATTGCTGGGTAGCACTCCCATGTGGACTAAATCTTAGCAAAGTTAGCTGGAATTCTCTATGGCTTTTGTAAATTCTCCCCCCTTAGAAATCAGTTCTGTGCTGTTATCCATGGTACCAAAACACACTATTTTTGGTCACTTTTTTTTGAAAACAGCAGCTTTTCAAAGTGTTTTGTCTCTATTTGAAGTATTTATTTCTTTTTTTAACCCTTACTTTTCAGTAACTGCATAGGGTCTGGATGCCTCTTTGCTGAAGACTGACTCGTGTCCCCACGTGATGACACCGTCAGACAGACTGACAGACAGAGGGGAAGCATCGTGGCATGATCTGGGATTCACAGACAGCTCAAGCCTCATCACTAAACAAACCCCCAAAACAACTAATCTCAATATTGGGAGAACCATGAATGCTGTTTAACCTCTATTGGTCAATTTCCCTCTCACCTAAAGTAAAGGCAATCCCTGTCTCCATGTTAGGGCTGATATGGGAAGGCAGGGATGCCGATAAGGGAAGGTTCAGGGTGGAGCTTATAGCACATGGACAGTAAATATACTTGGTCAAGTCTGGCCAGAAGCTTAAGGAACAAATGTTTCCAGTAAATATTTACTGGATTGCCTTTGGGGAATTAAAAAGTGGTTTTTTTTAAAAAATGGGAGTTGGGTTCTTATAGTCAGATACGACCTCCAATTTCTCATTCATTTCCAGCTGTTTGGATCCATATTAGACTTCTCAAAACAGGTCCCACCCTGATGTAGTGATCTCAGCACCACTGCCAGGTTCATAGAATCATAGAATGGTTTGGGTTGGAAGGGACCTTAAAGATCATCGAGCTCCAACCCCCCTGTCCTGGGCAGGGACACCTCCCACCAGACCAGGTTCCTCCAAGCCCCATCCAGCCTGGCCTTGAACCCCTCCAGGGATG
>JAOTQQ010000023.1:83546785-83564530 GCA_026546715.1 Gallinago undulata
GCTGTTATAAGGTCTCCCTGGAGCCTTCTCTTCTCCAGGCTGAACAACCCCAGCTCCCTCAGCCTGTCCTCATAGGGGAGGTGCTCTTTATTTTCTTTATTTACAGACATGGTACAGCATCTAACTGAAAAAGTGAAGCCCTTGCCAGTATCAGTCAGACGATCTCTCCACCAGGGACCCAAAAAACAGAGCCCGTCATTGACCAGACACTGCACATAACTATGCAAGCAGATGGAGGCTGGGTTGCTATGTTACAGGAAGAGTGATTTGGTCCTGATTTTCAACTTTTTAAAGGCATGTTTGGCTACTGCAGTAAAACACGCTAGCCTGAATGCTGCAATCTTTCTGTCACTCTCGGCAGCAAACCCAGAATTCTGGGTGTTACAGCTCGCCTGAAAGTGGCACTCTCCTCCAGAGATAAAAGCATCGACTCTTAAAAAAAAACTGTTTGGAAGTTCCCAGGCATGCACATGGATAAGTGAGGGAGCAGAGAATTGTAAGCAGCCTAAGGGAAAACTTGCGAAAGAATGTTGTAGGGAAGTTCTGAGGACACCCAAATGTTGGGCAGCCAGGAAATTCAAGGTTAAAGTTACTCTCTCAATCTCTCCCAGGCTTCTGCAAGTATGAAAATGCAGAGATAAGGCAGTTTAAGCAGTTCTAAAGTCGCCTCAGTCATGAAGCCCAAAGCAAACAATCCATATCATGTAAATACAGTACTACAAAATTTATAACTAACTGGTAGGTTTTCAAAAGTCCTAATAATAACAGGTAGTATTTTGCATGCGTAGACCAGATATCCCACCACACTGTGAGTGAAGACCCTTAAGTCTTTGCTCTCATTTTGGCTCCAAACTGTTGAAACAGGCTCCATGTACTCTCCTTTGAGGATCAGATGCTCTAGGGAAAGCACGTGGTCCCTGGAGCTTGGAAGGGGACATGGTGTCAGTATGAGCTTGGCACACTTGTTGCTGCCACTTATGTGAAATTTTTACCAGCATGGTCTATGGTAAAGAAATGTGAATTTTTTAGGAAGTTTTTTTCAATAGGTACCTGGGTGGAGAGCTCATCTCTTGTTTGAGATGCAGTGAGTGAGAGAAACCTCATCTCATGTTAGACATCTTCAGTAAAAGCTGCTGAGACATCTGTGTTGGGATAGTCATCCAGGTTGGAGGTACAGGCATTGGGAAGACATTGGGTGCTTCTGGAGAATAAATCATCCTGTCTGGAAGTAAACAGCTGAAGTAGGTCAGATGAGTCACAGACTGGAACGCCTGCTTTCTCCCAGCTGAGCATAAAGGGGCTTCATTGAATAGCTCAGATGTAGACATCTGCACTGCACACATCTACCCTTAGGTGAGATGAAACCAACCCCTGCTATTATGAACCTCCAAACAGTATCAGGGCTGGATTTTCCCAGCCTGTGAGACGCTTTGTGAACTTCTGTTTCGATGCAAAACATAATTCAGTCCTGAAGTTTGCCGGTTATTTCTCTGAACTTCAGAAGAGAGGTCCTGACAGCTCCAGGATTCAGCAGGATACAAAACTCATGGCATCCTCACCCCGAGGAGCTTCTACCTGCCTAAAATGGAAGAGCAACAGACAGGTAAACAAAACACGTTTTGTAAACATTTGTGTTGTCATTATTATCGATTATTTACACTCTAATAATTTTTAAATATCTTGGCTCTATTTAGCTAAGGAGTTCCCAAACATGGCAGAGAGGTAGTCCCTACCCTGGAAAATATACAAGCAAAGTTTACAGCAGCAGAGATTTCAGGAGTAATGAGGGAACCCAGGGAAATCAGGGATCACCCAGACAGGCAGGGATTACAGAATACCCCCTGCAAGACAGCCTACACCTGATGTGGGTTTTCCACTCATGAAACCGAATTGTGCGTCGCTGCTTTGTTTCAGGGGGACACCGTGGCTACATCCAGCCCTGTCTATACATCACTGCTTCTACAGAATCACCACAAGCCTTGTGATTCCGGGGTATCTACTGTGTCTTCTGTACTTCTACTTCAGAAAAAAATTTCCATTGAATAATCCATTTTTTAATGCATTTGAAAATTTAACGGAGGCATCACACTTTATCACACTAAATTACAAAAAATAAGCAATAATGTCATCATAGACTGCTCATACAGCCTGCTGGGTTCCAGCTGGTTGGTTACTGAGGCAAAGAAAGACTGAGAATTAACAGACACTTTACTAAGTTGCAGTTTTAGAGGAAGATTTGACTTTGACAAATATCTCCTTTACATCAATAGCCTGGAATATTTTCAAAGAACCGAGGAAAAGTAAGAAATGAACAAGGAGTTGCAAAGTACTGGCCTGAGTTATGTTTGCTCAGATGCAGCCACATTTCACAATCCCTGATATTTTCTGGGAATGATTTGAGAAAAAAAATAAAAGAAAAACACCAAAAAACATCTGGGCATATTTGTATGCTTATTTTTTCTGCAAGGCCATCTTCTCCTCTCCCATCTCCAACCCTATCTCAGTGTCTTGTTACTTTTTAGCACACAAGAAAAGATCTAAATTAATTCAGACGATAATTTTATTTTACTTATTTGCAGTTCATTACAATGTCATGCTTCATCATTTTGCTAAGGCCGTGATGCAGGCACTTCATGTTTCTGCTATGTATATCTGCTTTGTATAAAAAACAAGTGTGGGCACAGGTTATTCTAGCTGATCATTATTTTACCTTTTCTCTGTCAGAAACAGCATCATTAGAGAGAAAAAGAAACAGAAGAGTCAGTAACATTAGCCTTTTTTTTTTTTTTTGCCTGTGTATAGATAGGATTCTGCAAGGGTCCTTCCTATAGAAAAACACGGAGCTGTGAGTTTTATAAATGCATAGAGAATAATGAACATATGCTGGTGCTTTAAAAATAAATCTGTAAACCACTAATAAAATCAAAAGTTGAATGAAAATGTGAAGGTTGCAAAGTTTACCGTGTTGCAGAAAGATACTTTTGACACATTGCTCTTATTAAATTTTTATAGTGTTTAATTAGAAAGCTCTGGTTCGTGCTTTCTGTAAAAAAAAGCTGAAGTTACATCATGGCACGTGTAATCCAATAGTAACAGGAAAAGATCCAGTGAGATAGCCTAAGGAAGCTATTAACTGTATCATTATTTGTAATAATCTGTGAGCAATATTGTGTCACAAATAAGTATAAACTAAAAAAAGTAATTTAGCAGCACCTATTCCAGTCTTTGCTTTGGCAGTAGCAGTGGGCCAACAGGGTCACCAGAGAACATTCAGTAAAGGCAGTAAACATCTAATGCAAAACTAAATCCACTCGTATCTCCTCCTACAGGTACCTCCACCCCAGCATTTGGGTTAGATTTAGGGTTAGGCGTCCAAACCAGTCAGAATCCTAGTCCCCAAATTAGTATCCTGAGTCTCAAGTATTTCAGATAAAGCACAAAACTGACACCTGGTCTCCAGCAGTGTTTGATGTCATCATATAGATGTTGGTGCTGGAAGTAGGAATCAAAATCTTTTCCTTCTGTTCTGAGTAACTTCACTGCTCGGCCAAACGACCATCCCCTCTCATCAGATAAATCTCAGCTTCTGTTGTTTGTGTTGAACAACTTGGACGGGAGTGACCGCCGACGTGCTCAACTCCTAGACCAGGCTCGTGATTTGGATACATTTGTGAGAAACACGAGTTTGCACCTGAGTCTGTCACTGCTTACTCTTATCAGCAGCTTATTTTAACGAAGGGCCAGGTGTCATCCAGTATCAGATCCACCACAGATCCATATTTTCATGCAGGACTGCTGGGCTATTTGTCCAGAGTAGATGGAGGAGCCTGTAGACCACATGCCCTCCTCTCAGTACCATTCCCAACACTTTAAGAAAGTTGGAAAGTGGGCTTAGGCTGCTCATAGAACTGCCTTTTCATGAGTACCTAAGTTTGGCCACCTATCCATATGGTGGCCAGATATTTTGTATAGGATTCTGGATTCTGCTCCAGACACCTGACATCTAAAAAGCAGTTACTGGCAGTGTATATCTTCCTCTTTGGATCTTGTCCTCTATGAATATTATATATGCATAGAAATAGGGTCACTATACATGAATCATGGTCAAGGATTTGTTCTTACTAATCCTAGGTAGGAGTCCTAATCATTTCATGGAGAAAGGGCAGAAATCGCGGAGCACTCGATATATATATTTTCATATAATGAAAATAAATTTACTTCTCTAATTTGCTAGAATACTTCTTGTGTGTTGCTAGAATATTAGATTATTGCAATTTGCTCAGTAAGTGGCTACCACCTTTGTAAGAAGCCGTCATGGAAATTCAAAAAGGCACAATCAAACAAAGAGAATGAAAGCTACATACTACAAAACAGATTGGAAAAATAGGTTTTCAGGGATCAGTTTCGAGTTGCTACATGCTAAAAATTCAATCCTATAGTAAAGAATAGTACTGTGACTTTTTTTGACAGTGCATGAAGACTGTGAAAGTACTGAAAGAGGACAACAGGTCTAATAACAATCTGCTGTCACCTCCCTTGAATTTTATGCCTAATGCTCTGAGAACATGAACTCTGAGACCCTGAATTCTTGAAGACAGGATTTCCAAAGCTGTGCCTTTATGCTACTCCTCCCTTCCCTTTTTTTGAGAAGTAAAGCAGAAAGAATGAAATACAGAAGTGGTGAATGCAAAAGTTGAAGTCGTGATGAAAATATATTTTGGTATAACTTCTCTCTGCTTCTTCCACAGGTGAAGAAATAATTGACGTGTCTGCTTCCAAGCCTGTGAATAAAATACAGTTATACTAAAAGAAAAGATAGCTAGTCAGCTATGTGGCTTCACAAATTCTGGATACGAAATGAACATTTCAAGGACAGTATATTTCTGGGGTGACAGAGGATGGTCTGGGGCTTGTACATTAACTTAAAAGCTGTATTTCTATAAAATCCAACCAAAAATAAACAGTTTCCTCTACTTTCTTGCCATTTGTAGGAAGAAATTGTCATTGTAAAGTAAAAGAGTGGATCTTGAAATTCTCTGAAAGTCACTAGAGTACAAAAAACCACTCTAATTTTTGAAAAAGTATTTGTCTATCAGCTGGAAATGTCATATCTTATTCAAGACTGACAGTCATCTTGTGAAAACTGTAAGTATCATAGAAGATGATACAAAGCAAACATCCATTCTCTTTATTCTTTTCTCTTTCCAAGGTAAGACAGGAGAAAGCAAAAACACAGCAGAGGAATCTGACAGCAGAGAGGGTGAATCATTAGAGAATAATAGAACCCGGAATTGAAAAGATGGCAAATTATCTGATCTGCTCCTTTGCCAGGATCGGATTGTTTTCTAGCATGTATTCCCCGCAGTTATTTCCAGGCGAGTTTTAGATATCCATCACAGGGCCATAGGCTTCAAAGCTGTCATTTAGAAAGGCTGAACACTTATATGCAAAAGCACACTTGATAACAGTAAGGAATAAAGCATTAAAACCCAGAAGCTATTTGCAGCGGTGCAAACTTCAATGTTTTGCTACAGAAAACAGGCAAAAAAGTGGAGAAATCCCTTTCTTTGAAATTCAAAATGGCCTAGGGCTGAGATCAGCTTAACTTTATCTGCACTTAGGAACTTTAAAAAGCTTATCCAAAGCTCCTCAAATGCCTGAAGAATTTGAACACTGGCTACTCTGAGATATATCTGTATCTCACCCACATCAATACCTAGGGAACATTTCATCAGGGCTTTTCAAAGCTTACATCTTGGAAACATGCTGACTACAGTTGCCATTGGTACTTGAATCCTCCCACACATCTTCTCTCTCAACTGTAACTGAAGCAAGACAGAAAATATATTAGAAGCTGATTATTCCATGATATCCTCCTGTTCAATGTTCCTTTGAAAATAGGGATACTGGCCACCAAATGAGAGCAGAACAGTTTGATGTGGTGGGTGTGCTTCTGCCCCCACAGCTGCTGGAGCTCCATTTCTTTGCCCTTGCAGCCTCCTCGGTTGCAATGCTGAGTGTAAGGATGCAAATCCACGGGAAACTGAGGACACACAAGGACCATATTAACAGACATCCATCGCACCAACATCACCAGGTATCGACAGGATGCATTAGGGGCAACTGTGCAATTCTCCTTTGTTAGAGGAGTGAAAGCATCTTACCTGACACAACCTCTAGACGAAGAACAGAAAAGCCTACAAGAAAGTCCTGCCTTCTCAGTCCTTATCTATCACGTCTCCATCCACTTGCAAAAAGACTTTGAGCATTCACGATGTGTTGCAACAAAATAAAAAACTTTTAAGAACTGCAAATGTATTGCGGAAAGAATCAGGGTGAGAGACCTGTCAGATACAACTATTTTGGAAACTCCAAGAATACAAGAGATTAAAATATTTGGACCTGTTTTAACATTGTTAACAATAACAACCTGTAGCATCCTTTTGAGAAATGCAGGCATTTAAACCTTCCAGTGGTGAGGAGGGTGAGACCTTTGCTCCTGATCACCTCTGTTCCATGAAGCATTTCCAACAAAAAAATACATGACCTATGACTTTATAGAATACATATTAGTTCATCTTGAAAAGTGTAAGTTGTGAATGAGAACTAAAAACTGCCGTGTTACAAGGCAAAAAGGTTTGATTAAGGATATTCTCCCCGAGAAAAATGAAGACTGCAAAGGAAAGACTGAATGCTGTAACTGTTTGCCAGTTAGATTAGTCTCTCCCTGAGTGTGATATATTATCAGGATGTGCTCCAAGAAGAGATGAATCAGAAATGCTATCAAAAATGCATTAAGTAGGCAATGAGGCCTTTTATAAAAGAAAAGTCTGCTTCTTGATTTATGGCAACTGGAAAAATCTCCTTTATCTTACAAAACCTGTAATTTAAATGTACCAGATTTTTTTCTAAATCTGCATTTTTATTTTATTTTTTGAAAACGGAAACACTACATTTGAGATTATTACACTATTACTGAGGATTAAATAGTAGTGCACACACTGTCAAGGTCTTCAGGTGGTGTAAATTAGCACAGCTCACTGGCCTTTGGTATTGCAACAGGGGCTTTATCAGATCAACATTTAAACCTTCTGCAAGTGCCCTGCATTATACCACAAGATCAGCCTTTCCACCAAATGTATTGAAGGTTACCTAAAACCATATTTCTTTTATCAGTAAGTGTCTGGGAAAATAACCTGAGTTCTGAAATTGGAGATAATGAATGTATTTGAATAATGATGAATTTGTTGCAAAGAACAAAAGATTAAAGAAATGCCTTTGTAACCGCATTTGCTTACATCATCGCTGAGACTAATTGACATATTAAAGATAGCTGCTGGAACAAGCAGAGCTTGTTGGTATGAAATTACTTCCTCAATGAAAAGGTGCCAGTGTTGACATTTTCCACAAAAATAACAGGTGACAGAAGATAACTGCGTGTAACAACTTCAATATCTTTCCTTTTGGGGCTGTAAGAGTACGTATTTCCTGGGGAAGAAAAAATACCTGTATAGAGTAATAACGGCTACAGCCAACCTATACAGAACACATCTGACAAGTGGTGATGAAAATTCATCATGTCTAGGCAATTTCATCGAAATGTCTCAGGAAGAAGTTGTGAATTCTCCATGTGATAACTAAAGATCACTAAGATGTTCTCTTAAATTGCCTACGAATTATTTAATGTGGCATAGTACCTACAGCTTCAGATTAGAACAGCAACTGAAATGCCAGGTGCCCTGAAGTCATTGAGAGCTTTGGTTTCAACAGAGTAGGATTTTTTTTGCTCCACACTTTCACTGCAGTAATATGCATCCTAAAAAGGGTAATAGAGTGGCTTTCTGTAGCCAACTGCTCTTGAGATCATTAAGCTCTGCTTAAGTAGAACCCTGCAGCAATTACCAGAAAAGCTCTGTGCAACACACTATTAAATGTTCCTCCTTCCTAACGGTATCTCTTTTGCTCAACACACCTTCCTCGATTTTTTATTGCCTAAAGATTGGGGAGCTAAGTCATCCCCTGTGCTCAAGGGAAAAACACAGGCACTTCCGAAGGCTGTATCCTCACACCATCCGAAACCTTGAGTTTAGGATTAGCTGAATCACCGCCAGGAAGAGCCTGTTTCTCTCCATTAATTCAGGAGTTACTTTCCTGGCCTGCTTACACTCAGATACCCATCTTTCAATTGCTTAAATTAGGGCAGATGATAAATTCCGACCCCACACACATCTGACATAGCCAGATAGCATTAGCTTAACTCAACTCCTGTTCAACTCCAGAACTATGTTACAAACCATCTACGTTTAATTAGAACTGATCTCCAAAGAATTCGGTTTTTCCATACTAAATTCCCCACCAGGAGACAAGGAGAAAACGCATAATAAGCAAGGACATTTAACTGTTGCCACCTCCCATAATCCCAGGCTCAGAAGCCCAAAAAACCTTTCATCAATTTTATTATATCCCTGTCATTCCTTTTGCTCTAATGTTCTGTACTACAAAGCAGCACTAAGACTCATCACACATGAAAATAAGTTAAAAATCTATTTTTTGCATGCACA
The DNA here is from genome assembly GCA_026546715.1 of Gallinago undulata. Classification (NCBI taxonomy): domain Eukaryota; kingdom Metazoa; phylum Chordata; class Aves; order Charadriiformes; family Scolopacidae; genus Gallinago; species Gallinago undulata. The sequence goes on from JAOTQQ010000023.1 coordinate 83,555,347, forward strand.
GTTGAAGATAAACTCCATTGGTCCATCAAAGTCAACAACCCCATACAGACTGATCCTGGACCTGAACTTTGGATCCAAATCTGAACTTGATGCCTGGACCTTTCCTGCTTGAACAGACAAGACCAGGCTCTGAATATGCTCAAAAGTTATGGCAGCTATGAAAAATAAATAAAAATAAAAAAAAAAAAAAAAAGAGAGAAAATCCTATGATGGAAGGGTACAATAAGATAAAAAAGGATAATTGTTAGTTTGAAATAGAATGTGTCAGGCAAAAATAGTTAAACAGACTCTAAATTAGATGAGTGCCTTCCAGCAGTGCCTCACTTAAATTGTAATTACAAATATGAAAAGATATTTGAACTGAGTTTAATTACTGTAACATAGAAGATCTGGCAAGACAGAGCCTTTTTCTTGTTGATAATTAAACGTAAGCTTAACAAAAATAGAAATATTAAACTACTACATTTTTTTGTGCTTTGATCTCATTTCTCCCTCTCAGAAGTATTCTCTATGTGTTGCCCCATAAACCAGAGGATTCAGAGTGCTCAGTGCAGGAATCTCAGCTTTGTTGTTTTAAAGAGATTTATTTATTTTTTTTTACCCGTGATTTGCTATTCTTCTGTTTACATAAAAAAAAATTGTGCTTTCAATCATGAAAAAAACTCTTCTCACTGCCTCGGGATAGGCTGAAGAAAGAAATATTTGCAGGGGGGATCTTATAAAGCTGGGTTTTCCTGGTTTGAGGCTGGTGAAACTGCCCACAGGACCGTGTTGAGGAGCTGAGCAGCTGCAAGGGAGAAGCTGCTACATTTGCACCTCATAATCTATCCTTGATGAGTCTGAACCTTCTCACTGGTCCTCTTCCCACTGCTGTCCCCCAGGCACACCACTGTGTGCTGGGTAGTGGCACAGACTTATGTTAATTTACTTTTCTTTGGTATTTCTCTCACCAGCATCAGGACAGTGGAGATTTTGCTCCCGTCCCAACCTGTAGAGCATGGCAAACACTTTATCTTTGTCCAAACAGAGGCTGAACAGTCATGGAATCATGGAATGGTCAAGAGTTGGAAGGGACCTTAAAGAACACTGAGTTCCAACCCCCTGCCATGGGCAGGGACACCTCCCACCACACCAGGTTGCTCCAAGACCCATCCAGCCTGGCCTTGAACCCCTCCAGGGATGGTGCAGCCACAGCTTCTCTGGGCAACCTGGGCCAGGCTCTCACCACCCTCACAGCAAATAATTTCTTCCTAAGATCTCATCTAAATATCCCCTATTTCAGTTTAAAATCATTACTCCTCATCCTATGGCTCCAGTCCATGATCAAGAGTCCTTCCCTGTCTCTTCTGCAGCCCCCTTTAGGGACTGGAAGGGGCTCTAAGTTCTCCCCAGAGCCTTCTCTTCTCCAGGTTGAACACCCTCAAATCTCTCAGCCTGATCCCAATTCTCTCAGCCTGGTGGTCACACAACTGTCCAACACAACTGTGCTCACACACACAGCATGCAGCACAATGGAAAGTTTACCTTATTCTTCTCTAGTGACATCATACAAATAGTTTCAGCAGGCTGCACTCAGCTTCCTTTTCAGCTTCTTATGACTGCAACTGACATTTAGTCTTTCCACGTTTGAGAGTGATTCATTTCCTACAGCCCACCTGCAGAGCGAGGAACAGCACTGTGCACAGCACATATCTGGCATTGCTCTGATGGATGATGAAACTGGGGAAAGGATGCATCCAGTTAGACCTGGAGACTTTCTTCTTCCCTGGAAGTGTTCAAGGCCAGGCTGGATGGGGCTTGGAGCAACCTGGTCTGGTGGGAGGTGTCCCTGCCCAGGGTAGGGATTGCAACTCGATGATCTTTAAGGTCCCTTCCAACCCAAACCATGATTCTATGATTCTTATGTGAGTTTGGGAACAGGGGCTTGTGACCCACTGGCAGACCAAGGTGTAGGTTGCTTTGGAGGTTGGCACCCTACCTTCACTATCTGCCTAACACAAAAAAGGGAACTGCAGTCTTATGGGAGAAGATGATTGAACGGACTCTCAGATGTAAGGCCATGGCTAATGAGAAAAAACTCACTGCAGAGTGTTCTCGGCACCTTTTGAAGGAGCACATTTGATGAATATGGTTTCTCAGCAGCACGCTGTATAACCAGCAGTCCACAGCTAGAGACAGAGTATCTCCATCCACCTCCAGATGGATGTTGGTGACAATCACCATGTAAAATTAGTAGATTGAGATCCTGCTCTTGCCTATAGAGGTGTGTGTCCCATCACACCTCTTTAAAGCACCTTAGTGTGCATCTTGTGAAGCTATATTTGAGAAGTAAGAGTGGTGTAGAGTCACTGAAAGATTCATTTTGGGTTTATGATGAAGCACTGCGGTCTATCTGTAACTAGAGTTTCACCTGCAGCAGGTGTTAAAAGGTAAATAGCAAAAATATTTTAAAATGGACTAGTACTCATTCACTGTGGCTTTTTTTAAAAAATTAGGTAATTTTGTAATATATTGACATTCCAAATCCAGTATTCAGAAGTAAAATACCTGTAAAACAAGTAAGTTTTGAATCCACAGAAAACTAGGCAAGTCACGTCAACAATCTCCAAGAGGAACTTTTCACTTCCTTAAACTGCACTCCGTGCCAGAACCAGGTCCCTTTGAAAAGCTGTACAACCTCATCGTGAAGCCAAGAAGTGTCAATGAAAACTATTTCTCAGTTTGTTGCTAGAGACTGTGCTGGGATTGCTGTTATTAGTTGGTATCTTAAAAGTTCACAAATGACACCTCGGAATAAATCATTTTCATCCAATAATATATATAACAGACATATTCATTTGTAAGGTGAAGCCCATCAGAGATCATTGAACCAGCAGAAAAGATGAAGAAGTGTTGCAGTAAACTGTTTGATGCTTCCAGAAAACCACAAGACCAAATTCCTACTTACCTGTTCCTTTACTGCACAGAAACAAAGTGAGAAAAGGAACTCAACTCATGTCCATTGTATGAAGTCTATCTTTTGCTTATCCTCTAGAGTGGAAGACCTATGTAAGCCAGATTACAAAGCTGCCCACATCTTTAAAGAAAACTTTGGACTTTATCCAAACCCAGTCTGGTTGAGCGCTGAAACAGAGACCTTTCTGACCCTTCTGCACTGGTTGCTGGCAGTCCCTTCTCTAATAAAACACCAAATTGTACAGGCTGCCTGCATGGCAATGGCAGAGACATTGGTTGCCACAGCAGAGAGGAACTTTCTCAACATGGGTTCAGCCCAGTATTGAAATGACTGAATTTCCAAGATCATATTTTTAAAAAGTCAGGTTTAGAAAAAGGCAAAGTACTTGGAAGTGCAAGTCACATCCCTGGAAAGTAGAGCCGCAGCTATTACTAAACGTTTCTTTGTTTGCCTTTAAATCTGAGGACATTTAGCCATATTTAAGAAGTTTGCCAAGTAGTTATTTTCCTTTCAAATCAGATGAAAAATAGTCTCTTTTTGAGCAAAGATATTTAGGTGAGCTTATATATTTGTTCGGTAAAGACTTTTTGTGAAAGGCTTCTATCTTCAGCTACTTGCATTTAGTTTTAATTACTGAATTTTGTTTTCTTGGGTTTTGGTAGGGTTTTTTTTTAATTTTGGGCTGTTTTTTCTTTATTTTTTCCTTCTTGCAAAGTGCTGGCATAAGTGACTGGTAGACTGAGCTTGGCTGGCAGGTGTTTTTCACATAACTGCATTGCCCAGCATAAGAAACATATATTTTTGTTATGAGATCATGGGCATTCATATGTGTACCTTTCATAACTATTCAACTTACTTGGGCAATGCTATAAAATATGCTTTGGCCTTTACTTTTTCCATGGGACAGCTGCTTCTTTTCACCTGTCTTCTCAGTGGGCGAATCGGTACATTCAGAACTGGGCTCATCTAAAGGCTTTCTGGCATATATTTGGGTACAAGTCTGCAAACACTGGACTTTTCCTGTTGTCAAAGGGAATGAGTGTTTCAGGGCTGTTACTGGCTCTCTCAGAAGTCTGATATTCCTTTAATCCTTACTGTTTATTTTATCATTTAAATCTCATTTGCTGAGTTGAAATCAAGTGGCTACGTGCCACCACGTGATCAGCACTTCTAAGTTCCTCTGTCTGCTGTTTCCAACTAAACTTGTATTTTTCCTCTCAGATAGGTTTGAATTTGTTGCTTCCAGTGTCTTAAAAAGTATGGATTAGCAGGCTTCCGGGGTTTCTTTCGGCTTCAGGCTGTTCTTTAATTCTTTATGAAATTCCTCTTAGATATATAACATTTCATAGAATAATTTTAGGGATACTCATATCTAACTCTCAGTTTTAAGGAGTTATGCTTTCCCTAGAGCTCTCAGAAAACTTACTTTCTGTTTTTGCCCTACCCTTCCCACTTCTAACCTTCCTATTCGATTTTAAAAGCTCTATGGACATTCTTCTGGTTTGTATCTACATCTACCATGTCCAGCATCAAGAATGTAACCTTAAGGTGATTAACTTGTTTTGTCACTAAAAAGTTGCTGCCTCCACATCCGTCCCTTTCTTTCACTCCCATTTTGCTCTTTGGGTTGTTTCTGTAGGAAGGAGGTTGGATGGTGAATTCTGTGGAAGACTAGGCCAAAAAATAAGTCAACATGTGAAAACTAAACTTCAAAGTAACTGTATGATTAAGAGGTTTTGCATTTTTCTACCTAGAGTACCTTGACCCACATATAAGTCACAGCAATTCTCAACCCATTCTGCCCTACAAACATTCAACAAAAAATGAGCTCTGATTCAATGATGTAATACATGCCTTTGGAAAAATATCTTCTGGTGCATCAGGAGTGTGACCAGCAGGCTGAGAGAGGTTGTTCTTCCCCTCTTCTCTGCCCTGATGAGGCCCCATCTGGAGCACTGTGTCCATTTCTGGGCTCCCCAGTTCAAGAAGGACAGGGAACTGCTGGAGAGGGGACAGCAGAGGGCTACAAAGATGAAGAGGTGCCTGGAGCATCCCTCTTTTGAAGAAAGGCTGAGGGACTTGGGTCTTTTTAGTCTGGAGAAGAGAAGACTGAGGGTGGATCTGATCAGTGTTTATAAATACTTAAAGGGTTGGTGTCAGGAGGATGGGGCCAGTTTTTTTTCAGTGGTGCCCAGGGATAGGACATGAGGAAATGGACAGAAACTTGGATATAAGCCATTCCACCTAAACATGAGGAGGAACACCTAAACATTGAGAGGCGGGCTCATGCAAATCACATGAAGTTTAACCAAATCAAGTCCAGGGTCCTGCACCTGGGACGTGGCAATCCCAGGCACAAATACAGGTTGGGCAGAGTATGGCTGGAGAGCAGCCCTGAGGAGAAGGACTTGGGGGTGTTGGTGGATGAGAAGATCAACATGAGCCAGCAATGTGCACTGGCAGCCCAGAGAGCCAACCGTGTCCTGGGCTGCAACAAGAGAAGTGTGGCCAGCAGGTCTTGGGAGGTGATTCTGCCCCTCTACTCTGCGCTCATGAGACCCCACCTGGAGCACTGTGTCCAGCTTTGGAGTCCTCAACACAGGAAGGACATGGACCTGTTGGAACGGGTCCAGCAGAGGACCACGAAGATGATCAGACTGATGGAGCACCTCCCCTATGAGAACAGGCTGAGAGAGCTGGGGTTGTTCAGCCTGGAGAAGAGAAGGCTCCATGGAGACCTTAAAATGGCCTTTCAATGTCTGAAGGGAGCCCGTAGGAGAGCTGGAGAGGGACTCTTTGTCAGGAAGTGTAGTGACAGGAAAACAAGCAACGGTTTTAAATTGGAAGAGGGGAGATTTAGATGAGATATTAGGAAGAAATTCTTTGCTGTGAGGATGGTGAGAGCCTGGCCCAGGTTGCCCAGAGAAGCTATGGCTGCCCCATCCCTGGAGGGGTTCAAGGCCAGGCTGGATGGGGCTTGGAGCAACCTGGTGTGGTGGGAGGTGTCCCTGCCCAGGGCAGAGGGGTTGGAATTTAAGGTCCCTTCTAATCCAAACCATTCTATGATTTTATGATTCTAACATGACGGTGGCAGAGCCCTGGCAGAGGCTGCCCAGAGAGGTGGTGGAATCTCCTTCTCTGGAGACATTCCAAACCCACCTGGACACGTTCCTGTGGGACCTGCTCTGGGTGGACCTGCTCTGTCTGGGGGTTGGACTGGATGATCTCCAGAGGTCCCTTCCAACCCCATAGCATTCTGGGATTCTGTGAGTGTTTCCCTTAACCCAGTGGAGTCCTCAGGATAACCCAAGGAACTCCCCGTGTTGCAGTCCATATTGTGGGAGGTGTTATGAGTTAGTAGTGCCAACAATTGCCTGTGAAGGACTGGTGTAATGAGACCTTAGTAATATTTAAAGAGTATTTGCCAGTTAAGAAAAGAAAATGTCTTGTTCTATTTGGGCAGCCTCACACAATGTTGCGAAAGCTGAGTGTGATAACAATATTTGTAGATCATACGTTTGAAGGCAGCGCTTAGAAACAACTTAGATGACAAAAAAAAAAAAAAAGTAGAAGGTGAAATGGAACATGGTCAGCCCGGAGTTAGACAGGGGGCTAGAAAAGCTTCTGCAAACTACTGGATATCAGCTCAAAACTCCACTGCAATTTTCTACCCCACTTAAAACGTACAATGCTTTCACAGTGGCCTAAAACTGGGATTACATGAGCCCAGTCAATCTCTGTCATTTTCTCTCCATTTTAAGGGTTGTGAAAAATCAATTTTCTCATAAAGAATCTTCGAAGTGCACCTTGTTAGGAGAAATGTGAAAAAAAAATAACTTCACAAAATAATGTCATCTTAGTAAATGCTGTGTGATTCAGCTGTGAATAAGAGCTGGGCAAAGTTTGCACTGCAAAACTCCAAATCATATGAAACATCTGGTTTTTAATTCTGTTAAAATCCAAAGCTCAGCCCAGGTTCTTCGAAAGTTTTGCTGAATTTCACAAGCATTTTTGTATTATGAAGCATAGGACTGAGGAAATCTGTTCTGATTTGTGGTTTTGAATGGATACCATGCAAAATCTCTGGATTTCTCACAAGATTAGGTGAAACTTGCTGATTTTGACAGGAGCTTGTATTTGAATTTCTGGTTTTTGACATCAGGAAAGACAGAAAAGGCGGTGTTTATATGGATTTGTATAGATTGAAATCAAAACCAAGGGTGAGTAGAAAGAAAAAAATCCTTTGAACCCCAGTAAAAGAAGATCAGCAAAATATTTGTTATCCACAGATTTTATGAGACATTAACATAAGCTAAAGTATATTAATTGTGCATAGCTCATTTAGGGTACAGTTTCTGAAAAGTAAATTAAAATATCAAAAAGTTCTGTGGTCACGTTATCAGATGTATACCTGTGAAGGTAAATGTTGATTAACTCTGCCTAAATGAGCGATAAGAACTCATTTCAAGTTTTCTGACTTCACCTTTTTCCGCTATTTGTCCTGGGAAAATCCCACTGGGAAGAAATTTAAAAAGAAAAAAAAAAAAAGAAAAGAAAAAAATCAACCAACAGTAAAACATTAAGAGTTAGTGGGAAAAGCTTTTGCCCTGTTCTTATCCACAGCTCTTACTCCGGTCAAATAAATAGATCCACATCTATTTACATCTAAGTAGAATTAACTTATCTATATGCATTATGGATTTACCTTGAACTTCATGTACGGTGTCTATTTGTCACTATAGTGAGAAACATACATATATGTGATGTTTGCATTTATCTATGTTTCTCACCATTCAAACAGCAGCCCAGGAAACTGCTGAATCCCGTGGTTTCCCAGAGCCAATTCCAAACTCCATGGATGTTGCTGACCACAACAGAACAGACCACATCAAGACACTGCTCTCACCAGAGGGAGACCAAGCATTTGCCACCAATTGAGATCTTACCTACGTTTCTTCTTCTTGTTTTTCATATGTGTATTTACCAATCACAGCACAGCACTCTTGTACCAATTTCAACTGCATATATAGAAGTAAATGTTTATATTTTTTTGGCAGTTGTTTAATCACATTTAAAGCTCAGGAAAAGGTAGCCCACAGCTGGACTTCTCTACCTGAGGTTCCTGGACCTGGGGGGAGAGGGAAAAATGGGTTATTTCAAGCCATCAGCGAAAATTAATGAAGGTAAAATGCATTGTTTGTGGGTTTAGATCCACAAGGCAGTGTATAACTGCTTCAGAAAAAATTTAAAACTTCTGGTTCCCATCACACAATTATTTTCTCTATGGTACCCTCCAAAATATCTTGCATCACCAGTTTCTAATTTGATGGCTCTTTATCTAGCATCATTCTGTATAACTGTTCCTACTCCATATTAAATGGAATAGAAATAATGGCAGAGTCTTGCAGAAAAATTATTCTGCCAGCAGGAAACAGATCCAAGACTGTGAATATTGCTCTCAGATTCGACACAAAATTATCTTCCCTGGAGTATAATATGCTCTGCTGTGTCAAGATGCTTTTATATTGCAGAAATATTCCCATTTTTTAAAAAAATTAAATCTCTGTTCTGATTTTTCTCTAAACCTCCTTTTTTGTTAGCCCAGCACCCGGGCAGTGACAGGTACATCTTCCCGCAAGTGCAGGGGGACATGATTCAGAATTCCAAATTTTAAAAAAAAGGTGCTGCAAGAGGTTCCAACAAAGGATGCTGGTAATTTTTCTGATCCCCCTGACAAAAAGCAGTGTTCAGGATGCAGTGTTTGGCCTGAAACATCAGTTAGTAACTCAGGAGGGAAGTGGAAAAAAAAAGCAAAAATTTGCCTCTCTGGAGAAATCAAATACTTTTATGTTTAATTTCCCCCTGAAAAAAGAAGTCAAATATTCAAACTCGCAGTTCTAGCAATTCAAAATAAGAGCGTCCCAAGCAAAATTAATCATTTTGACAGTCCAATTTTGTTTGCATTTGACATGAATTTAGCTTTGCCTGAGATGCACAAGTGTCTCATAGGGAGCTGTTTGGTTTAATAAACAAAACAAAATGTTGTTCCAGTTTGTGTCACAAAACCTTTATAATCAAATCCCACTTCTTTTTCTTTTTCTCTTTTTCTTTTTCTTTTTCTTTTTCTTTTTCTTTTTTTTTCTTTTTCTTTTTTTTTCTTTTTCTTTTTCTTTTTCTTTTTTTTTCTTTTTCTTTTTTTTTCTTTTTCTTTTTCTTTTTCTTTTTCTT
>JAOTQQ010000023.1:83572592-83595914 GCA_026546715.1 Gallinago undulata
TCCCTGGAGACATTCAAGGGGAGGCTGGACGAGGCCCTGGGCAACCTGGTCTAGTTGGGGGTGTCCCTGCGGGGGGGTTGGACTAGATGGCCTTTGGAGATCCCTTCCAGCCCAGATGATTCTATGATTATATGATAACAGTGTATGACAGGACAGCTTCCTTCATGTGCACGTGGTTTTACTGTTTTTCTCTTTCCAGCAAACCTTATCAGCCATGGTAACTCAACACGCAGGACTCCTTGTGAAGCAAGAAAGGATTAAATCCTTTCTTCCTTGCCCTTATCCAGACTGACTGGTTGTTGATCTTGTTTACTCACCTGCTGTGGTTATTTTGGTCATTTTGTCCTGCAGGTTTTCACTAGTAATTTTCTTGAGTGCTTTCATAGCAGGATCTCATAGGCACGTCTCTCTCTCTTTTACTACTTCTTTTTTCAGATCACTCACATGATGAAAATTGACCACTCTAGGATGATAAGGAAGCAATTTATACTAATTTTCCTGCTGCTTCCCACATACTTTCTGAAATTTTCTCTTGACTGCCATGACAGCTTTTTTATTAATCTTTTCTGAGAGATTTTCTCAATAGTTTGTTGTAGTTAATCAGCATTTAATTCTTCACTTGACTAGTGTTAAACATGTTCAGTTTCCAACAGTGCTAATTTGAGGTTATAGTTTTAATGCTATTATTGTTTTCACAACTGTGCAGTGGTTTTGCCGAGCAGTTTCATGCCGGAAAAAATATAGCTCGTCTGGATTTAAGGCAAAGGCCAATTAGGTTTTGAATATTTTAATTGTGGTTCTTAAGAGCTAGGAACAAAACATTAAGAGCATTTGCAGCAAAACCAAACCAGACCCTGTTCTGTCTCATCAGAGAAAAAAAAAATATAATTATTGTATTTTTCTCAGTACCTATAATGGTGAAGGAAAGAGGGTAGTTTAGATATGCACTTTTAATATACATTCCTTTGATGATTATCTTGCCTTGTGCTTAACAAGTCTTAAAGGCTGCAGGAATTTGCAGGCAAACATGAATTATATTTTTTTTCCCCTTATTTTCTTCAGATTCAGGTTGTTCCCCATCATCATCAGCATTATTGTTATTGTTGTTGTTGTGTTTCTTGATTTTCAAATGCTGACTGCAAAATATACTTTCTGCAGTGCTCGTTGCTACAGCAAGTTTTCATACTTGCCAAATACGGTTGTTTCTGCACAGAGGTGCAAGGTGAAAATGTCCAGTCAGGGCACACTAGATTAGGAAGTATTGGTGTGTACATCAAGGAAGAAAAGTTGCTCAGGAACAGTCGTCACTTAGTTTTCACAGCTGTTCATATTCCTATCTAATCAAGTAAGTGCCACCGAGATAGCCTTACCCAAGGCTGAAGCGATAAAGGTTATTTGCAGAAGATAACTACCTACTTTCAAATTCCTATCATCTGCAGCAATTTATTTTCTACTTCCTATGCTCCAAATACAAAGGCCTCAACCCCTACAGAGGTTTAGTTGTCGCCACGTCTCTTCCTTCTCTTTGTTTTCTGTATTGCTATCAGCCCAGGTCCTTTGACGTTACCAACCCTTTCTCCCAATCTTGCCTTTACGTTCTTTGCCAGACCACTGGCTAATAAGTCCTTGAAATAATGTGTGTTCTCATGCCACATCTCACATGGACAGTCTCCTTCCACGTTCAGATGTCTCTTCAAATTCTGCTTCCTTCCAACCTGGCTTCCACTCGGCATCACTAACCTCATCCAAAGTGTGATGCCAGGTCTTGCTTTGCCCTTTTCCTGACAGGACATAAATCCCAGAATTAAGGCCCCAGCTCTTCTCAGCACTCCCAAGCACTGGACCTGCAGAGTATATCAAGTTCCTATGCCACAGAGCACATGTCCCTGGACAGTAAATGTGGGTGCCACCTTTGCATTCCTGGACCCCAGCTTCACCCCTTCCAAAGTTTCCTTCATCCTGGACCGAAGAAAGCATAACTAGTTGTGTCCAACAGTGTGATCCACTTTTTTTTCCCAAAGAAGAATGGATTTCCTTCTAGGAGAAATAAAACATTAATCTTCTGACATTATAAAAGCACTATTACTGTCAGTGATAACCTTTCCTTAGCTTTTACAGTTATTAATATTCCAGTCTTAAAAAGTAAATGCCATAAATCTTCCCCAAAGTATTTTTAATGTGGCAGGACTTTGTTATCAGTTCTTAAGCTCTGTCACTAGATTAATCAATCCAGCTTGCTTTTTTCTTCTCCTTCCTCCTCTGTCTAGGCTTGTATTATTATGTTTTAAGACTTTTATCCTCAGGTGGATGGATAGGTAGATGTCAATGTGCTATCACATACATAAGGAAATATTTACAAATACGGGTTCAAACATATACATTAAATAAGACATAAAATAACTTCAAATCCCAGGACTGTTGTGATTTTGGCCAGTATCATAATGATAATGACACTCACTCACCTTTCCCTACAATTAAAGCAAAACTCTCAGTCATATTTTAGAGGTGCTCACAGCCAAAATCCCACCTTGTATGACCAACAGCAATGGATCTGTGTCCTTGAAGAACTTTCTCTGTGTTTACTACCCTAATGGTCTGTCTTCTAAGTAGAATTTTGATAACATAATAACTTTAAACATTAAACATAAACAGAACAAATTGCACAACACTCTTACAAGTGTATTCAGCATTTTATTGATTCTGCTGGTGCGCCATTCCTTGGATCAAATGTCATTTGCTGATTTTTAAGTTTCTAATTATGCTAAAAAATTCACAACATATCAAAGATGTAATGAGCCTTTGAATTTTTACCTTGGAACTAAAGAGTGTGAAACGTGGAAGATAAAATAAAACTGTAGAGAGTTTGGGAATCTACTGTAATTACAGTTTGGGATGTCATCTCTGCGTGAAGTGTGTGAGCATGTTTTGATACTTTCTTTTCATAGTTTCACGGATTAAATAAATAAAAAAATAATCACCAAAACGCACACCTCCAAACTAGTGAAGGTCTGTGACTTTAGGTAGGGCTGATATCTTGAATTTTATCCAGAAACAGGTGGAAAAGTTGAGAAAAATAACAGAGCTGATTGCCTTGGTTAAAAACCAACATGTCAACTTGTTGACAAAGCTGAAGTTTATGAGCAAACTTTGAGTGATGAACAATCAAGAGAATACATAATATACTAACTTGTAGATGCACAGTCTTTTCTACAAGACATATGTTGTTTGTCATCAATGGCAAGAGTGTAGAAAGTATTTCCTCCTGCTGCTATCTAGTTATCAAGGTGTAAAACTGAAGTTTAGCCCTTATGGCTTGCTAATATTTTGACAGAGCCAAGGACACAAAATGCTTTTTTTCTTTGAACAACTTATAGCAAAAGGAATTTCCAGAATGACTTTCACAGAGACTGCGGTATTTCATCTCAGATTCTCTGTGTTCCCAGTAGCATTCACATGCCTTATGGTGTGAGAGTGTAAGAGCAGTTAAGTTAAAAGGCAAACACTTTCCTACAATGAGAAATTCATTTCCCCCTTTCGGTGAAGTCCCTGGATGAACGGCTTTGAACAAGCTCCTCTGTCTGCCTCTTGGCTCACGTCCCTGACTTTATAGCTCTCACTGCAGCCCATCCTATTAATTTCTGGGAACAAGCAGCAACCAGTCCATCAAGGAGAGACGAGAACAAAGGAGGCTACAGCGCACTTCCAGGAGGAAGTGACTTTCTAGTACAAATATTTTGTTCTGGCAAGCCATTGGCAGGATGGCAAAACAAAACCAAAACAATGTTGGAAGGTTAGACTTAATTCTTGGACAGGTTTTAATGAGCTTTTGGAATAAGAGTGTAATTTAACAACTTTTTTTTTTCTGAACCTATCTATCCCCTGTATTTCTGTAGGAGAGACTAACTCATATAAGCAGAAAAAAATAAAGGGTGGGTTAGTTCAGATTTAAGATTCTTGATCTTCATTAGTATGACTGTTTAAAAACACCACTTGAATGATAACATTGTATGGAAACCCGATTGCAATGCTTGGTTCCAGGAAAATTAGTAATTTTACATCTGTGTATTTCTAAATTACTCTGAAGAACTGTGATTCAAAGCAAGCAGGGTTCAACAGCCCTTAAATGAAAATACTTCCTCACCTATCATTATTGACAGTGCATTTAGAATCCCATTCAAAAGTGGATCTTCAAGAGCTTCTTTCCAAGAATCTCAACCTAGAGAAAGCTGAAAAAAAAACCAAAAAATGGAGTTGACAAGACTGTTAAATATTCTCTCCTTTTCCTCACATTTTGGTTCTGTAATATTAAAATACTGTGATTCACTCTTCTAGAGTATGAATTGTTACTTTTTCTTATAAGATTCTTTACCATTTGTAATAATAAATAATATTTATAATAATAAATAATAAATACCATTTGTAATGGTACCATTTGTACCATAAGTGCTTTACCATTTGAATTAGGAACCACACAACTTCATAGCTCTTTTTACAACCTCAACCCACCCTTCCATTTTCCATAACTCCTGCTGTTCTACAGAGGGGTCAAAGAAAGAAATTACATATTTCAGACAATGGCAGGGACACTGGGAGTTTCTTCTTTGCAGCAGCTGGCTGAAGTAAGTCTTAGGTGAAATTAGGTGATTCAAACACTGAGATCCAGCTTTCTGCCTCTGATGGGTTCACTCTGGTTTTACACCTTTGTTAAATTGCAGAAAAATAGTACGGGTGCAGCACACATCTTTAAACTGATTTATGAGGCAGTGTTTTAAATTGCTTCCATGGCAAGTAAAGAAAAAAAAAAAAACAATGTGAAATTCAAATAATCAAGATGTACTTGTCACGCCTGTGACTTCTCTGTAAGTCACATTAGGGCAAAGCTAGTTGTGCTTTGATATTAGGAAAGTCTCAACCTCACACTCCATTACTTTAGTCTTAGGCATTATAATCCAATCAACTTCACTGGAGTTGCAATAACTGGAGTCCAGTGAACCCACTGTAACAGAGAGAAGATTCTGTATGAGTATTGTGCTTTTATGTCCATAGAAAAAGTGTGGAAATAAAAGGATGAATTTAATGAGGGGCTGGGGCTGCTTCCTTTTTGTAAGGTACTATTTTACTAAAGTTAATGGGGTCGACAACTGTTTAAAATCAAAACCTCAGGTTCTGAACCAGGCAACCTAACTGGCAGCGATATTAAAGTAGCAATTACGGTGAGTTCAAAATTATTGAAAAATTCAGAATCTCTTTAAATAAGAATCATTGCACAAGGTGCCTATTTTGGACTAATGTTGCTTCTGAGAGCTGAACACCGACTCGCCACACAAAGAAGCTTTGGTGTCAGTCCCCAGTATGTACAGACAGTGCTGTCGTGCCATGGAAACTCTGCTTTTTAAATATAGAAACAGTGCATCTGTATGACTGACTTGAAAGTAGAGCTGTGTTTTCAGTCACCGGCATCTGCCAGATTGTGGGTGATGCTAGATCGCGGCAATATGGTTAAGTTGGTGAGTTTGTATATAATTACATTATAGGGGAAAAGAATGTGCTTCACTGCCAGAAAAGGAGGAGAGGATGAAAGAGTGAAAGGAGCTACTCAGTGAAGAGAAATACTGCAACACAAAGCTGGGACAACTTCCATATTCAGAATTTGGGTGGTGGGAAGTAGTGAGGACAATGTTTATTGTAGCTTTTCATGTGGACCTCATTCCTCTGGTTGTATACGATTCAACCAGTCATCTTAAATGCTGCACATCTTCTAGTTCACCCTAAGAATGTCTTTAAGCCTTGTTATTAACAGGACAAATATTTAATTTCAGCTTCACAAATTTTCAATGTGTTTAAATTCTCTTATATTAGAACTAATGATCTTTGACACAGAGGATATAGAGAGGATTGATTTATGGTGTTGTGTCATTGCAAAGAAGGAACTGAAAATTTAGGTTAAAAGGAACAATTAGTAGTTTATCCCCTCTGTTTTTTCTGCATGCTCCCTTTCCCCTTTCCCCCATCCTTGCAGCGTTCTCTCAGTGCTCCACAGACCCCATTTCTCTTCACACAAAGAAGCAGGAGCCCTCTTTACAGGGCTGAATCTCCCATACCAGCTTTCTGCTTTGAAAAAACGCTGGTTCCTGCAGGTGCTGCATAGGGGTACCTCCCTCATCACGCTGTTTGCTCAATGGCTGCAGGAGAATTCTGCAGCGCAGAATTTTCACTTTCTCTGCTAAAACTTTTGGGGGCCAAAATAAGCTCTTTATTCCTGTAAAAAGCCAGGTGGATAGAGAAAAGCTCACATGCCAGTCATACCCCCCAGGATTTGCCTGATAGGCAAAAGCAGCAGCAGAAAACACCTATTTCCTCGTCCTTTGTTGGCTCCCAATACAGAAGAAACACTGCCAAATTTTGTGAAGTTTGTACAATTTTCCAGAGGCGTAGGCATCACAGAGGGTAGGATTGTTCATCCCGGGTTAAAGGCTCCTGTGAAGCTTCAGTTTCATATAACTTCACTTTCTAATTTTAATGGTTTTAATTTATAGCATCCTCCCGAGATGCTTCTCACTGAAGGAATGAAAACTTTATTGGTAACTTCAGCTCCCTGACTCACCCACCAGCGACGAGGGGGAGAACGTAGCCTTCTAACTCATTCACTTTCTGTGGTCTCGGGTTTAGCCACGATGCCTTGGTTTGTGCCTACTCTAGCTGGGACTTCCAGACGGTCTCTTCTCCAAGTGCAGGACAAGCCCAGGAATGCTCAGCCTCTGGGATCATTTGCATGAGATGCAGTTGGAATTGCCTTTCCTCTAGCTCCATCTTCAGTGGAGTTCAGACCATCTGAGAGTGTCTGTCCCTCGATGTGCAATAAGTTGCACTGAAATATTAAAATAGTTTGCCGATTGTGCATCGCATTTTTTGGAGAAGCCTGGAGAGGGGAATACAAATTTCAATGTGTTTAATGGAGCACTGGGCAATTTACATTAATCGATGATCCTTGTGACTTTTAAACCATGGGAAAGCTAATTGCACACCTAATGAATAATACAGGGAGGAGACACCACCAGTTTGATTAGTGTCCTGCTACTGAAGTCAAAACACTCACCAGTGTTGACAATGCAGTGTCAGTCCGAAAAGGACCATTCTCACCCTTCCAATAATTCTGCAAAATATAATGTTCGGGAAAATAACAGCTAGCGACCTGAAAGAAGGTTTAAAAAGATACCAGGTTATGCACTGACCATGAAAAAATATCTCTTGGAGAATCCATACTGCTTTCACTCTGCTGGTATCAACTACATAAACTCCAGTTAAAGGCCAGATACGGAATAAATCCAATTCTACCTCAGGATTTGCCTTCACAAAGGAGAGTCTTCCTACATTTTATGGCTAAAGGGAACTGTGCTATATACACTTCTGAGAGAGAAAAGGAAAACAATTATTTTTTGCTTTCCAGGGGGCCCTTTGTGAAAATGACCTTTAGAAGGGTTTCATCCTCATTTTTTTCTTCCTCATTTAGTAATGATTCGATCTTATTCATCTGCAGTACATATCTTGAATCAGCGTGAAATCTTCTTGAGAGATTTAGATGGAAACAAGCTGAGAATTTTTCCAAAGATTTTCAAAGAGATAATCTTCTGCTTTTTCTCTCTTTGTCAAGAGAGCCTTGATGTTGCTCTTCAGTGCCAGAAAGCTCCTAGATTAATTCATCAATATGTACTCTAATAATGTAGGTGCTGAGAAGTGATTTTTCAGAGGCATTTATGACTTCTCATTTAGAAGCACATCATACATTGCATCAACCTCCCATGCAGATATAAAAACATGAAAATTGGAGGTATAAAGTCAGAAAAAAACCCCAACAACCTAATGTCTCATATCCTACAGCTGGTTGCAGCATAATTAGGGTAAGGTGACAGACTTCAGTATGTCCAGAAATGTGAAAATAAGGTTACAGCTCCCTAAGAACAAGAATTAAAAATTAATGAGCCTGGAAATATTCAAGAATATTTCTTCCTGACCTTGTCCTTAGTCTCAAAGCATAAGATCACAACATTAGGAAAGAAGCTGGACAGAGTTCTTGTCGGGAAATTAAAATACTGGAAAAGAAAGCTCACATACTCCGACACAAAACCTCTTTGCCATGGGCAGCATTTATTCCTATCAAGCAAAGGGCAGTACTGTTGACATCATTAATAAATGATACAGTCTGTCCAGTGCTAAGGCTGGACAATAACATGTTAAAGAAAGGAGGAGCCATCCACATGTGATGGGAGAAGAAACATTAATTTTCTCAGTTCTGTGAAAAAGCAAAAGCGAAATAAAATAAACCCTCTATTACTCCTCTTCCTCTGACTTCCCCCATCTCATTCCCATCCCCAGAAAAGTGCAGAAAAGGTTCTGAAATTAACAGGCATGTGTGAAATAAGTTACTGTGGTGGTCTGGGCCTGGCAAGAGAGTGAAGTAATGCAGAAAATGGCTTCTTTTAGCTAAAAAGGAATGAATTGATGAGTGCTTTAGTCTGCTGGCAACAGGAGAGTATAGGAATGGATTTGTTTAGTCCTGTCATTTGACTGTACCCGCTGTAGCTGGTTAAGAAACAGTATCATTTATAATCATTTTCCATTTGTTGAAAACAAACAGAAAATGTGCCATGAAAAGTTCCCAGAATATGTTTCTTATTCAAAAGAGAAAAAAAAAAAAAAAGAAAATTAACAGTCTCAAAAGTGAGGACTTGTGTGTCAACAGATTCTGTCAGCAAGAAAAAACAGATTTGCCTCATAATAATCATTAGGTACTTCTGAAGGATGTGAAAACCAGTCCTGTGCTGAGAGGAAGAGAAGAGCAATATGTAAGTGCAATTTAGCCATTATAGATTCAAAAATTCATGTATAGCATCACATGTAGCTATATAATTTCACAGAGATTCCAGCAGGATTTTAAATATAAAGAAAAAAGGATTTTTCTAGTGTGCTAAGATTTGTATAAAAGAAAAACATTCTTTTTTTTTTTTTTTTTCATATTGTTAAATGGAAAAATAGCTTACTGGAATGAACAGCCGTAGAAGCTGGAAAAACTTCTTAATGTGCCCAAGTGGTCAGAAGACCACAACATAAATATGTGCTCTAGATGGGAAAGATGATATTTTGAAATTATTCCCTTCTACTGGATTTGGTTACATTAAAAACTTTACATTCTCACTGGTGAAAACGAATTCTGACCAAACCTTGTGCTTCATCTCCAATGAGATGTGTAGCTTTGAATGGCCAGGCATGTTTTATTGAGTAACTGCAAATGATGATTCAGAACTTATTTAATCAACTGCAAATAAAAATCTCTTCATTGTAAAAACGTATCTTAGTAGATGAAGGTATCAAAACTTTGAAGATGTCAAAAGATGTCAAAACCCCTGGTGCGGCACATCGAGTCTGGCACACACAGATGAACGTTGGCACTGTGAGACTGGTCACTCCTCAAGGGGTCAATACTCTTTAACATTTTCATGAATAACCTGAATGATGAAGCAGAATGTTCCCTCAATCATTTTGCTGACAATAGCAAGATGGGTAAGCAATTTATACACTGGGATGTCAACTGGCCACAGAGCTCAACCAACAGCAACCTCTTGAAGTAGAAAGACAGATAACAATCCTCCACCTGAAGTAGAATAACCCTACCAGGGGCTAACTGTCTGGGGAGCTGTACTGTAGAAAAAAAGCTGGGGGATCATGGTGGACATCAAGCTGAACATAAGCCAGAAGTGTGCCCGGGCAGCAATGAAAGACAACTGCATACTGGGCTCACTTAGTACAAGCAGGAAGGACACGGACCTGTTGGAACAGGTCCAGATGAGGGCCATGAAGATCATCAGAGGGCTGGAGCATCTCTTCTATGAAGATAGGTTGAGAGAATTTGGGTTGTTCAGCCTGGAGAAGGGAAGGCTCTGGGGAGACCTTACAGCAGCCTTTCAGTATCTAAAGGGGACCTACAGGAGAGATGGAGAGGGGCTCTTGGTCAGGGAGGGGAGCCATAAAACAAGAGGTAATGGTTTTAAAATGAAAAAGGGGAGATTTAGACTAGATATTTGGAAGAAATTCTTTACTCTGAGGGTGATGAGACACTGGCCCAGGTTGCCCAGAGAAGCTGTGGCTGCCCCATCCCAGGAGGGGTTCAAGGCCAGGCTGGATGGGACTTGGAGCAACCTGGTGTGGTGGGAGGTGTCCCTGCCCAGGGCAGGGGAGCTTGGAACTCTATGATCTTTCAGGTCACTTCCAACTCTAACCATTCTATGATTCTAATCATGGTCAACAGGTCTAGAAAAGTGTTCCTTGTGAAGAAATCTAGAGTACTGCATCCAGTGCAAGACAGACATAAGCATTGTGACAAATCCGATAGCGAAGTATCATGCTCATCAAGGAACTGGAGCTCATGATGCATGCAGAGATGCTGAGACTCCTGGATTTGTTATGCCTGGAGAAGAGAAGTTTAGAGGGATCAACTCATTGTTTTTACCAAATGGCAGAGTTTAGAGAAGATAGAGGTCCACAGCAAAAGAGAAGATTGCTGTTCCACACCAGTGCAGGAGAAGCACCCCTGAGATGGTATCTGACACTTGGATTAACAAGGTACCAAGAATATTTCAAGCCAATCTAGAGAATTTGTGAACACTTCAAAGAATGAATTCTGAACCAAAGGTCAGAGTAAGAACAAAGCCCAATGTACTTGTGGTAAAGAGTCAACCAGCAGTAATAACCCAACAGACTCTACTGAATGGGGCAAACAATGTAGTCTTTTATTTGAGTACATGCACTCAACCAGCAAGTTTATAGCACTCACCGGTAAAAAACAGCTTTTTTACTTCAGGTAAATAGATAAAGCTCTCTTGGTATTCCTTTATCTCCTCTACGGTGTATATGGGGCAAACATTGGGCTAGTGGGCTGGGAGAACACCTGCTGGAAATGGGAACCATTCCATTGACGTCAAAGGCACTAACCCCGGCAGCACCGAGTGAGAACCTGGCCCAGAGTAGGTTTTGACATTTGCTAAATGTTACGTTTTTAAAACTGCTCTCCATTTTGTTTCAAGCAAAAGTCTGTCTGCCCCCGTTGCTGCTCAGCATGCGTATACACGTAGGCTGAAATCCAGGGCTGCACTTAAAAAAAAAAAAAAGAGTTTTCTTTGGTTTTGTCTGTATCACTTTTAAAGTAAAAGACTTGGGAAGAACATGGAGGAAGCACAGACTGGCTGAAGATGCACAGTTTAATCCTGAAGGATTTAGGTTTTATTAGCACTGTTTGTTATTTCACTAGAAATCCCACTCTAAAATGGAATAAAATTAAGCATTCTGGATATCCTACAGATTAAAAAAAAAAAAAGCTTGAATCAAATGCTTATTTTTTCTTGTTTCTTCAGAGTAATTTTATTCTGATTTTGATCTCTCACGATATGTATAGAATCACGAAAAACCAAACCTCTAACCTAAAAGTTATTTTGAAAAGTAAAGTTAAAGCATTTCATTCTAACACCACTGATCTGTTCTTGACTTTCATAACTAGTATTTCATCAAATGCCCTTAGAAGGTTTCAGTTTAAATAAAATCTCATCGTCTGTTACAAATAGGAGCTATTAGAAGATGTTCAGCCCTCTCTGCTCTCAGCTCCAGCCTCTCCAGTATCTTGTCCAGAATGCAGATACTGACCTACTGTTAGACCTCTGCAGGATGCAAGAGGTAGTGACAGAGCTATTTCTTTAGACTCCCTTTGCAGTCAAAGGAGAGAAACTAGCATTCCTAGGCTGGGATGCCTTCATAGGATGCCTACCTTTGAAGAGTATCATGTTAAAAGCATGTATTTTCTTCAGGGAACTGCATGGCAGGAGCAATTATTTCAGATATTCACATTGGAGACATGCAAAATGAGTTGCATAAATAAAAATTAAAAAAGGAACTAAAAAAAGAGGAAAAAAAAATCCAGTCAGTGTTGGTCTCAAATGTTTAGAATTGTAAATAGTAAGACACTTATAAAGTATTTATTTTCTGCTTGACTCATTCAGCATTCTAGATATTTGAAATCCCCCTGAACTCTATCAGAGCAGACTGAAATACATGCTTTCAATGAAATAGATTATTTCAGTGATCAGTTGTCATCACCTGGCCCTCTTAAATCTTCTTCTTGCAGCTTACTTCCAGCCTACAGTGTTTGGAGAAACAGCTTCGGAGCTGGAGAAACCAGGCTGGGTGAGTGCAGAGGGCAGTCTGTCCCCTGACATCTTCCTCCCCCCCCAGCCTTGGACACTCCATAGGCTTAAGGGCTTCCTAAGGCCGATGTTGACCAGAGTCAACAATTGGTAACCACCAATTAATTTCTCAAATTCTCTTTTTTTTTTTTTTCCACTTATTTTATATACTTTTAGCATCCACAGCAATATATAACCATGACTTCTACAATCTTGTCCTGCGATTCATTCTTTAAAACCTCAAGAATGTGTCCTCCAAGACAGTAGGTTGGAGTTCTTCTTGGGACAGTAATCTGGAGTTCTTTGGAGGTATGTATATGTTTTTAATGGTTTGATTTATACACGGAGAGCACCTGTGCCCCCTGCAGGTACACATGGAATGCCTAAACACGCAGAGGATGGAGGATTGTTTCAGCTCCAGGAAATTATTCGGGTAATGGTTTAAAGTTCAGGAATGAGCTTATCTGCGGCTGGAAATCAGTATTGCTCTATTTATGTCAGGGAATGCTTTGACATACATGTTTATACGTTTTTCTTGTCACATATTTTTTTCCAAAGTCTGTCTCAATTTTGGCTTGCTGCAGCTAGAAAACATTCTGAACATTTTTTTTTCTCCTTGTACTTCTTTAGGATGACAAGCGCTTGAGTGTCTGGGGAGATTCCTTTGGGAGTTACATATGATATATTGTAAACAGCTTTATATATTGGATATAAAAATGCATCTTTACTCCATTGCACACTGGGTTGTGTGCCTGCTGGGGAGGCTGTAGGGCACTGCACCGTGGAGCAAGACCTGTATATTGTGGGGGACTTGAAAGGAATAATGTTATCAAATTTGCACACATGAGCCACTGTGATATTATTTCACCCTTAGCAGCCTAATCTCAGACACGCGTTGGTGTTGTGACAAAGAGCTTTTTTGTCTCCAAGGCTCTGTTCTGAATGCAACGTTAACTGGTAGCAAATAAAGTAGGTACTGAGCTGCTGGCACTCATGGGCTTATATAAAATTGATCGCGTGCTCTCACGTATTTTTAATGATGTGGTGTGAAAACATCATGCTGCCTGATCCTATTCTGTCAGCACTTGTGCCTGGTTGACCATGAAACCATTTCAAAATCCTTTTTTGTGATGTTTAAGGCCAGAAGAATCACAGAATTATATGGGTTTGGAAGGGACCTCTAGACATCTCCAACCCCCTGCCAGAGCAGGGTCACCCGGAGCAGGTCCCACAGGAACGTGTCCAGGCGGGTTTGGAATGTCTCCTGAGACTCCACCACCTCTCTGGGCAGCCTCTGCCAGGGCTCTGCCACCCTCACATGAAAGACGTTCCTCCTCATGTTTAGATAGAACCTCTTATATTCAAGTTTGTGCTGATTTCCTCTTGTCCTGTCCCTGGGCACCACTGAGAAAGACTGGTCCTATCCTTCTGACAAATATTTATAGGCATTGATCAGATCCCCCCTCAGTCTTGTCTTCTCCAGACTAAACAGACCCAAGTCCCTCAGCCTTTCCTCATAGAAGAGATGTTCTAGGCCCCTCATGATCTTTGCAACCCTACGAGACCAACAGAAGACCTTCACTGACCTCCTCTGTGTCACAGGTGATTGCATTGCAGTTAGTTATCCTTGTATTGGGTTCAGGTGCAACAAAAACACTTTGGTCCCAAAAACCTGGACGGTTTCATACCGGTGATCAACAAAAACCAGAAGAGTAACTCTGATGCTAAAGGACTTCTCCTAGAAGCAGCATCTCACTAGTTCTGTGTTTACAGGCAAGAACACCATGCTTCACCAGGTATTTCTATCTTCTTTTCATACCTCCACAAAATTGTACCAGTTGTATCTCACACAGAATTGGATGGAGTCATTTATCTAAAATATGAATCTTGGGTTCCCAGGGGAAAGTCTCCAAGCTCTTCATTTCACCCGAGTACTCGCTTCTCGTGAGATGCTTATGTTTTCCTGCACTTATTCACATTGTATGGAGTGATTCACTCGAACCCTTAGAGAGGGAAATGTCTTTGCATCTCGACTTGTAAAGATGCGGGGAGAAAAGCTGAAGCGTTAAGGGGACAATTTTTTTCCTTAATTTCTTTTGCTGTGCTGCGCGAGCACATTCTACCATCCTGGGATGAGTCATAACTCCAACAGCATAATCCCGCAGCACACAGTGTAGCTGTGCTCTACAAAATTTAAGTGGGTGCGTGATAAAAAAAAAAAAAGGAAAAAATGGAGGAAAATTTCTGAGCAAATTTTATTATACAGCGATGCCCGTCTACGTCAATTTGCACAACTTCTTTTCACTCCTAAGCCAATCCCAGGCAGGGAAGGCACCTTTTAATGAGAAATGAGGGCAGAGGGGCTCCCACCTTGCTCCTGGGGGAGCCAAATCTGGGGCTGAGTGGCACTTGCTCAGCCCCACGTGGTACCGTGGCATCCGCAGGTGACGCCTGACTCACCCCCACAGGACCGGCGAGTGGTGGCCAGAATTAGCATCCCACCTGCAGCTTTGAAAAGAGCTGGGCCCTCTTGACTGTGGTAAGATGATATCACATCCTGGGATCCCTTACAAAGTAGTATTTTTATTTGCCTCAGTAAGTCACCAATCGACAACGTCTATTTTTTTTTTTTTTTAAAGGGCAAGAAAAAGAGCACTTTTTAGCAGAATCTGTGCTTCCTCTCAAACTTCTGGTAAGAGTCTATAGGTTTCCTGCACATTAATTTGACCAAAAGTTTTACCCATGAAGGATGTTTGAGGCTGAGATTCAAGAAGTACAGCTACTGAAAGAGCTGGATTTGCCTTATTTTCATTTTTACTCCTGCTGTCTTACAGATCTTCCAACTCATGTTACAAGGAATAGCCAAATCTTAATTCCACCCAAAAAAAAAAAAATTAAAATCTGAGCTTGTACTAACAGGAAACCCTGACCTTCATGTCAGCTGATTTTGATTTTTAGAATATTATTTACTGTAATACAGAAGAGAGCACTCTGGCTTTACAAGCAGGTACTTTATGGATTTACTCAGGTGGCAAATACCGTGGCAAGATTTTATCAGGATGATAAAAGAAATATGTTTACCTTACTCTGATGTAATTTTAGGTTTACTTTAAAGCACTGTAAAAGCTAATTGAACCAACACAACTATTTGTGCCTCGCTTCTGTTTCTCTCAGAAACTGATTTTAATATAAATTATGGTGAAGTGCTTTCTAGACAATTTCACAATGTGAGCTGTAGAGACCTGTCATAGGTTGATACGGTCTCCTGTTCCTACTATTTCGGAATGAAATCACTGGTGCAAGTGTTGACTTAAGCTATTGAGCACTAACGATTTCCAAAAATAACCAAAACTTCTTTTAGACAGAAACTGATGTCTCTGCAGGCATTTAGAAATGTGGCAGTTCACCTGCAGGATGCACTCCATGCTAATTCAAAACCTTTTCTGTGTTTTTGTGCAAACTAATTATTCTCTCCAGGTATTACCGTGGTTGAGTATCTTTGCAGGGTTTGGAGCCTCACAACAGAAACAAGCAGTTTCTAAATAAACATAGAATATTCTTTCTATTTAAACTCTTTTTAGACTTTCCAGTCAGAGGTCTTATGGTCCAGCTATATCCTGACTTGTGAGTTACTGAAAATATAACGTAAGTTGTCAGGGGAAAAGAGGAAGGAAGGAAGGAAGGAAGGAAGGAAGGAAATTAATTAATTTATTTATATCTCAGATAATTAATAAGCAAAATTCATCATCCAAGCATTTGCTATCTAGTTCTTGAGTACACTGCATGTTTTTAATAATTATGTGTTTGGATTGGAGGAATTTTACCCCAAATGTCAGCTTTTCCCTTTTGCATTAGCAGATTTTTAATGCTCTACTGATACTGCCAAGAAAGTTTGACAAAAACGATTATAAGGTAACCTGAAATGGCCCAGTTCATTAGCCCTTCTGGATGTGAAGTATTCTTTTCCACAGACAACCTCTAACAACATAGACACAGTGTGTATGGAAAGATCTGGAAATATCAATTAGAAATACAGTAAACAGATCTCAACACTTCTAATAAAATATCATATTTGTTCCACTGGCAGAGGTTGTAGTTTCTGGTCCAAATTACCTTTAATAGCATTCAATCAAAAGAGTTTCCCAAAGTCTGGTGTAAAACAAAATGAGTGACCTAGCACTATGTAGAAATAATATTATTTATTCTCCTTCTGAAAATTCTTTGCAAATACTAGGTATTTTCTGTAACAGCGAAAGAAATGTGACAACATTTTAAAGTGTTTCAGGCCACCTTTGCCATATGGTCATGTCTTGACAAACAAGTTAAAAAATGAAAAAATTTACCTTAGCATCTGTAAACTTAACAAAGCTTTTATCTATTCTCAGCAATGCAGCAAAGAAAAGTTATTTTTTATAAAGCTGTATGCCCTAGCCATGACAAGATGATTCAAGGCCATGGCTCATAAGCAAAAAACTGTGCTTACCAAGGCCATTCTCTACTGTGTCCACCTAATAAAACTGAAAAGATGATAAATATGTCCAGCCTTTCCTGAGAAATAGTCAATAATGGGGTTTTTGTGCAACTATTTTCCTCAAGAGAGAATTTTCCTTCCACTCATTAAAAATAATAAAGAAAAAAAAATGTGAAAAATTATTTTAACTTCAAAGTCTTCCACATTGTATCAGGAACTGGGAAGTTTTGTGTGAGACCATTATCTCATGGAAATCAGCTCTCCTCTTAGTAACTCTGTGCTGATTTTTACCAAGTATAGATTTGGCCCATAAATGCATCCAACACGTTAGGCTTGTGTCGAGCATAGTCTTGTCAGTAGTATATTTTATTGCATATAAATCTACTGCTAATTACCCCACATGGGGACTCAGAAACACAGTTTTATTTAGCCCTGTTGATTTAAGGATGTTGATTATAACACACATGGCCTTAAATTGGCTTTCTCCAGGAGGGAATCCTCTTCCCGTGTCAGATTTCCCAGCAAGTGGTCAGCAGGGTGCTTGAGATCGATCCTCTTCTGCACAAAGAAAGAGGTTGCTTCTGGCAGAGCATCCTCTGTGAGTGCTCCAAGCCCTGGAGCTTACTCCTTCCCTCGGTCCAAAATAGCCTGAATTTGGGGACCTTCCAGGGCTACTTCAAAAAAACCATCTGTTTGGTGGAGGGCAGGGCGGGGGGGGATGGTGTTGGGTTGGAAAAGGCTGGAGATATATTTGCTACAACAGAGAAGGGGCAGAAATGAGCTTCTGTGAATATCTGAGTAACTGATCTTTTGTTGGACAGGTCCTCTTGTTGCCAAGTCTGCATCGCGTTGCTAATGCCGTTTTCAGGTTTTTAAATCTTGGAAAGAGGACTTTTCAGTTATTCTTCAAATTAAAAGTGTAATTAGCTGTGGAAACTTGTGGATATGACATAAGAAAGTCCTACTACTACCCACAATTTCTATGACTTGTCATGCATGAAAAAAAGTGCTCGAATATTTTTAAAGTTATTATTATTATGGAAACATTGTCAATCACAAATAACTAAAAAACCTACTGGAAGCTGTATCGAATGGTATTGATTCATTTTCCCTCTTGACTTTATTGTTACTAGAGGTGGCTGGACACATGTGTCACCCTAATGCTACATCAAGATATGTGAGGGTTGATTTTCTTTCTATTGCAATTAAACATAATAGTGGTCTCAATAAATGTAGAGTGATTTTCAATAGAGCATTTCTAAATCTAAATATGGAAGACACCCTGAATTCATTTCTGCCTTACGAGCTAAAAAGCAGTGAAAATAAACATATTATCCAAAATGCTTTATTTTGGAATTGACATCCTGTTTGTCGTCAATATAAGAATGTTCTATTGTATCCCTATAGAGCATCTCTGCAGACCTCTTCATAACAAATATTATACTCAACAATGCAATTGTCAACCAGATTCAGGATTGGTTTTTAATGGAGCAAATTCATTGGAATTATTTTATAAATATGATGGAAGAAATTTCTTCACTGTGTTTGTCTGCTGAGCTGCATAAATATAGATGTTTAGTACCATATGAAAATAATGTCCCAAGGAATCCCACTGAGCTTCCAGATGCTTCTCCAGAAAAGGATTTCCTTTTGGTTGCATTTCCAAGCCTTGTGCAGATGCCTCAAATACCATCAGACACCTAAAATAGCTCTAAATGTGCAAGAGGTACCCAAATCCCAGCCTCTGATGGCTGGTGAGCTGCATGTCTTTTGAAGTCCGCTGATAGAACAGAGTTATTGACTTTTATGGGACCTTAGGCACTTACAGGACCTTTGCCAACAGCTATGCTTGGGTGTCTTAACCTGGATCTCAATCTTACATCTGAGATAATAATCAAGAAATTATTTCAGGAATTTTTTTTAAAAAAACCTAAACTGAATACACACCAGTGGATTTTTATTTTTCAAGCCTTTCCTGTGCCATGCCACTATAAGTTGATAGGAATAAAATAAAATAATAATTAAAAAAAAAAACACTCTCTTCAGGGAGTGCATGAGATTCAAGGAACACATTTATTTTTATTTAATCTTGAATTTCTCTTTCATTCCAAAAACATGGATCTCCAAAAATGTCTGAGGTTTGTTATCATTTCTGTGATTTTGTCATCAGAAATGGAATTTGACTACACCGTGCTGCCAAGATTGTTGAGTTGTGCCTAGAGATTTCAAGGCTGTGTTTTCAAACGTGCACTGCTGACACAGGCTGTGTCTGGAACAGGACCTCTGTTTTCTTTATGCTCCTGTTCATACTCTTCCCCTCTGCAGTAAAATCAAAAGAGTCAGCAATGTTCTTCATGCACTGGTGCGTCTCCAGCCAGTCCACAACTGTCAGCAAATACTCGCATCATTAGGACCAGTGGGTTAAAAATTCTGCCATCTGTGGAAAATGGATTTGGATTGACTATTGCCATCTCTAGTTGCACCAAACGCTTATTTTAAAAATGTTTTGCAAGAGCAGTGGTTGGACAATAGTAAATTCTGATAGTCCTTCTTAATCGAAGACCCTCACATAAGCTAACTTTGTGAAGTGACTGAATCCTGCTCACAAACATGTCCAGACAACTAAATTTGCAAATAAATTACCAAGAATGGTCATAGCTGAGAGTATTAAACAGCATTTGAGTTAGATCAACTACAGTGATGTACAGTTCTTCATTCTCCTCTGTGCTCTTTTCTTCAGTTCTCCTGGTTAGAAGAATTACCTCAGCTCTTGTGTGAGTATGCTGCAAAGCAGACTGGCTTTTCCTTTCCAAAGGATCTTTTCAGCAGCTTCTTTAGAAAGTCTGGTGAATGTTATTCCAGAAAAAAAAAAACAAACATAAATCATTAGCTGTTGAGAGAAGCAAGATATCATGGTCGTGGTCAGAACACATGCCACCACGTTGCCGTCTGCAGTGGTGAATGGTATTCTTGAATCTCCAAAAAGCTGTCCCCTCCTCCCTGAAAGTTAGCAATTGCACATTCTTTCTCAGTCAAGACTCTCACCTTTTCACATTTCAGGGGGCATGGCATGGGCATGTGCTTATTAGGAAGTTATTGAAGAAATTAAGATACAAGAGAATAAAAATGGAGCTTGCATTTAGCCCCGTTGCCTCACTGTGCACTTCCAAATAGAAAATACACTGAGAGATGCAGTCGTTTTGAAAAAGTGAGCATTAAAATTGTTAAATATGCTTCAGGATCTATTCAGCACAAATGAGAGTTAAACTGGAATAAGAGTCAATCAGCCAACGTACTAATGCTAGGAAGAAACTGTGGTCTACTGAGCCTCCTTGGAGCTGGGAGAAATCCTGATATTTATTATTAATTCTGTTGTAGATGACTCAGCTGTACCCAGGATTACAATTTCATACTTCACTACTAATTTTGGGTGCTCTATGTTTGTGCACACTTTTGTCTGTTGGGTTTAGCTTTCCATAGTACCATCTCTCTACAACCCCTACTGAAGTTAGTGGGTGCTGAGAATTTACAAAAATCATATTCAAAATATTTATATTTGGAAGGATATCCAAAACAGTTATATTTGGAAGGTGAAAAAGCACCAAAGTTGTTTTCTCTGTTATAAAAATGTGCATGTTAAATGTTCTTCTTTGATCCAATTTGCAAATGAGGGAGATGGGTAGGAATTATAATGAGGGATCTGTAAGCATTTAGGCAGCGTGTAGCAGCTACGAAACACTCATTGCATGGAGGAATCCTAGTACCACCGTGCTGGGGAGCAGTCAATAGATAACAGTTTATGTAAAGTACTTAGGAAGGAAAAAAAGAGACCGTGGTAGCATTAAATATCAGAGTTTACCCAGGTATGATTCTGCAGTGAAAGATGGATCTATGGGAGATTAGGGGAATGAACAGCTTTCGTCGGGGTAAAGCAGATGTATCTTACACCATAGATTCTAAAAGGCACCAGTAATAAAGCCATTCAAATAAACTGCTAAGGGAAAAGATGGATTTGCTGGGTTTCCTCTGCCCTCATTTAAACACCCAAGGTGTAATTTATACACTCTCCCAAACTGCATTATTCGGGTGCCCTGGATCAGTCAGCTAATTCCTTCCTATGGTCGATGGATGGCACCCCACAGGCAGAGGACGTGCCCCAGGCTGTACATATCCTCTGTGGGTATCTGGGAAGCAGGCAGGTTGGTTTTGTCGTGGCTGTACCCAGGGTGTGCATACTCCATGGTGTCCCCTGCTCCGTGGCTCTATTTCTGCAGAGACACCCTTCACTGTTGCTGTCACGTCCCCCCGACACACACAGGCTTTGGAGGCACTGGGGGCTTTCTCCCCTTGCAGACCCTGTGTGTGATGCCGGGGGTATTAAATGCCAGGGAGAAACCTGGGGGACATTCAGCCTGATCTCCTCACGGACACCGAAGACAAATCCATTCTCAGCTTTCAAGCATGGTTTCTTTCTGCCCCTTTACTCCTTCCCAAAGAAATTGCAACCTCTGTCTCCCAAGCAAGTCCTATCTGGCTCCTTGCCTTCTCTTTGACATGCTGCAGCCAGGGCTGCCTGTATTTTGGAATACACGAGTCTTTCACTTCTTCCACATCACTGGCTTCTGCTAAACCAAAGATTTGGACCGTAGTAGGTTCCTGATTGAATTAAGGAGGGCAGACAGAAAGCAGACTAGCCTCTATCCAAGCACACAGCAGAGGAAAGACACCACTTCCAAAGTCAAGTTGTGGTCTCCAGCCCACGGTCCCACAACGGGAGGGTGCCAGGAAAGCACTCTTTCAATCATCCAAGGACTCACCCCAAAAGTGCAGGACTATTTGCACCTTCCCCAGGTAGAGAGTTAGCAGGAGTAATGCCCATCGATTCCTCACAGTTATCAAGCTGAGAAGTGAGAAGTGAAATTCTAAGTTAGACAGAAAAGGTGCTGGGGGAAGGGTGGCTGGTGCTGCGTGATCTTTAACTTCAAAAGAATGTGTGGGTCAGTACAAAAAAACACGCTCCCCAGATGATAAAATATTCAGGAGTCTTTAGGAGCCTGAATCGAGTTTTGCTCACTCCTGTACAAGTGCAATTTTTAATGAAAGTATGGCACAGTTCTAAATACAACATCATTTTGCGTGGTTGTTAATCTTTAGGGATGGATGCTTAAGCACCCACAAGTGAAAGACATATTTTTTCCCATATAGAAATTGTAGCAGAAGTACTGAACACCTCAGCAGCTGGATCAGGACACAATGAGCATTGTGTCTACATTGGAAAAAGAGAGGATATCACCTTTCAATAATATTTACATAAAATCCCTTTACTTCTTCAACTAGAAGCTGGGAAAATACTACCAGATTTTCTACTGACATTTTTTAAGATTGATTTAATTAGCTTTAGTTATGTTCATGCTCCTTTTGGATTTACTTTCTGTGAATATGCCAGTGATTGCATTTCATGTTAATGGAAAGTGGATTTCAAAGTTACATTCATAAGTAATTTCAAAACCCAAATTTAAATGTAGGGTAAGAAGGCACTGAGATTGGAAATCTGTGGATGTTTGTCTAATCAGGGAACAGGACAAGCACCATATGTCTTATCAGCACTGTCATGTAATCTCAGCAGCATCACTTCAATTTGTAACGTTGTGGTCCATCGCTAGAGTAACATTCAGGGATTGTTTTAGAACAAATTTGAATTACAGATAATTTAGAGAGAAGTGGATCTGTTCACAGATGTTTTCTGAGCATAAAACAAAGCTAAATTCTTCAGAAACCATTAATCTTAGGAATTATTCATTTCGTTCTCCTTCTGAGTATGGAATACAGTCTATCAAAACCCAGATATACTTCCCTGTGCACTATAAATATCTAGGAGCACTGAGATAAATGTCAGCTAGAAGGAACCACTCTTCCTTTAAACTGAAATAGAAGCTTGGTAGAAACTCTTATTTAAAATAATGAATTTTTAATAATAAGACAAAACCTTAAATCTAGACCGACATCTTATATTTAGGCAGGGGATAGCTGAAAATCCAAAAGTTAGTCCAGTGCCGTAGTCTTTTCTATTTGGCATCAGACCAGGTCTTGTTTCTACTATTTTTGAAATCACAGACAAAACCACAAGCAACTGGACCTCTTCTAGGAAAAAACTGGATAAGAAGCAAAAAGAGTTTAATATTCTTCCATCCTTTAGTCCCAAACAGAACGTTACTTTGATTTCTGTTCTCCTCATTTTCAGTGCGCAATGGTTGTAGTACTTAGAAAGAAAAAAGGAAATATATGTTTTTACTACTCAAATATAGTATTACCCTAAATACTCGACATATTTTAACTATATTGGAGCTATTAATAAAAAGGCAAGTAAAGGAACATACCTCTTTTTTCAAGACGAAAAAAATGACTGTTTCAAAGGTGAGAATGGGAAGAATCTGTCATCAAACAAGTGACAGAGGCAAATTCTGAGACAGCTGGAGTTGAAATGTGGCTACTGGGGACACCAAAATCATAGAATCATAGGGTCATAAAATCATAGGATGGTTTGGGTTGGAAGGGACCTTAAAGATCATGGAGTCCCAACCCCCTGCCCTGGGCAGGGACACCTCCCACCACACCAGGTTGCTC